>JASWHV010000008.1:49121670-49756670 GCA_030760725.1 Neostapfia colusana | reverse complement strand
GGACACGCCTTGCAGCACGCGGTAACCAGCTGCACCGACGATGGCTGCTAGGGGCACCTAAGGCCCCTAGGCTTATGCCGCCGGCGCGGCCAACAACAGTCCACGCCCCAAGCCAAGTGGCAGACCAGCAGAGGCCGTGCCGCGTACAACCAGGGCGTATCACCAGCCCCCATCTGCTTCCCTCCCGGCAATTTCAAGCACTCTTTGACTCTCTTTTCAAAGTCCTTTTCATCTTTCCCTCGCGGTACTTGTTCTCTATCGGTCTCTCACCTGTATTTAGCCTTGGACGGAGTTTACCGCCCGATTTGGGCTGCATTCCCAAACAAACCGACTCGTTGACAGCGCCTCATGGTGGGACAGGGTCCGGGCCGAACGGGGCTCTCATCCTCCGAGGCGTCCCTTTCCAGGAAACTTTGGCCCGGTCCGTCTTTGAGGACGCCTCTCCAGACTACAATTCAGATGGGGTTAAGCCACCCGATTCTCAAGCTGGGCTTTTCCCGGTTCGCTCGCTGTTACTAGGGGAATCCTTGTACGTTTCTTTTCCACTGCTTATTTATATGCTTAAATTCAGTGGGTAATCCCCACTGACCTGAGGTCGCGGTCCGAGCGACATGCACTCTCGTTCATGGGTCCCAAGAGACTAGCATCACCAGAATCAGTTCCAATCATAGCACCGAGAACAACGTGAGCCATCCGCCTTGTGCTTTGACTGGCACCACCAGCAGCCCCGACTTTGGCTCACCATGCCCTGCAGCACGAGGGGCCAAACAACACATCCGCACGAAGATGGGTGGGAGTGTCTTTTTGTGTGACGCCCAGGCAGACGTGCCCTCAGCCAGAAGGCATCGGGCGCAACATGCATTCAAAAACTCTATGGTTCACGGGATTCCGCAATTCACACCAGGTATCGCATTTTGCTACGTTCTTCATCAATTTGAGAGCCAAGATATCCGCAAGTGTGGTTGGTGTCCTTCCATGCTCCCATGGTTGGGAAGAGAGTAGACTTCATGGTAGGCTTCTTGATAGCTATCATGGCCATCTTCTCTTCTTCTTCAGATGAGGACTCATCATTGGAGTCCCATTCCTTCCCTAGATGTGCTTGGCTATATTGCTTCTTTTTCTTGGATATTTTCTTTTGTTCAGGCTTGTTGTCTTTACTCTTCCTCTTGTTGTCTTCATGTGGACAATCCACCATGAAATGATCATATTCTCCACAATTGAAGCATGCGTTCCTCGTCTTGGATCTTTATTTGTCCTTGTATCTTATTTCATTTGAGTTGCCACCCTTTCTTCTTCTCATCATTTTCTTGAAGTTTTTGATGAACAGGATCATGTCTTCTTCATCGATATCAGTGCTTTCATCATCACCATCATCATCCTCAAGAGCTTCTGGAGATTCTTTTCATGTTGGCTTGCATGTTGCCTTTAGTGCAACTCCTCTCTTCTTTGCCGAGGTGAGGTCGACAAGTTCCTTGACATGCTTGGCTTCCTTATCCATCATTTCAAAGTTGATGATCTTGCCAATAATCTCATCCGGGGTCATTTTGTGAAACCCGGGACTTTCTCTAATCATAGAGCAGAGTGTCAAGTTCCGAGGCATGAATGCTCTAAGAATCAACTTGACCACCTCATGATCCGTCCACTTCTTGCTACCATAGGCTCAAACCTTATTGATGAGAGATTTCAGTCTATTGTACATCTCTTGAGGTGATTCTCCTTCTTCGATGAAAAACCTTCCCAATTGACCTTCTATCATTTCGATCTTAGCTTCACGCACATGACGGTCACCTTCATGTGCGGTTTTGAGAGTGTCCCATATTTCTTTAGCAATCTCGAGTCCATCCACCTTGGTGAACTCGTCTCGGCTCAATGATGAGGTGATTACTGCTGCGGCCTGAGCATTCCGATGAATAGCTTGTTCTTGATCCAGGGTTAGCTCTTCATCATCATCAAGTATATCTAGACCTGTACACACTATATGCCAAAGACATGGGTTAAGAGATATGAGGTGCATTTCATGTTTTGTTTCCACATTTTATAATCAGTTCCATCAAAGTAAGTGGTTTGCCTAATGGAATTGACAAATAATGATTATTTGAATTTAGACACTCATAGTTAACAGGATATTGGGAGTAGTCTTTGTGACTACCCCCTTTTGCTTTTCGTCTTCGATTTTCTTCCCATTAGGGGAGAGTGCCTTCTTCTGCATAAGCACCTTTAGTTGGAGCATCTCCTCATCATCATCCTCGCAGTCCTGAATGGCATTGAGGAGCTTCTCCAACTTTTGGTTTCCTTCGTCACCACCATTTTCATGATTGAAGCCCTTGGATTCACCCTTGATTTCCGACATCGTCTCTTCAAGCGGTAATTCTCTTTTGAAGAGTTTGACTCTGATACCAATTGAATGTAACCTACAGGGGGGATGAATAGGATTTTTAATGTTTTAACGGTTTCCTGAAACACTTAGCGAACGGATCAATTCCAGGTGGGCCGGACTAGTACGGTATGGTGCGGACTAGTCCGGTATGAACGTAATTAAAAAATTAAAGTTAGACTTATTCCTACTTCAAGTATTTGTGCAGCAGAAAATAAATGACCATTCAAGTGTAATGAAGTAAGAAACAGTAACTATCAATTTTAACACTAGGTGTCGATGTAAATCAAATGATAACTAGCACCCCTAATTGAGAATTGAAGGAAGATTAAGAAGACACGAGATAAGGTTTTATCCCGAGGTTTGATTCCACCCAGGAATCTATGTCCCCGTTGAGGAGTCCACCAAGGACCGGGTCTTTACCAACCCTTCCCTCGTTGAATCGCCACAAAGGCTGATTCAAATCCACTAACCACACACAGGGGTAAACAATTGTACGTGGGGCGTTCTCACAATTTGAGGTCTCCCACAAAATTACAGAGAGCAACTCTTTCAACCACACACAAACAAAGAACAATGATTAGCAATTATGTGAGAGAAAACGAACCAAGAGCTCAATATCGAGAAGAACGATTCTCTACTTGATTCAATCTCTAATCCTTAAAGACTTAATCTTTCTAGGCTTAGAATGAGTGGAGAGAGGTATTTTTTGTGCTCTTGGGGCGTGCGCCGGCGTTAGGGTTCGACTTCTGTCAATGTGTGGCGGTGCACCTCTATTTATATAAAGTTTCCAAAAGTCCTGGCGGCCGGACTAGTCCGCTCCGTTCACCGGACTAGTTCGGTGTGCTGTGTACAGATTTTTTGTTGCATGCGGCACAGTGGAAACCCTAATTTGAAGTGCTTACAGAGAGTTGAATGGACTAGTCCGGTCCAAGAGCGGACTAGTCCGGTGCAAGGTGAATGCCGGTTCCAGAGAGTTGAACGGACTAGTCTGGTTTCTGAGCGGACTAGTCCGGTGTAAGGTGAATGCCAGTTACAAAGAGTTGAATGGACTAGTCCGAATTCTGAGCGGACTAGTCCGGTGTAAGGTGAATGCCGGTTCCAGAGAGTTGAACGGACTAGTCCGGTTTCTGAGCGGACTAGTCCGGTGCACCGTGTTGTGAATCAACAGAAAGTTGAACGGACTAGTCCGGTTTCTAAGCGAACTAGTACGGTGCAACGTGTTGTGAGGCAACAAAGAGTTGAACGGACTAGTCCGGTCCACGAGCGGGCTAGTACGGTGCACGGTATTGTGAGTGATTAGGATATGTTTTAATTCCTTACCCCTACGCAAAGATTTTGAGCTCTTGAGATGTGTCTCTCACACACATCCTATTCAAGTAAGTCTACATTGCGCTTGGTTCATGGATCTGTCCTTTTTCTTTTTCTTCATCACTTCATTTTTTACCTTTTGAGTGCACCAATGCTACCTTACACGAGTTAATCTACATTCATCTCCACAAGTTCATTAGGATCTCAATTCATTTGTCATCAATCGTCCAAAACCCACAAGGGAATGCCTAGATGCACTTTCAGCAAGAATGCTCGTGGGACCCTTAGGCCCACGGTATATGTCCGTTACTTACGACGACCTGGCCACAACCATTGTAAATAAGGTTTATTTACGATGGCCAGAGCCAAGCCGTCGTAAATAAGTCTTATTTACAAAGGCTAAACTCTGGTCGTCATAAACAACCTGTTATTTACGACGGCCAAGACAGGTCGTCGTAGGTAAACTTATTTATGACGGTTAACTCTAAAACCGTCATAAATATCTCCACCCTTCGTAAATGTTGCTCTTTCGTGTAGTGTACCCCATAACCTATAAAAACAAAGCTCAATTGTATTAATCTTCATCCTCATTAAAACTTTTCCCATAGCCCAACTCAATTTTGATAATCTCCACCCTCACTGCCCCATGCATGTTATTTTTGTATATTTATTGATATTATTTATTTATTGTAATTTTAGCTCAATAAATTATATTGCACATTAAAATACAGTTAATAGTAAAACCAAATCGGATTAACAGCAACTGAATTTTGCGGTTATGACTTTTTTAGATTACATTTAGTTATCAATTCTTATTAACCAATTTTTTTTCTTAACCAAACCGATTTAACCGAACACCCATCCCTATTGACGATCCCTTAAGCCGGTCACTATTGTGACCTAAGGTGCCGTTGTTTTAGATTTCCAACTAGTAATCGAATGTATCAGCATTTTACCTCGAGGTGGCCTAGCTAACAACACATGAAGGATTATCTTAGTTCGGAGAAGAATACCCTACGTCCAACCAAGGTGTCTCGCTTGCTCTTAGTCAAGAATGGGGGTTGTTCTTACAAGTGTGAGAGTCTGTCCTCTCGAACCGGCAGGGCTTTCCTATTTATACTCTTTCTTGCTCCCTCTCTTCGTATCATGGCAGGGAGGCTAGTTGCGGGCACAGGAATGGCTTGTCTCGTCGTACATCTTGACAGGGTACTCGATGGAGTCGTCATAGCCGTAGCCTGCCGCCGCACCTGCTCACGTCCCATTGTCGGGGGGTAGTCCATACCGAGGCGCACGCGCGTCCCGCGTTCCACTCCTCTTCGGTCTCGTTGGAGGTGACAGGCATTCAATACCGGAGCCAGGGGGTATTCGATTACCCTCCCACTCGGCCGAGGCGGGCACCTGCTCCGCATTGAAAGCCACTTGTTTTACTCCAACCCGAGGTGGGGTTCGGGTCCTTCTTTTGGGGCTTGGACTTCCTTTTAGAACCGCCTCGAAGACGGATCTTGCATCCTGCCCAGGGGTCGGCCCCCGGCTCATCGTGCCATCTCTTCCCGAGCTTGGGCTCGGGCCTGCATTATTATCCTTCGTGGGTTGCCCTCGTGCTTTCTCTGGGGGTCTGAATACAGAACCCCGTCATAAAGGTATACTCATGTTTGACCCATCACTAAAAATTGATTTCTAGTGACGGATGTTTATTTGGCCCGTCAGAAGAGATGACTTCTATTTCTTGTGACGCACCCTACTGAACCCTCAATCACTAGAAATAGGCATTTATAGTTTCAGGTGGTCAAGTTGCCCGTCAGTGACATTTTGACCCTGCCCAATTCAAAACCGAGTCAAATCTTTGCTGAACAACTTATTTTTCTTCCTCACCAACGCCCATTTGTGGCAAAAAAAATCTCAAGCCAGTCCGTATAAAGCGTCACACCTCTCTCAAAATCTGAACCTTAGCCGGCTGTCCCACCCAACTACCTCTCTCTCAAGCAGGCCGTCACCACAATCTCTTTTTCTCCCCTATTTCGCTTCCCTAACAGACCGAAGACGAGCGCGACCTTGGTATGGAGATCCTGGTGTTGCGGCAACCTCAAGCTCGACGTGGAGACCCTAGCAGGGTGTTGATCTCTAGCTCGTCGTGGAGATCTTGGTGGTGTGGGAACCTTACAGCCAGGTGACGTGAACCTGGCGGCACGGGGACCATTGTTGGCCCAACTCTCTCTCTCTCTCTCTCTCTCTCTCTCTCTGGAACACGTAGTTGCACACATACGAATTTTTTAACACACAAGAATCACCAATCACTTTATCTCTTAGCCTTCACTTGACAACACAACATTGCACTCACACAACACCACTCTACCCGTGCACAACACTCACATGCACTGAGCATAGAACCACCAACACTACCCCACACAACACCACTGCACACTTGACGCTATGCCATAATGAGCAGAGCACCAGTCTTTATATATGTAGCTAGGAGCAACTAACACCCGCTTTACAATAGCATGAGTGACACGATCATGCATGACCGGTGCGTGAATGCTCAGATGTGCCTTAGGAGATGTGATGGGCTAGTGGATTATGCTATAGCTTCATCGGTGGCAGGACTAAATTTTTCATGCAAGATGGTCAAAAGTGGTTCTACCGCGACGGAGCAGCGCTCGTGCACCTCCACCTGAGGACTGCAGCAGTGCTGGTTGCCTGCCGGCTGCGCTGACACCGCACGAAGGTGCCGGTCCTTCCTCTCGCAGTCCCTTAGGGCCTGTTTGGAAGGCCAATATCCTGGGGTATCCCGTCCAAATCCAGGGCCCAGAAAATCTCGGGCCAAAAATTCCCCACGTGCATTTGGTAACACATTTTCCTGGCTCAATCCCCAGGGAGCACCGGACTTTGCCCCGACCTGGCGAGGCCGGAGAGGAGACCCTCGTGCTCCCCACGCCGCTCGTCTCTCCGCTTTCCCCTCGTGTCGCCCGCCTCTTCGCTTTCCCCTTGCACCGCCCGCCTCTCCGCTTCCCACTCGCGACACCTGCCTCCGTCCCGCGCCGCCTGCCTTCGTACCTCGCACCGCTCGCTCCCATCTCGCCCGGTTCTTCCCCCTCACATGCCGGTCGCCTATTCCCTCCTCCCGGCAATGCTCTGCACAGCGCCACACGACCCCCCCCCCCAACCTTTACCACCTCAAGCTTCTGTACGACACCGCGCTCTGTGATGGCAAGCTGCCCAGACCGACCTGGCGGGCACAGGGCGACATCTGCTTCGGTCAGATCGCCGAAGCACACCACACTCTGACTACCCGCATCCAGCAGCTCCATGCCCGCGTTGCCGCCGGCGAGGGGTGCAGCATGGATTACTACGCCCTCCTGCTGACCCTGAAGCTCAAGCCCGACCTTGGCCACCTCAAGCTGTCTTCACTTTCCTAGTAAGGTGAATTCAATTGTTCCTTGGTGGCAAATGTAGCATGTAATGTTCTCTCAGTCATTCTGTAATTTTGCTTTGTATTCTGTGACCAGATTTAGTTAGATAAATGTGTTGTTTCAGTTAGTCAAAACTTAGTCAGGAAACTATACTTGGTCAAGTGAGGAAAATATCCATGACCAAGATCCTCCTTGTGCCGCCCATTCTTCATGTACATTGAAGTTTCAGAGTACTCAGGGATATATATAGTCAGTTGCATGTGTTGCTTAATTAGTTGGATACAATTAAGCTTTTTGACATTGTATTGTTTGATCAGTCATCACAGTATTGTATTGTTTGTCACTGCCACATTTACTATTTGATCAGTCATCATAGTAATATGCGCAAGTGGTGGTGGACGAGTCCTTATGCGTGCTGTGCTCCTAGTTACCGGCATCTATAAATAAGACATGAGAGACTTTTGAGAAGAAGAAATAACTCCAAAACTTCAGAAGCTATGAAGCAAGAAAACAAAAGTGTTGCTGTCCATAAGAAGAGAAAAAGAGGGGCTGAAAATATCACTTTGCAGTGGCTGAATTGACAAGTAAAGTGCAGCAGCAAGCAATTTTCGAAAATAACAGATTAGAGGGGTGCTCCTATGTGTTTTAGAGTGTCCATTCTACATAGGCTTGCGTCCTACAGTCAACGTGGCTCTTATACCAATTTATGACACCCGGCTCCGAAAATGAACCAAGTGAATGCATGTGTGCCCATGATGTTCATCACACATACACATGTATTCCACAAACTGAAATTCAGAATATAACCACATATGAATAATGTTTAAGTACTTCATTACATTGACTCAATGTCTCACTCATGAATATCTAACTTATTTAGCAGCGGAAGACTCTAAACGACAGCGGAAAATGGCTAAGACAGTGTAATAACCCTGACTTTTGTAAAGTTTGATTCTGTCCTTCTCCTATCAAGACAGATCGTTGGGGCTCTCTTCCGGCGATCTCCCTCGACCGAACTTCGGCGAAGGGTTTACTATGCGAGCTTGGGCTAGGGTTCTAAGTTGTCGGCTCAGGGGGTGGAAAAGAAGTTCGTGGTTTCGGCCAAAAGTTCTGGGTTCTATTTATAATCGGGAGGAGAAGAGTCCTAATCTGATTGTATTTCGAATAAGAGTCCTATTCAAATTGTCGTTTAATCTTAACAACTTATCTTTAGTTGATTTGGTGTGGTAACATTGTGGAATTCGTGTCGGTTTCCTCCCGTACCGGTATTCCCACGCGTACAGAAGCAAAAACCGCTCCAGAACTCGTTACCTTCGCGGTGATGAGCTCCGGATGCTCCACGTGTCCTGCAGGAACCCGGGCTCCCTTTTTCCGCAGAGACGACCTCCGGTTGTGCCACGTGTCAGGCGGACGAGCCCTCCCTCTTCTTCGAAGGTGAGCTCCGCGTGCGCCACGCGTCTGGTGGGTCGGGACCTCCCCTCTCAATAGAGGCGAGCTCCGTGAACGACACGTGTCAGTTTCCGGACCTCCCTTCTCTTCGGAGGTGAGCTCCGATATTGCCACGTGTCCTAGCAGCTCCAGACTTCCTTTCTCCTCACAGACAGGCTCCGAGGTTGACACGTGTCCAATAGTGACGAACCTCCTGGAGGTGAGCCCTAAGAGCGACACGTGTCCCACGCGGCTGGTCCTCTCTTTTCCGCGGTGACTAGCTCCGCAGTCGACACGTGTCCTTCGGGACTGGCCTCGCTCCTTTATAGAGGCTAGCTCCGGGGCAACACGTGTCCCACGGGGTCAGACCTCTCCCCCTTTTTGCGGGGATGAGCCCTGAGTTGGTCACGTAGACAATTTAGCGGTGGGAGTTGTCTTCGGCGCTTTCTATGAACTGGAATTTGCTCCTCTTGGCTAACTTTTTGACTCTTTCTTGGTTTCAATCTTATAAAAATTTTTATGAAACATGAATATATGCAGAAATAAGAAAATGAGGGTGTCACAAATCTACCCCCCTTAAATTGAATCTCGCCCTCGAGATTCGCTAGTAGAGAATAAATGAGGGAATTCTGTCTTGAGGTCTTTTTCACACTCCCATGTAGCTTCTGCTTCTGTGTGATGGCTCCATTGTACCTTGTACCATCAGATCATTTTGTTCCTCGTGACCCTTTCCCTTACGTCCAAAATTCGGATAGGGTGCTCTGCGTAGGTCAGATCCTCTTGAAATTCAAGTTTATCTATTGGTACTTGCTCTTCTGGTATCCTCAAGCACTTCTTGAGATGGGATATATGAAACACGTCATGTACGTCGGAGAGGTGCATTGGGAGCTCTAGTTGATAGGCTAGTTCTCCTCGTTTGTCCAAAATCTTAAATGGCCCGATGTAGCGAGGCGCTAGCTTGCCTTTGACGTTGAAACGTCGTTGGCCACGGATAGGCGATACCTTAAGGTATACAAAGTCTCCTACTTCGAAAGTCAACTTCCTTCGCCTATTGTCCGCATAGCCTTTCTGTCGTGACTGAGCATCCTTTAAGTTCTCCTGCATCGTTTGGACTTGCTTCTCAGATCTTGTAGCACTTTGGGTCCAAACACTTGGTTATCTCCGGTCTCGTTCCAAAACAGCGGCGTTCTACACCATCTACCGTACAATGCTTCGAAAGGCGACATCTTCAAGCTAGCTTGATAGCTGTTGTTATAGGAGAATTCGGCGTACGGTAAACTTCTATCCCAACTACGCCCATGTTTCAAGGTGCAAGCTCTCAACATGTCCTCCAAAATTTGGTTTGTCCTTTCGGTTTGTCCATCGGTTTGTGGGTGATAGGCGGAGCTAAAATCCAGTCGTGTACCCACAGCTTTCTGCAGCTTCCTCCAAAATCTAGAAGTAAACTGAGAACCTCGATCTGAGACTATCCTCCTCGGGACTCCATGATGGCACACGATCTGCTCCATGTACAACTCGGCTAATTGTGCAACGTTGTACATGGCCCTTACAGGGAGAAAATGGGCTGTTTTCGTCAATCGGTCCACGATAACCTAGATGGAGTCATAACCGACTGAGTACGTGACAATCCGACGATGAAATCCATACTGATGTCTTCCCACTTCCACTCGGGTACCTTCAATGGTTGCAACAATCCAGCGGGTCTTTGATGTTCGGCCTTCACCCGTTGGCATGTGTCGCATAGGGCAACGTATTCGGCTACGTCCCTTTTCAGACCATCCCACCAATAATAAGTTTTCAGGTCCTTGTACATTTTGGTACTTCCGGGGTGTATGGAATAAGGTGAATCATGTGCCTCTTTTAATATCATGTCGCGGATGTGCTTCACGTTAGGCACACAAATCCTTTTTCCTAGCCAAAGCGTACCCTTCTCATCTTCCTTGAAATCCTTCTCTATTCCTTGTCGGATCCTTTCTTTGATTTCCTTGATCTCCTCATCCATTGCTTGGCCACCGCTTATCTCTTGCTCCAATGAAGAGCGGAGTTCCATCACTTCCATCTTGTTCAAGAATCCGAGGTGTAACCGTTCGAACTCCTTGCGTAGTTCGGGTGGTAGCTCCCGAAACTTGAGTTGGTGACATGCTCCCTTCCGGCTCAATGCATCAGCTACTACATTGGCCCTTCCAGGGTGGTAGTTAATTCCAACATCGTAATCCTTGATGAGTTCCAACCATCGACGTTGCCTCAAATTCAAGTCTGTTTGTGTAAATATGTACTTGAGTCTTTTATGATCCGTATATATCTCACATCGATGACCAAGGATATAATGTCTCCAAATCTTCAATGCATGCACTACTGCTGCTAGCTCCAGGTCATGTGTAGGATAATTAAGCTCGTGCTTCTTTAATTGTCATGAGACATAGGCTACCACTTGTCCTTCTTGCATGAGCACACATCCAAGCCCTTGTCTTGATGCGTCACAATATATGTCGAAGCTCTTACCTACGTCTGGCAATACCAAAACTGGCGCTGTGGTTAGCCTTTTCTTGAGTTCCTCAACACTCTCTTGGCATGCTGATGTCCACTGGAACGCTTTTCCCTTCATTAGCAACCCTGTCATAGGTTTTCCTATCTTAGAGAAGTCCTTGATGAAGCGTCGGTAGTATCAATCCATCCCAGGAAAACTCTAAATGTCTTTCACGTTTTGCGATTGGTTCCACTTCAGAACATCTCCCACTTTTCTGGGATCAACCGATACTCCTTCCTCGGAGATAATGTGACCTAGGAACGATATCTCCTTTAGCCAAAATTGACACTTGTTAATCTTGGCATACAATTGATGCTCGCGCATTTTCTGCAAGGTCAATCTTAAATGTTCTTCATGCTCCTCCTCACTTTTTGAATACACCATAATGTCATCGATGAAAACCATGACGAACTTATCCAAGTACTCCATGAAAACCTTGTTCATAAGGTACATGAAGTATGCGGGTGCATTTGTTAACCCAAAAGACATGACGGTATATTCATACGAACCACACCGTGTCCGAAAGGCAGTCTTGGGTATATCGGAGGGCTTAATTTTCAGCTGGAAGTATCCCGACCGAAGATCAATCTTGGAGAACACCCGAGCTCCTTTCATTTGGTCGAATAGGTCTTCTATACGGGGCAGAGGGTATTTGTTCTTGATTGTCACCTCGTTGAGAGACCTATAGTCCACGCACATCCTTTGGGTCTCATCCTTCTTGTCTACGAAGAGCACGGGGGCTCCCCATGGTGACGAGCTTGGACGTATAAAACTATTCTCCAACTGCTCCTGAATTTGCTTCTTGAGTTCCACTAGTTCATTGGTGGGCATCCTATAGGGTCTCTTTGCTATGGGTGCAGTTCCGGGTACCAAATCAATGGCAAACTCAATGTCCCGGTCAGGTGACATACCTGAAAGCTCTTCTGGAAACACGTTCGAGAATTCCTGAACCATTGGAATGCTGTCCAACGTTGCTCCTTCGACGTGGTTCAATCTTGCCTTATTGGTTGTTTGTTGGGCTGACTTAAACTCGATACGAATACCGTGCTCGTTTGTCAACTGCACGCTCCTCTCAGCACATTGGATTACTCCGTTGTGCTTGCTTAACCAATCCATCCCGAGTATTATGTCAAGCCCTTGGGAATCCAAAACAATGAGGTTGGCAAGGAAGTCTACCCCCGTTATTTTAAGTCTTACTTTCGGACATACTATATTAGTCCTCATCTCTCAACCGGGAGAATTAACTAATATAGCACATTTTAAGTGTGATATGGGTAGATTATACCTGGCAACATACTTGGATGATATGAAGGAATGTGATGCTCCAGAATCAAATAAAATGGTGGCTGGGTTAGAATTGGCAAGGAACATACCAATTACGACGTCCTCATCCTGTTGTGCTTCCTCAGCAGAAACATGGTTCACGTTGCCGCGAGCATAGTACTGCTGTCCATGGTTTCCTTGATTGTCTCCTCCGTTCGGTCGCGGGTTCTACTTGGGCACGTTGCCTTGCTGTCCAGGACCTCTCCTTGGGCACTGGCTCGTGAAGTTTCCTGTTTCCCCGCATGCAAAGCATGCCCTGTTGCCCACGGCAGAAGGTACGTTGGGGCAGGGGTTTTGAACAGGAGCGCCCATGTTGGGTCGGGGCACAGGAGGCAAGGGCACACGAGGTGCTTGTGCAATGGGTCGTTGCTGTGGTGGCTGACTAGGGCGGTATGCAGGAGCGGTCGATCCATACTGTGGTTCAGATGGGGGCATGTACCGAGGTCGTACGTTGTTCCCTTGTGGATGGTATGGCATCTTCCTCTTGCCCTCTCGCTCGATCTCTCGGATCTTGCTTTCAACCACTATAGCCTTGTCAACCAGCTTCTGGAAGCTCGCGTAGTCATTGTTGAGGAGCTGAACCTGGATCTCATTGTTTAACCCTCTCATGAACAGGTACTGCTTCCGTTGGTCCGAGTTGACATCTTCTGGGGCGTACCGGGACAGTTGCGTGAACTTGTTGAGATACTCATTCACGCTTCTCTGTCCATGGCGGAGACCTTCGAACTCCTGTCTCTGTAGCATCATTACACCAGCAGGGATGTAATGAGACCGGAAACTCTCCTTGAACTCAGTCCAAGTGATCGTCTCCGGGTCGACATGAGCGTTGCATAGGGCATCCCACCAGTCAGCGGCAGCTCCCATGAGTTGGTGCGACATAAAAAGAACCTTCTCTCGGTCATTGCACTGCACTATGGCAAGCTTCTTCTCCATGGATTTCAACCAGTCGTAGGCCTCCATGGGGTCGTTAGCTTGAGCAAAGGTGGGTGGTCGAGACCTCATGAACTCTCCCAGTATGTTATGAGCCGGTGGTGGTGGCGGTGGTGCCGGAACGAGGTTGTTGTTGTTGGCCTGCAACTGACCCAAAGTTTGGATCATGGTTTGCATAAGTTGATTTTGCATGGCCATAAACCGTTCCAGGTTGTTCTCACCAGCTCTGAGGTTAACAGGAACTTCATCGTGGCCATCCTCTTGGTTGCCACGGACGTTCCTTCTTTGGCGGCTGGCGTTTCCCCTCACCATCTGTGAGAGAGAACAAAATAGAATAGAGGTTAGAAGATTAGATGGATCCCCCTCATCGCTCCCTCGCGCACGCAACAGAGAAAACGCCCCACAGCGTTTCTGCTCTCGGCTACTCGACGCCGATCATCCTCTAGCCACATTGGTGCCAGGGGGAACCTCCCAGGAGCTGCACCGTCCTCTCCTCGACGTGTTACACCAATCCTCAGCTCATTTCCGGCCCTCCTCCGCCGTGACCGATCCATTTTTCTTCCGGCAGAACAGAGCCACGCCACCTCCACGTCTACACGTCGCCTGGCCGATTCCACGCCTCCCCGACGTGCTCAAAAGCTCACAGAGGTGCTCCATGAGGTCTTGATTCTTCTCCCGGGTCCTTTTGCTCTCCTCCGACGCCGGCTCGCAGGAATTCGGTTTTTTGCACCGGCGCACGTGTAGAACAGACCCTAGATAAATCTTGAAATTTGCCCAAACCGCTTGATCATCCCTCCTACAATTCAAACCACAGCTACTAGGGTTCCTAGCGCTCTTCCACTCCAAAGCACGAAGCAAACCGTCCCTCCTCCGCCCCGGGCGACGAGAAATCGCCGCCAGCGGCTAAAACCGCCGCGGTCCACGGTGACGACTAGTTTGCAGCCATTTTCTGTGAGAGTTTATCTCTGTTCCACGTTCCTTGACCACTAGGGATGCTTTAGGGCATCGTAGCTCGCCGGTAGAAGCTTCGGACACGCCAGAACGCGTTGATGCCAAACTCCCGAGCCGTCCCGCCGATGCCGACCCACCTCCGGTCCTTTACATGCGGGGAAACCTTGCCCAGCAGCTGCACCACGTTCCAAGGATCGAGTAGGGCAAAACCAGAGCTAATTTGGTGGAGAATTGTGGGAGAACGAGCCGCGCCATGATCTCTGCCGGTGTGCACCCGCGGGCTCTGGCGAGAGGTTGAAGAAACACCTGACCCGTGGGCCCCACTTTTGAATTGTTCTTTGTAGAATTCAAACAGAAAGTTGTTCAAACTTTAGAACCTCATAACTTTTGCTAGAAAGCTCCAAATTTAGTGATTCAAATTGGGTTGGATTCAGGTTAAAAAACTCTTTCCAAATATGCAACCCAATTTGTATTAAAATCATTATTTAATTCTGGAAAATTCTTTAAAGCTTTTCAGCAAAAGAATTTTTGGGAGAGTTTGGTTCATCCAAAAATACTCAAATTGTGCCAGAATATTCCTTAGTATTTTATTGAACTCCTGTATAAATGTCAGCTCATTTGGAGTTGATTTGATTAGGGCAATTCAGATCTGAAGTTGCTGTGTTCAATTGAATACAGAAACATTTTCAGAGAATTTCCAGAACTTGGAAATTCAGTTCTGGGTAATTCTAAGCTCCAAAAATCTTAGTAAAATTTCCAGACTTAATCCCAGTCCGTGGGACCGGTTCGACATTTGGGTGTCGTGTGAAAGGTTGCCACGTACGACGTCAGTGATGGTTGTTGTGTGCAATGTCGAGTACGGGCGCACGTGTCGTGTCAACTGGGTGTTTTTTATTGCAATCACCGTCGCTTGTGGTAGTGAGCATACTTGTACACTGAGTCGTGACGTAGTAATAAACTGGGAAAACATTTATTATGCTTCGTGAGTAATCCTCATGATGGAGATGTGGAATGATCAACATTTTCACTAAATTTATTCTTCCACCTTGGGCTAGTAGCGTCGAGGCAAAGCGTTTCTTGTTTGATTGTGGAGTCTCGACGTTAATGGCGCAATATCTATATGAGTCTAAGGTAGCTCACTAAAGTTACTTTCACCTCGGGCAAGTGACATCGAGATAAAGCGTTTCTTGTTTGATTATGGAGTCTCGATGTAAATTGCGCGAGGGCTACAAAAGTTGCTTAAAACTTGAAGTAAGGACTCTACTTTAGCTCAAGTTCATCTTTGTGCAAACTGCTATATTCAGTCCTCTTTTTTCAGCATATAGAGTTTCATGACTAGGGTGACTGTTAAGTCTTGCTGAGCTTCGTGCTCACGGATACTGCATAAGTTGTTTTGCAGGTAATAACTGTACGTTGATATGTACGGGTGTCCGATGAGACTCGAAACTCTCCGAGTGGTCAACTCATGGCAATCCCCTACCGCTGCTATTGTGATAGTGTTGCTAGCGAGAAGGGTCCGCGGGCTGGACACCTTCTCTGTTGCTTAGCATAGGTATGAGACGTGAGTTGTATTAGTCTTCTGCTGTAGATTATTTTGAGAAGTATCTGTAAAATTTACACTTTGTAAACTTCCGCTTGATTTATGTAATATGATGCTTTACTATGTGTGCTGTTGGGTGCCGCATCGTATGGCACCACCCAATGCGATTGCCGGGCGAGCGGCACGGCCCCGTGATCGGGACCGGGCCCTTACAGCGTGGTATCAGAGCCGCATTGGTAATAGCGCACGGAATAAGTATCATATTATGATAAAAACTTAGGATACGGTGAGGAAATGGTATTAGGCCCACATAAGGACTATAGTAGTATAGTTACTTAATGTGGCAGCACTAACATAATTGTTATAATTCTGAATTTTGATTATGTGTTGACGCACCTACATTCAGGTAAGAATGGTAAGGAATGCCACCGAAAGCGGTTCAATTTCAGTTAGCCCCTCTGATGAGGAAAGTGGTTTAGGGATAGGTCTCACAGCTTGGTGTGAGATGTCAATATGAAACTCTTGGACTCTTCATGTTCCTGAGTTCATATGCAACGATTATACCTGGCATGCATTAGGCAAGAAAGGTGAGACCCCATCGTGTGGTCAGTAACACGATAGTGTGTTCTTCTGGAAATAGCCTAGAAGGACATACGCAGCGCTTGCCATCGGCGTGCCCTGCAGGGCAGTATGTGGTATCTGTTGGGTTGATAACATTCCCAACCGTGACGACCCGTTCGCGCTCTACTCGGGTTCCCCGTCATGTGGTGTAAAAACACGACCATGTACCTTGAGACGTGGCTTGACTCAAGGACAGCCCGTATGGAAATGATACAGGGCGTATGTTTTTAGTTTGATATGTGTGCATCTTCATTGAGTGTTCTTCTGCAGGTACTAACCATGTACATATCCCGTGTAGTACATGTGTGTGAATGACCGTCTTAGTGCCACAATTGAGACGTATATAAAGCGAAGCGCGCCGCAAAGCAGCGGAGAAGGAGGTGGTCCTTCTCAAAAATACCAGATGGTGAATCGTTCACCATCGGGTCCACGCTGGCAGCCACCACAGAGGCCGATGCCATTCCGCAGTCAGCCATATTCTCCACCGGCATTCAGGCCGACACTGCCAGTACCACCTCCGCAGCAACAACAGCAGCAGCGGGCGATGCCGCATGCGTATGCACCTCAGCAGCGCATGCCGGGCTTTCGTCCCCCAAGCACCGGACAGGCAGCAGCCACATGCTACAAATGTGGTCGCCCAGGACACTTCGCCAACAATTGTCCTGAGAGGCAAGGCGGCGGAGTTGCACTGCAGTTCTGGGGAGGAATCAGCCCCGGAACCCCACTAATGCGTGGCGGGCAAACCCTAGGCCCGGCACCGTCCACCAACTTGCCATAGAGAACGTGCCGGAGGGAGAGCCAATCCTTGCGGGTATGTTCCAACTCCACCAGCATCCCGCCATAGTATTATTTGATTTCAGCGCCACGCATAATTTTATTAGCCAAGCTTTTATTGCAAAACACATCTTGCAAATACTACCCACCGAAAGCCTATATTTGATTTGTTCACCGGGTGGGAAGATTTCAGCAAGCATGATGGTTTCTAAAGTACTATTATGCTTAGCTGTTAGAGTACACCCTACGTCTCTCATAGTTTTAAAGGGACAGAAGGTAGATGTCATCTTAGGGATGTCGTGGTTAACCCGCCACGGCGCTGTTTTAGACACCGTCCTCCGAGTCGTGCATCTACACCTAGAAATGCACGAGTCACACTCTTTATTTCTGGACAGTCCAGAAATAAAACTTCCAAGTGTATATCAATCCACAACCATCAGATTGGAAGACATTTCAGTAGTCCGTGAGTTCCCTGACGTGTTCCGGGATGATTTACCAGGGATGCCGCCCGACAGAGAGGTGGAGTTCAAGATCGAACTTGCACAGGGAACCATGCCAATATCCCGAAGGTCGTACAAGATGGCGCCCAAGGAGTTGACTGAACTGAAGACGCAGTTAACGGACCTGCTGGACAAGGGTTTTATTAGGCCGAGCTCCTCGCCATGGGGCTGTTCGGCATTATTCATGAAGAAGAAAGACGAGACGTTGCGGCTTTGCGTGGACTATCGTCCACTAAATGCAGTAACCATCAAGAACAAGTACCCGTTGCCACGGATTGACATGTTGTTTGATCAGTTGGTCGAAGCAAAGATCTTTCCCAAGATGGACTTAAGATCCGGGTACCATCAAATTAAAATACGGGCTGAGGATATTCCGAAGACGGCTTTCTCGACGAGATACGGACTTTATGAGTACTTGGTCATCTCCTTCGGCCTCACCAACGCTCCGGCTCACTTTATGTATTTGATGAACTCGGTATTCATGACGGAGCTGGACAAGTTTGTCGTGGTCTTCATTGACGACATATCGGTATATTCCAAGTCGGAGGAAGAACACACGAAGCATCTGCGTATAGTCTTGCAACGGCTGCGGGATCACAAGCTATACACGAAATTCAGCAAGTGCAAATTCTGGATATCGCAAGTGCCTTTTCTCGGGCATATTATATCAGCGGAGGGCATCGCTGTAGACCAGAGTAAGATCACACAAGTGCTGAATTGGAAGTCCCCGAGAACTGTTCACGAGGTACGGAATTTCCTCAGACTCGCGGGATATTATCGGAGGTTCGTTCCGAACTTCTCAAAGATTGCCAAGACTATGACAGAGATGCTTAAAATGGCTACCAAATATGTTTGGAGTCCGGCATGTGAAGAAGCGTTCAAGGCATTAGTGAAGCACCTAACATCAGCACCGGTTTTTGCGCAGCCAGACACAACAAAACTGTTCGATGTGTACTGCGATGCATCCGGCATTGGGCTCGGATGTGTGCTGATGCAAGACCGAAGGGTGGTTGCGTGTGGATCACGACAGCTCAGAAACCATGAGCAGAATTATCCAACTCATGACTTGGAGCTTGCTGCCGTGGTGCTCGCATTTAAAATGTGGAGGCACTACCTACTCGGTAAACTCGTGCATTTATATACCGACCATAAAAGCCTCAAGTACATATTCACTCAGAAAGAGCTGAACATGAGGCAGCGAATATGGTTGGAGTTGATAAAAGATTATGAAATAGAGATCCATTATCACTCTGGAAAGGCAAAGGTAGTGGCGGATGCGCTGAGTCACAAGTCACACGTCAACAATCTGACCATCACCCCGTTGGAAGAGAGCGAGCCACCATTGCATGTGATTCCACATGGATCTCTCTACAACTTAGCTTTAATCCCCACCATCCGTGAAGAGATAGCGGCAGCGCAGAAACATGACAAGGGCATGTCGCATTTGCGGAGATGTGTAGATTGTGGGGAGCTGAAATGTTTCCAGAAAGACGGAGACGGCGTCCTATGGTTCAAGGATCGGATCGTCGTACCCCGTAACCCGGAGTTACGAAAGAAAATCTTTGATGAGAATCACTTGTAAAAGTTTTCTATTCACCCCCGGCAGAAACAAAATGTATCAAGAACTTAAAAGCAAGTTTTGGTGGACACGGATGAAGCGGGAGACGGCAAAGTACGTGTCTGTGGGTGATACATGTCGAAGGGTGAAGGCAGACCACATGAGGAAACCGGGACTGCTACAACCACTAGGCGTTCCTGTCTGGAAGTGAGAAGACGTGAGCATGGACTTCATCGTCGGTTTACCCACCATTTTTTAGAAACATGATTCTGTGTGGGTGATCGTCGACCGGCTCACCAAAGTTGCCCATTTTATCCTGGTCAACACCAACTGCAACGCTAAGAAGTATGCTGAATTGTACATCTCACGGATCCTATGCTTGTACGGCATACCCCGTACCATCATATCGGATCGGGGCACTTTATTTTTGTCCCATTTTTGGGGGCAGCTACATGCTGCGTTGGGGACGAAGTGATCCGTAGTTCAGCGTACCACCCGCAGCCGGATGGGTAAACCGGATCGGGGCACTTTATTTGTGTCCTGTTTTTTGGAGCAGCTACATGCTGCGTTGGGGACGAAGCTGATCCGTAGTTCAGCGTACCACCCGCAGACGGATGGGCAAACTGAGCGGGTAAATCAGATTTTAGAAGATGCTACGAGCTTGCGTTATCAACCACGGTAAGAATTGGGATGATCACTTACCGTTGGCCAAGTTCTCGTACAACAATGGGTACCAAGCCAGCATCAAGATGGCGCCTAACGAGGCGCTATACGGGAGAAAATGCCGCACACCACTGAATTGGTGTGAGTCTGAGGAAAGGGTTACCTTCGGGATTGATCTTGTCAACAATGCGGAGGAAAAGGTTCGGCTGATTCAAGCGAACCTAAAAGCCGCCCAATCCCGACAAAACAGTATGCGGACTGGAGAAGACGCCAATTACAGTTTGAAGTCGGGGATCACGTATATCTACGTGTGTCTCCAATGAAGGGAGTGGACAGATTCGGGGTGAGGGGAAAGTTAGCACCCCGATTTATCAGTCCATTTCAGATTACGGAAAGATGTCGATCAGTAGCATACCGGCTGAAATTACCAGTAGCACTTTACGGTGTGCATGACATCTTTCATATTTCCCAGCTGAGGAAGTGTCTTAAGCTATCAACTACCATTCAGCTGGAGGATATAGAAGAACTGAAACCGGATCTCACGTATCGGGAGGAACCGGTTCAGATTATTGATGAAAAGGCCCGAACCACACGCAACCGTACGTTGTGGTTCTACAAAGTTCAATGGAGTAATCACTCCGAGATGGAGCGACATGGGAGAGCAAAGAATTTCTTCGCGCTAACTACCCCGACTTTTTCACGTCGCATATACGGTAATTTTTCACCATCCTCTCTCTCATTTTCACCTTATAATCTCGGGACTAGAATTCTATCAACTCCAAATCGGTATTTGGTAGATAATTCAAATTCTAGAGGGTATTAGAGGGATGAATGTTTGGAGCAGTAGAGGAGAGTTCATTTCAGAGGTTAAAACTTGGTTGGGACCACATGTCAGCCTCAATAGCCAAATCAACCGACTGAGGAACTCAGCCCGGTTTCTTGCGCTGGCTCGGGCTGCCGCCACGGTGAGGATCGGTCAGTACAGAAGCTGGTTGCCGCCCCCGACCACTGAACCGCCTCACCCTTCCTCTTATGCCCGCAACTGAGCCAAACCGAGGCATCACCGTTCGTTTCTTCGCTCCCGCGCAAGAAAAACATCGCCTCACCGCCGCTCGCTTGGAGTTGATCAGAGAAGCAGTGATCACCGCCGCTCCACTCCCTCCAAGCTGCAAAACGGTACTAGAGGCTCTCCTTTTCCTTCCCTGTCGTAGGAATTAGCCAAATTCGGATGATCTCGCCCATGCCGAAAGTTCTTTCCGGTGACCTATGTTTGCCGCACCTCGGGCTCCCGTGGACAGCCCAAATGGGAGGGTGTCACGCCCAAGCTAAGGCATCCTCGGACGTGTTAGAGTCTGGTGCTGCTCACCCCTGAAACACAGCCCGAGTATTTGATCACTGGCGACGAATTTCAGTTTTCCCTTTCATCCGGTGCAGACCAACCTTCAGGTGCGGATCCACCAAATTCTCGCTCCATGGTTGCTTGGAGATCCTCAAACTTCTCCTACACAAGCTAGGCTTGGTAGAGATCAACTTTCCTTCACAGCCTTGGCAAGAAAACCTTGGTAGACCAGCCAGTTCTAGTTTTTCTACCGGCGCTAATGGCGGAAGCCGTCGGGCGCACGGTGAGAGCTTACCTAGGACCTCTGCCGAGCAGCCTCAAGCCCATACCGAGCTTCCCTAGGGTCCACTGATGCTCTACGACCTTTTCCTCGATCGTTTGAGAGGCTCAGAAGCCCTGTCGATGCGGCCGAAGTTCTTTCGAAGCTGCAGCTCGTCGCCGGCCGTGTTCCGGTGATTGTCACGACGAGCAGAGCCCAGCATCATGTTCCCCGGGTGGAATTAGGCAGTGGCGGCCAAGATCATGGAGTTTGGCACATGGCAGAGGCCACCGGCGAGCACTTCGGTGAGGTTTCGCGGCGGCCGAGCGCGGGAGGCCAGAGTTAGATGAATCCCCCGGTCCCACGTGTCAGCGGCTGATATTTTAAAACCTGGGATTAGCTGTGGCACCGTATCGGGTGCAGCTGCACACGAAAGACTCCGTAGCCCGTGTGTAGACCGCTGAGAAGTTGACACGTAGCCCGGTCCCACGCGCAGCAATTTAAACATTTCTCCGATTTTCAGATTTAGTTCAAACTTCAAACCCACATAACTTTAGCTAGAAAACTCCAAATCGAGTGAACCAAATTTTGTTGGATTCAGCTATCTGAGTACTTTCCAACAAATCAAGTTTTACTCTATCAAAATGTTTATTTCTCCAGAATTAATTCTCGAAACAATTAAAATGTTTAGAATTTTAACTGGAGAATCCTTTGGAGGAAAATTCTGAAATTTGGCTGGGATGTTCACCAAAATATCCCTGAGCAACCATAAAAATTTAAGATCCATGTGAGCTCATTCGTCCACCTAATGGTGTGATTAATAAAACTGTTCTAGAGAAAATAGAAAATGTCCAGAAACATTATCAGAATTTCTCTGAAATTGTTTAGCTTATGTCTTTAGCTAGGAACCTTCAAATTATGTGAGACCAACTCTATTGGAACCCTCTGAAAATCTAGTTTTCAGAAAGTCATGGCTTGCTCCATGAAAATCCTTATAACACCCTAGGAGCTCCAATTAAGTCCAAGTACATAATTATTTGTGGAGAGCACAAATGAGCATTGCTACAAATGAAACTTGGCCAAGTCCCTGTTTAAGTTGTATCCAAACCACAGTAAATTTTCAGGGTCATTATGTCTGTCCAGCAAGACTTATAACTCTCACAAGTTTAACTTTAATACAAATGCATTTAAATTGATACATATTTGTATTTATCATATGTAGTCGCTAAGGTTGAGGAGGAACCCGAAGTCTTAGACTTCGTCACTCCAGAGGAACAGCTAGCCTATGACCAAGAGCAGCAAGGCAAGCTCCGGTTTGCATTAACCCATTTTACAAATTTTTACTGTTTTGAGAACTTACTTTGAGCACCCACTTAATTCTTGCATTAGAGTCTTGTTTAAACCCCAAATGCATAGCCAAGAAAACCCTGGGTTGGTATTAGGTTTGGAAACCTCGTTAGCTACTACAAATGCTAAGATAGTGTAGGATTCGGTACAAGTCGAGTAGTTGGAACTACTCGCGAGAATAGGCTAGAGGCACATTCCTCGGGTAAAGATAGCAAATGAAACACATGGCAAGAAAAATGAGACCGAGCGGAGAGTAAGGGCAGCCGGACTTTGGGGCCTGGGTGCCATAGCTCCGCTTGTGTCGATTGAGGACCGAGCCGTGTGCGGGCCTGTTGAACAAGCTAGAACAGTACCGAAGACCTACCGGCTATATGGGAACCGGGAAACTGATGTAACTCAGGTACCTGGGTGTTGAGGCACAGCTGGTCGTCCAGAGGGTAGGTTGAGAGCTCGAGGTTTAAATCGGCTGGCGGCACTGTGGATGCGCACGCAGAGACCTCTTTCTCGGGACGATTGGACCGATTCAACATTTGGCTGACAGGTGAAAAGTGGTTGCGTACGATGTCCGTGATGGTTGCTGTAGGCAACATCGAGTACGGGCGTACGTGACGGGTTATTCGGGGAACCCTGCAGCTGTAAATCGATTATAATCGCTGTCCCTCTTGGTCAGTGAGTACCACTTGTTCACTGTACCGTGACGTAGAAAGAATAGGCTAGATACATGTTAAAAATTTGCTGAGTTTAAAGCTATACATTGATTGTTAATAATTGTTGTAGTTTAGAGCTAATTAAAGTTCATTTCAACTTTAGGCAAAGTACATGAGAGAACTGCATTTCTTGTTTGATTGCGGATCCTCATGTGCCTTAGCATAAGGTTCTCCACAACCTGCTGCTAAAACTTGAAAGTAAGGTTCAAATAATTAGGCGAGTCCTTTGCAACTTATTTACCTCATGTACCCTACAAACCTTCATGTAGAAGTTTCATGTATAGGAGAGACGGGTCAGACTTGCTGAGCCATCGTGCTCACTGCTTGTGTTTGAAGCTTTTGCAGGGGTTTATGAGCAAGGGACTCCCGAGGAGGAGACGGAACCCCCAGAGAGAAACCCCGTCGAATGGGAGTCGTGCACGCCACCGTGTTACTGTGCGTGTGTGCTAGCGGGGACACGTTCACGGGCTGAACGTGAACTCGATGCATAGTCTACGCCCGTGAGTGTAGACGGAACGTATTTTGTTGTACAAATGTTCATAAACATATTTTTGTAATAAAATTTTGCTTCCTCTTTGTATCTTTGATGTGCGTTATCCGGTGCTGTGCAACGCAGCACCCCTTAGCGTGATCCTGGCTCGACAAGGCTGTTGGGGCCACGTCAACTACTTACTCGGGAATTTAGTGCACCTCTACACCGACCATAAGAGCCTCAAATATATATTCACTCAAAAGGATATCAATATGAGGCAGCGGAGATGGTTAGAATTAATCAAAGATTATGAGCTCGAGGTCCATTACCATCCGGGCAAAGCTAACGTGGTGGCTGATGCGCTCAGTCGTAAGTCCCACGTAAATAACTTGTCAGTTGTTCCGGATGAGGAAGAAGAACCAAGCTTGAGGGTGATTCTGTATGGGGCATTGTATAATCTTGCTCTCGTTCCTACCATTAGAGAAGAGATTGTGCAAGCCCAAAAGAGAGATAAAGGAATGCAGAAAATCCGGGCAAGAATCAATGTGTTATGGTTTAACAACCATATTGTGGTACCCCGGAACATGAAGCTAAGAAAGAGGATCTTGGATGAAGCTCATATGTCCAAGTACTCGATACATCCAGGAAGCAATAAGATGTATCAAGACCTCAAAACAAAATTTTGGTGGACAAGGATGAAGCGACAAATTGCCAAGTATGTATCCGAGTGTGATACATGTCGGCGAGTCAAAGCTGATCATATAAAGAATGCGGGAATGTTGCAACCATTAAGCATTCCGGCATGGAAGTAAGAGGACATCAGCATGGACTTTATTGTCGGGCTGCCTCTCACATTCAGAAAGCATGACCCCATTTGGGTTAACAAAATCAGCCCACTTCATCCCAGTGAATACAGGATTCCATACTAAGCATTATGCAGAGTTGTATCTCTCCAGAATTATGTGCTTACATGGAGTTCCCAAAACCATCATATCCGACCGAGGTTCTATATTCGTTGCTCGTTTCCTGGAGCAACTACATGAATCTCTGGGATCAAAGTTAATTAGAAGCTCAGCATACCATCCTCACACCATCGGTCAAACGGAGAGGGTGTATCAGATTTTAGAAGATATGCTGAGAGCATGTGCCATAGATCATGGAAATAATTGGGATGACCATTTACCATTAGCGGAATTCTCCTATAACAATGGTTACCAATCCAGCATTAAAATGGCACCATACGAAGCACAATATGGCAGGAAGTTCCGCACGCCACTCAATTGGTGTGAATCCGGCGAGAGGATGATTTTTGGCGTTGATCTTGTAAAACATGGTAATCTCGAGCTCCTAAAAAATCCATTAACCCAAAGTAACTTTTATATGTGCTTAAAGGTTAGAAACAAGCAAATTATGAGTAACTAGAATGAAAAAAATAACAAATTTCAAACATGTTGACTTGATTTTGGAACTGGCTAAAATGAAGACAAGGAGGATGAAGGTAGTGGAGAGCCGACCAGTTGTCGTCAAGATTATTAATCCGTGCTTTGTTTAGGCTTGCCAAAAGCCGAATCAACAATAGGGATAACAATGATGATAATGTCACTATGAGTTTTTTAATTTTCCAGGTAAAAGAAAACAGATATTCAAGTTTGTACGGGTTGCTGTTTTCGCAGCTTCAGAGATAAAGATCCGTGTTTGAAGCAAGTTTTCAAGTTTCTTCTAAGAAGAAAGATGGTGGAACGATTGAGTTTCAATCGAGCTGCCAGGCTCTAGGAATGTTTCACAAAACAATCAACAGTGTAAGGCAAAATATCAAGTTCCGGTTATGGGGATTGAATCATCCAAGATAAGTAAACAGAGCATAATGGAATGTCAGCTCATTCAAAGCGAAGGAATCCAAAAATACAAAAAACTCTCCGCGGTAAGGAAATAATACAAATTTATGCCGAGAGGAGAATTAATGAGGCCAAAAAGAAGAGGAAAGCAGGATCGAACACAGAACAAGGCAATCGTATACGAGACTGGCCAATCGAACCGACTCAACTTTTAGGTCACTTTCCCGAATACATTTTACTTATACCTTAGCATTTTGGTGCACCTATTTAACTTCTTGGAACGGAAAATTGATCTGGGTATTCCGCACCGCCGCCGCCGCCGTTCTGCCCACACTCCACCACTACCACCTCCCCTTTCCACGGGGCGAGTTCCTCGCCGGAGAAGACCTGGCGGCAGGAGCGGATGCGGCGTCGGGCGCGTACTCGAGGTTACGCGGTAGTTCTCGTCCGCCGCTCTTCAGAGGCAATCAACCCTCCCCTATAATCCGTGCTGAAGCATTAGCATTGGCCGCGATGGCGCGGCCGGAGGAAAAGCTGCGATGCACGAAGGAGCCCTTCATCAAGGTTGTCGGCACCAGTTGAGGGGTGTGCGACATTTCCGGCCGTAGAGAGCTTCATACGGCGCCATCTTGATGCTATCTTGATAGCCATTGTTCTATGAAAACTTCGCCAGCGGCAAATGATCGTCCCAATTCTTGCCATGGTGGATGGCACAAGCACGTAGCATGTCTTCCAGCACTTGGTTCACCCGTTCAGTTTGACCATCCGTCTGCGGGTGATACGCGGAACTTCGGATCAGTTTGGTCCCCAATGACGCGTGCAGCTGTTCCCAAAACCGAGAGACGAACAGCGCACCGCGATCTGAAATAATGGAGCGGGGAACACCGTGCAAGCACAAGATCTTTGCAATGTGCAGCTCCACATATTGCTTGGCCACGTACTTTGTATGTACGGGATAAATGAGCCGACCAAACGATCGACTATTACCCAAATCGAGTCATGCTTGTGATATGTGAAAGGTAAACCAACAATGAAGTCCATGCTGATATCCTCCCACTTCCATGCCGGAATGTTCAATGGTTGCAGCTGTCTGGCTTTACGCATATGGTCGGCTTTCACACGCCGACACGTATCACATTCGGATACGTACTTTGTGATTTCTCTTTTCATCCGTGTCCACCAAAACCTGGTTCTCAGATCCTGGTACATCTTGTTGCTACCCGGATGAATAGAATACTTGGACAGATGAGCTTCATCCAAGATTTTCTTCCGAAGCTTCATATCACGGGGTACCACTATACGGTCTTTAAACCATAGAGTGTCATGTTCATCTCTCCGGAAGCATTTCATTTTGCCATTCTTCATCCTTCTCCGAATGTGCGACATTCCCACGTCTTTCTTCTGAGCTTCCATAATCTCCTCTCGTATTGTAGGGACGAGAGCAAGATTATACAATGCCCCATATAGAACCAAGTACAGACTCGGCTCCTCCTCTTCAAGTGGGGTGAGGGACAGACTGTTGACATGGGATTTGCGGCTTAATGCATCGGCAACCACATTTGCCTTTCCAGGATGGTAGTGAATCTCAATCTCATAGTCTTTGATCAGTTCTAGCCATCTCCGTTGCCGCATATTCAACTCCTTTTGAGTGAATATATACATCAAACTCTTGTGATCGGTGTAGAGGTGCACTAAGTTCCCAAGCAAATAGTGCCTCCACATTTTCAACGCCAACACCACAGCAGCAAGCTCAAGATCATGAGTCGGGTAGTGCTGCTCGTGGTTACGAAGTTGACGTGAGCCATAAGCGACCACTCTTCCTCCTTGCATCAATACACAGCCAAGCCCGATGCCAGACGTATCACAATATACGTCCAAGGGCTTGGTTGTATCCGGTTGTGATGTGGACATCACTCCTGCAGATATACATAACACTCACATGGTAGACATGCAAGGTCCAATTACTAGAGCTCGAGCACGACAATTGAATTTAGAGGTGAGCTCGTTCCTGAACAATTCTTTATATGTGAATTTTGAGAGTATGTTGCTACCTAATTGACTAATTATGATTAGGAACCATGGAGAGGACATGGAGATACATGGAGAGGGTTTTAGAGGCGTGGAGGACCAGAAAATACGCCAACAAGAAGTTAGAAACCGAGCCCAACTCAAACTCGAGTCCAACTCGGGCCCAGGAGCAGTCCAACTTAAAATGGATGCAAAGGAGGCATACGGACTCCGTTTTTGACGTTCTACATATGCACGGAAAGCTGAGAGGATAAATTTTCCAATGGAATTGGCCCCACGTCAAAATTCCCTAGGAATCGACGGGAAACTTCGAAACAATATAAAGTTTAGAGTCTGTCAGGGTGTTGCATAACCTAGTTGGACCATTGGGCCTTGTATCGAGTCCATGTCCATTATGTACGTGTCTTAGGGTTAGGTCACGACCCCAGCACCCCCCTGGTCGTCGTCCACCTCCTTTATACCCCCTAGGCGCCATCACAAACAGCTGGGTTTTGCTTAGTTACAATCTGTCATTGAACAGTGTCGCCGATCATCGGTTGTGAGACCCCAAATTCGTGATCAATTCAGTTTTGATTGCAACTTCTCTGTTCTTGCTTGTGTTCTTGATTGCGCTTGCAGGGATAAGCCTTCATGGCGAGGTCATTCGTGTGACACGGGTGATAACCAACGGAGCAGTGGTGTAGTGATTGCGGGGTTTCGTTCGTTCGGAACCTTGGATCATCAACGTCGAGATCTCCACCCAATCAAGTTTACCCTACCTCTCGGAAGATCGGGACTCATCCTCCTATCAATTGGTATCAGATTTCCAGGTTCACCGTGAGGTATACTTGTGTGCCCTTTAGATTTATTTTGTTTCAGTCCTATCGTCCACAAAAAGCCACAAAAATTTTTTTTAGTTTCCCTGACCTACAACCCCCGCTCAACCTTTTGCACAAATTAGTTTCAGAGTCCGTAGTTCTGAGTTCGTGTCCTAGATTGATTCTGGTCGCTGGTTTAGATTTGTCTTGGTTCAGTTTTGTTTCTTCCATCCACTGCCATCTACAAAAAACCAATCTACAAAAAAATTCCATCCACCGATTCGTTTCTGTTGCAGTTTCCACCACCACCAAAACCTGATTCGGGGTATCCTCCTTAAAACGGGCATAACTTTTCGCTCGTAACTCTGATTGAGGCACATTTTCTTCCCGGAAAGGTCTCGAAAAAGTCCACATATGGCGTTTTCAAAAAAAATTAAAAAAAATTAAGAAGGCCCTCGTTTCGAACTCCGAAGTTCCAGCACCAGTTTTTCTAATCGCTCCTGAATTTGTGCCGATCTCATCTTTCATTGGTTTGAGCTAATACTTGGTGTTGTTTCTATTCTTGTGCCCCTGGTTGAGAAAAAAATATCAAAAAAAAGAGAAAAAAAGATTTTGATTTCTACTAGTGCTTCAAGACAAAAATAGGAGGCTAAGGGGTGTGCTATTTCTGTGCGAGTGCTGGATACTTGGTGATATTATACTTGTTGTTCATCATCATTCATCCTTGTCCTTGCTTGTTGCCACAACTGTTCTAATACACTCTTAGGCCAGCAACTAGGTGAAATTCTTTGGACACTTATTCAGCATTGCTATCTGTTACTAACTTGTGTGCCACATACATATACAGCATTTGAGCCTTCCAAGCTCCATCTTCTCTCGAGCAGAACAGGTAACCTTTGCAATCACACCCACTCTCTGCTTGCTTAACACCGGTCACCGTTGGCCACCTACAGTGCTGGTAAGAAACTTGTAAGAGCGGGGTAATACGCATCTTACTGATCGATTTTCCACCCACTTCGGAGAGTGTAGTAATAGGGTTCTTCACGATCTTTTTGTCTGTGTTTCTGTTTTGTACTAACAATGACAGGAAAGAAGCCTATGGATAAGACCTCTGGTTCTACACCTCCGGATGATGATGAGTGCGTGTCCCATATGGAACTAAAAGACATGATGCGGGCAATGACCGAAGCTTTCAACAATTACCAGACCACTACAACAGTCACCTTTCAGAGGCTCCATACAAGTGTTGCTGGTCTGACCACAAGGTTGGACGAGATGGAGGCTCGTCTTCCCCAACAAGCTACACCCTCTATCATCCTTGATGGTGACGCACATGCTCACTACGACACAGAGGATGACTTCAATAACGATGAGGTTGATGGACAGCAGCGCCATCGCCCTCGACGAAATCGTCAAGGTATGGGAGGTAGACCTCGTCCTCATGCTCTTGAACAAGATAATGATCCTTATGCTAAGATTAAGTTTTCTATTCCAACATTTTATGGATCTTATGATGCTGAGACTTACTTGGATTGGGAGATGACGGTAGAACAAAAATTTAGCTCTCATCTTGTTCCTGAGCGACATAGAGTTAGACAAGCCACTAGTGAGTTTAAAGATTTTGCTATAATTTGGTGGAATGAACTTGTCAATACACGTAATGCACCACAAACATGGGCTGCGTTAAAAGAAGAGATGCGCGCTAGGTTTGTTCCTCCTTCATATAGACGTGATCTTCTTAAGAAATTGCAACACTTTCATCAGGGTGACATGACTGTCCAAGAGTACTACCAAGAGTTGCAGAAAGGTATGCTTCGTTGTGGGGTAGTTGAGGATCAGGAAGACCAAATTGTTAGGTTTTATGGGGGCTTGCGACGTGAGATCCAGGACATAGTTGACTACAAGGAATATCATTCTATTCAACGTTTATTTCAACTTGCTATGTTAGCAGAAAAAGAAGTGCAGGGTTGCCAACAGCAGCGGCGGAACAACACCTTCACGCCACGACAATTTCCGGTGCCATCCAAAGCAGCGCCCTCCTCGAGCGTACGTTCTTCTACACCATCCTCCACGGGTGTTGTACGCAGCAGCATCACACCTTCTACATCACGGGGACAAGATAACAGCAAGTCCCAGATGCCTCCAGGTATTGCAGCAAAGGCGGCTGCACCCAACACTTCGACAAGTCACAGCTCCAACATCAAGTGCCACCGCTGCCAGGGACTTGGCCATATGCAACGAGATTGCCCCAGCAAACGGGCGATCATTGCCACTGCTGATGGTGGGTATGTTAGTGCTTCTGATATTGAAGATGAAAATATTATTGCAACTAACATTTCAGGTTCGGATGATGGTGCTGAGGAGGTTCTTGGTACATCTGCGACAAACAACTATAGGACTTTGATTGTGCAGCGAGCTTTGAGTGCCACGGTTCGAGAGGACGACAACCGCCAATGTCACAACCTTTTCAACATGTTTCTCGTCATCAAGGACTGCCGTTTACATACCATCATTGATGGTGGTAGCTGCAACAATTTGGTGAATGTTGAGGTGGTCAAGAAGCTTGGCTTGACCACACGGGAGCATCCCCACCCTTATTACATTCAATGGTTTAACAACAATGGTAAGGTTAAGGTAACAAAACAGCAAGGATACATTTTTCCATTGGTTCTTATCATGATTTTGCTGATTTTGATGTGGTACCTATGGATGTTTGTTCTCTTTTGTTGGGACGTCCTTGGGAGTTTGATACTGATGCTATTCACCATGGTCGATCTAAAAAGTGTACTCTCATGCATAAGGGCAAGAAAATTGTGTTGCTTCCTATGAGTCCCACTGAAATTGTACAATTTGAGGAGGAGAAAAAGAATAATGCTAAGCAAAAGGGTGTTTTCAATTCTGAAATTCAGCAACCTATTAAGTTGAAAATCCTATTTTGCTTGCAACTAAATCTTATCTTGATGATTTATATGCCTCTAATGGAACTTGCTATGCTTTAGTGTGCAAACATGCTTTATATTCCATTGAGGATACATCCATTGTCTTGCCACCTGCTGTTGCTAACCTTTTGCAGGAATATATGGATGTTTTTCCATCAGAGATACCCCCTGGATTACCACCTGTGCGAGGCATTGAGCACAAGATTGATTTGGTTCCAAGGGTGAGCTTGCCAAACCGTGCTGCCTACAGGACCAACCCCGACGAGAGTAAGGAAATTTTCAGCGACAAGTCCAAGATCTTCTGGACCACGGGTACATTCGTGAGAGTCTTAGTCCTTGTTCTGTTCCTGTTCTTTTGGTTCCAAAAAATGATGGCACTTGGTGCATGTGTGTTGATTGTAGAGCCATCAATAACATTACCATTCGTTATTACTATCCTATTCCTAGATTGGATGACATGCTTGATGAGTTGATTGGTTCTGTTATTTTCTCCAAGATTGATTTGCATAGTGGGTATCATCAGATTCGTATGGCTTTAGGTGATGAATGGAAAACTGCTTTTAAAACTAAATTTGGACTTTATGAATGGTTAGTCATGCCATTTGGTTTAACTAATGCGCCTAGCACTTTCATGAGGTTGATGAATGAGGTTTTACGTGCTTTCATTGGTAAATTTGTGGTGGTTTACTTTGATGATATCCTTATTTACAGCAAGTCATATGATGAGCATCTTGAACATTTGCGTGCTGTTTTTAATGTCTTGCGCGATGCACGTTTATATGGTAACCTTGAGAAGTGCACCTTTTGCACCGATCGTGTGTCTTTTCTTGGGTATGTTGTTACTTCGCAGGGCATTGAGGTGGACGAGGCAAAAATTGTTGCCATCACGAGCTGGCCACTTCCGACTACGGTCACACAGGTTCGGAGTTTTCTTGGTCTCGCAGGTTTCTACCGGCGTTTCGTGCGGGACTTCAGCACCATTGCGGCACCTCTCCACGAGTTGACAAAGCATGGAGTGCCATTTCGATAGGGACCAGCACAACAACAAGCTTTTGATGTTCTCAAGTCGAAGCTCACACAAGCACCATTGCTGCAACTTCCTGATTTTGAGAAGACCTTCGAGCTTGAATGTGACGCGAGCAGCATTGGCATTGGAGGAGTGCTAATTCAAGGAGATAAACCTGTTGCCTTCTTTAGTGAAAAATTGCATGGGCCTTCGCTGAATTACTCTACATATGACAAAGAACTTTATGCTTTAGTGCGTGTCTTGCAAACATGGCAACATTACCTATGGTCTAAAGAATTTGTCATACATTCAGATCATGAGTCTTTGAAGTATCTTAAAGGACAAGCTAATCTGAACAAACGTCATGCTAAATGGATTGAGTTCATAGAATCATTTCCTCACATCATTAAATATAAGAAAGGGAAAGACAATGTGATTGCCGATGCTTTATCTAGACGTCATACCATACTATCCCAACTTTCTCATAAAATCTTTGGTTTGGAAACCATAAAGAGGTTATATGCTACTGATTTGGACTTCAAAGATGCCTTTGAAAATTGTAGAGAGGGAAGAACATGGCAAGAATTCCTGCTGCGTGAAGGCCTTCTCTACCGTGCTAACAAGCTGTGTGTTCCAGCTAGCTCCGTTCGTCTTTTGTTGTTGTAGGAAGCGCATGGAGGTGGTTTGATGGGACATTTTAGTGTTAAAAAGACAGAGTATGTGCTGGCCGCTCACTTCTTTTGGCCACGAATGAGGCGTGATGTGGAGCGCTACGTTTCACATTACACGACATGCAACGAAGCTAAGTCTCGATTTAAGACACATGGTCTTTATATGCCTCTTCCGGTTCCTAGTGCACCTTGGGAGGATATATCTATTGACTTTGTTTTAGGATTGCCTAGAGCAAATAGGGGGAGGGATAGTGTCTTTGTGGTTGTTGATCGTTTCTCTAAATGGCTTATTTTATACCCTGCCACAAGACCGATAATGCTTCACATGCTGCTGATTTGTTCTTTAATGAGGTTGTGCGTTTGCATGGTGTTCCCAATACTATTGTTTCTGATAGGGATGCTAAGTTTTTGAGTCACTTTTGGAGAACTTTATGGTATAAATTGGGAACAAAGTTGCTGTTTTCTACTACTTGTCATCCACAAACTGATGGGCAAACGGAGGTAGTTAATCGTACCTTATCTACTATGTTGCGGGCTGTTTTGAAAGACAATTTGAGGTTGTGGGAGGAGTGTTTGCCACATATTGAGTTTGCTTATAACAGGTCTATTCACTCCACAACCAAATTATGTCCGTTTATGGTAGTCTATGGTTTCAATCCTCGTGCTCCAATTGATTTGCTACCTTTACCACATACTGAAATTGTGAATTTAGATGCTACACAAAGTTCTGAATTTATTCTTAAGTTGCATGAAACTACTAAGTTACAAATTGAAAAAATGAACGAAAAGTATCGCATTGTTGCTAGTAAAGGTAGGAAGGAGGTAAAATTGGAACCCGGTGATTTGGTGTGGGTTCATTTGAGAAAAGATAGGTTCCCGGATTTGAGAAATTCCAAACTCATGCCACGTGCTGCTGGACCTTTTAAGGTTCTTGAGAAGATAAATGACAATGCATATAAATGTGAGTTGCCTCCCGAGTTTGGGGTTAGTCCCACATTTAACATTTCGGATTTGAAGCCATACTTGGGAGAAGAAGATGAGCTTGAGTCGAGGACGACTCCAATGCAAGAGGGGGAGGATGATGTGGACATCACTCCTGCAGATATACACAACACTCACATGGTAGACATGCAAGGTCCAATTACTAGAGCTCGAGCACGACAATTGAATTTAGAGGTGAGCTCGTTCCTGAACAATTCTTTATATGTGAATTTTGAGAGTATGTTGCTACCTAATTGATTAATTATGATTAGAAACCATGGAGAGGACATGGAGATACATGGAGAGAGGTTTGGAGGCATGGAGGACCAGAAAATACGCCAACAAAGAAGTTAGAGACCGAGCCCAACTCAAACTCGAGTCCAACTCGGGCCCAGGAGCAGTCCACTTTAAAATGGATGCACAGGAGGCATATGGACTCTGTTTTTAACGTTCTACATATGCACGAAAAGCTGAGAGGATAAACTTTCCAGTGGAACTGGCCCCACGTCAAAATTCCCTAGGAGTCGACGGGAAACTTAGAAACAATATAAGTTTAGAGTCTGTCAGGGTGTTGCATCACCTAGTTGGGCCATTGGGCCTTGTATCGAGTCCATGTCCATTATGTACGTGTCTTAGGGTTAGGTCACGACCCCAGCACCCCCCTGGTAGTTCTTCACCTCCTTTATACCCCCTAGGCACCGTCACAAACAGCTGGGTTTTGCTTAGTTACAATCTGTCATTGAACAGTGTCACCGATCATTGGTTGTGAGACCCCAGATTCGTGATCAATTCAGTTTTGATTGCAACTTCTCTGTTCATGCTTGTGTTCTTGATTGCGCTTGCAGGGATAAGCCTTCGTGGCGAGGTCATTCGTGTGACACGGGTGATAACCAACGGAGCAGTGGTGTAGTGATTGCAGGGTTTCGTTCATTCGGAACCTTGGATCATCAACGTCGAGATCTCCACCCAATCAAGTTTACCCTACCTCTCGGAAGATCGGGACTCATCCTCCTATCAGGTTGATCTAACACCAGGGCTGTTGTAAGATGCTTCGCTAATGCTTGGAATGCTTCTTCACAAGCTGAGCTCCAAACATATTTGATCCCCTTCTTTAGCAGTTCAGTCATCGGCTTAGCAAGCTTGGAGAAATTCTGTATGAATCTCCTATAATATCCTGCTAACCTGAGAAAACTCCTGACTTCGTGGACTGATGTGGGGGATTTCCATTTCAGCACTTGTTCGATTTTGCTTGGATCAACTGCAATGCCTTGTGCGGAAATAATATGACCAAGAAATGGCACTTGGCTGATCCAAAACTCGCACTTGCTGAACTTGGCATAGAGTTTATGGTCTCGTAATCGTTGAAGCATGATATGAAAGTGTTTGGAGTGTTCTTCTTCAGACCTGGAGTAAACCAAGATGTCGTCTATGAACACCAATACAAACTTGTCCAGCTTCTGGTCCAGCTGACCAGTCTGGATAATCCAACAGTTTTGCCCACCTTAGAAGCAAAATCTGGACTAGCGTTCAACAACAAAGTTGTAGCAAATTTCCTGTACTTTCCAACAGTATCTTACTTGACCCTTAGAAATTTTTCTACAGGAAGTTGTGGTTGAAATACAAAAAATTTCCAGAGAGCATTTTTGGTCTGCCCTGTTTCTTGGCAGTACCTACTCATCTGAGATTTTCACCCATTGGGCGGGAGATTTTGTTCTGGAGCTCTACAGAAAAGTTGTAGAGGACTTCTAAACCTTTCCAGAATGGTATCCCACACCTCCATTGGTTCAACCAATATTAAGTTATGCCCTGTTCAAGTTCAGCAAAATTTCTGCCGAAAACAGTGGAGATTATTCCTAAGCTTTTGAGATTGAACCTATACTCCCAATTGACTCTTAGTTCAATATAGGAGTTTACTAACCCCTAAATGAATTCCTAAACTTCATTGTGACTCTTTTCTTTAAAAATAAACTTTTATGCAGTCGGTACTACGTTTCCTCACCAAAGAAAATTCCTAAACCGGTATTCCGGCTTATACGTGTCAAATGGTGGAACTAAAGACGTCACTCACAAACGGTTTCTACACGTCATGCGCTAACGTGGTTAATGTACCTGCAGAAGAACACACAATAGTTATGCACACAAGGGTTTTTGACATTTCAGGCAGTTCCATATCATAATAAAAGCATACGGCCCGTATCATTGCCATATGGATCGTCCTTGAGTCAAGCCACGTCTCAAGGTACGTGGTCATGTTTTCACACCACACGACGGGGAACCCGAGTAGAACGTGAACGGGTCGTCACGGTTGGGAATTTTATCAACCCAACGGATACCACCTACTGCCTCATGACCGTTGAGGCACGCCGATGGCGAGCGCTGCGTATGGCCCTTTGAACATTGAACGTTCGAGAGTTGCATACTATCGTGTTGCTTACCACACGATGGGGTATTCTCACTTTTGCCTAAAGCACGCTGGAGATCAGCGTTTTCATATGCTCTCATAACCATGAAGAGGTTCAGAGACTCATATTAACTACCGTGTCAGGACACGTTATATCCTTCCATACTATTACTCGTATGGCGAGTTACCGCAATTGATCCGCCTGCGGTGGCATACCTTACCTCTTACCTGATGTCAGAGCGTCGTTACATAATGTATAACACATAAGTTAGCTTTTCCACCTTAGTAACTACTACTATCATAGACCTTATGTGGGCTTAATGACCAATCCTCACTTGACTACTTCTAAATTTTCAAAATAGACTCTTTTAGAGCGTGCTATTCCCAATGCGGCTCTGATACCACGTCTGTGGGGACCACCCCGTGGTTCATCCACTCCAAGATCGCATAGGGTGGTGCCGTGCGATGCGGCACCCAACAGCACACACGAAAAGATTAAAGAACAACATACAAACTTTTATTTGATATAAAGCAGTGGAAGTCTTTTATAAAATATAACTATACAGCGGAAGTAATGTACATTAGTAGCCTCTCATCCTAACTATGCAAAAGTGCAGCCGTCCAGCCTAGGGACGCTACACGATAGCAGCATGGAACGGGAGAAATCACGGCGGCGTGCAGGGCTCCATCTCGGTCGTGTACCCTGACAGGGGCATCGCCTCGTCCTCGGAACCCTCCTCATAGCTCTCACCTGCATACAGCTCAAATATTGCAACCGTGAGCACGATGGCTCAGCAAGGCTTAACCTCTAGCCTAGGCATGGAACTCTACATGCAGGGATGTGTATGATAGGAAAAGGAATTTGTGACAAAGACATGCCTATAAGTTGATCCATACTTTCAGTTTTTATAGCAGCAGATTCGTGTGCCTTAGGAAGCCCTCATATCGGAAGTCCACAATCAAACAAGAAACGCTTTCCTTCGATGTGGTGATGCTCAAAGCGGAAAATAAACTTAATTAGCTCTATATCTACATCAAACATGGTTTCCAAAACATTAATCTATCATTACAGCATATTATCATTCAACTGGCTTACTTCACTTCTTACTACGTCACGAAACAGTGAACAAGCGGTACTCAAATAACCGCGAGGGACGGTGATTGCAATCAGGAGACACCCGGACAACACGCTGCATACACCCACTTCAAGAAGCGTGATTCCACACCCCTTCCTACTATGTTGTATGCAACAACCTTTCAAAGGCAACCCAAATGCCGAACCGGTCCATCCGTAACGGGCAGGAGGTCCCCGCGTGGAGCATGACTGTGCCCACCGGCAGATTTACACCTTGCTACCCTCAACCCACTCCTATTTACGGTTGGGTAAGCCTCGGCACCCAGGTCAACCATTTACATCGGTTTCCTGCTTGTGTCAGTATGCCATCTGGTACTGTTTGATACTTGTTCATCAGGCCCGCACATGACTCGGTCCTCAATCGACACCAACAGGGCTACGCACGTGAGACCTCCGCTCACTGCTTCCTATCCCCCCTGCTGGGTCTCATTTTCTCCACTTTTAAGCGATTTTCTATTTTGACCAAACCGTGAGATAAAACCTTACCTCGTGAGTAGATTCCAACTACTCGACTTCTACCGAGATCCTAAGCATATTAGCATGGCGTTCTCTACTCGTCGAGTCTGTAAGCTACCCAAACCCTACATAGGGTTTAAAAGGTTATGCAAGTGGGGTTTCAATCACCCTAACTCTAATGCAAACATGCACGCTAGACATAAGTGATACGAATAAAAAGCTTTATAAAAGGTACTCAAGTGCAAACCGGGGCTTGCCTGGTTGTGAGTCAAACGGGAAGTTAGCTTCAGGTGGGAGGACATCCAAGGGCTCCGGTGCGTCCTCAACTTCGGTCACTAAATGAAATGTAGCAAAATATGTGTATAAGTATTAAGGATTTATAAGAATTGAACTTCTATTCACAGCTACTGCTATTTATGTTCCTTAATTGGCTTTGGAATTTTTACAGTGGATACTAGACTCTGTAAGGATGATTTGAACACAATTTGGAGAATTGTCATTGCACAATGTAGTCTCCAAAATTCCTACAAGTACAATGCTTCCCTGAATTTTTTAGCCAAAATCAGGATCTTTGACATAGCTAATCGTGGAATATCTGATTAGGGTAGGTCTCCATGGTTCTAACAAAATTTGTTTCACCATTTTTGGAGCTACCAACAGAGAGAAATGAATTTTTGAAGTTGAACAGAAGTTCTGAAAAGTTTCTGTTTAAATTTGAATTTTCAAATAAAGGCTGAACTTGGGAAGGCAATTTGACCTAGCAAATAAACTCCAATGAAGCTCAAATTTTTACTGGAGATCAGTAACTATGAAATGAATTAGCTTCCCAAATTTGGGAATATTTCATAAAGAATTGCTCCTGTAATAAATCCCTAAAAGGTTTAATAAAAACAATTCTACAGAAATTCCTGGGCATTTTCATAGCAAGAAATTTGTTCCTCTCTGAAGTACTAACCCTAAGGATTCAAACAAAATTGGTCTCACCCTTTTTGGAGTTTCCTACACAAAGTTATGGATTTTTCAAACTTGAATAAGTTTCTGTTGGGAATGTACACAGAGACTTAACAGGGGGGGGGGGGCACTCGTCAGGTCTTTCTTCAACCTCCCGCCTAAGACGCGCGTGCACACCAGCACAGATCGTGGCGTGGCTCGTTCTCCCTCGTTTCTCCACCAAATTAGCTCCGGTATCGCCCTACATGCTCCTCGGAACATGGCGCAGCAGCCAGGCAAGGTTTTCGCACATGAAAACGGCCGAAAACAGGTCGGCACCGGTGGGTCGGCTCAGGAGCTCGGCATCAACGCGTTCTGGCGCGTCCGAAGCTTCTCCCGGCGAGGTACCTTTCCCTAAAGCATCACCAATGATCGGGGAACATGGAACACATTTTAAACCTTGCAGAAAACGGCCGGAAAATAGGGTTCACCGGAGGACCGACCCGTTTTTTCCGCCGCCGGCGATTTCTCGTCACCCGGGGCGTGGGATGGCTGGTTTAACCCGTGCTTTGGCGTGAGAGGGTGCTAGGGTCACTAGTTTCTGTGGCTTGAATTGTAGAACCGATGATCAACCACGTTGGACGAATTCCAGTTTTGGTTTGGGTCGGTTCTTCACGTGTACCGGCGCCAAAACCCAAATTCCGGCGAGCCAGCGATAGGGAAGGGCAAGGGGACTGCGGTAGCATGATATACACACCTTGGCGCACCTTAGGGAGGTGCTGGACGTGCGGGAGAGGTGTTGGAGCGGCTGGAACGCGAGGAGCAGTGAAGGGCGACGGTGCTCTGCTTCCTTCCGGCGAAGAACGGCTCGGGCACAGCGAGGGGAGGCCGGGGATGAGCTGAGGAGTAGTGGAACACGTTGAGGGGTTGGTGGAGCAGCTCCTGGGCAGTTCAACCGGGTGCCAACGCAGCTGGATGTCGATCGGAGGTGAGAGCCGAGTTGGATGCAACGTGCACTGTTTTATTCCCGAGTGAGCGCGTGAGAGGGAGCGGTACTCAGGGATTTGCTCATGCAAGGAAGAGGAAGAACCACGGTTGAGTTAGGCAGCTGCTGATCTTTACCATGTATCAATCCACGCCAGCAATTGCTACTTCAGGTGCAAGTTTTCCAAGCAGCTCGGTGGAGAGAAAAATACATCACGGTGGCAGCTCGAGAAGGACTGGAACAGAAGCAAATTGCCTCTGTTATTTCATGTGTCACTGCCATGTGGGTCCCACCCCACCTAATAGCTCTGATATTTTTCTCCAAATTAAATCCTTTGCTTCCTCCCAAAGTCATGGTTTGAAATATTTTAATTCAAATGATTTGAATTCTAGTGTGGAATTTGAACTGACTTTGGTTATTTAAATTTGAATTGGAATTTGAATCTTCTCTTTTGCATTATTCCAAAAGCATAGCAAACCAACTCAAATAATTCTGAATTTTGGCATGGCTGCTAATTCAAATGTGAAGAACACACTTGTGGAACCAAATTTGCAAATTGAGGGAATTGGAATTTGAAACTGAATTTGAAATTCAGATTAGAGGGCTTACTCTTTTAATCCCAAACAAATATTGAAACTCCTCCAAATGAGCTGAAATTTGGAAGGGTGAATATTTGGACTATGAAGATCCAAGTTATGAATTTAGATCTCCATGTTTGGAAGTTTTGGGAAGTTTGAATCCTCACTTTGAACTTACACCGTTATAATTTAAAGTTTTAATTCAGCTCATTTTTCCTAAGTGTACATGAGCTGAAAATTCTTGCTACCAATTTTTGGGAATTTTACAGAAAGTGAGGAGGGTCACTTCCATGTGTTCATGCAGCGGCTGTTCTGAAGCTTTGAGAAGCTCGAAGAACATTTCAACCTCCGTTGTTGGTGGATCCTCCGTAAGGTCTGGTTGTATAGCTTCTAGCATCTCATCCATCCTATCATCCCCCGTGATATCATCAATGTCCTCTTCCACTTCTTGTACAGGTTTAGAAGCTATCTCGCCATGAAAGGTCCAGACTTTATAACATGGCGTGTAACCGTTTCGACACAAATGTATCCAAAGTTCCACTTTGTCCAAAAACATGGTACCAGCATTTCATACATGGGCACCGCACCTTATCGGTATTCGACAACGAAAATGCTTGATCTACAAAAGCATCTATCTTGGCGAACTGCTCATCTGAGTGACCACCAGATCTGCTCTTCCAACCAGTATACATCCAACTGCGGTCTTCACCCATGTTTTACTCTGCAATATAAAGATAGAGAAATTACATTCACTTTACATCTATAGGAAGGGTTAGGTCCTAAAACCACACAAGAGGGACCGAGAAGAGCGTGCTTATAACGAGACGTGGGGTCCGGATCCAGACAAAATTTTGGCAGCATAACTCTGTTGTTTTCCAACTGCACGCCCGATAATGGTGCAGCGGAGAACATGAGGGTTACACCATCGAAATTTTGTCCGAATCTAGACCCCGCATCTCGTCATAAGCACGCCCCCCGGTCACTCCCAGGCTGTCCAAAAAGGGACAATTTCGAACCTACACGCCTCACATGCGTAACGCATGTGAGACGGGCCGGTCCAAAACGGGTGACGCATATTGTATAGGTTACGTGAATCTTACTTTTTAGAGTGATTTACGAGAGAGAGGTAAGAACAAGAGACAGGAGGAAAGAATGAGAGAGAGACAGTGAAGTGGGACAACCATCCTAAGTTATGCTCCATCGAGTCCCGCCAGTGATGACATACGAGCCAAGGTTTCCTGCTATGGGCTTCTGGATCGAAACCGCGAAGAAAATAGTTCCCACGGTTCTCGACTGTGCTATACTTTGTTAAAGAGTGGCAATGGAGAAAATTGAATTTTAGACGGCCCAACTGTCGGGCCATAAATGGGCTATGGTAGGCTGAGAGCCCGAAGCCCGTTTATTTACATATCGATATTGTACACTCAAGCAATCAAATTAAACTCAAATTTCTAACAATTTTGAAGTACGTAATAAAATAAAACAAATAATTAACAAATAAACACACTAAATAATAAACAAAGACAATCTACACCTAAATACTCAAATAGGAAAACTAAATTAAATATTAATATTCAAATAAGAAAACTAAACTAAAATTTACACTAAGTAATATAGTTAATAAATTAAATAACTAAATAATCTCCACTATTAATTAAGTAATCAAATTATAAAATAAATACTAAACTAACTAATTAACTAAACTGAAATAAAGTAACCTAATGAAGTAACAAATTAACTCACTAACTAAACTAATTAATAAAGTAACTAAATTAATTAATAAATGAACTAAATAAATAAGTTATACGATTAATAAAACATACCTCGATGTGACGGCGAAGCGGGGGCAGGGGGGGCTCGAAGCCGAGCGGTGGCGGCGGGCAGAGGCGACGCGCCGCTTGAGGTCGGACGGCGCGGGGGGGGGGGGGGGGGGTGGCGCCGGAGCCGGACAGCGCGGCAGGGATGGGCGGCGGCGGGGCCGGCGACGGCGGGGCGCGGCAGCTGGTAGCTGGGGGGAGGCGGCGGGGCTTTGGTGGCGCAGGGGCCGTGCAGCACGGGGGCCAAGCTGCGCGGCGGCTGGGCGGAGGCGGCGGGGCTCGTACGGAATAGACCAAGCCTAGGGCGGCAGCGGCGGATACAAACCGCCACTTACGATAGCCTAGTTACTTACGACGGCCCGTGTGCCTGGCCGTCGTAAGTTAATCCTTTATTACAACGGTCACATTACTTATGACGGCTTAGGGTTCTTGCCGGCGTAAGTTAAGCCCTAATTACGATGGGTCTTCTACTTACTACGGCCCAGGGTCCACGGCCGACGTCAGGTAACATAACTTACGACGGCCGACCACGGCCGTCGTCAGGTAACCTTGGCCGTCGTAAGGTTACGTGTTTCCTGTAGTGAAATGTTTAAATTGCTGACAGCGGGCCCCACCACAGCTTTCTTGTACCTCGGCCCAGCGGCGCCGTTGTCGGAACTACTCGCGAGGATAGGCTTAGGGGTACACCACTCGGGTATTGAGAAAAATCATGATCTACATGACTTGAAATTCCAACATGTAGAGTTTATGTTCTAGCGATGTCGGGTCAGTCTTGATGAATCTTCGTGCTCACTGCTTGTTGTTGAAGCGTTGTGCAGGTGGGTACAAGGAGGAGGATGCTACCGATGAAGAGACGGGTCCCCCAGAAGGTACCACCGACGAGTTGGAGCCGTGCACGCTGCTATGTTAAGGGTTGTGTGTGTAGCTAGTGGGAACACGTTCATGGGCTGAACGTGAACCCTTTTGCTTAGTCTACGACCGTGAGTTTAGGCTATAACCATACATTTATGTAAATTATGTTTTAAAACATGTTATGTAATAAAAGTTAGCTTCCGCTGTTTAATTATGAATGTCTTTATACGTCTGTTATTTGTTGTTTCATATTACAACACCCCTCAGCGAGATCCTAGGATGTCGGGACCCCGGGTTCTCACACGAACAACCTCACACTCGGAATGAGTGCGATCCATACTGCAAGAGTGAGCAAATTATGGTTAATATCCAAGATTGCACTCAACTTGAACTCGAAAATATTAACCGAAAAAGCATCACATCAACAGTGCAGCATACATGAAAGTGAACAAGGATTTTGGAAATTCTGGAATATAACTGAAGATTGATAAAGTTTTTCAAACTCTTAAAACAACAGCAAGGAATGATGAAATATAACTAAAGAATATGTTATGGAACTTAGAGAAGTATAAAAAACTTCATGTCCACAACAAGTCTTAAACAGATTGGACTTGAGTGACCCTCTGCTCAGAAATGATGAGTTTTTACTAAACTCAGAATTTGAATATGAAAATGGCAGTTTCATGTCTCAAGTTAAATACCAAAGTTATATATAACTTCAATATTTTTCCAACTAGTATTTATTTGCCATCATATCAGTTATGGATCAAAAGTTATGATACTTCAAATTTGACAGTAATCTGGAACAATTTTGACAGCACCTCCTTTGCAAGTGGCTGTCTTGTCCACAAGATTATCAATAATTCTGTCCCAAATCTGGAGAAACTTTGAATTACAAAATTGTAAAACAAATCATAAGGTTTCCAATGGTGTAACCCATGACCCTTACAAATTTTTATACAAGAAGTTATGGTCGAACTACAGAAAATTCCAAAGAGATTTTCGGCTCTGTCGTGTTTCTGGATAGTTTGCTGTCAACTGAATTTTCACCAGTTTGGCGCCTGATTCTGTCCTCGATGTCTACAATAAAGTTGTAGATCACTTCATCACCTTTCCAGAACTGCATCATGCACCTATATGTCTGTTGCACGCTTCAATAAAGCTTGCAATATTTTGAATGTACGTAGGATCAAGTCTTGACATATTGTACATCCAGCATGCGAATCACATGTTTAGGAAACAGTGGAATGTCTTTAAAAAAGGCATCGTTGTCACTAAAAGACAACCGAAACGTCTAAACGGATCAGAAATAACTGATATGCTGGACAAACTGGTGCCAGATAAAGGACGTCCTGGATATTTTCTCGGTTATGGAGAGGATCACAATTGGACTCATATATGTGGATATGGGAGCTACCATATGTGAAGTCGTTGATACTAATGCACAACATTGATGTCATGCATTAAGAGCATAATATGGGCGAATGTATCATAAGCACATGCATGGACATGACGGGTAAAACGAAAGACAATATAAATGATCGGAAGGACTTGGCAGAGCTTTGTAACCGCCCAACTCTTGAGCTCTCTAAAAGTGGTGCTAAACCAGGTGCTTCTTTTTGTCTTCGACCTAAAGATAAGAAAGAAGTACTCAAATGGTTGAAAATTTTGAAATTCCCAGATGGTTACGCAGCTAGTCTGAAACGAGCCGTGAATATCAAAACGGGAAAGATGACATGGTTGAAGAGTCATGATTATCACATAATTATGGAAAGACTTCTACCTGTTATGTTTTGGGGCTATTTTGATGATGCCATGTGGAAGGTGCTAGTCGAGCTTAGTCACTTCTATAGACAGCTCTGTGCAAATGAAATCACGATAGAGATGATGCGTAAATTGGAGAAGGAGATACCGGTAGTATTATGTAAGATGAAAAAAATTTCTCCAGGGTTCTTCAATCCAATGCAACATCTCCTCATCCATCTTCCATTTGAAGCTAAAGTTGGAGGTCCTGTGCAGTATAGGTGGATGTATCATATTGAAAGAGCACTAAGATATCTGAAACCAATGGTTCGTAATAGGGCAAAGGTAGAAGGATGCATCGCCAAAGCATTTACTCTTAAAGAAGTAGGATACTTTTCAAGTGTTTAATTTGCAGAGGAAAACAATGTCAACACTTCGGCAATGCGGTACAATGTGGATGAGCAACCTCCTTGTAGCGGTCTCTCCATTTTTACAACAAGAGGCACTATTGTTGGTAGTTCCACTTCCTACAACTCTACCGTAGACGAAAGAACTGCTGCTTTCCTCTACATGTACGTGAATATAGATGAGATGGACAAATATTTCGAGTAAGTGTGTGTCTTACATTTATGCTAATCGGCGTATTTTGTATCACATCTATTCTAAAAAGTTTTCTTTTCATGGAGAGAGTTTCACAAGCAAAATTGAACACATAGGTATCAACCTACAAGCAAACAAGTAGAAGTGATGCGACGGGAAGAAATAAACGGAGTACCTAATTTTCTATCTTGGTCTCGAGATCATGTAACATTTTCTCGCTAACTTAGCAATAATTATAAAGTATTCTTATAACTTACGAGTATTTACAAAGTTTTCTTATAACCTCATATTTGAACAGTGCATGAAAGATGTTGACGTTTATGAAGACTTGCGACAACTATCCTATGGATTGATTAAAGTTAGGAGCTACGGTCGATATGACGTCAATGGCTTCCGATTCCATACAACTCAATTTTAATCTTTTCGTCCTCTCGCGACAACATCTTATACCGGAGTTGTGATGAGGGCAGTCGACTCTCAAGGACATGAAACTAATTATTATGGAATCATTAATAAAATCCTTGAATTTGCTTTTGCCGAGAATAAGGATCTTCGAGCAGTAGTTTTTGACTATGATTGGTTTGATATCAATCATGGAACTCGACTAAACAATTTGGCAAGGTGGAAGTCAAATAGAACGAACAGCTACGAGGATACGATTCATTTGTTCTTGCACACCAAGTGGAGCAAGTGTATTATCTACCTTATCCATGCAAAAAACTCAAAGCTTGGTGGGTGGTACATAAGGTGAATCCTCGTGACCGGTTATACACTCCAGAAGTGGTACAGAATGGAGAGAGAGGGAGTGCGAGAGACGGTGAGAGTGAGATGGAGAGACGGAGTGTTACAATAGAGGGAGAGAGAGAGTGCGAGCGAGAGGGTGAGAGTGACAGTAAAAGGGGATGGATGGTACAGAGATAGAGAAACAGAGTGAGAGAGATGATGAAAAGTAGAGTGAGAAAAAAGAGAAAGACATGCACATCTGAATCCAAAATATGTCTAACTACTCATGTGCTTTGCAGGGTTCGGCGACGGAGGCTTTGACTCCATCACCAAAGCTAGCGGTTCCGGGAGGGACGCGCGGAGACGGTTTCTTCGGCTTCGGAGGTAGTCGAGAGGATAGTGTGTAACCCTTTTGTGTTTTGTGTTGTGTTTGATGTGTATGCCTTTGTTTAAGACTGTTTACTGCTGATATGTGTATATATTGTCTCTATTATCTGTTCTGTGAGCAGGCCATCGAGCCAGGTTAGTTAGTTTTTTTTAAAATATTACAAACATAACTTACGACGGCCACTGCCTAGAAGCCGTCGTAAGTTAGCCTCTGCTACTTACGACGGTCATCAGAACCGTCGTAAGTTAGCCTCAGTTACTTACGACGGCACTAAGCAAGCCGTCGTAAGTAAATTGGCTTGGGCCACCACGTGGCCTGGGCTGCTACTTACGTCGGATGCGTGACGCTGTCGTAAGTTACTTAACTTACAACAGTAGCCGTCGTAAGTTAGCTTATTTACGACAAAATAATTACCTCGGCTCGTCACTGTCGTAAGTAACAAAATACCGTCATAAGTTAGCTACTTACAATGGTTTATGTCTTAATTACAACGGCTCCGGCTGTCGTAAGTCAGTCGTATCCCTGTAGTGAGAACCCGTGAAGGCTATATATACACTTTTTTTTACAGGCGGTCGATATAAGTAACTGAAGGTGATAACTATAATATCACAGGCGGTTCCAAACAAAGAAAACTTGTGAAACAAGTGTACCTTCACAGGCAGTCCATGAGGAAAAACCGCGTTAGATATTGTCCATTATCAAAGATGGTTTTCTATAACGACCGTCTGTTTTAACAATCCTATTTTCACAGGTGGTTGTTTATCCAAAACCGTCTGAGATATTGTCCATTTTCTCATGCAGTCTTTGTCTAAGGCCGCCTGTAAAAATCTTGGTGTTTTCACAGGCGGTTGTACTGTCAAGACCAGCTGTGATACCTAATTCTCATATGTGGTTTTTTATTCATTGGACACATGCGTTTTTTTAAATGGACCGCCTATACAAGAAATGGGAGGCGGCTATGAAAATATTTTTTGTAATAGTGTTTGCAGCGCCTTTGGATCAGGACCCTCCACGTTCGCTGTCCTAGAAGACCAAGGGTCATACCACCTGCACTTGTAGCTCGCCTCAGAAGCACTCTCCATCTCTTTCTCCTTAATAGTTTTTTGAAGCGTCTTCAAAAACATCCCAGTCTTGCGCAATTTCCAAACCGGTTGCTGATGATTGACTCTTCTTGGCTTTTATCTCTGGCCTAACTATTTGGGCAGCCACGCTCCAACCTGCAGGCCTGGCTATCGTGCTCGGCCTGGAGGTGCGCCTCGGACTCGTAGGCCCTGCGTCACCCAGCTCAGCTAAACAACACAAAAAACTCTCCAATAGTACAGTATGTGGATGATACACTTATCATTATTGAAGCTTGCCCCAGACAACTCTTTGTTTTGAAAGCTCATCTGAACACTTTTGCAAAGTCCACAGGATTAAAAGTGAACTTGTCAAATTTAAGTATGATTCCAATTTGTAGCAACGCCAAATTGTCAAATTATGCCAAGTATTCTCTACTGCATAGTGACCTGTCACTGATCTTCTCATGATTCCTGAGTGAGATCCTCAAGTAGGAGACAAATTATTTTCTCAAGAAACCAAAGTATATTGTTGCAGGAAACTTTCATAATTTCTATAGATTTTGTAAGAATGATTGCCTTTGTATGCATGGTAACGATGTGCAGAGGCAGGGAAAACACATTTTATCATTGCATAAATATTAGAATGTATGTACTGATAAAATTAAGAAACATATGATTAAAATCTGATATAAATAGGAAGTATGGGCTAATGCAAACGACATGCAATTTTAGTAGTGTGAGTAGGTAAACAAAAATTATACACCACAAATAATCAAACCACTGTAAGATGGTGGATTTGTCTTACAGGTAGAACTATGAGATTAACGTGCCGGCATGAATCACATTTGCAGTGCCGTTGGACCAGGACCCTCCATGTTCACCGTCCTAGAAGACCGAGGGTCATACAACCAGCACATGTAGTTTGCCTCAGAAGCACTGTCCATCTCTTTCTCCTTAATAGCTTTTTCAAGCATCTTGAAAAAGATACCAATCTTGCGAATTCTCAAACCAGTCCCTGGTGATTGTCTCTTCTTGCTTCCCTGCCATCATACGGCTACATGGAATTTGTAAGGTCACTGCCTGGAACTGCGTTTCTGTGTAAAGCCGGGTTACTGGATACAGATTGTGCTATAGGATTATCCTAACATCCGTGGTCCAGCTCAATCCCTATTCCCCACACAATTTGTAGCATTTTCTCGTTGGACTCCTTGTCCCTGTACATGTCCATGTCATTCACCTCAAGATTCTTCCTACCGACACCATTTTGAGTCGTTGCTCCCAGGTCAACATCCGGAATGGCATGTAAAGTCTCCGGCATTACCTGCCTTGCAGGTACAACAGCAAGCGGTAGGCTTGTAGGCATCTAACTGAATATAGAGCCAGCGCATTAGTTTCGCTGTCATAATCCTCGTCAGTATCTTGAACTCTGGGAATACCTTCATCTCCGGTCTCTGGCTCAAAATCCAATAGTCCCTGTGTAGTAAATTCCACGTGGCCATTCCCAATCTCCAGTAATGTTTCTGGCATGCCTTTCCCGAGAAGAACAAGTTCATTTGCAGCTTGTGAGTGATCCTGTTCATATTCCTCATCCATGGAGATGTCCATCAAGCCCACTTTCTTCGGCAGGTCATCCCCTACTGCATCATGCTCGGCTGTTGCTTCCGCCTGCGCACCCTTGGAGTAGCTGCTGAGGTCAGCGATGTGGACGAACCGCACCCCTGGCTTGTACACCAGAACGGGCGGAAGTGTAGGAGCCAAAGTCGAGGCGACCATCCTTACTGGCTTATGGCAAAGCACGTCACCATCTACCTCGGCAAGCGGGATCTTTGAGCCAGCGTGGATATCATTATTTTTAGCACTTCTCTTGAAAGCTTGTGCGCCGGTATCGGCCTGCATCTCCAGCAAAGCGGCCACGGTTTTTCACTTATCTCTTGCCTCACTATCAGGGCAGCCAAGCTCCGACCTGCAGGCCTCGCTGTCACGCTCGGCCCTGAGGCGCGGCTCAGACTCATAGACCCTACGTCGCCAAGCTCAGCTAAACCACACAACAAACTTTTCAATAATATAGTATGTGGATGATACACTTGTCATTATTGAAGCATGCCCCAGACAACTCTTTGTGCTGAAAAGTCTTTTGAACACTTGCAGAGTCCACGGGATTAAAAGTAAACTTGTCAATTTAAGTATGATCCCAATTTGTAACAACCCCAATTTCTCAAATTATGTCGAGTTCTTCACAAAAAAACAGCACACTACTCCAACAAGCTTCATCTCCAGTGGCTCTAAATGTACTATCACATGCGGTTTTGAAAACCGCCTGAAACGAAGAGTCTGTGATAATCAGCAACTTTCACAGGCGGAAACTTAAACCGCCTATGAAAAAGGTTATCACAAGCGGTTCTATACCTATGACTAGCCGTCTGTGAAGACTCTTTATCACAGTCGGTTTGTAACGTAAGAGTATCCGCCTGTGATAACTTCATTATCGCATGCGGTTACAACTAGACCCCTGTTAAGAATCTTTATCACATGTGGTTTGTAACGTAAAGAGTATCTGCCTCTGTAACTCAATTATTGCAGGCGGTTCTTTACCTACGACTAGCCGTCTTTGAAGAATATTTATCACAAGAGGTTTATAATGTAAGATTATCCTCATGTGTAACTCTATTATAACGGGCGATTCTTTACCTACCACTAGCTGCCTGTGAAGAATCTTTATCATAGGCGGTTTGTAACGTAAGATTATCCGCCTATGTAACTCTATTATCGCAGGTGGTTCTTTACCTATGACTAGTCGTCTATGTAACTCTATTATCACAGGCAGTTTCTAACGTAAAGAGTATGCGCCCGTGTCACTCTATTTTCGCTGGTGATTCTTTACCTATGACTAGCCGCATGTGAAGAATCTATATCACAGGCGGTTTGTAACGTAAGATTAGCCGCCTGTGTAACTCTATTATCGCACGGCGTTCGTTACCTACGATAAGCCATCTGCGAAATTATATTATTACATACGGTTTGTTAGATCTGATTTCTAGGTCAATTTCATATGCACATTCAGACACAGTAGAAACAATATATTCTAACAAGCATCATCGACACAATATCACCAAAAAGTCATCTCAATTCATAGTTTACAAGTTTTTCCCTGAAAACCAATCAGTATACTAGCAAAGTTCTGGCACATCAGCTATTACACCTGCGCCATAGAAGAACTGCCCTTTTCGGTGAAAAATTTCGCGACGCATGAAGGTACACAGTTCATTTGCAATCTTCTCGGCTCCTCTACCAGGCATATCTCTCGAAATGGCCATTCTTCGTCCACATTCTTCGTGTGCTGCAATGAAACACGTAAAAAGGTTTAAAATGTGTTGGTGACAACGATAACATAATAGTATTAAAATATGCTAGTTACAATGAAAATGAAACTCAAAAGTAAGGAAAATACAATATTGGCATTAAGTATAACTTACATCCTCACGATTCACTCTATATTCGTAGGCGGTCCGAAGATACTCGCATACATAATACTCGCATAAGACGCTCCCTGAAGGCTGCTTGTGACAAGGATAATATGTTGATATATGCAATGCATCCTTATTAGCAGGTCTCCGACCGCCAAGTTTTTTCACGTAAAACTGTTAAGCGCTGTCATACATGGAATGTCATATAAGAGTTGCCAACCTATATATATGTGTGTATATTAAAAGTATCGAATAACCGTACTTTCTCAAAATGTCAAGGAAATCTTTGTAAGTATCTTATGAGTAATCGGCTGAGTTCAAGACCATTGCCAAACCCTGTGTTGGCTTGATGAAGATCATTATGTAGTGTTTACTGCACACGTACAAACACACGTGTTAAGTTAAAAATTAGCAATAATTGCTATTTCCATGCCATGTGTCAAACTTACTCGAAGTGGTACGGAGCATTTACGAGGTCCTTGCCATCTCTCACAAAGTTAAACATGGCATGTCCTATGTAGGATGCAACCTTTGTCTTTTTAACCCTCTTTTGGCTTGTGATTGATTTTTCAAATTGTTTTTTTGTCATGCGCTTGTACTGTTCAGAATCCCGTTGCACCTGAAAGTCGGAGTTCGACTTTGCAATCACTGTAGGGTCAAGGATACTGTCTTGGACTTCAGCTTTTTGTATCCATGTATTGCATCCTATTGAATAAGTACGGAATTGTTATAATCTCATGACATGTGTATGCGTGTAGTAAGAAAAGCAAATACGAAATATTAGAGACACTTACAAGCACCAAACGAGTAGCAGGTTGATTTCGAGCATGCCTCGATAGAAAAGGCTCCGCGGATCTTCAACAGAAGGGCTCGTTTATCTTCTCCAACGCTCCAGAATATTTCTTTTGGCACATGAAATGTGACGTAACAAATGTCATATTTTGTGCTGGTAGTTATGTACCACTTGTGCATTCTTCTGAGCGAGAAATGTTGTTTGCTAAGTTGTGTCGATGTCATGAATGACACGGCCCCATGGCCTAGTCGAGCCAGGATCACGCTGAGGGGTGCTGCGTTGCATAGCACCGGATAACGCACATCAAAGATACAAAACGGAAGCAAAGTTTTATTACATAAACCAGTTTATGAACATTTTTACAATAAAATAAGTTCAGTTTACACTCACGGGCATAGACTACGCATCGAGTTCACATTCAGCCCGTGAACGTGTCTCCGCTAGCACACATGCACAATAACACGGCGGCATGCACGACTCCCACTCGACGGGGTTTCCCTCTTGGGTTCCATCTCTTCCTCGGTAGTCTCTTCCTCATTAACTACTGCAAAAGCTTCAAACACAAGCAGTGAGCATGATGGCTCAGCAAGTCTGACCCGTCTCTCCTATACATGAAACTTCTACAGGTAGGGTTTTAGGGTACATGAGGTAAATAAGTTGCAAAGGACTTGCCTAATTATTTGAGCCTTACTTTCATGTTTTAGCAGCAGGCTGTGGAGAACCTTACGCTAAGGCACATGAGAGAGCCGCAATCAAACAAGAAACACATTTCTCTCATGTACTTTGTCCAAAGTTGAAAAGAACTTTAATTAGCTCTATACTACAACAAGTCATTAACAAGCAATGTATAGCTTTCAAATCAGCAAATTTTTAACATGTATCTAGCCTGTTCTTTCTACGTCACGGTACAGTGAACAAGTGGTACTCACTGACCGCGAGGGACGGCGATTATAATCCATTTATACCTGCAGGGTTACCCGAATAACCCGTCACGTACGCCCGTACTCGATGTTGCCTACATCAACCATCACGGACGTCGTACGCAACCACCTTTCAACCGCCAGCCAAATGTTGAACCATTCCAATCGTCCCGAGCAAGAGGTCTCTGCGCGTGCATACACAATGCCGCCAGCCGATTTACACCTCGAGCTTTCAACTTACCCTCTGAACGACCAGCTATGCCTCAACACCCAGCTACCCGAGTTACATCGGTTTCCTGGTCCCCATATATCCGGTAGGTCTTCGGTACTGTTCTAGCTTGTTCAACATGCCCGCACACGGCTCAGTCCTCAATCGACACAAGCGGAGCCATGGCACCCAGGCCCCCAAATTCCTGCTGCCCTTATTCTCCGCTCGGTCTCATTTTTCTTGCCATGTGTTTCATTTGCTATCTTTACCCGAGTAGTGTGCATCTAGCCTATTCTCGCGAGTAGTTCCAACTACTCGTCTTGTACAAAATCCTACTCTATCTTAGCATTGCAGTAGCTAAACGAGGTTTAAACACCTAAGACCACCCAAGGGTTTTCTTGGCTATGCATTTGGGTTTTCAAACAAGACTATAATGCAAAAATTAAATGGGTGCTCAAAGTAAGTTCTCAAAAATTTAAAATTTGTAAAAAGATTTAATGCAAACCGGAGCTTGCCTTGCTGCTCTTGGTCGTAAGCTAGCTGTTCCTCTGGAGTGACGAAGTCTAAGACTTCGGGTTCCTCCTCAACCTTAGCGACTACATGTGATAAATACAAATATGTGTCAATTTAAATGCATTTGAATTGAAGTTAAACTTGTGAGAACTATAAGTCTTGCTAGACAGATCCAATGACTCTGAAATTTTTACTGGGGTTAGGATACAACCTAAAAAGAGATTTGGCAAAGTTTCATTTGCAGCAAAGCTTATTTGAGCTCTCCACAAATAATTATGCACTTGGCCTTACTTGGAGCTCTTAGGGTGTTCCAGGGGTTTTCATGGAGCAAGCCATGCCTTTCTGAAAACTAGATTTTTATAGTGTTCTAATGGAATTTGTTTAACTTAAATTGAAGGTTCCTAGCTAAGGATATGAGCTAAACAATTTCAGAGAAATTCTGAAAATGTTTCTGGACATTTTCTATTTTCTCTGGAACAGTTTTATTAATCACACCATTAGGTGGATCAAATGAGCTCAAATGGATCTGAAGTTTTTATGGTTTCTCAGGGATATTTTGTTGAACATCAAAATTTCAGAATTTTCCTCCAAAGGGTTCCCCAATTAAAATTCTAAACAGTTTAAATTTTTAAGAATTAATTATGGAGAACTAAGGATTTTCATGAAGTAAAACTTGATTTGTTGGAAAGTACTAAGATAGCTGAATCCAACAAAATTTGGTTCACTCGATTTGGAGTTTCCTAGCCAAAGTTATGTGGGTTTGAAGTTTGAACTAAATATGAAAATCGGGGAAATGTTTAAATCGCTGCGCGTGGGACCGGGGCTACGTGTCAACTCCTCCGCGGCTGATACAGGGGGCTACGAGTATTTTGCGTGCAGCCACATCCGATCCGGTGCAACAGCTGATCCCCGGTTTAAATATCCGGCCGCTGACACGTGGGACCGGGAGCTTCGTCTACCTCCCACGCTCGGCCGCCGCTCCCCTCGCCGGAGTGCTCGCCGGAAGGGCTTTGCCATGTGCCAAACTCCACGATTTTTGCCGCCTCTGCCTAATCCCACACGGGGAACACGGTGCTGCTCTCAGCTCGACATGACAATCACCGGAACATGGCCGGTGACGAGCGGCGGATTCGGAAGAACTTAGGCCGTGTCGACCGGACTTCCTAGCACCCCAAAAGATCGAGATATTGGTCGTGGAGCATCAGTGCACCCTAGGGAAGATTGGCATGGGCTCAAGGCAGCTCGGAGGAGGTCCTAGGTGAGCTCTCAGAGTGCGCCCGATGGCTTCTGCCATTAGCGCCGGTAGAAAAGCTAGAAATGGCCGGTCTACCAAGGTTTTCTTGCTAGGATTGCAAAGTAAAGTTGCTCGCTACCAAGCCTAGCTCGGGTAGGTGCAGTTTGAGGCTCTCTAAACAACTATGGAACGCGAATTTGGCGGATTCGCACCCGAAGGTCGGTCTGCGCTGAATGGAAGGGAAAAACAAAATTTGTCGCCGGTGATCAAATACTCGGGCTGTGGTTCGGGGGTGAGCAACACCAGACCCTAATACGTACGGGGATGCCTTAGCTTGGGCGTGACACCTTCCCATTTAGGCTGTCCACAGGAGCCCGAGGTGTGGAAAGCTTAGGTCACCGGAAAAACTTTCGGTATGGGGCGAGAGCAACCGAACTCAGCTGGTTCTTATGACGGGGAAGGGGGAGAGTCTCTAGTACCGTTTTGCAGCTTGGAGGAAGTGGGGAGGCTGTGATTGCTGGCTCTCCGATCAAATCCGAGAGAGCGGCGGCGAGGCGACGTTTTCTTGCGCGAGGAGCGAAGAAATGGTCGGTGCTGCCTCTGGCCGGCTCAGCTGCGGGGATAAGAGGGGCAGCGAGGCGGTTCAGTGGTCAGGGGCGGAAACCAGCTGCTGTCCTTGCCGCTGCTCGCCGTGGCGGCTGCTGGATCGAGCGCAAGAAACCGAGCTGAGCTCTTCAGTCGGTTAAAATTGCTAGTGAGGCTGACATGTGGGTCCCACTGCAGTTTTAACCTCTGAAATTTAACTTTTCCCACTGCCCTAAACAGTAGTCCCCCTAATACCCTTAGACATTTGAATTAACTACCAACTAGCCATTTGAATTGGATAGAATTCAAATTGTGAAGTGTTTGAATATAATTTCAGCACATATGCAGTTTGAAATTTAAATTGAGTTTGAATTTGCTAAAGTTAGCTCATGTCAAGATCAACTCCAAATGGAGTGAAAATTGGTGTGTGAGCTCACAAAAATGTGGCATGAGCATTCCTAGCAAGGTGTATGAGTTTTTCATCTGCTCATCCCCTATAAGATGCATGTGGGAAATGCCACTTTTTCAATTTGTGAGTTTATTCTCTAATGACTATGTTGATAGTGTTTACTTGCTCTTCAAAGGTGTTAATAAAGTTTCCTCAAATGAGGTGTGTGTGGTGTGATGAACACTTTGGATGTGTGCAAAAATATAGGCCCTTACATTCCTCCCCCCTTAAAAGAATCTCGTCCCGAGATTATAAGGTGAAAATGAGAGAGAGGACGGTGGAAAATTACCGTATATGCGACGTGAAAAAGTCGGGGTAGTTAGCACGAAGAAATCCTTCGCTCCCATGTCGCTTCATCTACGGAGTGATTACTCCATAGAACTTTGTAGAACCACAACGTACGGTTACGTGTGGTTTGGGCCTTTTCATCAATTATTTGAACCGGCTCCTCCCGATACGTGAGATCCGGTTTCAGTTCTTCTATATCATCCAGCTGAATGGTAGTTGATAGCTTAAGACACTTCATCAGCTGGGAAATGTGAAAGACGTCGTGCACACCGGAATGTGCTTCGGGTAAATTCACCCGGTATGCTACCGATCCACATCTTTTCGTAATCTGGAATGGACCGATGAATCGGGGTGCTAACTTTCCTCTCACCCCGAATCTGTTTACGCCCTTCATTGGAGACACAGGTAGATATACGTGATCCCTAACTTCGAATTGTAATGGGCGTCTTCTCCGGTCCGCATACTGTTTTTGTCAGGATTGGGTGGCTTTTAGGTTTGCTTGAATTAGTCGAACCTTTTCCTCCGCGTTTTTGACAAGATCAATCCCAAAGGTGACCCTTTCGCCAGACTCACACCAATTCAGTGGTGTGCGGCATTTTCTCCCGTATAGTGCCTCGTAAGGCGCCATCTTGATGCTGGCTTGGTACCCATTGTTGTGCGATAACTCGGCCAACGGTAAGTGATCATCCCAATTCTTACCATGGTTGATAGCGCAAGCTCGTAGCATATCTTCTAAAATTTAGTTTACCCGCTCGGTTTGTCCATCCGTCTGCGGATGGTACGCCGAACTACGGATCAGCTTCGTCCCCAACGCAGCGTGCAGCTGCTCCCAAAAACAGGACACAAATAAAGTGCCCCGATCCGATATGATGGTGTGGGGTACGCCGTACAAGCATAGGATCCGTGAGATGTACAATCCAGCATACTTCTTGGCATTGTAGTTGGTGTTGACCGGGATGAAATGGGCAACTTTGGTGAGCCGGTCAACGATCATCCACACAGAATCATGTTTCTGAAAAGTGGTGGGTAAACCAATGATGAAGTCCATTCTCACATCTTCCCACTTCCAGGCAGGAATGCCCAGTGGTTGTAGCAGTCCCGGTTTTCTCATGTGGTCTGCCTTCACCCTCCGACATGTATCACCACTCGGACACGTACTTTGCGATCTCCCGCTTCATTCGTGTCCACCAAAACTTTTTTCTGAGTTCTTGATACATTTTATTGCTGCTGGAGTGAATAGAAAACTTTGACAAGTGAGCCTCATCAAAGATTTTCTTCCTTAACTCCGGGTTACGGGGTACGCCAATCTGGTCCTTGAACCATAGGACGCCATCTCCGTCTTTCCAGAAACATTTCAGCTCCCCACTGTCTATACATCTCCGCAAATGCGACATGCCCTTGTCATGTTTCTGAGCTGCCGCTATCTCTTCATGGATGGTGGGGATCAAAGCTAAGTTGTAGAGAGCTCCATGTGGAATCCTTTATCAACTCCAACCATCTTCGCTGCCTCACGTTCATCACTTTCTGAGTGAATATGTACTTGAGGATTTTGTGGTCAGTATATAAATGCACGAGGTTACCGAGCAGGTAGTGCCTCCACAATTTAAGTGCGAGTACCACGGCAGCGAGCTCCAAGTCATGAGTTGGATAATTCTGCTCATGGTTTCTGAGCTGCTGTGATCCATACGCTACCACCCTTCGGTCTTGCATCAGCTCACATCCGAGTCCAATGCCGGATGCATCGCAGTACACATCGAACGGTTTTGTTGTGTCTGGCTGCGCCAAAACCGGTGCTGATGTTAGGTGCTTCACTAATGCCTTGAACGCTGCTTCACATGCTGGACTCCAAACATATTTGGTAGCCTTCTTCAGCAGCTCTGTCATAGGCTTGGCAATCTTTGAGAAGTTTGGAATTAACCTCCGATAATATCCCGCGAGTCCGAGGAAACTCCGTACCTCGTGAACAGTTCTTGGGGACTTCCAATTCAGCACTTGTGTGATCTTACTCGGGTATACAGCGATGCCCTACGCTGAGATAATATGCCTGAGAAAAGGCACTTGCGATATCCAGAATTCGCACTTGCTGAATTTCGCGTATAGCTTGTGATCCCGCAGCCGTTGCAAGACTATACGCAGATGCTTCTTGTGTTCTTCCTCCGACTTGGAATATACCAATATGTCATAGATGAAGACCATGACAAACTTGTCCAGCTCCGGCATGAATACCAAGTTCATCAAATACATGAAGTGAGCTAGAGCATTGGTGAGGCTGAAGGCCATGACCAGGTACTCATAATGTCCGTACCTCGTTGAGAAAGCCGTCTTCGGAATATCGTCAGCCTGTATCTTAATCTGATGGTACCCGGATCTCAAGTACATCTTGGAAAAGATCTTTGCTTCGACCAACTGATCAAACAACATGTCGATCCATGGCAACGGGTACTTGTTTTTGATGGTTACGGCATTTAGTGGATGATAGTCCACGCAAAGCCACAACGTCTTGTCTTTCTTCTTCACAAATAATGCCGAACAGCCCCATGGCGAGGAGCTCGGCATAATAAAACCCTTCTCCAGCAAGTCCGTTAACTGTGTCTTCAGTTCAGCCAATTCCTTGGGCGCCATCTTGTACGGCCTTCGGGATATTGGCATGGTTCCTGGTGCAAGTTCAATCTTGAACTCCACCTCTCTGTAGGGCGGCATCCCCAGTAAATCATCCGGAAACACGTCAGGGAACTCACGCACTACTGGAATGTCTTTCAATCTAATAGTTGTGGATTGATATACACTTGGAAGTTTTATTTCTGGACTAGCCAGAAATAAAGAGTGCGGCTCGTGCACTTCTGAGTTAAAATGCACGACTCAGAGGAAGGTGTCTAAAACAGCGCCGTGGTGGATTAACCACGACATCCCTAAGATGACATCGACATTCTGTCCCTCTAATACTATGAGAGACGTAGGGTATACTCTACCCTCTAAGCATAATGGCGCTTTTGGAACCATCATGCTTGCTGAAATTTTCCCACCCAGTGAACAAATCAAGTATGGACTATCAGTGGGTAGTATTTTCAAGCTGTATTTAGCAATAAAAGCTTGGCTAATGAAGCTATGCGTGGCACCTGAATCAAATAACACTACAGTGGGGTGCTGGTGGAGTTGGAACATACCCGCAAGGATTGGCTCTCCTTCCGGCACGTCCTCTATGGCAAGTTGGTGGACGGTGCCGGGCATTAGTTGGGTTCCGAGGCTGGTTCCTCCCTGAAAACTGCGGTACAACTCCGCCGCCTTGTCTCTCAGGACAGTTGTTGGCGAAGTGCCCTGGGCGACCACATTTGTAGCATGTGGCTGCTGCCTGGCCGATGCTTGGGGGATGAAAGCCCGGCATGCGCTGCTGAGGTGCATACGCACGCGGCATCGGCCGCTGCTGCTGTTGTTGCTGCAGAGGAGGTGCTGGCAGTGCCGGCCTGAATGCCGGTGGAGAATATGCCGACTGCGGGATGACATCGGCCTCTGTGGTGGCTGCCAGTGTGGACCCGATGGTGAACGATTCACCATCCTGTATTTTTGAGAAGGACCACCTCCTTCTCCGCTGCTTTGCGGCGCGCTTCGCTTCCTCTCCACTGCCGCTAACTCCTTGCCGGAATCCTCCTGAACAATCGCAGCATCAACAATATCGTTGAGGCTGCCGCGATTGAACATCACCAGCTTGTCCTTCAGGAGCGGGTTAAGCCCCTGGTAAAAATGATCCCGCCGCTCCTCGTTGGTATCAGCATGATAAGAAGCGTAGAGTACAAAATCATTGAACACCCTGGAGTATTCCAGTGCGTTCCTGCTTCCTTGCTGCAGGCGAAGGAACTCCTGCGTCTTCCTCTTCATAATACCTGGCGGTATGTGATAGGCCCTGAAGGCCGTCCGGAACTCCGCCCAGGTCATAACTCGCTCAGTGGGTTGCGAGGCGCAGAAATTCGCCCACCAAGCGCTCGCGGATCCCTGAAGCTGTTGGACCGCGAATGAGGCTTGCGCTGTTCACTCACTTGGAGCAGCCCGAACTTCATATCCATCGTGCGGAGCCAGTTGTCCGCATCGATGGGTTCATCCTCCCTTGAGAATACCGGGGGATGAGTAGCCAGAAAGTCAGAGTAGGAGCTTTGTTGGCGCTCCTCGCGATCTTGACGTCTCTCCGGCCGAGACGTATTGGCAATAAGTGTCTGTAGCAACTCCGTGTGCTGCTGATGAGAACCCGCCATCGCTGCAACGATGTCAGCCAAAGTAACCGTTGGCGGTGGCGGTTGTTGCTGTTGCTGCTGTTGCTGTCCCGAGGAATCCTCGGGAGGCTGTTGGGAGGTCTCTCCCCCCGACTGGAACCCCCAACGTCTGGGTTGGCACGAGATCGAGTCATTCTGAAATCTAAAACAGTAGTGATCAGCACATGTCATACTTAAAATTCCATATGAAACAGTAGGTATTGAAGTGACACATGAATAACTTGCACAACATTCACATATATTGATAAAGCATAAACTTTATACAAGATACATTATTCTCGGGTCTCTGAGAAGTCGTGCTCATGTCATCACTACCTACACATACACTACTATTGTCGAAGTGTAGAGGTTGACACTTTCCCCGGGCCTGCTTCTAGAGCAGCCCGCGGAGGCTCTTTTACGGAAGGGCTAGTTCTCTCGAGAGGTCACGATGATTGTGAGAGGATTGACACAAGGATTTTCACGTGGTTCGGGCCGCCGGAGCGTAATACGCTATGTCCACAGGAGCTGTGTTGCTCGGAGCTTAGAACTGGAGTTCTAAGCGTGGTGTTCTGTATGATGAACTGTCTAACCTGGGGGCCGAATGCTGAGGGATCCAAACCCCTTGCAACGTTGCCTACCCGAGCCTTTTATACTTCAAGGCTCGGGCGGCTTACAAGGTGGGCCCCGAAGCCCGACAGGTGGCCCCGGGGCGATTTCCTGCCATCTACCATATCTTGCAGTGAATGCTGGTAGTTGTCTCTGGCGAGGAATTCTTAGTCGTCGTCCTACCGTCCTGTCCGTGCCGCAAGCTAGGCGTAGTGGTTGATGATGGCCGGGACGGCAGGGCATGTCTTGTCGCTGTGTTTATTGGTCTACGGCCTCTGACACATGGCGCTTTTCTTCACTGTGATGCGACTGGCCACAACGCCACCTGGCAGGGGCGCGCGCCGTGTCTCCGCGTCTTGGGAAGGCGCGGGTCTTGAATGTCTTGATTGGACGAGGCATGGCATGCCTTTACTCCTGCTGCCTACTGAGTCGGGGTGGGCAGCACAGCTCTGTTGGCCACGTGGCAGGACCAGGGCTCGCCTCTGAGGAGAAGGGAGGCCTGGCCTCGCTGGACATGTGGCGCCTTCGGAGCTCACCCCTATGGAGGGGGCGAGGTACGGCTCTGCCGGCCACGTGGTGGGCCCGGGGCTCACCTCTGAGGAGAGGGGAGGCTCGGCCCTGCTGGACACGTGGCGCCTTCGGAGCTCACCCTTGCAGAGGGGCGAGGTATGGCTCTGCTGGTCACGTGGCGTGCCCGGGGCTCACCTCTGAGGAGAGGGGAGGCTCGGCTCTACTGGACACGTGGCGCCTTCGGAGCTCACCCCTGTGGAGGGGGCGAGGTATGGCTCTGCTGGCCACGTGGCGGGCACGGGGCTCACCTCTGAGGAGGGGGAAGGCTCGGCCCCGCTGGACACGTGGCGCCTTCGGAGCTCACCCCCGCGGAGGGGGTGAGGTCCGGCTCTGCTGGCCACGTGGCAGGCCCGGGGATCACGTCTTAGGAGAGCAGAGGCCCGGTCCCGATGGACACGTGGCGCCCTCGGAGCTCACTCCTCCGGAGGGGGCGAGGTCCGGCTCTGCCGGCCACGTGGCGGGCTCACCTCTGAGGAGACGGTAGGCCCGGCCCCGCTCGGCACGTGGCGCGCTCGGAGCTCACCCCTACGGAGGGGGCGAGGTCCGGCCCTTCTGGCCACGTGGCAGACCCGGAGCTCTCCTCTGAGGAGAGGGGAGGCCCAGACCCGCTGGACACGTGGCGCCCACGGAGCTCACCCCTGCGGAGGGGGCGAGGTCCTTAGGTGGTTTTCTCCTGTGCAAGGGGGTACCCGGTATTGAGGGTACCGACAGTGGCCCCCAGTCCCACCTCAGGGGAGATAACGATCCCGGGGTGGGGCCTTCTCTTTTCTACCCCGCACGCTTTTTTGGAAACTCCTTTAGACCGTTGCAAGAGGAGCACAACCAGACTGCTCGGGCCCATGCATACTCCCCATTAATGAGCGGGTCGTGGGGGCGTGACTCCTGCTTGATAGTTGCTTTAACCGCGGCGGTTCCCAACGCTGCCACTACTGCCTGTCGCAGTGCCTTGTCAGGAACCTCCGGGTTGTCCGCTTGAGGGACTGACTTCTTGGTCCAGCGCTTCTGCAGGACGGCTTGGGCCCTCTTGTCATTGTCGCTGGAGCTTGGACCTGGGGCGTCTGCCCTGAGCGGCGCATACGAAGCATTTCGAATTGCCTCTGGGAGGTTTAAAGGGAACCCCTTCTGCATCGCAGGCTTCCCTTCGCACATCTCCCTACACCTGAGCCTTCATTGTTCTTCCGTGTTCCCAAACCTTCTCTGCCTTCCACGTTCCTGCTCCTTCGCCTCCGATGGCTTCCAGCCTGCCCTCGCCGCGCATCGCCCGGACAAAGGACCTTGGGCCAGTGCGCAGGCTCCTGGGATGACACTCCGAGGAGCAGAGGCTTTGCCTTCGGCGGGGATCTCTTCCCCTGCGTCTGGAGAGAGGGGAGACTGTCCTCTTCGTCGCCTACGCCTTGGCTTGGTTTGTCCCTGTAATACCCGAATCCCTCACAAATGAAAAGCAACCGCCTCTCTCTTTCCCTCCTCACTGCCAAAGGGACCCCACGGGTCAGTTTCCTTCACCCTAACCGCAGCCCTCTTCTCTCCCTCTCTCATTTTCGTTCCATTATCGCATGTGAGAAAGAATTCGGCCATGAGCCAAATTTGCGGTGCCCCTTCCTCAACCGACGCCTCCAGAACCGTCGCCGCCTCCCCCCCTACAAATACCCCCCGGCGCCGGCCATTTCTACCCTGAGAACCGCCCTCACTCCCCCCGATTTGAAAAACCACCCCAAAGTCGAATTCTTCTAAAACACTCGGAGATCCTTGATTCCAATGACTCCTACACACTCCAACGACCCCCAGAGAGAATTCCCGATCAAATTCCCTGAGGAAAAGCGCCTGGAGATCATTGCCGACGAAGATCGCCGAAGATTCCCCACTACCGCCGTCGATCACGCTTCTCCAGCCAAATTCGATCTCCAAAACTCCCCTAGGTGAGTTCCCCACACTCCCCTCTCTCTTCTGGTGCAAGTAGATTAAGAAATGGTGAGGAAACGGCAAAACCCGAGACTTTCCGGCCACCGCCGCCGCTCGCAGGCGATCACGCGGCCGCCGGACGCGAGGGAGAAGCAGTTAGGGCGACGTGGCGCAATCGGGAGCGTCCATCTCGCGTGAACGGTTAAGATTAGAAGGAGCGTACCGATTCGGTTATTTTAAATCTGGGCCGTTGATCTCAGATCCAATGGCCCACATTCAAAACAGTTATAAACGTTAGGAATCTTCTGGTTAGGCCCCTGGAGATTTAAACAACTAGGAAATAGCCCCTGTTTCTTGCAAGATTAACCCTAGACTTATTAGAAATTAGGAATTCAGTTTAAAATAACCAAATAGCCCCTGTGTGATTGGCAAATTAATCAAATAGTTCTGTATTTTCAATTTGAACCCCAGAAAATTTGAATTTATTACAAATTAGCCCAAATCAATTTAAAAGTTTGTTTTTAATTCTGTAATTAATCAAAATAGACTAAATGATCTCTGAAAAATGTGGGAAATTTATTAAAAGCACTGTTGAAATATTCTGAACAGAAAACAAATTCTGAATTAAAAATAGTAACTTTCAGAAACTAAAAATATTTAATTGGTAGTAAATTAATTCTGAAAAATCAAAATAAAAACAATATGAGTATTAGAAAATTCATGAAAAAGCATAAGACTATTCTGTTTTTATACTTTTATGCATTTGAAGTTTCTGTAGTCCAGAATAATTATTTAAATGACTGAAAATGCATTTCTAGGTATTAAATAAATACTGAAATATAGATAAAAATAGTATATATTAAAGGAAAATTTTGGAAACTGTTCTAAATACTTAAATGGGTTCTGAAATGTAGAAAATAGAAATATGAGTTCTGAAAATCGTTATAGTAATAATTTAAATGATTTTTAGGATCTAGTTAATTATAAAAATTAACATATATACCTATAAAATTCTAGAATTTATTCAAATCATCTCACAAACTGAAAATGAGTGTTTGGCTGTGACAATAGTAAAATAGAAGGATATACGTACCCCAATTGAAATTTATTTTCATTCCAAACCACATGAAATGCCATGAAATCAATAAGTGTATGTGTGTAATCCAACATACATGATTGAAATGCATTGCTAAGATTCTTATGACATGTTTGGCATTGTTTTGTGTGTGCATGTGAATGGCTAGAACCAAATCAAGAACTACTTCTAAATCTTCAAGAGCAAGAATTTGAAGTGGATCACCCTTCCTTCAAAGGCAAGTGTTCCTTGACCACTTTGTTCCTATTCTAGGGTGTTTAGTTAGAATGCTTGCATGATGTCATTAATATGAAACCTAATTTAGGTTGTTTCCCTAGTTATATTCTTTTATCATTCCTTGTTGAACCATGGAGGGACTTAATTGATATTTGATGGTTATCATTTTATGTGCTTAGCCATGCATTCCTAGAATTTAGAGAATGAATGGAACATTGATGTTACTCGTCTTGTGGGATTATATGAAAGACACAAGAGTGTGTCATGGTATTAGGAATCTAGACAGGCTGGTTGTTTTGGTTGGTGCTTCGTGCACGAGACTCTGGAATGAGTTAGTGCCTGTCTTAGATTCTAAGGACCGGTTCATGGAACAGTTAACCCGGCTTTACAGTGCCACCACAAGACTGAGATGGGGCAGCTTGGCCAATTAATTAGGAGTTTGCCGGTATAGTATGAGTGTTCGGATGGTGCGGGGAATGGGAGTCCATTTTTGACTGCCCTGGGAAATGCAAGGCTCAAGAGGGGGCTTCTGTAGGGGAGGGTTACTCCCAGGAACTACAGCGGTGAAACCTCAGTGGGCTTGTACTTGCCGGTAGACCCTTTGTAAAGGCCATGTAGTGATCTCCTGATCGCACACCAAAGGAAGTGTGTAATGTGGCTTGCAACCACGGATATCAGTGAGGTTCTTAGTCCACCTTGCAACAGGGGATGAAATCACTACTTGTGGGTAAAGTGGTACAATCTCTGCAGAGAACCAAACTGTCATGACAGCCGTGCTCACGGTCAAGAGCGGCTTGGACTTGTCCATGATTAGAGAAACATGGATGTGAGTTGAAAGAGGATGTTGGGTGGTGTAACCTAACATTAATGACTTAATTATGAAGTTGGTGGGATTATCACTTAGTAAGATAGGTTGCTAATCAAAGCTAAGGCATAGGAGTAATGCATAGTGCTTAACCATGTTAGCCTTTCCTTGCTATTGGCCTTCACAACATTCTTTCCTACACTTGCTGAGTACCTTCGGTACTCAAACTTGCTTTTGTTGGATATAATATGTTGGCTCAGGTGCAAATGAAGATGTAGACTTTGACGAGGAGTACTTCGATCCCGAGGAGTTGTTCTAGGTTGGCGAAACCCCCGGGCAACGCCTATGGAAATGGAGCACCCATGCTGTAGTCTTCCGCTGTTGTGTTATAGTGTAGTGTTACTCTTATTTGATCTTTCATGTACTATGATGTAATATTATGTTGTACGTTGAACTTGGCTTGTAATATAATGATATTACACTCTTGTCGGCACATGTATGAGTCAACTGATCCTGGCATACATGTGAGTATACGCTCGGGTATTTCATATGGAATACCGGGTATGACAAAGTGGTATCAGAGCCAAGGTTGCCCGTAGGACGCAAACCTAGTTAGAAATGGACGGGATAGACATCACTATTTTATTAAAAACTATTTTACTAAATATTTTGTTAGAAGGAGGATTAAATTATATATATGTTGTCTAACCTCATCTATACTCAAAATTATATTATTGTTTATTTTCTAACACATTTTTAAATTTTTCCTTGAGACAGATGGCACGCACACGTCTTACGGCCCGTAAGTCCACCGGAGGACGAGTTCCTCGACACCAGCTGGCTGAACGCACTACTGAGGAGGTGGACAACCCCGCCACCTACCATACCCACGGGGAGTCCACTAGAGGCATGGTGGATCGCCTCAGACACCTCCTTCGCTGTGATGGTTACACCGGCAAGCTAGAGGTGCAGTACGGCACCACTCGAGTCTCTCGCGTAGAACGCGATGAGTGGAAGTCGCAGGCGAGGATCTACTATGAGAACAAGCTGCTCAAGATCCATAATTCGCCAGCATGGAGGTCTACCATGACAGAGGCTGAGAAGGACGCCACTTGGGAGGCAATCACTTGCCAGGGCTACACCAACCGTGGCCGCCTTGAGGGGACCCAATACATGTACACCCCTCGGTGACAAAGTGGAAGTGCGGTATTCAACTACGAGCCCATCCATGAAGATTGTGACATAGTGCAGATGGATATGAGCCTTCAGGTAGGAGTGGACGTCAGTACGAGGCTACAGAACTGCCAACAAGAGCTTCAAGACGTCCGTGACCTTCTGAAGAAGACGGAGGCCATAATGCGTGGACTGATGATGATGAGGGATGGAGAAGTGAGTGATCTCTATGCTTCGGATGGAGACACTTGGACTCCGGACTCTCCAGACCGTAGGGCAGCCAAACGCCCTCATACTTCTCCAGCACCTGAGGCCTCCACAGCTGAGTCAGAGGCTAGCACTCCTGATGGTGATGGCGGGAACCCACAGGAGGATGCACAGAACCCAGGGGACAACTAGGATAGGTGTCCTTACTTATGTGGTAACTCGTGTAGTACGTATGTATGGTATTGTATTGACTAGTGTGTAATGGTTGATTAGTGTACTTGTTTAGATTGATGATGTAATGTGTGTTAGTGTATGAAGGTTAGTTGTGAGAGTCGTAGGCTTATGTTCAGAACCTCGTCAGTGTATGTAAATATCTATTAAGGATTATAAATGCTTAGTTTGCTTCAACCATGATCATTTAATAAACAAGTAGAAACTTTTGTAACTGTTGTGTAGAATTTGTGAAGTCTATGCACAACGTAATACACTTAAGAGAACATCTATACATTAAGTTTAAACATAGTCTTTCACAATAGATGGCTGGAAGAAGGAGACGCAACGAAGGAAACAACAACAATGAGGCTGCAGATTTTCCTTTGCCTGGATGGCAGCCACGTGTTGCACGTAGAGCTGATGGGGAGGTGATACAGCAGATGATGAACATGCAAAACCAACTCATTCAGAACGTGACACAAGTGGTGGCCAACCTGCAAAAACCTCAACCACAAATTCAGAATGGACCACGTCAACCCAAGTTAAATGAGTTTCTAAGCACCCAACCACCAAGGTTTGATAATGCTATAGAGCCATTAGAAGCTGATGATTGGCTCAAGAATATTGAGAACAAGTTGTAGATCATACAATGCCCAGGACGTGAGAGAGTACTATTTGCTTCCCACCAACTATATGGATCTGCAGCGGACTGGTGGACGGCATACAAAGAAGCTCATGAGGATCCATAAGGTATCTCATGGAATGAATTCAAACTCGCCTTCCGCAATCACTATGTTACTGCAGGAGAAATTAAGAACAAGCGGAAGGAGTTCCTCATCCTGAAACAAGGTAGCATGTCCGTGCGAGAGTACCTTACCAAGTTCACACAGTTATCTCGCTATGCTCCGGGAGACATAGATACAGATGAAAAGAAACAAGACTGTTTCATTGAGGGCTTGAACTCAGAAATACAGTATGCCATGTCTTCAAATGACTATGAAAGTTTTCAAAAGCTCATCAACAAGGCTTTCATAGTGGAAAGAAAACGACAGAAGTTAGTTGAGGAGCGAAAGAGGAAAATGAATTGGCAAGGACAGGCTTCTAGCAGCAACAGTCGACCCCGTTTCTCATCACCGCCGACGGGAGCAATGAATCGACCTATAGCTCCCAATCAGTTTCAGAGGAGCTACAACCCTGCTGCTAGGAATCCAACCTTCCAACCATAACAGCAGCCACAACAAGTGCAGCAACAACGCCCTGCTTTCCAACCCCGTCCTACAGGGTCAAATCCTCCAAATGCACAACCAGGAAACAAAGCACCAATGAACAAGGTCACAGGGCAATGCTTCAACTGTGGAGAAACGGGACACTATGCCAACCGGTGCCCCAACAAGAAGCCACCTCAACCACAGAATCTTGTGCGTGGCAAGGTGAATCATGTGACTATGGAAGAAGCACAAGAAGCACCAGATGTGGTGATTGGTATGTTCTCCGCCAATACTTATCCTGCTACAATTCTGTTTGACTCTGGTGCAACACACTCATTCATAGCCAAGGAATTCATAACCAAGCACAACTTACCAGTTACATCTATGAATCGAGTGTTATTAGTAAATTCTCCTGGAGGAGAAATAAAGACAAAACAAGTATGTCCCAAGATAAAGCTAGGAGTTAATGGGGTAGAATTCCTTGCAAACCTCATTGTGATAGAATCACAAGGGATAGATATCATCTTGGGAATGGACTGGTTAACCAAGTATAAAGGAGTTATACATTGTTCAACGAGAACAGTGGAACTAACACATACGGATGGAACAAAGGTTGAGTTCACATCTATTCAAGTACCCTCTGGAAATGTTCAACTCAACAAGACCGAAGTAGTTATTGAGGACATAAAGGTGGTCAATGAATTTCCAGATGTATTTCCCGAGGAGTTACCAGGTATGCCACCGGATCGAGAAGTAGAATTCATTATAGAATTAGTACCTGGTATGCTCCTATATATAAAAGACCATACCGGATGGATACCCAACAAATAGCAGAACTCAAGGATCATATCCGAGAGTTGTCAGAGAAAGGGTATATCCGTCCTAGTTCCTCACCATGGGGAGCTCCGGTCATATTTGTACCAAAGAAGGATAGAACCAAGAGGTTGTGTGTAGATTACCGTGCCCTCAACGAAGTGACGATAAAAAATAAGTACCCTTTGCCTCGTATTGAGGACTTGTTTGATCAATTAAGAGGCGCATGTGTATTCTCTAAGATTGACCTCCGTTCCGGATATCATCAACTCAAGATAAGAGAATCGGATATTCCGAAGACAGCATTTGTTTCTAGGTATGGGCTGTACGAATATACAGTTATGCCTTTTGGACTAACAAATGCTCCAGCATATTTCATGTACCTTATGAATAAGGTGTTCATGAAATACTTGGACAAATTTGTGGTAGTGTTCATTGATGATATCCTCATATACTCAAAGAATGAGAAAGAACATGAAGAGCACCTGAGAATAGTATTGCAAAAGCTAAGAGAAAACCAACTTTATGCCAAATTCAGTAAGTGTGAATTTTGGCTCAAGAAAGTTGCTTTTCTGGGACATATTATCTCCGAAGGAGGAATCTCAGTAGACCCGGAAAAGATATCTGGTGTGCAAAAGTGGAAGACACCAGAGAATGTCGGTGAAATCCGAAGCTTCTTAGGATTGGCAGGCTATTACCGAAAGTTCATTGAAGGATTTTCAAAAATAGCCAAGCCACTCACAAAGTTGTTGGAAAAAGGAGCTACTTGTGTATGGTCTCAAGAGTGTGAATCAAGCTTCCAAGAATTAAAGAAGAAGTTAACAACTGCCCCAGTATTAGTTATGCCTGATATGGAGAAATCATTTTCTGTATATTGTGATGCTTCAGGGCAAGGGTTAGAATGTGTGCTTATGCAAGAAGGGCATGTTATTGCCTATGCTTCCCGACAACTTCGGAAGCATGAGAAGAACTATCCTACCCATGATCTAGAGTTGGCAGCAGTTGTACATGCATTGAAGTTATGGAGACATTACCTAATGGGTAAAAGAACTGAGATCTATAAGGATCATAAGAGTTTGAAGTATGTCTTCACCCAACCAGATCTCAACCTTCGGCAAAGGAGATGGTTGGAGTTCATTAATGATTTTGATGTGGGAATCAATTACCATCCTAGAAAAGCTAATGTGGTTGCAGATGCCTTGAGCAGAAAGACACATGTTAACATGTTAACCATAAGAGATCTACAACCCCAACTTTGTGAAGAGTTCGCAAAGCTCAACTTATGCTTGGTGAATCATACAGAAGCCATAGCAATGGAAGTTGACTCAACTCTAGAACAAGATATACGAAATGGTCAAAAGAACGATGAAAAGATCAAAGAAATCAAGGAGTTGATCAAAGAAAACAAGGCTCCGGGATTTAGAGAAGATGAGAATGGTATCATATGGCATGGTAAAAGAATATGTGTGCCAGACATCAAGGAAATAAAGAAGTTAATTTTAAAAGAGGCTCATGATTCTGATTATTCTATCCATCCTGGAAGTACGAAGATGTATCATGATCTAAAGACAAGGTATTGGTGGTATGGAATGAAAAGAGATGTTGCAGAGCATGTGGCATTGTGTGAAACATGTCAGCTAGTCAAAGCAGAACACCAAAGGCCTGCAGGGCTATTACAACTACTAAAGATACATGAATGGAAGTGGGAAGAAATTGGGATGGACTTCATAGTGGGTTTGCCCAGGACACAAACAGGGTATGACTCAATATGGGTGATAGTAGATAGATTGACAAAAGTTGCTCACTTTATTCCAGTGAAAGAAAATTATAACGGTTCCAAACTAGCAGAACTATATATGTCGAGAATAGTCTGCCTACATGGTGTGCCTAAAAAGATTATATCAGATAGAGGCACACAGTTCACTTCAAGATTTTGGCAGAAATTACATTAGTCCATGGGAACTCGATTAAATTTCAGTTCTGCATATCATCCACAAACTGATGGGCAGACAGAAAGAACCAACCAAATTCTTGAAGATATGCTCAGAGCTTGTGCACTCAAAAATATTAGGAGTTGGGATAAGAATTTGCCATATGCAGAATTCTCCTATAATAATAGCTACCAAGCAAGTATGAAGATGTCCCCATTTGAGGCTTTATATGGAAGAAGATGTAGAACTCCACTATTTTAGGATCAAATAGGAGAGAATAAGGTGTTTGGACCTGAAGTACTAAAAGATGCAGAAAAGAAAGTAAGAGAAATTCGCAATAATCTAAAGATAGCTCAAACAAGACAAAAGAGCTATGCAGACACAAGGCGAAGAGAATTAGTCTTCGAAGTGGGAGACTATGTGTATCTCAAAGTGTCACCCATGCATGGACTAAAGAGATTTAAAGTAAGAGGGAAGCTGGCACCTCGGTATATCAGACCATTCAAGATACTGGAACACAAAGGAGAGGTAGCATATCGTTTGGAGTTACCCTCTCGATTGTCGGACGTACACGATGTGTTCCACGTATCACAGCTCAAGAAGTGTTTGAGAACACCAGAAGAACAACTACCAATGGATGAATTGGATGTACAAGAGGATCTTTCATATACCGAGTATCCTGTCAGAATTCTTGACACAATGGAAAAGGTTACCAGAAACCAAATAATTCGTATGTGCAAAGTTCAATGGAAACATTATTCTGAGGCAGAAGCAACATGGGAAAGAGAAGATGAACTCAAATCACAATTTCCTAATCCATTCCCTTTGTAAACCCCAATCTCGAGGACGAGATTTTTCTTAAGGGGGGTAGAGCTGTAATACCCGAATCCCTCACAAATGAAACGCAACCGCCTCTCTCTTTCCCTCCTCACTGCCAAAGGGGTCCCACGAGTCAGTTTCCTTCACCCTAACCGCAACCCTCTTCTCTCCCTCTCTCATTTCCGTTCCATTATCGCATGTGAGAAAGAATTCGGCCATGAGCCAAATTTGCGGCGCCCCTTCCTCAACCGACGCCTCCAGAACCGTCGCCGCCTCCCCCCTACAAATACCCCCCGGCGTCGTCCATTTCTACCCTGAAAACCGCCCTCACTCCCCCCGATTTGAAAAACCACCCCAAAGTCGAATTCTTCGAAAACACTCGGAGATCCTTGATTCCAGTGACTCCTACACACTCCAACGACCCCCAAAGAGAATTCCCGATCAAATTCCCTGAGGAAAAGCGCCTGGAGATCATTGCCGACGAAGATCGCCGGAGATTCCCCACTGCCGCCATCGATCACGCTTCTCCGGCCAAATTCGATCTCCAAAACTCCCCTAGGTGAGTTCCCCACACTCTCCTCTCTCTTCTGGTGCAAGTAGATTAAGAAATGGTGAAGAAACGGCAAAACCCGAGACTTTCCGGCCACCGCCGCCGCTCACCGGCGATCGCGCGGCCGCCGGACGCGAGGGAGAAGCAGTTAGGGCGACGTGGCGCAATCGGGAGCGTCCATCTCGCGTGAACGGTTAAGATTAGAAGGAGCGTACCGATTCGGTTATTTTAAATCTGGGCCGTTGATCTCAGATCCAACGGTCCACATTCAAAACAGTTATAAACGTTAGGAATTTTCTGGTTAGGCCCCTGGAGATTTAAACAACTAGGAAATAGCCACTGTTTCTTGCAAGATTAACCCTAGGCTTATTAGAAATTAGGAATTCAGTTTAAAATAACCAAATAGCCCCTGTGTGATTGGCAAATTAATCAAATAGTTCTGTATTTTCAATTTGAACCACAGAAAATTTGAATTTATTACAAATTAGCCCAAATCAATTTAAAAGTTTGTTTTTAATTCTGTAATTAATCAAAATAGACTAAATGATCTCTAAAAAACGTGGGAAATTTATTAAAAGCACTGTTGAAATATTCTGAACAGAAAACAAATTTTGAAATTAAAAATAATAACTTTCAGAAACTGAAAATATTTATTTGGTAGTAAATTAATTCTGAAAAATCAAAATAAAAACAAATATGAGTATTAGAAAATTCATTAAAAAGCATAAGACTATTCTGTTTTTATACTTTTATGCATTTGAAGTTTCTGTAGTCCAGAATAATTATTTAAATGACTGAAAATGCATTTCTAGGTATTAAATAAATACTAAAATATAGATAAAAATAGTATATATTAAAGGAAAATTTTGGAAACTGTTCTAAATACTTAAATGGGTTCTGAAATGTAGAAAATAGAAATATGAGTTCTGAAAATCATTATAGTAATAATTTAAATGATTTTTAGGATCTAATTAATTATAAAAATTAACATATATACCTATAAAATTCTAAAATTTATTCAAATCATCTCACAAACTGAAAATGAGTGTTTGGCTGTGACAATAGTAAAATAGAAGGATATAGGTACCCCAATTGAAATTTATTTTCATTCCAAACCACATGAAATGACATGAAATCAATAAGTGTATGTGTGTAATCCAACATACATGATTGAAATGCATTGCTAAGATTCTTATGACATGTTTGGCATTGTTTTGCGTGTGCATGTGAATGGCTAGAACCAAATCAAGAACTACTTCTAAATCTTCAAGAGCAAGAATTTGAAGTGGATCACCCTTCCTTCAAAGGCAAGTGTTCCTTGACCACTTTGTTCCTATTCTAGGGTGTTTAGTTAGAATGCTTGCATGATGTCATTAATATGAAACCTAATTTAGGTTGTTTCCCTAGTTATATTCTTTTATCATTCCTTGTTGAACCATGGAGGGACTTAATTGATATTTGATGGTTATCATTTTATGTGCTTAGCCATGCATACCTAGAATTTAGAGAATGAATGGAACATTGATGTTACTCGTCTTGTGGGATTATATGAAAGACACAAGAGTGTGTCATGGTATTAGGAATCTAGACAGGCTGGTTGTTTTGGTTGGTGCTTCGTGCACGAGACTCGGGAATGAGTTAGTGCCTGTCTTAGATTCTACGGACCGGTTCATGGAACAGTTAACCCGGCTTTACAGTGCCACCACAAGACTGAGATGGAGCAGCTTGGCCAATTAATTAGGAGTTTGCCGGTATAGTATGAGTGTTTGGATGGTGCGGGTAATGGGAGTCCATTTTTGACTGCCCTGGGAACTGCAAGGCTCAAGAGGGGGCTTCTGTAGGGGAGGGTTACTCCCAGGAACTACAGCGGTGAAACCTCAGTGGGCTTGTACTTGCCGGTTGACCCTTTGTAAAGGGCATGTAGTGATCTCCTGATCGCACACCAAAGGAAGTGTGTAATGTGGCTTGCAACAACGGATATCAAGGAGGTTCTTAGTCCACCTAGCAACAGGGGATGAAATCACTACTTGTGGGTAAAGTGGTACAATCTCTGCAGAGAACCAAACTGTCATGACAGCCGTGCTCACGGTGAAGAGCGGCTTGGACTTGTCCATGATTAGAGAAACATGGATGTGAGTTGAAAGAGGATGTTGGGTGGTGTAACCTAACATTAATGACTTAATTATGAAGTTGGTGGGATTATCACTTAGTAAGATAGGTTGCTAATCAAAGCTAAGGTTTAGGAGTAATGCATAGTGTTTAACCATGTTAGCCTTTCCTTGCTATTGAACTTCATAACATTCTTTCCTACACTTGCTGAGTACCTTCGGTACTCAAACTTGCTTTTGTTGGATATAATATGTTGGCTCAAGTGCAAATGAAGATGTAGACTTTAACGAGGAGTACTTCGATCCCGAGGAGTTGTTCTAGGTTGGCGAAACCCCCGGACAACGCCTGTGGAAATGGAGCACCCATGCTGTAGTCTTCCGCTGTTGTGTTATAGTGTAGTGTTACTCTTATTTGATCTTTCATGTACTATGATGTAATATTATGTTGTACGTTGAACTTGGCTTGTAATATAATGATATTACACTCTTGTCGGCACATGTATGAGTCAACTGATCCTGGCATACATGTGAGTATACACTCGGGTATTTCTTATGGAATACCGGGTGTGACAAAGTGGTAATAGAGCCAAGGTTGCCCGTAGGACGCAAACCTAGTTAGAAATGGATGGGATAGACATCACTATTTTATTAAAAACTATTTTACTAAATATTTTGTTAGAAGGAGGATTAAATTATATATATGTTGTCTAACCTCATCTATACTCAAAATTATATTATTGTTTATTTTCTATCACATTTTTAAATTTTTCCTTGAAACAGATGGCACGCACACGTCTTACGGCCCGTAAGTCCACCGGAGGACGAGTTCCTCGACACCAGCTGGCTGAACGCACTACTGAGGAGGTGGACAACCCCACCACCTACGAGACCCACGGGGAGTCCACTAGAGGCACGGTGGATCGCCTCAGACACCTCCTTCGCTGTGCTGGTTACACCGGCAAGCTAGAGGTGCAGTACGACACCACTCGAGTCTCTCGCGCAAAACGCGATGAGTGGAAGTCGCATGCGAGGATCTACTATGAGAACAAGCTGCTCAAGATCCATAATTCGCCAGCATGGAGGTCTACCATGGAAGAGGCTGAGAAGGACGCCAATTGGGAGGCAATCACTTGCCAGGGCTACACCAACCGTGGCCGCCTTGAGGGGACCCAATACATGTACACCCCTCGGCGACAAAGTGGAAGTGCGGTATTCAACTACGAGCCCATCCATGAAGATTGTGACATAGTGCAGATGGATATGAGCCTTCAGGTAGGAGTGGACGTCAGTACGAGGCTACAGAACTGCCAACAAGAGCTGCAAGACGTCCGTGACCTTCTGAAGAAGACGGAGGCCATAATGCGTGGACTGATGAGGATGAGGGATGGAGAAGTGAGTGATCTCTATGCTTCGGATGGAGACACTTGGACTCCGGACTCTCCAGACCGTAGGGCAGCCAAACACCCTCATACTTCTCCAGCACCTGAGGCCTCCACAGCTGAGTCAGAGGCTAGCACTCCTGATGGTGATGGCGGGAACCCACAGGAGGATGCACAGAACCCAGGAGACAACTAGTATAGGTGTCCTTACTTATGTAGTAACTCGTGTAGTACGTATGTATGGTATTGTATTGACTAGTGTGTAATGGTTGATTAGTGTACTTGTTTAGATTGATGATGTAATGTGTGTTAGTGTATGAACGTGAGTTGTGAGAGCCGTAGTCTTATGTTCACAACCTCGCCAGTGTATGTAAATATCTATTAAGGAATATAAATGTTTAGTTTGCTTCAACCATGATCATTTAATAAACAAGTAGAAACTTTTGTAACTGTTGTGTAGGATTTGTGAAGTCTATGCACAACGTAATACACTTAAGAGAACATCTATACATTAAGTTTAAACATAGTCTTTCACAATAGATGGCTGGAAGAAGGAGACGCAACGAAGGAAACAACAACAATGAGGCTGCAGAGTTTCCTTTGCCTGGATGGCAGCCACGTGTTGCACGTAGAGATGATGGGGAGGTGATACATCAGATGATGAACATGCAAAACCAACTCATTCAGAACTTGACACAAGTGGTGGCCAACCTGCAACAACCTCAACCACAAATTCAGAATGGACCACGTCAACCCAAGTTAAATGAGTTTCTAAGCACCCAACCACCAAGGTTTGACAATGCTATAGAGCCATTAGAAGCTGATGATTGGCTCAAGAATATTGAGAACAAGTTGTAGATCATACAATGCCCAGGACGTTAGAGAGTACTATTTGCTTCCCACCAACTATATGGATCTGCAGCGGAAAGGTGGACGGCATACAAAGAAGCTCATGAGGATCCAGAAGGTATCTCATGGAATGAATTCAAACTCGCCTTCCGCAATCACTATGTTATTGCAGGAGAAATTAAGAACAAGCGGAAGGAGTTCCTCAACCTGAAAAAGGTAGCATGTCCGTGCGAGAGTACCTTACCAAGTTCACACAGTTATCTCGCTATGCTCCGGGAGACATAGATACAGATGAAAAGAAACAAGACTGTTTCATTGAGGGCTTGAACTCAGAAATACAGTATGCCATGTCTTCAAATGACTATGAAAGTTTTCAAAAGCTCATCAACAAGGCTTTCATAGTGGAAAGAAAACGACAGAAGTTAGTTGAGGAGCGAAAGAGGAAAATGAATTGGCAAGGACAGGCTTCTAGCAGCAACAGTCGGCCCCGTTTCTCATCACCGCCGACGGGAGCAATGAATCGACCTATAGCTCCCAATCAGTTTCAGAGGAGCTACAACCCTGCTGCTAGGAATCCAACCTTCCAACCACAACAGCAGCGACAACAAGTGCAGCAACAACGTCCTGCTTTCCAACCCCATCCTGCAGGGTCAAATCCTCCAAATGCACAACCAGGCAACAAAGCACCAATGAACAAGGTCACAGGGCAATGCTTCAACTGTGGAGAAACAGGACACTATGCCAACCGGTGCCCCAACAAGAAGCCACCTCAACCACAGAATCTTGTGCGTGGCAAGGTGAATCATGTGACTATGGAAGAAGCACAAGAAGCACCAGATGTGGTGATTGGTATGTTCTCCGCCAATACTTATCCTGCTACAATTCTGTTTGACTCTGGTGCAAGACACTCATTGATAGCCAAGGAATTCATAACCAAGCACAACTTACCAGTTACATCTATGAATCGAGTGTTATTAGTAAATTCTCCTAGAGGAGAAATAAAGGCAAAACAAGTATGTCCCAAGATAAAGCTAGGAGTTAATGGGGTAGAATTCCTTGCAAACCTCATTGTGATAGAATCACAAGGGATAGATATCATCTTGGGAATGGACTGGTTAACCAAGTATAAAGGAGTTATACATTGTTCAACGAGAACAGTGGAACTAACACATACGGATGGAACAAAGGTTGAGTTCACATCTATTCAAGTACCCTCTGGAAATGTTCAACTCAACAAGACCGAAGTAGTTATTGAGGACATAAAGGTGGTCAATGAATTTCCAGATGTATTTCCCGAGGAGTTACTAGGTATGCCATCGGATCGAGAAGTAGAATTCATTATAGAATTAGTACCTGGTACTGCTCCTATATATAAAAGACCATACCGGATGGATACCCAACAAATAGCAGAACTCAAGGATCATATCCGAGAGTTGTCGGAGAAAGGGTATATCCGTCCTAGTTCCTCACCATGGGGAGCTCCGGTCATATTTGTACCAAAGAAGGATGGAACCAAGAGGTTGTGTGTAGATTACCGTGCCCTCAACGAAGTGACGATCAAAAACAAGTACCCTTTGCCTCGAATTGAGGACTTGTTTGATCAATTAAGAGGCGCATGTGTATTCTCTAAGATTGACCTCCGTTCCAGATATCATCAACTCAAGATAAGAGAATCGGATATTCCGAAGACAACATTTGTTTCAAGGTATGGGTTGTACGAATATACAGTTATGCCTTTTGGACTAACAAGTACCCAGTGCTGCGGTGTCTGGGTGTATGATCGAAGTACACATGTAAAGCTACTAGAGGAGGGTGAATGGTAGATAATAACTTTTCAGTGGAAGCAACAAAACACACCTCAGCAGAAAAACAATCTGTTAAAGAAACCGTGTGTGCGACTAATATAAATGTGTTTAACTGTGACAAAACTAGTATAGAATGTAGAGAATCAAGTCACGAAGATGTCACAACAAGAATCATGAAAATCCGTTAAGAGAAACTCAAGTTACGATCGAAAGATCGAACAGAGGTCAATCTGTCCTACGCGAGAAAAACAGTTCTGGAATACTGCAAAGAAACTCGTTTAGATCAGAAACAACAAATTTAATGACCGTGACATTTTCACAGATTATAGATAATCAAGTTGTGAAGACAACCCAAAAAGAATCACATCAATTGGATCTGTAAAACTTGAGTTATGATAAAACTACCGAAGCAAGGTAGTGCTGAACAGAAACTCGACGAGAAAAACTTGTCTGAAACAAGTCGGATGAACAAGGCACAAAAGTTCCTTTAGAATACGAATTTTATTTATCAAAACACAAGAGGAACAGCACCAAAGTTGTGCACCCACGAGCCTTGGCCTCCCTTGCTTATATAACCAGCCCTAAGGCCAATCCAATTCAAACTAGGACTCCTACTCCTACTTGGATTCAAACTGTAACTTTCCAATACTGCTCAAGACTCTTCTACACGCAAATAGAAGCAATTTTAAGACTTCCAAACACCTAAGTAATGTCCCAAACATTTCTAAAACAACTCAAATTCGTGACCCACACGAAATCCTATCATAACCAACTCAAAACTTTCCATATTTTAGTCAAACACAACTCAGCCGCAGCCTGAGTCCATAACCTAGTCGGTTGGACCTTTCCGACCAATTCTTTACGTCCACATCTCTTCATCACGCCTTGGAACCATGCAGCCACGTCCATGCACTTTTTGCACACGTGCAAACATCTTCCAACGACGTCCAAGATACCTTCATATGCATTGTTCTTGATTCAAACATACTGCGCAACCTCCCGATCAACTCAACTACAATTCCTCCCGAACTTGGTTGTTGAACCTCATCTTCTCCCTAAGACTAGTTCAATGGATCCCGTCACCAGCCACGTCTTGAACTCAAGCAACACCTGCACATGAATAAACAACCAATACTTCCGAGCACAAGTCCTCGACTTGACTCTCGTTAGTTCCGAAACTACAACATCTTACGTGAGCACCTCACATAAGCATGTTGTAAACCATAGGAAAATGATATCAGCCATAACCACCAAAATACACAAAAACTTCATAAAATAATACTAAGCAAACTTTCCATAAGAGTAAAACAAGTTCGAAACATTGCAAGTTAAAAGCAGAACTATTGCAATAAAGCTCCGAACCTTACCAAAGCTAACCGGACCTTGAACCGGAGCTTACCAAAGCTAGTCGGACCCAGAGCCGGAGCATACTAAAGCTTAGTCGGACCTAGCACGGAACTTACCAAAGCTAGTCGGACCTAGCACCGGAGCTAGCAAAAACAAGTCAGACCTAGACAAAGCAAGTTGGACCTTACGTCGGACCTTGTCGGAGCTACCCAAAACAAGTCAGACCTATCGTCGGACCTTGCAGGAGCTCGGACCTAGAGTCGGACCTTGTTAAAAAGGTGTTTTGGTAGTATCCAAAACTTTTAATCGTCAAAGCCAATGTATTCAGCACACATAGGTCTCACAATCTCCCCCTCGATGAATGCATTGGCAACACCACTTAAAATCTGAACATTGGCTTATTCACATGAAAAGTTTTGAAAACAATTTCTCCCCCTTTGTAAATCAGAAATAAAATGAGAAGAAAAACAAAAATACCAAAAATTCTCCCCCTGAGAAGAATCGTGCCAAAACACTTGTGAATGTGTGCAATGTGTGATCAATTTCTCCCCCTTTGACAATGTATTCAGCAAGGCACAAAAGAGAAATTTTAATTTCTTATGAGCACATTATAACATATACATATAAAACAAAGCTCATCAAAATCATACTATCAAGTAACTTACACTATCACATCAACGAGATACATAAAGTAGTGTAAGCCATGCTAGAGATCAAGTGTAATTTTCAATTTAAGCAAGTCATGATCTCACAAACATAACTATTTTAAGACCTGAAAACATGACACTTGTTGCTGCATTTTATTTATCATTTAAAGCACAAATTTTGATCTTATGACATTTGCAAGAGTTTATATGCAGCATCAGCATTATTCTAACCAACCAAGCCAAGCCTATGTGATTTGACAGTCAGAAGCTTAAGGACATGGTTTTAGTCATACACAACTCCTTTCAAGTTCATATCTAAGTGCAATGATAAGCCATCTCAAAAAAAGAAGTGTGATGCATGCATATTCTCTTGATCTTTTCTCATTTTTTATTTGAACATAAAAACTCAACATGTGAGTTGATTACTTGATTATTTCTTTATGATTAAAAGCACTTGTGAGCATGCAAAAAGTTCAAAACAGCAAGAAAGTTTGACCATGACCAGATTTAGTGTAAGTAATTATTCCAATTACTAGACATGGTAAAAACTAAAAAATGTATAACACGAGTAATGTAGTAAGAACTTTCAGCATGAAAAAGAAATCACAAAGTCATATATGCATGAAATACTATGCTCATATTATTTTAATTTCAGATTCACACATAGACTTCCCAAGTTTCAAAATTCTCCCTCAATTTAAGCCATGAGGATGCTTAACCCCTATTTCACTATGAATGTAACAAAAAAGAGTGAAATCCAAAGGTTTTGTAAAAATGTCAGCCAATTGTTGTTCGGTGTCTACATGGTGAAGCACAATGTTCCCTTTTTCGACATTATCACAGAGAAAGTGATACCTAATATCAATGTGCTAAGTTCTCGAATGTTGCACGGGGTTTTTAGCAATGCAAATGGCATTAGTGTTATCACAAAACAGTGGAACACTATCTGGATCAGCCCCATAGTCCTTAAGTGTTTGAACAATCCAAAGAATATGTGAGCAAGCACTAGCAGCAGCTACATATTCAGATTCGGCTGTGGATTGTGCAACCGAACTTTGTTTTCTAGAGGACCAGGCAACAAGTGAATTACCAAGAAAATGACAAGCACCAGAAGTACTTTTCCTATCAATCCTACAACCCCCAAAATCAGCATCAGAAAAAGCTTTCAAAGTAACGGTTGAGGAAGAAGAAAGAAAAATGCCAAATTCTTGAGTTCCATGTAAGTACCTGAGAATCCTTTTGACGGCTTGACGATGTGAAGCACGTGGGGAGGATTGAAACCGTGCACAAAGACATACGCTGAATTGTATGTCCGGTCTTGATGCCGTGAGATACAAAAGTGATCCGATCATGCTTCTATATTCTTTTTGATCAACGGGATCACAATCTTCATCAAGTTCAAGTGTTGTTGCTGTTCCCATTTGTGTCTGAAGAGGCTTGCTTTTGTCCATGTTGAAGCGCCTTAGGAGATCTTTTGTATACTTTGTTTGATGCACAAAGGTACCCTGCTTGGTTTGCTTGATTTGCAGCCCCAAAAAAAGTACATGAGTTCTCCCATCATACTCATCTCAAATTCTGAACTCGTCATAGCTGAAAACTTGGACACAAGATCATGAGAAGCACAACCAAAGATAATATCATCCACATACACTTGAACGAATAATGAGTCATTGCCATGCTTATTCTTGCATGGAAATAATCCAAGATTCATTAGTGAGTGCGTGTGATATATCTTTGGGTTCAAAAGAAGCAACAAAAGCAGAATGAGCATGAGAATTGGGGTCGAAAAACCTGGATCTTGTAACTCGTTCATGCAAGCTTCCAATAATTTTTTGTGGAGGATGACTTTTGAGAATTCGGAGGGGAGTGGACACTTCACAAGCTTCTTCTTCTTCATGTTCATCACAAATAGATGAGCTTGTGACATGAGGAGGATCTGGACCAGCAATGGTGGTCGTCGGTGCTGGCTGTGAATCAAGATCAGGAGCTGGAACAATATCATTAGCTGCTGAATTTTCGGGCAGCAGCACCACTTCTTCCTCTTCTTCAACGAAAATACTCTCCCCCTGCGGATATGGATACGGACCTGCAATATTTGAACTAGTACTTGGGCCAGCTTCATCAAAAGAAACCTCACAAGTCTCCACAATTTTGTTAGTATCAAGTAAAAGCACACAGTAGCCTCTAGTATGAGATGGATAACCAAGAAACATGCCATCAACAGATCTAGCTTCAAATTTATAAAGATTACCATGTTTCTTAACAAAGCATTTGCAACCAAAGACCCTAAAGTGTGTGACAATAGGCCTATGTCCAAACCTGAGCTCATATGGTGTTTTACCTAGCTTAGCACGCAAGAAAACACGATTTGAGACATAACCAGCGGATGCAATTGCATCAGCCCAAAATTTCCTAGGAGTTTGATATTCATCAAGCATAGTCCTAGCCAGCTCAACTAAGGTTCTGTTCTTTGTCTCTACAACACCGTTTTGTTGAGGTACATATGGTGAAGAAAATCGATGATCTACTGCATTTTCAGCACAAAAGTGATCAAACGATTGATTTTTAAATTCGGTTCCATTATCACTTCTAATTGCTCTTAAAGATCCTGGGTGATCAATTGATAATCTAAGAAATAAAGTTCTAAAGTGACTAAAAGCTTCATTCTTAGATGCCATACAGTAAACCAAAGAGTATCTATAGTAGTCATCAACAATCAAAAGAACATACCATTTACCTCCGAAGGATTGAACACGTGAAGGTCATACGGTGTCAAGGTGTAAAAGTTGACCCGGTTCAGTTGTCATGGTCATTGTGAGAGGAGCATGTGAACCTGCAACCATCTTAGCATGTCTACAAGAAGAGCACACAATTTCTTTGTCCCCTTTAAGCTTAGGCAGCCCACGTATGCGATCAAGAGCACTAACACGCGTGAGATGATCAAAGCCTACGTGACCAAGTCTACGATGCCAAAAATATAAATCTTTGGAATCATTTGCAACTAGACATCTATGCTTAGAGGAATACATATCAAAATCAGCTTTAAAAACTCTTCCAAACCGAGACATGTTAAAAATAAGCTCACTATTTGAACCTACAACTTTGCAGCAGTTTTTATTAAAAATAATTTCCAGATTTTCATCTAGCAATTGTGAAACAGAAAGCAAGTTGTATTTCAAATTTTTGACAAGTGCCACATCCTTCAAAGTGTAGTGATCATTTACTCTAACCGAACCCTTAGCAATTATAGGAGTTGAAGAATTATCGCCAAAAGTAACATTCTCTACACGTGACATAAAAGAGAGAGAGGAGAACCATTCTTTGTTACCAGTCATGTGGCGTGAGCAACCTGAATCCACAATCCAAATGTTCTCCATCCTCAAGCGTGTAACCTACATAGAAGCACAATACATCGATGACTCAATACTGGGGTTAGTTAAAAGGCATTTAGGAATCCAGTACCGAGTCACACGACGTCCAGCAGGAATAACATGCGAAAGCTGAGATAAAACAGCAGGTTTATGAGTCAAAGTTTGAGATTTTTTGTTCTTAACTACTGACCTATGAGGTGTTACTTGTGTAGCACGAAAATCAATAGCTCCGGATGCAAAAACAGAAGGTCCGGAGGCAAAAACTGAAGCTCTGGAGGCTAAAACTGAAGCTCCGGAGGTAAACTTTGAATATTTCTGACTCATAACAGCAGGTTGCATGTTCTTGACATTCGGTTTAGTATGTGCAGCAAATTTTGCATGAGAGTTATAAGATCTAGATTGCATTCTGTCCTCTTTATGTTGTTTACCTAGTCTATAACAAAAATCTATGACATGACCATCTCTACCACAATAGGTACAATGAAATTTAACTTTGTGTTCATGTCTAGATGAGCATGCAGTATGCTTATTTGAACCCGAATGTGACAACACTCCTGCAGATTTAAAAACCACTTCTTTTTGTTTAGGAACTGTTTGAATCAAACCACTTCCTAATGATTTTACAATTTTAGGTGGATGTTCCTTAGCATGAGCATGTGAATCAAAAACTAAACCAGTTTTATCATTGCAAGACTTGGAAGAATTCAGCAGCAAGTTTAGGTTCTTATCCCCATTACAAAACCGGTCTAATGGTCTTATGCATGTTATCAAGTTTATTTCATAGATCAAGGCAATTTTCACATGAAGGTTTTCCTTTTAATTTGCAATTGAACAATATTTAACTTCATGAGAACATAAAGCATTGTTCAATATAGAAATTTCTTTCATAGCATCTTTTAGTTTCTTATCAAGATCATCACAAGTAGAACAATGCAAATCAATTGTAGAACAACAAGCATCTTTCACGTTCTTATCATTAAGTGCAGCAAGCTTTTTGTTCTTTTCAATTTCAAGTTCAAGTTTATCAAGTGTGGAGGTGTGTGCACTTCTTAGAGAGGACAATTGTTCATATATTAAATCACATGAGGAACAAGAATCATCACTAGGAATCAAGGATTTTAAACGATTAATTTCAGATTCTAGTGACTCAATTTTAACAGCATTGTCCCTAAGCTTTTTGTCCTTTTTCTTAACAATAATAGTGGCACGAGAAATAGCATCACACATTCCTTCGCAAGTAGGACATACCTCTTCGTTGTCACTGTTGTGTTCTGCATCCTCCATACTTGATTTATTTGCCCGCCATGAAGCACAAGTTTGCCAGATCATCTTCATCTCCATCACTTCCAATGTCTACATCACTCGAGCCAAGTTCTTGAAGTGCGGTGATGAAACTGTTTATCAGTTTGCGTCCTATAAAACCCTTCTTTTTCTTGTTGGTGTTGCCAAAAGAGGACTTGACTTTATTCTGCTTTTCATCACAGCTAGAAGGACCTGAAAGGTTAGGGCAATCTATATGAAAGTGCCCTGTCTTACCACATTCAAAGCATCGTTGAGGTCCGGAGCTTCCTCTCCTTCTAGTTCTCACATTTTGCAATGCTTTTGAGAAACTAGTAGAAAGAAGTACTAGCTCCTCCTCTAGAAACTCCTCAATCTGTTCCAGGATTAGTGAAGACAGCAAAGCAAGTGTCTTGCTAGATGATTGGCCGGAGCTAGGCATATCGCATTGTGAGACAAATGCAATAGTCTTATTTGGGTTATTACGTGATATAATGTCAATTTCATGAGTTTTTAGCTTAGAATAAAGCATATCTAATGTAAGAGTACTCATGACAGTGGATTCACGTATGAATGTTACTTTCATCTCCCAAATTGACATGTCTAATGCACTTAGTAATTGCCTAGCATTTTCAGCATATGAAAAATTAACATTGACACTACGCAAGTTGCTGAGAATTTTATTAAAGCGAGCAAAGAGGTCATCAATGGACTCACCGGGTTGCATCTCAAAGCGCATGTATTCTTTCTTGAACATTTCCTGTCTTACCTCCTTGATCGTGTTGGATCCTTCGTGGTAGTCACAAAGTGCTCTCCACACATCGTTAACCGATCGGAGGTATGCAACACGGTCGAAGTCGCTCTGAGTTAGTCCTTGTATGATCAAGTTCCGAGCCTTGTTGTTGTTGTCGACATCTCTCATGTTTGTAGCCGTGACTTGATCGTTTGAAGGCACATCGTAAGGCTTGTACACCTTTTCCCATATTGCAAAGCCTTGCACCTGGATGAAAGCTTCCATGCGTGCCTTCCAAACCTGAAAATAAATACCACTAAACACACATGGTTTGACGGAGTATTTCTCCATGATGATTAGTCAAAACACGTGCAAATCACAAAGAGTAGAGCAACCTGGCTCTGATACCAATTGTAGGATCGAAGTACACGTGTAAAGCTACCAGAGGGGGGCGTGAATGGTAGATAAAAACTTTTCAGCGGAAGCAACAAAACACCCCTCAGCAGAAAACCAATCTGTTAAAGAAACCGTGTGTGCGACTCATCTAAATGTGTTCAACTGTGACAAAACTAGTATAGATTGTAGAGAATCAAGTCATGAAGAAGTGACAACAAGAATCATGAAAATCCGTTGAGATAAACTCAAGTTACGATCGAAAGATCGAACAGAGGTCAATCTGTCCTACGCGAGAAAAACAGTTCTGTAATACTGCAAAGAAACTCGTGTATATCAGAAACCAAAAATTCAATGACCGTGAAATTTTCACAGATGATAGATAATCAAGTTGTGAAGGCAACCCAAAAAGAATCACATCAATTGGATCTGTAAAACTCGAGTTATGATAAAACCACCGAAGCAAGGTAGTGCTGAACAGAAACTCGACGATAAAAACTTGTCTGAAATAAGTCGGACGAACAAGTCACAAAAGTTTCTTTAGAATACGAATTTTATTTATCAAAACACAAGAGGAACAGCCCCAAAGTCGTGCACCCACGAGCCTTGGCCTCCCTTGCTTATATAACCAGCTCTAAGGCCAACCCAATTCAAACGAGGACTCCTACTCCTACTTGGATTCAAACTGTAACTTTCCAATACTGCTCAAGACTCTTCTACACGCAGATAGAAGCAATATTAAGACTTCCAAACACCTTAGTAATGTCCCAAACATTCCTAAAACAACTCAAATTCGTGACCCACACGAAATCCTATTATAACCAACTCAAAACTTTCCATATTTGAGTCAAACACGACTCAGCCGCAGCCTGAGTCCATAACCTAGTCGGTTGGACATTTCCGACCAATTCTTTACGTCCACATCTCTTCATCACGCCTTGGAACCATGCAGTCACGTCCATGCACCCCTTGCACACGTGCAAACTTCTTCCAACGACGCCCAAGATACCTTCATATGCATTGTTCTTGATTCAAACATACTGCGCAACCTCCCGATCAACTCAACCACAATTCCTTCCGAACTTGGTTGTTGAACTTCATCTTCTCCCTAACACTAGTTTAATGGATCCCGTCACCAGCCATGTCTTGAACTCAAGCAACACCTTCACATTAATAAACAACCAATACTTCCGAGCACAAATCCTCGACTTGACTCTCGTTAGTTCTGAAACTACAACATCTTACGTGAGCACCTCACATAAGCTTGTTGTAAACCATAGCAAAATGATATCAGCCATAACCACCAAAACACACCAAAAACTTAGTAAAATAATACTAAGCAAACTTTCCATAAGAGAAAAGCAAGTTCGAAACATTGCAAGTTAAAAGCAGAACCATTGCAATCAAGCTCCGAAAATACTAAAGCTAACCGGATCTTAAACCGGAGCTTACCAAAGCTAGTCGGACCCAGCGCCAGACGGACCTAGCACGGAACTTACCAAAGCTAGTCGGACCTAGCACCGGAGCTAGCAAAAACAAGTCGTACCTATCCAAAATAAGTCAGACCTAGACAAAGCAAGACGGACCTTATGTCGGACCTTGCCGGAGCTACCCAAAACAAGTCGGAACTATCGTCGGACCTTGCAGGAGCTCGGACCTAGAGTCGAACCTTGTTAAAAAGGTGTTTTGGTAGTATTCAAAACTTTTATCGTCAAAGCCAATGTATTCAGCACACATAGGTCTCACACCGGGACTCAGCCTGGGGCTCAGATGCCTCGGTCGCAGAGAGTTCCCGCTGCAAGTTGGCAAGCGGCGGTGCCGGAGGGAGTGCTGCCAGGACTTATCCAGGGGCGCAGGCGCCCCGGCCTTCAGGTGCTTCAGGGGCTGGCACGGCGAGCGGCGCCAGAGGTGCTGCCGGCTGGAGCTCCGCTGCTCCATCTCCCAGGGGGGCTCCGGGTGCACCCCCTGTTCCGCCAGTCCAGGTGCCTTCGGCGCAGGCCCCGGTGGCGACGGCAGGCTCTGGCGGCCTGCTCAGGCTCAGAAGCCAGGGCTTCATGCCTGCTGGAATGTCCGTGTCCCTCGGTAAGTTGTACTTACCGGGACTAAGTACTTGCATACTCTAGCTCTTCTTCTATTATTGTCTTGAGTGTTCCCTGTGCTTGTAGGGACTCGTCGGCTGTCGGGGACACGTCTGTTCCCCAGCCAACTGCGGCTGGCAGCAGCCCAGTGCCGCAGCGTCCGGACGCCGCGGCAGCTTAACTGGCCCCCGTGCAAGTCCAGGCCGATTCTCCTTCTGGCCCGACAGGACCGGCTTCTGCAACGGCGGCGGCACCTCCTCCTTCGCCAACTCGGGAGCTGGCTGCTGGTGAAGACCCGGCGGAGCAGGCAGGTGATGACGCAGGAGAAGCCGACGCGGGTCCTCAGGTGGGCGGCGGACAGGAGCGCATCAGGACTAGCCCTGCTTCAACGCCATCTTCTCCTGATCGGCGCATCGTCGTGGCTCCACCGGACGTTGCGGTGCTGGCGTCTCCTCCGTCGGATGACGACACCATGTAGGAGGTCCGTGGTGCAGCTTTGGCCTCTGCTGCTCCACTGTCCCTGTCCAACACCATAGAACTGGCCCAGTCCAGCGTCCGGCAGGTTCAGGCTGCGCTCGAGCGCGGGTGGGAGGTCTTGGCGGGTGAGAGGGACCGCCTCCATGGCTGGGGGCGGCTCTTGAAGCTGCGGACCAGGGAGGTCGAGGCGGAGCTCGACGCTAAGAGGGCAAGGCTCGACGCTGAGGAGGAGCTTCTCAATGTGCAGAAGAATGCCATCGACCGCCTGGACACCGAGACTTAGAAGATCATGCAGGAGGCCCGCAAGGCCTATGACAGTGTCCGAGCTCGCATCGCCGCCAACGAGGAGCTCCGGTTGCAGCTGGTGCGGCGCGAGTGTGCCGTCGCGGAGAGGGAGCGTGCCGTGGCGAACAAGGAGAAGGAGGTCGCTGAGCAGCTGGAGGCAGGAGAAGGCAACTTAAGGGCCAGGGCCGGAGAGCTGGAACTCCAGGAGACAGCCTTGGCTGAAAGGGAGGAGCAGGTCGCCGAGGACCGCCAAGCGGTGCTGAACCGGGAGCTTGCTGCCGACTTCCGTGTGTCAGAGTTGGAGAGGCTCACCCGGGACCTCCAGCTCCAGGAGAATGACCTGACGGCCAAGGAGAGGAGGTTTGTCGAGGAAGGACCTGGCGCCTCTGCTGGCGGCTCATCAGGTGGTGGAGCAGCTCCGAGCTTCACGGACCGTCGAGGCCCAAGGAGTGTGGGACTTCGTTGGCCAGGCGGGGTCTGCTCTAGCGCCTCTCGGCTTCAGCCCTGTGAGGATGGGGGCTGCGACGCAAGAGATAGCCCAGGCGCTCCCGGCACTCGAGTCCATCGGCGCCAACCTGGAGAGACTGGAAGCAGTGATCGCCGACGAGCTCGAGGTCGAGGGGAGAAGCTTGGTGAAGGAGGTCGCCGCGCACGTGCTTACATGCTTCTGGAGCTGGGACTCCTCCATCTCTCTGGAGCCGGTGGTGCGGGGCCCGTCGCCGAGCAGGAGGAGGTCACCAGGGCCAGAGTCGGAGACGTCGCCGCCCTCATCATGTCTCGGTTCCAGTGGCAGTCCGAGGACTCTTAGGTGCTTGCCCTTGTAGCTGGAGGGCTTTCGTATTTTGTCTTCTGTCTGTAGACCAGCTCGTGGAGCTCTTCAGTGAATAGACTTGTTGTCTTATGTGCCTGTGCTTTTTGCTTTCTTTTCTTGGCTTGCCTTGCCCGAGCCCTTAGCTCCGTAAGGCCCCAGGAGGTCTCTACCGATCTCAAAGCTTTTTTTGCACAGACACCTCCCTTGGGCCCTTGTTCTCATAAGGACCCAAGGGGTCTTGAGTTGGAGTCTGGAGCTCCGGTCTTGAGAAGCCTTGGGACTTCAGTACAACCGGGTGCTCCGGCCTTCCCTTGTGCAGTTCCCGTAGTGGTCCCCTGGTAGGTGTGGCCAATGCATTGGGAAAACCTACCACATTCCTGTGTGGGAGCTAAGGCCAGGGCCCCCCTGACCGTCCGGAGCACGCCGGTGTTGGAGCTCCGGCGCCGGAGGTCCGGGAGGCCTCTCAGGAGGTCCTGCACACAAGTAGGGAAACGGTGATTCTGCTCGGGGGCTCTCCCTTCCCTGTCTCTTAGTCTTATTTGGCTTACAGTCCTGGGCCGGTATACGGGGCTTGGGCAATTCAGTGCACTCGGCACCGGAGGTCCGGCTCCCTCCTTGGTCAGGGTGTAACCATCTGGCCCCTAGTACTAGACCGTAGCGTTGGGGAGGCAAAGTGCACACACTTTGGGTGCAGGACCAGGCAAAGCAGGCTGCACACCCTGGACCTCCCGGGAGGCAGAGTGCGCACACTTTGGGTACAGAACCAGGCAAAGCAGGCTGCACACCCGGGACCTCCAGGTCTGGCGTAGGTTTTTCCTGGAGGAGACCAACTGGCGTCACAGGACCCTAACTGGGGGAGGTCTGAGAGGCCCCCGGGCCTTTGGCAGGTACCTCAAGCACAACCACCTTCGGTAGGATGGCAAATGCCGACTAGGCATGAGAGTGGAAAAGGAGAGTCGAGTATACGATGAGCGTACACTGTCTTTGAGCATGGGGAGGTGATCGTAAAAATTAATGCATAATTTAAATGAACACATAAGAGAGCGTGGTATGACAGGGTTCTTCCCATTCATATACATCCATAGGAGGAAAACAGGTTGTACATGGAGGCAACGACCCACCCTATTGTGAAGGGGGCAAGGCCTACGCGCTTAGGGTACAGGACCAGGCTAAGCCGGACGTAGTCCTGGACCACCCCCTAGGGCTTAGATGCTCCGAGCGCTGCTCCTGGTATCTATGGGATCTATTACAGAAAAAAGAAAAAGCATGTCCTACCACTGCTCTAAGGGTAGAACTTACGGAGGTGTTCTATATTCCAAGGGTTTGGGAGCGGGTCCCTGTCCTCGGTAGCAAGGCGCACGCACCCGGGGCGGCAAACTTTTGTGACTCGGAAGGGACCTTCCCAGCTGGGTGAGAGTTTGTTAGCCCCTTCTCGAGAAAGTATGCACCGCAGCACCAGGTCGCCTTCCTTGAGCTCCCGAGCATGCACGGACCTCTGGTGGTAGCGCCGGAGGGCCTGCCGGTATCGTGCATTTCAGATCGTTTCTTGCCATCTTGCCTCGTCGACGAGGTCGATGTCCTCACGCTGGAGCTGGTCCTGCGTGGCTTTGTCGTAAGCTCGGACACGGGGGGACCCCATGGTGATCTCCGGGGGAAGCACGGATTCAGCCCCGTATACCATGAAGAAGGGTGTTTCCCCTGTGGCCGGGCATTGGGATGTCCGGTTGGCCCACAGTGCGCACGGAAGCTCGTCCACCCACTTGGCACCATGCTTCTCCAAGCTGGCATAGGTGCGAGTCTTGAGGCCCCGAAGGATCTCGGCGTTGGCCCTCTCGACTTGTCCGTTGCTCTTTGGATGAGCAACGTAGGCATAGCACACCTGGATGCCAAGGTCTTCGCAGTACTCTTGGAATGCTGCCCTGGTGAACTGGGTTCCGTTGTCGGTGATGATCCTATTCGGGACCCCGAACCTGTAGATGATTGACTTGATGAACTTGACTGCAGATTGCTTGTTGATGGTGATGACTGGTGCAGCTTCCGGCCACTTGGTGAACTTGTCAATGGCGACGTAGAGGTACCGGTATCCCCCGACGGCTCTGGGGAAGGGCCCCAGGATGTCCGACCCCCATACCGCGAACGACCACGAGGGTGGGATCATCTGCAGCGTTTGCGCCGGTGTGTGGATCTTCTTGGCATGGAACTGGCACGCCTTGCATCTCTTAACCAGCTTGACGGCATCCAGGAGAGCTGTCGGCTAGTAAAAGCCATGCCGGAAGGCTTTACCGACCAGCGTGCGGGAAGATGCGTGGTTCCAGCACTCACCTCCGTGGATTGCTGCGAGCAGGTCGCAGCCTTCCTCCTGGGTTATGCACTGCAATAGGATGCCGTTGGCGCCACGCCGGTAGAGATCCCCTTATACCAGCGTGTATCTCTTAGCCATCCACACAATCCGTTCAGCGGATGCATGTTCATCAGGAAGGATGTTGTCTTTCAAGTAGTCCCGGACCTCCGTGATCCATGCATCGGGGCTTACTTGAGCTTCTGGATCTTCGGCGCTGGGTAGCACGGAGTACCCTGTGGCGCATACGATCCTTGGCGGGCACCATGGCTGCAGGGACGGCGGGACCGCCAGCTTCGATGTGCTGGTCTCGCCCCCTTCGCCCGGTTCGGCAGGCTGGGCTGTGGGTCGCGGCAACGTCCTTTCGAAGGATCCTTCGAGCACCGGGGCTCCGGTGGAGGCCTTCTTTCACAGGTCGTCGGCGACGGCGTTGTCGGCGCGCGGTACATGGCACAGGTCCAAGGCTTCAAAGTCCTTCTCCAGCATCTGCACGTAGAGCAGATAGGCAGCTAATTGTGGATCGTTGCAGGAGCATTCACCCTTGACTTGCTTGATGATTAGCTGGGAGTCGCCCTAGACCAACAACTGGTGAACGCCGAGAGACAGCGCCGTGTTCAGGCCGAAGATGAGAGCTTCATACTCAGCAATATTGTTGGTTGCCTTGAAGTTGAGGCGCACCATGTACTTGAACTACTCCCCCGTCGGCGTGAGGAGCAGTACGCCGGCTCCGGCCCCCTGCTTTCTTGAGGAGCTGTCAAAGTAGAGCGTCCAGTGAGGCTCGGTGAAGACTGGTACCCGGGGCTCCGGCTCTCCACCTTCAGGGCCCCCTGGGTTGGTTGGTGATGGCGTCCACTCGGCCATGAAGTCAGCCAGTGCTTGGGTCTTGGCATGGCGTGGTAGGAAGTCCAGCTCGAACTCCGCCAGCTCCGCTGCCCACTTGACAACGTTGCCAGTCACATTAGGGATGTGGAGGATGGTCCTGAGCGGGTAGGAGGTGACCACCGAGATCCTGTGGGCTTGGAAGTAGTGTCGGAGCTTCCTGGACGGCACGAGCACCGCATACAGCAGTTTATGTACCTCCAGGAACCTGGTCTTTGCATCGTGGAGGACTTCACTGACGTAGTAGACGGGCCTTTGGATGGTCCGGACCCTCCCTGGGGTATCCGGGACGTCCTCCTCGATTGGCACCGGACCCTGGACCTCCTGTCCTCTAGGTCCGGGACAGCCTCCGGGGGCTGGGACCCGGGGACTTCTCTGCCGTCTTGAACCTCCAGAAGGTCGTCTTGGACCTTCGGGAGGTCGTCCTAGACCTCCGGGTGGTCGTCTTGGACCTCTGGGAGGTCGACCGTGGTCTCTGGGGCCTGGGACTCAGAGATCTCCTGGCTGTCAGGGCCCCCCATGGGGTCGGGACAGCCTTGGTGCTTGACTTCTTCTGCTGGAGCAGGTTGTAGTGGCGAGGGGTCCGGCCACTCTACGACTAGGACCATGCTCACCACTTCTGTCTTTGCCGCGATGTAGAGCAGTAGATGCTCACCGGGCTCAGGGGCTACCATGATAGGCAACATCGTCAGGTGCTGCTTCAACCCATGGAATGCTTCTTCTGCTTCTTTGGTCAAAACAAACGGACCGGCTTTGCGCAGGAGCTTGAAGAAGGGAAGAGCCCGCTCAGCTAGCCTAGGTATAAACCAACTGAGTGCAGCTAGACATCCCGTGAGCTTCTGGACGTCCTTGATGCGAGCCGGGGGCCGCATCAGCTCAATGGCCTTGATCTTCTCTGGGTTGGCCTCGATCCCTCGGTGTGAAACCAGGAATCCAAGAAGTTTTCCAGAGTAGACACCGAACACACATTTGTCTGGGTTTAACTTGGTGCGCGTGGAGCGCAATTTGTCAAAGACTAGAGCTAGATTATCTAACAAGGATGTGCTCTCTCTGACTTTGACAACGATGTCAGCGACATACACCTATACTAAGTCTTGGATTAGCTCTCCAAATGTTTTATGCATAGAACGTACAAAAGTAGGGAGAGCATTTTTCAGACCACAAGGCATTGAGACATAACAATACATGCCATCTACTGTTATAAAAGCTGTGTGTTCCTCATCTTCTCTAGACATGGGTATTTGGTGGAAACCTGAGTAGGCATCTATGAAGCATAACAAATCACAGCCTAATGTAGAGTCTACAATTTGATCTATTCTAGGGAGAGGGAATGGATCTTTTGGGCATGCCTTATTGAAACTAGTGTAGTCGATGCACATCCGGAGCTTCCCGCAGGCCTTTGGGACGACAACAGGATTTGGCAACCACCAGAGGTGGTGGACCTCCCGTATGAAGCCAGCATCGAGAAGCTTTTTTATTTCTTCACGAATGATGTCCTGCCGCTCGATGGACTGCTTCCGGGGCAATTGCTGGATCGGCTGGGCATCGGGGTAGATCTTCAGATGGTGCTCAATAACCTCCCTAGGCATCCCGGGCATCTGTGACGGTTGCCATGCAAACACGTCGACGTTGTCCCGGAGGAAGGTCATGAGCGTGCTTTCCTACGCTGTCTAGGCCCCCGGCTATGCGGGTGGTCTAGGTGGCCTCGGAGCCGACTTGGATGACCTTTGGGGGGACGTCACCTTCGTTGGAGGGTTGCACTCGGGGTGCAGAGGTCGAGGCACGGTGGCGTGCACTCGGGTGGAGCTGGCTCGGTTCTGCACCGCCAGGGGCTGGTGCTCGGCCGCCGCAAGTGCTTGGAGCTTCTCCAAGGCTGACACTGCAGCGGTGTGGTCTCCACGGATCCTGAGGACACCGGTGGGTGTAGGCATCTTCAGGACCAGGTAGCCGTAGTGGGCTACCGCCATAAACCGGTACAGGGCCTGTCTGCTGAAGATGGCGTTGAATGGGAGGTCGACCTCCGCAACGTCGAACAGAACGTATTCTTTTTGGTAGTTGCCGGTGCTCCGAAGGTCACCGGGAGACTTATGTTTCCATATGGGATGACCTGTCCCTGCCCTACCCCTGAGAACAGGCTCGATGGGTTGATCTTGGGCATGGGAATCTGCAGCTTCTGGAAAGCTGCACGGCTGATAAGGTTGAGGACGGCCCCACCATCTACCAGTACGTGGTACATCTTCATGTTGGCGATGGTTGGAGCTACCAAGAGAGGTAGCTGTCCAGCCCCATCCATGTTCTTGGGGCAGTCGGAGGCTTCGAAGCTGATGGGAGTTCCTACCTACTTGAGGTGTGGTGCTGCACTTGGGGTAGGAGCCACCGACGCTACTGCTCGGCGCAGGGTTGACTGCGTTCCTAGACGAGGGGTCCGAGGAACCTCCGTAGATGATGTGGAGCGCCTTCCGGTGCTCGTCTTTACCGGAGCTGGAGTCCCCACGGTTGTGGACCGTCTTCACAGTGCGCTGGGGCTCCTGGTACCCCATCTCATGGTTGCAGTTGTCCCGGGGGTCGATCTTCTGCTTGCCCTCCCTCTGGCGGAAGGGAGCACCATCTGTGCGCGGTTGCTTCCCCTCGCGGAAGCGCTCCGTGAGCTTCTTGATCTCCCGGCACTCACCATCTGTGTGGCTCCTGGTGTTGTGTACCGGGCACGGCTCACCACGGTGACCGCCATCAGGTGACTGTCGTGGTCTCTTGTCAGGGTGTGGCCCCCGAGCTCCGCCGGTTGCTGCAGTTGCAGCAACGGGAGCTCCGGCCGGCGGCTTGATCTTGCCACTGCCTTTCTTCTTGCTCTTCTTGCTGCTCCCTTGGGGCCCAGCACTAGATCCGGGCTGCCGTCCTGCTTCGGAGGCTGGCTGTGAGTGCCAGTTGCGCCCTTCTGCTGCTCTGGCGCACTTGTCCGCCAGACTGAAGAGTTCCGAGACGTCTCACACCTCCCTGGTGGCCAACTTCTCGAGCATCTTCTTGTCCCTCACACCCTGTCGGAATGCAACCACCACTGATGCATTCTAGATGTGGGGGATGGTGTTCCGCACCTGGGATAATCGCTGGATGAAGGAGCGCAGTGATTCCCCCGGTTGCTGTCGCACGACGTGGAGGTCCAGCTCCATGTCGGGACGCATGTAGGAGCTGCTGAAGTTCGCCGTGAACTGTCGGCATAGCTCCCCCGAAGAAGTTATGGAACCCTGGGGCAGGTTCATGAGCCATGACCGTGCCGGGCCGGTCAAGGCGAAGGGGAAGTAGTTGGCTATGATGGCCTCATCCCCTCCTGCCGCGAGGATGGCAATGGAGTAGATCTACAGGAACTCTGCAGGGTTGACGCTTCCGTTGTACTTCTCCGGCAGGTGTGGCCGGTACTTGCATGGCCACACTGCGAAGCGGAGGTGGGGCGCCAGGGCCGCACACCCCACCCCTGCTGCTGCAGATCCTGGTGCCGCAAACCCTTAGTCCGCTGCTGGCACGGTGTACCCCGGCATGGGCAATGGTGCACCATATACCGGGGGCGCCACCTGCAAGGCATATGGCTGCTGCATATGCTGCGTGGCGTACGCCTGGGGAAGAGGTCGCATGCCAAACGTCTGCGGTCCAGGCTGAGTCGAGGCAGTTGACATGCTGTAGTCGGCCTCGTGGTTGCGACGCCTCTCCTGCCGTCGCTTGATGGTCACGCGAGCATCTTACCCCAAGTGACGTCGCTCCACCTCTGACCTCAGGTCAGCCATTGAGAGCCTGGTGGAGTGGGAGTCTGCCGTCTGCAGGTCAACCGTTGGTGTGCGTGACAGCGACACATCTGGTTGACCGGGGCATCGTCCCTGCCGCAGCGGAGGGTTGACAGCAGCAGCGACGAGGTGGTCGACGCCATGGGTCCACTGCTGGGTGGCCCCCCTGGGGAGCGTCCACAGCAGGCGGATTATGCAGGAGCGCTCGTGCGGCAGCTAGTGCGCTTGCCTGAGCAGCACTCGGCGCTGCAGCAGATCTTGAGGTTGTACGAGTCCGCGTTGTTGGAGTCTGACGCGGGCTCCCAACCTGTCCCGACACATTCCTCCCTGAGAGTGTCGAGACATGGTCCTCGCTGGTCATCGTTCACCGGGAACAAGGGCGCGAAGAGCCATCCCCGTTGAAGGAAGATTGGTCATCCTTGTTGGCGCAGACCTGTCTCGAGAGAGAAAAGCCCCCTACCTGGCGCGCCAAATGTCGAAGTGTAGCGGTCGACACTTCCCCCGGGCCTGCTTCTGGAGCAGCCCACAGAGGTTCTTTTACGAAGGGGCTAGTTCTCTTGAGAGGTTGCGATGGTTGTGAGAGGATTGACACAAGGATTTTTACGTGGTTCGGGCCGCCAGAGCGTAATACCCTACGTCCACGGGAGCTGTGTTGCTCGGAGCTTAGAACCGGAGTTCTAAGCTTGGTGTTCTGTATGTCGAACTGTCTAACCTGGGGGTCGAATGCTGAGGGATCCGAACCCCTTGCAACGTTGCCTACTCGAGCCTTTTTTACTTCAAGGCTCGGGCGGCTTACATGGTGGGCCCTAGAGCCCGACAGGTGGCCCCGGGGTGATTTCCTGCCATCTACCATACCTTGCTGTGAATGTTGGTAGTTGTCTCTGGCGAGGGCTTCTTAGTCGTCGTCCTACCGTCCTGCCCGTACCACAAGCTAGGCGTAGTGGTTGATGATGGCCGGGACGGCAGGGCATGTCTTGTCGCTGTGTTTATTGGTCTACAGCCTCTGACACGGCGCACTTGTCTTCACTGTGATGTGACTGGCCACAGCGTCACCTGGCAGGGGCGCGCGCCGTGTCTCCACGTCTTGGGAAGGCGTGGGTCTTAAATGTATTGATCGGAGGAGGCATGGCGTGCCTTTACTCCTGCTGCCGACCGAGCCGGGGTAGGAAGCGCGGCTCTGTTGGCCACGTGGCAGGCCCGGGGCTCGCCTCTAAGGAGAGGGGAGGCCCAGCCCCGCTGGACACGTGGCGCCTTTGGAGCTCACCCCTGCGGAGAGGGCGAGGTCCGGCTCTTCCGACCACATGGCAGGCCCGGGGCTCACCTTTGAGGAGAGGGGAGGCCCGACCCCGCTGGACACGTGGCACCTTCGGAGCTCACCCTTGCGGAGGGGGCGAGGTCCGGCTCTGCCGACCACATGGTGGGCCTGGACTCACCTCTGAGGAGAGGGGAGGCTCAGCCCCGCTGGACACGTGGCGCCTTCGGAGCTCACCCCAGAGGAGGGGGCGAGGTCCGGCTCTGCTGGCCATGTAGCGGACCCGAGGCTCACCTTTGAGGAGAGGGGAGGCTCGGCCCAGCTGGACACGTGGCGCCTTTGGAGCTCACCCCCACGGAGGGGGCGAGGTCCGGCGCTGCTGACCACGTGGCGGGTCTAGGGCCCACCTCTGAGGAGAGCGGAGGCCCGGCCCCGCTGGACACGTGGCGCCCTCGGAGCTCACCCCTGCAGAGGGGGCGAGGTCCTGCTCTGCCGGCCACGTGGCGGGCCCGGGGCTCACCTCTAAGGAGAGGGGAGGCCCAGCCCCGCTGGGAACATGGCGCCCTTGGAGCTCACCCCTGCGGAGTGGGCATGGTCCGGCTCTTCTAGCCACGTGGCAGGCCTGGAGCTCTCCTCTGAGGAGAGGGGAGGCCCGGCCATGCTGGACACGTGGCGCCCTCAGAGCTCACCCCTGCAGAGGGGGCGAGGTCCTTAGGCGGTTTTCTCCTGTGCGGGGGGTACCCGGTATTGAGGGTACCGACAACTGTGTACACGACATGTCACCGATTACAAAAGTTTTCCTTACACCACTCTTGCTGCCCTACTTGGCAACGGTAACCTACTACTCAGAGTAGAACTCGACCTCCTGCGGGTCGTCCTCCTCCGCTACCTCTTCTGGTGGCTCCGGGTCCATAACCTCCTCTTCCGGTTCAGGTTCTCCCATTGCCGGAAGACCCAAAACCACGGGTACGGCACCTACCATTTGTAGGCCCATTACTCTAGGTACGAGGTCCTGCAACGCATGCACCTCGTTCATGGCCTGGTTGTAGTCCTCTTCCCAGCCTTGCCCCTCCTCAATAGCATCATCTCGCTCTTGAGTGAGGACCTCATTCTGCTGGGTCAGAGTCTGCACTTGTTGTTGCAAAGCCGTGATGTCGACGCGGCTTTTCTTTCTCGCCTTCTTCAGACGATGCAACTGATTGTGTTGCTCATTCAGTCGCTTTATTATCGGAAGGAGCACATTGCGGAGTGCGCTGTGAGCACTCTCGAAATGATCTCCACGGCTGGTGCTCTCCTTGAGCTTTGTAGCAAGACAATCTGTATGAACAGCTTGGCTGTCCATCACGGCCTTTCCTGCCCTCAACTGGAGGCTGAGGTTCGCCTCCGCGGGGTTGTACCTTTGGCAACCCGGATCTGTTGCCTCCATGTACCTTTCCTCCCACACATGATTAGCTCATCCCTCCATTGGAATGAGTGCGTATGGAGTGCCCTCCATATCTCTCACGTGTAGTTGGCAGAAATGCGACATGGTGTCGCGAGCTGCCACTTGCCACATTCCCTCCGGCTGTCTACCTCTTACCCTAACGGTGAACGGTGCCCAACCGAGTGGCGTGGGTCCTGCAGGAACTTCTACATGTATTGTCCATGTCTTGTTCCCCTCCTCGCCTTCTTCCTTGGCGAAGTACTGTGGCATCTCGATGTACCCGAAATATTGAAGCATTTGCCTCAACGCTTCCAGATAACCGTTGCGGTGAGAACAGTGAGATACCACCCATACGTTCTCCAATTGTCTGCTGTCATCTGTAGAAACATATTTGAGAAATGTCAAATATTTATTTGAACAGTAAACCATTGAGTTGTAACATAAAACATGTCATTGAACTCATAAAACCTGGAAACATAGTTCAAATTTAATCAAATTTGACTGCTGATCTGCTGTCCAAGATGACATCCCTGACCAGTTTCCATTTCAACCTGATTTAAGCCATGCTAAAGCAAAACCGATTCTGGAGCTCAACATCAATGTTAAAGCTAACTTCAATAGCTTTCCAGAAAGTATTTGTTTGGCCTAATATCTGTCTTGGTTCAAAAGTTACGAGATGTCAAAGTTGACAAAATTTCTGGAGAAAATTGGACAGCACCTCCCTGCTTGAGGTACTGATTTGATCCAAGAATTCCAGTTAATTATACAACAAATTTGACAAAACTTTCTGTTACAAAGTTGTAACCCATCTCATGGACTTTTCATAACTACCTTATTTTCTATTTTTAGATCTTTATGCAGGATGTTATGCTCAATTTACATAGAGTTACAGAGAGTGTTTGCTCTGACCTGTTTTCTGGACAGTTTAAACTCTACTGCATTTTTCGACTGGTTAAGGGAGGAAACACCTCTGGACATCAACAGAAAAGTTGTAAAGCTCTTCCAAATATTTCCAGAAATGTATCATATGACCCCAACCTCGAAAGAACTCAACCTCTAAGCTCTGATTAACTTCAGCCTTATTTCAGCTGAAAACAGGGGACTCTGTCCTTAGTATCCTATAAGTTGAAAACTTGTTAACATTAAACATCCTGATTAGAGGAAGGAGTTATCTCAAAGTTTTAGTGCTTTAGATCAAAACGTTCCAGTTTTACAATGAATTTGCTCATTTAGTGGGGTGTGACATCGATGCGTCACCAGTTCATGTTGGTACTACGTTCCTTACAAAGAAAAACCTATACCGGACTTACCCGGCTTCGTTAGTTCAGTGGCACTAAATGTCTCTCGCACACGGATGCTACTTGTCTACTGATTCGTGGTTAGACTACCTGAAAATAACTCACACAATCATCAGACTCGGCTGCACACCGAGCACGGTATCCATACATTTCATACACCCGTTCGTCATCACTCGCACAGGTGTTCTCAAGCCAAACACGCCTTGAGCTACGTGTTCATGTTACTCACCACGTGGCCGGGTCTCCCACACTTGCCCGTAGCACGGCAGGGAAGGAAGTTGCTTGAATACCCCAAACGACATGAAGAGTCGTAGAGGATACTAAATCGGGCCAGGTTACCTGCCACCCGTGAGGCTCCACCCTTCAGCTTGTGGGCACTGGTGGACAGCGCTTACGTGCACCCCCCAAGACATAAAACGTCTCGAGATGTACGATTTTCCGACATAAAGAAATAGGTTAGTATGCCACTTTCTATACACTAATAACATCCTTATATGGGCTACTAACTCGTTCCTCACCAAATTTTAGAAAAAGATGACCTTTGTAGTGCGTTAAACCTCAAGCGAGCTCATATACCATGGCCTCGTCGAGCCAGGATCATGCTGAGGGGTGCTGCGTTGCACAGCACCAGATAACACACATCAAAGATACTGTCAAAGTGTGTGGTCGACACTTCCACCGGACCTGCTCTGGGCAGCCCGTGGAGGTTCTTTTTCGGAGGGGCTAGTCGCTTGCGGAGAGCTTAAGCGTTAGGGACGAGTGAGGGAGAAGCTTGATACGGCGAGTTTTACGTGGTTCAGGCCACCGGAGCGTAAAACCCTACGTCCACGGTGAGCAGAGGTGCTCGCTGTATTGCTTGTTGCTCAGAATCGAAGTCCTGAGCTTGAGGGTGAGTGATGTCTAGAATGCTTGTTCACAGGGTTCGAACCCTTGCTAACGTTGCCTACCCGAGCCTTTTATAGTCCAAGGCCCGAGTGGCTTACAATGGGGCACGGGACCCGACAGGTGGCCCCGGGGGGATTGCTTGCCTACTACCGTATCTGCAGTTATGCCGGTAGTTGTCTCTAACGAAGGCTTCCGAGTCTTCGTTCTGCCGCCCTGCCCATGCCGCAAGCTAGTCGTAGTGGTTGATGATGTCAGGGGCGGCAGGGGATGTCTTGTTGCTGTGTTTATTGGCGGGCAGGCTCTGACGCGGTGCGCCAGTCTGTGATGCGACTGGGCACAACGGCACCTGACAGAGGCGTGCTCCGCGTCTCCACGTCTTGGGAAGGCTCGGGCCTTGAATACCTTGTACGGGCAAGGAATGGCGCGTCTTTACACCCGCCGCCTACCGCGCAGGGGCAGGCAGTGTCGTCCCGCAGGCCACGTGGCGGGCCCGGAGCTCTCCTCTAAGGAGGGGGAGGTCCGGCTGCTGTTGGCCACGTGGCGGGTCCGAAGCTCTCCTCTGAGGAGAGGGAGGTCCGGCCCCGCTGGACACGTGGCGCCATCGGAGCTCTCCCCGCGGAGGGGGGAGGTCCGACTGCTGTTGGCCACGTGGAGGGTCCGGAGCTCTCCTCTGAGGAGAGGGAGGTCCGGCCCCGCTGGACACGTGGCGTCTTCGGAGCTCTCCCTGTGGAGAAGGGCGAGATCCTTAGGCATTTTCCCCTGTGCGCTGGGGTACCCCATATCGAGGGTACCGACAGTGGCCCCCAGGCCCATCTCGGGGGAGATAGCGAGCCCGAGGTGGGGCCTCTGTCTCTTCCGTTCCGCGCACTTTCTCTAAGTCCCGCGTTGACCGTTGCCGGAGAACGAATAGTCGCGGGATCGTGGGAGTGTGTGCCCACTTGATGGTTGCTTTTACTGCGGCGGTTCCCAAGGCTCCCACTTCTGTATGTTGCGGCGCTCTTTTCGGGAACCGCCGAAGCGCCTTGTCATCTCGTCTCCTTTGGAGACTGACTTCTTGGGCCACCGCTTCAGCTGGACGACTTGGGTCCACTTGTCATCGGCGCTCGGTCTTGGAGCCGAAGCGGTTGCCCGTGCGGTGTATTCGAAGAGTTTCGAATCGCTTTGAATCGCACCTGGAAAGTTTTAAAAAGGGGGATCTTACCCGCATCGCGGCTTCCCTTTGCACTTCCCAGCGCTTGCATCTTCCCTGGGTTCTTGTGCCTTTGTCTTCAGCCAGGCTTCCAACCCGCCCCCAGAGAAGAAACGCGCTCAATCTCCTCCGGCGACGGCTTCTGTGCCAAGTCAGGGGACCAGGGCGCCTGCACAACCCACTTCTGGAGATGGCGCTCCGTCCGGTGGCGACCCCAAGAGGTCTGGGGCTCATCATCCCGACGGGACTCCACTTAAGCGACAACAGGCCAAAGGTTCCCGAGCGTCGCGTCCTCCCTCCTTAAGCGGTGGAGTCTCAAGGGAACCTGCTGATGCGTCGAGGGGAGCTTCTGGAGCGTCCCCTGCTCCGTCAGTCCAGGCGACTGCGGAGCGGCCGTCGGTGGCGACGGCGGTCTCTGGTGGTCCTACCCCGGCTCGAAAGTCGGGGTTCAGGGCCCGTTGGAGTGCTCGCGTTTCTCGGCCGTCCCCGACTGATGGGGAGTCTGCGCCGTTGCGCTCGGAAACCGGGACAGCAGCAGCGGCCCCCACGTCAGCGCGAGTTCCTCCTGTTCCGGTCTGCCCGGATTCTATGGTGGCATCAACCCCTCCTGCGGAGACAATTGCCGCGACCCCCAAGCCAGTGCAGGTCCACCATGTACCAGGCGTCCCGGCTTCTATTTCAGCGTCGACTCCCTCCACTCGTCCCTCTCCACCGGCTGAGGAGCCAACTGTCAGTGAGGGTTTGGCGGTTCCGGCTGTCGATGTCCCGGTGCCGGCTTTTCCTGACCGGCGTCTTATCCCGGTCCCCGGTGCATCGTCTTTTCTTGAGGACGATGTGATGGAGGAGGTTGGGGGCGCCGCTCCGGCCTCTGCTGCCCCACTGCCCCTGGCGGATGCCTTCGTGCTCGCTCAAGCGAGCGTCCGGCAGGTCTTGGCCGCGCTTGGTCATGAGCGAGAGGAGCAGGCGGTTGAGAGGGATCGCATCCTCACCTGGGGGAACCTTTAGCGGGAGCGGACCGCGAAGGTCAAGGGCGAGCTCGACTCCAGGCGTGAGTCGCTTGACATCATGGGAGCGCTGCTCGACCAGCAGAAGCGGGTTGTCGACCGTCTGGACTCCGAGACGCGGCGGCTCCACAGGGAGGCCCTTGAGGCGCATGCCCAGGCCGAGGAGAGCCTCTCTTCCGTGGAGGAGGTACGGCAGAGGCTGGAGTGCCATAAGCGCGCCGTTGAGGACCAGGAGCGCTCCGTGGCGGTCGAGGCGGAGAGGGTCGCTGCGCGGCTGGCGGCAGGCGAGGGCGACCTGCGCGCTCAGGCCAGGGAGCTAGAGGCCCGGAAGGAAGACCTCGCCATGAGGCAAGAGCAGGTCTCCCGGGAACGCCAGGCAATCCTGGATCGGGAGTTGGCTGTCGACTTCCGGGCTTCAGAGTTGGAGCGGCTTGCCCATTCTCTCCGCCTTCGGGAAAGCTCCCTAGCGGCCAAGGAGAAGGAATTCTCTGAGGGAAGCCGCGACGCCCTGCGGGTAGCCCGCCGCGAGGTAGAGGAGATCTTGGCCTCGCGGTCCTCCGAAGCCCGTGCGGTCTCGAGCTTCGTTGATCAGGCGTGGTCCGCCTTGGTCCCTCTTGGCTTCAGCCTGGTGAAAGCGGCGGCTCCTGCGCTGAAGGTGGCTGAAGTGATCCCCGCACTGGATTCGATCGGCGCCAAGCTGAACAGGCTAGACGCGGTGGTCGCCAGCGAGCTTGAGGCAGAGGGACGGGGCCTGGCCTTGGAGGTTGCCACGCATGTGTTGGCATGCTTCAGAAGCCGGGACCCTTCTTTCTCACTGGAGCCAGCGAGAGAGGGCCCTGCCGCGGAGCGGGAGGAGACTGCCAGGGCTGAAGTAGGGGATGTGGCCATCCTTGTAGCCTCCAGATTCCGGCGCGAGCTAGGGGGACCCTAGGGCTTTTTTCTTTCTTTTTATCGAGTCTGTAGCACAGCTCATGGAGCCATGAATAAATAGACTCTTGTGACCCTTTGTGCCTGTGATGCTTTTGTCTTCTTCTTGGTTTCGCCTGGCCGAGCCCTCAGCTCCGCAAGGTACTCAGAGGCCTTCACCAATCTCGAAGCTCTACACAGACACCTTCCCCGGGTCCTTACTGTATTAAGGGCCCCGGAGGTCTCCGGAGCTCGCCCCATGAGGATGGGGAGGTCCGGATCTGCCGGCCACATGGCGGGCCCGGAGCTCCCCCCTGAGGAGAGGGAGGTCTGGCCCCGTGGGACACGTGGAGCCCTCGGAGCTCGCCCCATGAGGATGGGGAGGTCCGTCTTCTGCCGGCCACGTGGCGGGTCCGGAGCCCCCCTCTGAGGAGAGGGAGGTCCGGCCCCGTGGGACACGTGGAGCCTTCGGAGCTCCCCCCCGGAGGGGGGAGGTCCGGCTTCTGCCGGCCACATGGCGGGTCCGGTGCTCCTCCTGAGGAGGCGGGAGCTCTGGGCCCGCTGGACACGTGGGGCCTTCGGGCCTCGTCCCTGTTGAAGGGGCGAAACCCGGACCTTCCGGCCCTGCGCTGGAGTAGTCGATGGCTCCTTGCCCCCCACCTCATGCAGCCCCCGTAGCTATAACCTGGAGGTCCTGCACACAGGTAGAGGAAACGTAATTCTCCTCGGGGGGTCCTCCCTTTCCCGTCTCTTAGTCTTATTCGGCTTATGGTCCTAGTCCGGTATACGAGACTTGGGCAATTCTGTGCGCGAGGCACCGGGGCTCCGGCTCCCTCCAAGGTCCGGGTACGACCGTCCGGCCCCTAGTACCGGACCGTACGCCGGGGAAGCAGAGTGCACAGGCTTTGGGTACGGAACCAGGCAAAGCGGTTGTACTCCCCTGGACCTCCGGAGGGCAGGGTGAGCAAGCTTTGGGTACAGAGCCGGCTAAGCGGGATACGCACCCTAGACCCCCCATGCACAGCGCCGGCCTTTCCTGGAGGTGACCAACTGGCACCGCAACACCTGACTGGGGGAGGCCCGAGAGGCCCCCCTAGCCATCGGCAGGTGCCTCAAGTGCAACTGCCTTCGGTAGGATAGCAAATGCTGACTATGGATGAGCGCGGGAAAAGGGGAGCTAAATGTACCGTGAGCATACATAGAAAGTGCGGTCATAAAAACTAATGCGTAATTTAAATGAGCACATGAGAGAGAGCGAAGTAGAACAGGTTTCTGTGTAAATGCCCATAGGGGGAAGTCAGGCTGTACATGGAGGCAACAACCCGCCTCATTAAGAAGGGAAGCAAGACTCTACGCGCTTAGGGTCGGAACCAGGCCAAGCTGGACGTAGTCCTGGACCATCCCCTGAGACTTAGCTGCTCCAAGCGCTGTTCCTAGACTCTATGGGATTTATTACAGAAGGGTATGGCCCTGTTCTACTAACGCTCAGGAGGTAGGACTTACAGTGTTGTTCCATGCTAACGGTTCGGGAACGGATCCCATCCTTGGTTGAAAGGCATGTGTACCTGGGACGACAACTTTCGTGACTCAGAAGAGACCTTCCCGGCTGGGGGAGAGTTTATAGGTCCTTCGAGGGAAAGTGTGTGCCACGGCACCAGGTTGCCTTCTTGCAGGTCCCTGACGCGCTTGGTCCTTTGGCGGTAGTGCTAGAGCACCAGCCGAGGCCGTGCGTTGTGGGGTGTCACCTGCAGCCGGGCCTCGTCGACGAGGTCGTCATCTTCACGCTGGAGCGGGTCCTGCGCGGCTTCTCCTGGGAGCCCCGGGGTACCCTCCCCTTCTGGCTAAGGCCTTGAAGGGGTAGGAGGACCCGGACTCTTCTTGGGAGACCCAAGGCGTCTTTCCCCTTCTGGCTAAGGCCTTCAAGAGGTTGACAGACCCTGGGCGGCTCCCAGGAGGTAGGGCCGAGGCATAGAGAAGTGCACTCGGGTGGAGCTGGCCCGGTTCTGCACCGTCGGGGCTGGTGCTTGGGCTGCTGCAACTACTTGGAGCTTCTCCAAGGTTGATATCGCAGCAGTGCAGTCTCCACGGACTTTCCAGGGCGGCCGTAGTTGTCTACTGCCCCGGCTCGTCATCACCGGTTCTGGAGTCCTCACTGTTGTGCACCATCTTTATGACGCGCTGAGGCTCCTGAAACCCCACCTGGTGGCCGACGCTGACTGAGGCGTTGACCTTCTGCTTGCCCTCCCTTTGAGGGAGGGGCGGAGCATCAGCTCTTAGCTGCCTCCCTTTGCGGAAGCGCTCTGCGAGCCTCTGGATGTCCCAGCACTCGGCAGCAGTATGATTGCTGGTGCCATGCACGGGGCATAGCTCGCCTTGGTCACCATCTGGGGCTGGTGACTGTCGCTGACTTTTGTCAGGGCGTGGCCCCCGAGCTCCACTGGGTGCTGCTGCTGCGGCAACGGGAGCCGCGGCCGGTGGCTTCATCTTTCCCCCGCCCCGGTTCTTGATCTTCTTGCTGCTTCCATAGGAAGCAGCGCCAGATCCGGGCTGTCCTCCTGACTCGGAGGCTGGCAGGGAGTGCCAGTTCCGCCCCTCTGCTGCCCTGGCGCATTTGTCCGCCAGACTGAAGAGGTCTGAGACGTCGCAAACCTCTCTGGTCCCGAGCTTCTCAAGCATATTCTCGTCCCGGACACCCTTCCAGAACACCACCACCACAGAAGCACTTTGAATGTGCGGGATGGTGTTGTGTACCTGGGAGAACCGCTGAATGAAGGAGCGCAGCGATTCTCCAGGTTGTTGCTGGATGGCGTGGAGGTCGAGCTCCGTGCCAGGCCGGGTGTAGGAGCTGCCGAAGTTGGCGGTGAACTGCCGGCAGAGCTCTCCCCAGGAGTTTATGGAACCCTGGGGGAGGTTCATGAGCCAAGACCGGGCTGGGCCGGTCAAGGCGACGGGGAAGTAGTTGGCCATGAGGGTCTCTTCCCCTCCTGCAGCTAGGACGGCGGTGGAGTAGATCTGGAGGAACTCCGCCGGGTTGACACTGCCGTCGTACTTCTCGGGCAGGTGCGGCCGAAACTTGCGCGGCCATCTCGCGAAACGAAGGTGGGGCGCCAGGGCCGCACAACCTGCTCCGGTTGCTTCAGGCGTTGGTGCCGCGAACGCTTGGTTCGTTGCTGGCACTGTGTACCCCGGTATGGGCAAGGTTGCGCCATAGACCGGGGGCGCCATTTGTAGGGCATATTGCTGTGGCATATGCTGCGCGGCGTATGCCTGGGGCAGAGATCGTGTGGTGAAAGTCTGTGCCTCAGGCAGGGTCGAGGCAGACGTCATGCTGTCGCCGGCCTCTTGGCTGCGACGCCTTTCTCGTCTTCGCTCGAGGAATACTCGGGCATCTTGGCCCAAGTGGCATCGTTCCAGCTCTGCCCTCAGGTCCGTCGATAGGAGCCTGGTGGAGCTGGAGTCTGCCGTCTGCCCGTCAACCGTTGGCGTGCGCGTCAGCGACACAGCCGGTTGGCCGGAGCGTCGTCCCCGCCGAAGTCGAGGGTTTGTGGCGGCGACGACAAGACGGTCTACTTCGCGAATCCACTGCTGGGTCGCAGACTGAGGCGCGTCCCCAGCAGGTGGATTGTGCAGTAGCGCTCTTGCTTCAGCTAGCGCCCCCCCCCCCCCCCCCCGTGGGGGACGCTCAGCGCTGCAGAAGATCTCACGCTAGCTGGAGCCTGCATTGCCGGAGTCGGCGTTGCTGGAGTTGGCTGCTGGCTTCCAGTTTGCGCCGACACACTCCGTCCAGAGTGTGTCGACACGTAGTCCCCGCTAGTCACGGTCCGTCGTGAACGTGGGGGAGAAGAGCTTGCCGCTGAAGGAAGCTTCGTTATCTTCGTCGGCAGAAGCTCGTCGCGCAAGGGAAAACCCTCTACCTGGCGCGCCAAATGTCGAAGTGTGTGGTCGACACTTCCCCTAGACCTGCTCTGGGCAGCCCGCGGAGGTTCTTTTTTGGAGGGGCTAGTCGCTTGCGGAGAGCTTAAGCGTTAGGGACGAGTGAGGGAGAAGCTTGACACAGCGAGTTTACGTGGTTCAGGCCACCGCAGCGTAAAACTATACGTCCACGGTGAGCAGAGGTGCTCGCTGTATTGCTTGTTGCTCAGAACCGGAGTCCTGAGCTTGAGGGTGAGTGATGTCTAGGATGCGAGTTCACAGGGTTCGAACCCTTGCTAACGTTGCCTACCCGAGCCTTTTATAGTCCAAGGCCCGAGTGGCTTACAAGGGGGCCCGGGACCCGACAGGTGGTCCCGGGGGGATTGCTTGCCGACTACCGTATCTGCAGTTATGCCGGTAGTTGTCTCTAACGAAGGCTTCCGAGTCTTCGTTCTGCCGCCCTGTCCATGCCGCAAGCTAGTCGTAGTGGTTGATGATGTCAGGGGCGGCAGGGGATGTCTTGTTGCTGTGTTTATTGGCGGGCAGGCTCTGACACGGCACGCCAGTCTGTGATGCGACTGGGCGCAACGGCACCTGACAGAGGCGTGCTCCGCGTCTCCGCGTCTTGGGAAGACGCGGGCCTTGAATACCTTGTACGGGCAAGGTATGGCGCGTCTTTACGACCGCCGCCTACCGCGCGGGGGCAGGCAGTGTCGTCCCGCAGGCCATGTGGCGGGCCCAGAGCTCTCCTCTGAGGAGGGGGGAGGTCCGGCTGCTGTTGGCCACGTGGCGGGTCTGGAGCTCTCCTCTGAGGAGAGGGAGGTCCGGCCCCGCTGGACACGTGGCGCCTTCGGAGCTCTCCCCATGGAGGGGGGAGGTCCGGCTGCTGTTGGCCACGTGGCAGGTCCGGAGCTCTCCTCTGAGGAGAGGGAGGTCCGGCCCCGCTGGACACGTGGCGCCTTCGGAGCTCTCCTTGCGGAGAAGGGCGAGATCCTTAGGCATTTTCCCCTCTGCGCGGGGGTACCCCATATCAAGGGTACCGACATATACAAAGCGGAAGCAATGTTTTATTACATAAACCAGTTTATGAACATTTTTACAACAAAATAAGTTCAGTCTACACTCACGGGCGTAGACTACGCATCGAGTTCACGTTCAGCCCGTGAACGTGTCCCCGCTAGCACACACGCACACTAACACAGCGGCGTGCACGACTCCCACTCAACGTGATTTCCCTCTGGGGGTTTGTCTCTTCCTCGGGAGTCCCTTCCTCATAAACCCCTGCAAAAGCTTCAAACACAAGCTGTGAGCACGATGGCTCAGCAAGTCTGACCCGTCTCTCCTATACATGAAACTTCTACATGAAGAGTTTTTGGGTACATGAGGTAAATAAGTTGCAAAGGACTCGCCTAATTATTTGAGCCTTACTTTCAAGTTTTAGCAGCAGGTTGTGGAGAACCTTATGCTAAGGCACATGAGAGAGCCGCAATCAAACAAGAAACGCATTTCTCTCATGTACTTTGCCCAAAGTTGAAAAGAACTTTAATTAGCTCTAAACTACAACAAGTCATTAACAAGCAATGTATAGATTTCAAATCAGCAAATTTTTAACATGTACCTAGCCTGGTCTTTCTATGTCGGGGTACAGTGAACAAGTGGTACTCATTGACCGTGAGGGACAGCGATTATAATCGATTTACACCTGCAGGGTTACCCGAATAACCCGTCACGTACGCCCGTACTCGACGTTTCCTACAGCAACCATCACGGACATCGTACGCAACCACCTTTCACCCGGTAGCCAAATGTTGAACCGGTCCAATCGTCCCGAGCAAGAGGTCTCTACGCGCGCATCCACAGTGCCGCCAGCCGATTTACACCTCGAGCTCTCAACTACCCTCTGAACGACCAGCTATGCCTCAACACCCAGCTACCCGAGATACATCGGTTTCCCGTTTCCAATATATCCGGTAGGTCTTCGGTACTGTTCTAGCTTGTTCAACAGGCCCGCACACGGCTCGGTCCTCAATCGACACAAGCGGAGCTATGGCACCCAGGCCCCCAAAGTCCTGCTGCCCTTATTCTCCGCTCGGTCTCATTTTTCTTCCATGTGTTTCATTTGCTATCTTTACCCGAGTAGTGTGCCTCTAGCCTATTCTCGCGAGTAGTTCCAACTACTCGTCTTGTACCGAATCCTACTGTATCTTAGCATTGCAGTAGCTAAACGAGGTTTAAACACCTAAGCCCACGCAAGGATTTTCTTGGCTATGCATTTGGGTTTCCAAACAAGACTCTAATGCAAAAATTAAATGGGTGCTCAAAGTAAGTTCTCAAAATAGTAAAATTTGTAAAAAGGATTAATACAAACCGGAGCTTGCCTTGCTGCTCTTGGTCGTAGGCTATCTTTTCCTCTGGAGTGACGAAGTCTAAGACTTCGGGTTCCTCCTCAACCTTAGCGACTACATGTGATAAATACAAATATGTGTCAATTTAAATGCATTTGAATTGAAGTTAAACTTGTGAGAACTATAAGTCTTTCTAGACAGACCCAATGACTCTGAAATTTTTACTGGAGTTTGGATACAACCTAAACAGAGATTTGGCTAAGTTTCATTTGCAGCAAAGCTCATTTGAGCTCTCCACAAATAATTATGCACTTGGCCTTACTTGGAGCCCTTAGGGTGTTCTAGGGATTTTCATGGAGCAAGCCACGCCTTTCTGAACACTTGATTTTTATAGGGTTCTAATGGAATTGGTTTCACTTAATTTGAAGGTTCCTAGCTAAGGATATGAGCTAAACAATTTCAGAGAAATTCTGAAAATGTTTCTGGACATTTTCTATTTTCTCTGGAACAGTTTTATTAATCACACCATTATGTGGATCAAATGAGCTCAAATGGATCTGAAATTTTTATGGTAGCTCAGGGATATTTTGGTGAACATAAAAATTTCAGAATTTTCCTCCAAAGGGTTCCCCAATTAAAATTCTAAACAGTTTAAACTTTGAAGAATTAATTCTGTAAAACTAAGGATTTACATGAAGTGAAACTTGATTTGTTGGAAAGTACTCAGAGAGGTGAATCCAACAAAATTTGGTTTACTCGATTTGGAGTTTCCTAGCCAAAGTTATGTGGGTTTGAAGTTTGAACTAAATCTGAAAATCGAGGAAATGTTTAAATCGCTGCGCGTGGGACCAGGGCTACGTGTCAACTCCTCAGCGGCTGACACATGGGGCTACGGAGTATTTCGCGCGCAGCCACATCCGATCCGGTGGCACAGCTGATCCCCAGTTTAAAATATCCGGCTGCTGACACGTGGGACCGGGAGCTTCGTCTACCTCCCAACCTCCCGCGCTCGGCCGCCGCCCCCCACGCCGGAGTGCTCGCCGGAGGGGCTTTGCCATGTGCCAAACTCTACGGTTTTTGCCTCCTCTGCCTAATCCCACATGGGGAACACGGTGCTGGGCTCAGCTCGACATGACAATCACCGGAACATGGCCGGCGACGAGCGGCGGCTTCGGAAGAACTTCGGCCATGTTGGTCGGACTTCCTAGCACCCCAAAAGATCGAGCTATCGGTCGTGGAGCATCAGTGCACCCTAGGGATGATTGGCATGGGCTCATGGAAGCTCGGAAGATGTCCTACGTGAGCTCTCACCGTGCGCCCGACGGCTTCCGCCATTAGCGCCGGTAGAAAAGTTAGAAATGGCCGGTCTACCAAGGTTTTCTTGCTAGGATTGCGAAGGAAAGTTGCTTGCTACCAAGCCTAGCTCGGGTAGGTGCAGTTTCAGGCTCTCTAAACAACTATGGAATGAGAATTTGGCGGATCCGCACCCGAAGGTCGGTCTGTGCCGAATGGAAGGGAAAAACAAAATTCGTCATCGGTGATCAAACACTCGGGCTGTGGTTCAGGGGTGAGCAACACCAGACCCTAACACGTCCGGGGATGCCTTAGCTTGGGCGTGACACCTTCCCGTTTAGGCTGTCCACGGGAGCCTGAGGTGAGGAAAGCTTAGGTCACCGGAAAAACTTTCGGTATGGGGCGAGAGCAACCGAACTCGGCTGGTTCTTACGACGGGGAAGGGGGAGGAGAGTCTCTAGTACCGTTTTGCAGCTTGGAGGAAGTGGGGAGGCTGTGATTGCTGGCTCTCCGATCAAATCCGAGAGAGCGACGGCGAGGCGACGTTTTCTTGCGCGAGGAGCGAAGAAGTGATCGGTGCTGTCTCTGGCCGGCTCAGCTGCAGGGATAAGAGGGGCAGCAAGGCGGTTCAGTGGCCAGGGGCGGCAACCAGATGCTGTCCTTGCCGCTGCTCACCGTGGCGGCTGCTGGATCGAGCGCAAGAAACCGAGCTGAGCTCTTCAGTTGGTTAAAATTGCTAGTGAGGCTGACATGTGGGTCCCACTGCAGTTTTAACCTCTAAAATTGAATTTTTCCCACTTCCCTAAACAGTAGTCCCCCTAATACCCTTAGACATTTGAATTAACTACCAACTAGCCATTTGAATTGGATAGAATTCAAATTGTGATGTGTTTGAATATAATTTCAGCACATATGCAGTTTGAAATTTAAATTGAGTTTGAATTTGCTAAAGTTAGCTCATGTCAAGATCAACTCTAAATGGAGTGCAAATTGGTGTGTGAGCTCACAAAAATGTGCTGAGTACGAATATGCCTCCCACTTTTGAATTCATGGGATGAAAGTAGTTTGAATTTGAACTTGAGTTCAAACTAACCTCTTTCTAGTTATATCCCAAAATACCTCAAAAAGGTTTTGGAATTGGGTGAAATTTGGCATGAGAATTCCTAGCAAGGTGTATGAGTTTTTCATCTGCTCAGCCCCTATAAGATGCATGTGGGAAATGCCAATTTTGCATTTTGTGAGTTTATTCTCTAATGGCCAAGTTGATGGTGTTTACTTGCTCTTCAAAGGTGTTCATAAAGTTTCCTCAAATGAGGTGTGTGTGGTGTGATGAACACTTTGGATGTGTGCAAAAACTTAGTCCCTTACAATGAACGGCTTCCCATTCTCATATTCAGGAGGAACGTCCTGAATCTTGTATACCGGAACTCCTGGTTTGACTAAAGTCATCTCCCGAGTATATTTCACACCGTCTTATTCCCACTCAATATTTTCCAATGTCGGCTCTTGTGAAGCACGAAATGCATTAGATTTTGTAATATTTTTCTTCATTTTTTCCAAATATTCTAACACTTCTTTAGAAGGTTCCTTATTTTCGTATGAGCTAACTTTCACGGGCACTGACCGAGGAGTAGTCGTCGGAAGTTGGACATTGGCCTGTTGTTGAACCTGTTGTTTAACTGATTGCTCTTTACTACCAGCAGCTTGCCCTTGTACTGCTTCAAGTTGTTGTTCATCTGGTTGCCCTTTGTTATCTTTACTAGCAAGGTTACTATCATCCTTGCTCGGACATAGCGGGTGTGGATCTTTTTGGACTTTTGGCAAAGAAGACTGGGCCGCAGTCTTTCGAGATGTGACAGGGATAGACCTCGGCTCATTGTCCAACAGCATAATATCGCGTCGGTGCCAAAGGATTAACTTGTTGACATCCTGCCCTAAAGTTGTTATCCCCTCAGGTGTGATGTGGTCTATTTCATAATATTCATAATCATTATCAATGATCTGAAGAACTTGCACCACGGCATAATACAACGGAAGTGGATTGCCATTGAAGAGAAGGTTTGGCTTTTCCATAGCAGTGGCAACCTGTTTTGTTTTGTTCCCTGCTCTGCCGATCAATACAAGAAGACAACAAGATGTATCCTTAACAATATTATCGACAGGGAACTTATGGGTTGACCCTGGGCCTGGCACAGAACCTACGCTGCTAGGGTAGGAAGTTGGAGATATCAAATGCTCCATTGCCACGGGAACCATCGCTCTATTCTGTGGTGTTAATTGTCCTGATTTTATAAGTTCATCTATTCTTTCTTTCATAGATGCCTTGACCTTTTGATCAATCTTATCTTTAATTGTCTTCTTGAACTTCTCACGTCTTCTGTATAACTCTTTATCGTTCAGGAAACCATCTGTTCAGGACATCTGAGAAGAGATTGCTTGAACCCGTCCACCATGTTCAGTGTTTCCTAGGATAGCGGTAAGTTGGTTATTCTCCCTCTTCGGCTTGAAGAGACCCTTTTGTTGCTTTTCAATTACTTCTTTCATTTTTTGCTCTACTTGGTTTACAGAGTCGGGCTTTTCAGGTTTGCCCTCGCTGGTCAAACATGACCGATCTAAGACCCACCACTTAGTTCTCTCATCGCAGCCTTGTAGCGGGTTAGGATTGCCCTTACTGACAGTTTCCTCTAATACTTTTTTCCATTTCTCAACTTCGGTGGCGTATTTGGCAGACCCCAAGCGATGATGGTATTTGTTCTTTTTGGCAAGCTCTGACCTAGATTCACTTAGGCCTTTAGCCTTAGGTGTGGTCTTTTGACGAACAAATTCTTGCCACTGGGCTTGTGTGATTTTTCCCATCTTATTCGGGATAGGGACCTTATTTTCCTTAACATAAGTGTTCATTTCACTCTTCCAGCCACGAAACTTCTTGCCACAAGAGACCAATGTTGCTTTCTTTACAGCTTCTTCCGTGTCTTTTGGGAACTTGAATTGTTTCTTTAACTTCTCCCAGAACTCATTCTTCTCCGCCTCGGGGAATTTTCTCCAATTATCGGTTGTGATCGGCACGAGCTCTCTAACAAGACAACCGCATGCATTTCGGTACTTTATAACTAAATCTAGTGGTTTTTGGGGAAGCGCACCTAGAACGACACTTGTTATGTATATGATGTGGTTCAATGGACCCTTATTTGGACCTCGTGACCCTTGTTTTCGCTTGACTGAATTTGAGGATTGAACCATTTGAGAACCATCTGTGGTTTTAGGAGTCGAAGTCACCTCGTCGTTGTCTTGGCAATTAAGCTAGGTAGAAAAGTATTATAAGGCTTCATATACTTGACAACCAACGTTAACTTAAACTACTGGAGTTAAGATTTGTTATCCATACCTCACCAGCGGGATCATATTCCGGGTAGAGATCCTGTGAAGTCTTTTTATTTTTTATATTTGGAAAAGGATCCGATGGACTGTGATATGAGACTGAACTGCTGGAGTCACTAAACTCAACATCGTCGGCTTCATTGTTACTACCAGAACCAGTCTTCTTAGGGCTTTCCATGTTAGAACTTGAAAACCAACAGAAGGGGTTTCTTGTTATAGTACTCAGTGATTACAAAGACATCCTAATATGTAAAATCACATCCTAATATTTAAAATAGAGTGAACATGGTGCATTTACAAAGACAATATGTATCCATGTTATAATACTCAGTGATTACAAAGACAACATGGACTACCTTAGCACAACAAGACTATCTCCTTTAACACAACTATTCTAAACAACTAATTGGTGCATGTATGAACACACATAGAAAATGTAGAAGAAACAATTGAGCTAAATTTGCTTTGCTTTCTGATGTAAACAATTAATTTGCTCTCTAAAAAATTTGCTCTCTGGTCCACCTTCAAACGAAATCTAAACAATTAATCTAAGTAATTGTCAAGGTGTGGCGGACCGGAATCCGCTCATCCAGGATCGCAGAGGGTGGTGCCACACGATGCGACACCCGACAGCACACATTATAAGAACACATTGTATTACATAGAAAACCAACTGAAATGTACAAGTAGTACAATACTTCAGTTACAAACTAGTGTTTATATTACAACAGCGGAAGCTAAGTTTGTACAACTCACGCCCATCTACCTAGCAAAAGTCGGTTGCCCAGCCCTAGGGCAACCCATACTAGCTGCACTCCTCTGCTCAGCGCGGCGTGTACGGCTCCCACTCAGCCGTAGTCCCCGACGGAGGGTAGCCCTCGCCGGTGGACTCGTAACCCGAGTCCGTGGGATGCTCCTCACCTGAAAGACACTTATAGCAGCAACCGTGAGCACGATGACTCAACAAGACTTAACCGACTCATCTAGGCATGAAACTCTACATGTAGTGTACAACGGACATGGGGTGGTAAGTAGCAGCAAATAGACACGCCTACAAGTTCATCCTTATTTCATCTTTTAGCCACAAGTTAACAGTTCATGAAGAGGAAATTTAGTGAGCAATATTTGGTGGCACACATGTAGCAATACAATTATACATATCAGCAGAATTGAATCATGACATTCCATAGTTTATCTACGTTATGACGCAGTGAACAAGTGGGACTCGTCACCGCGAGGGACGGCGAATCTACTCGATATACACCTGCAGGGATACACGAATAGCACGTCACGTACCCGTGGAGCTGCACAGCACGCTCGCTCGATGTCGTATGGGACAATCTTTCACCCAACAGCCCAAACGTCAAACCGGTCGCACCGAAATGGACAGGAGGTTCCCTACACGGAGCATCTCTCTATGCCCGTTAGCAGATTTCCACCTTGCTGCCCTCAACCTACACCTATAAATCGGTGTGCTATGCCTCGACGCCTGGAGGTTTAGGTTACATCGGTTTATCGGGGCCCATATATCCGATATGCCTTCGGTACGTTCAATACTTGTTCAGCAGGGCCACACACGGATCGGTCCTCAATCGACGTTCAATACTTCCTCTTGCTGCGCCCTAGCCCCTGCCTAGTCTCATTTTTATTACTAAAGTGATCTCACCTCACTCGAACCAAACCCGTGTGTCCCAAGCCTAACTCGCGAGTAGATTCCAACAACTCGACTTGTACCGAAGTTCTATGAATCATTAAGCATAGCCTGTCTACTCGAGGACTTAGACACTACCCTCACTCTTATAGGACAAAGTTGTTTATGCACTTGGGTTTCATCAACCCTACTCCTAATGCACATTCATATACCTCATACTAAGTATATATCAAAGCAAAACTTTGTAAAATGCTTTAATGTAAACCGGGGCTTCCCTTGATGCTTCTGGTCAGTGGTTAGGGCTTCGTCCGGAAGAAGGAAGTCGAGCACTTCTGGAGTTTCCTCGCCTTCAGCGACTACACATAAACGATATACTATACGTTAATTTAAATGCAATGTTTAGAATTGGATAAGTAATTACCATAACTCTAGCTAGCCCTCCCCTTTGGTTCTGAAATTTTTATGGTGGCTTGATAGGGTCCTAACCAGAGTCTTGACCTAGTTTCATTTGAAAGAAAGTTCATTGGAGCTTTGTATAAATGAAAGTCTACTTGGTCATTAGTAGAGACTCTAAGGAATTCCAGGGATTTTCATGGCTCCAACCACTACTTTCTGGAAACTAGAATTTGAGATGGTTCTAATGGAATTGGTTTCATGTCATTTGAAGAATTCTAGATGGGTTTATGCCCTAAACAAGATTTGAGAAAATCTGAAAAATGTTTCTGGACATTTTTCTATTTTCTCAGGGCAGTTCACTTAATCACACCATTAGGGGGACTAAACGAACTTGGATGGGTCTGAAAATTTTACTGTGACTCAAGGATTTTCCAATGAACCTCCCAGCAAAATTTCAGAATTTTTCATAAAGTAATTCTCCAGATAAAATTCCTAACAGTTTAAACTTTAGGGAATTAATTCTGGAAAACTATTAGGTTTCATGAGCTGAAACTTGTTTTTCTGGATAGTACTCAAAGAGATGAATCCAACAAAGTTTGGTTCACTAAATTTGGAGCTTCCTACACAAAGTTATGAATTTCCTAAGTTGGAGCTAAAACTGGATTTGTTTTGCTATTGAAAATGAACTTGGGCCCACGCTTTAATCTCAGCCAGTGAAAACCGAGAACACACGGGGCTACACGGTTCCAGCGCACAGTCACAGTGGATCCCCAGCCACAGCAGATCAAAATTTTAAACTGCGGTCACTGACGATTGGGCCCGGCCCCTTTCTTCTTCCTCCCGCCAGCGCTCTCGCGCGCGCCGCCACCCCCGCGCCGGACCGAGGCGGTGCCTCGCCGAGGGGTGTTCCCGGCTGTCATCTGGCCGGAGGATCGCCGCCTGTGGGTTTGCAGCTATGGGAAATCGATTAGTGGTGTCAGCTTGGACGCGAGATATCCGGATACGTGCCGGCGACGTGCGGCGGCCTCGGGAGAGGTCCGGCGCTGTTGGCTGGGGCTCCTAGCCCGCCACAAGCATGTGTGATTAGCTCTAGAGCATCCTTGTGTGCTAGGGAAGCTTGGCAAAAAGACACAAATCAATGCGGAAACCACGGCTACTATGATTTCACTGTGCGCCCGAGAGTTGTGGCCACAGTTGAGCTCAGGAAGACATGAAATACCTCGCACCCCGTCGGTTTTCTAGCTAGGGTTGTGAAGTAAAATCGACCACTAGCCAGTCTAGTTCCCGTGTGCACGGTTTGGTGGTCTAAGGACGAAAATTGTGGATGAATTCGATGGATTCTTACCCGGAGGTTCGAGTGTATGCGCCGGGAGAAAAACGTCAAATTGAAGCTCGATGGTCCACCATTGGAGCTGCAACTTGGCTAGGAGCAGCGTGACTATCCAGCGTGTCTCAGAGTGGCCTAGCTCGGCCATGAAAGCCTTTGGTCTGAGCTGCCCACGGTGAGCCGGTGTCTGCTGTTTTTCTCAGTCACCGCCAAGAGCTGCCGAGCTAGGTTTTGGAGGCTAAAACTCGACTGTCTTCGGGCCGAGGAGGTAGAGAACGAGCAGCAGGCGAAGGCTCTGCCGAATTCCCGATTGAAGTCGAGAGGCGGCGGTCGGTTGGGTTCAGCGCAAGGGCGACGCGAGCAGTGACGATATTCACGTGGCTGCGCGTGTTATCACCGCTGCAGCCGGTGCTCCCACGGCGCGGCCCGGCTGTGCGGTGTCCTTCTCACTCGGGTGCGGGAGCAGGAGCTGGCGCGCGGTGAACGTTGGCTGCCGAATGACTCGCCCGAACTGACTTCGGTTCTAAGCCTTCTGACCAGTGGGCCCCTCCCCTCTAATTCTCTTCTGTTGTTGTGCAAATATCTCAACTACTCAGCCTTGAAAAGGAAACATAGCCACCAATTCAGAGGAGAAATTTGAATTCATCAGTTTGAAACTGGTTCAGCCAAATTCCCTCCACATTTGAATTTGAAATTTCAAATTCAGTTTGAATTATTTTAACTTTGGCTCCTGACATGATGAAGTCCAATGGGGATGAAAATTGGTGGACTAACTCAGAAAAATGTGCTGAGTTTGAATATGAAGTCAACTTTTTAATTCAAGTGATGAAAGTTGCTGCAGTTTGAATTTGCATTCAAATTGGCCCCTTTTTGAAATGTCACCAAAAGTGCCTCAAAAACTATTGGATTTGCATGAAATTTGGCCTGAGCATTCCCAAGACTATTTAAGGTCTAGGGGTGATCTCAACCTTGCATGTTCATGTGTAGAAATCCCATTTTTGGAAGTTAGGGCTTTCCCCTCTAATCACCCTTTTGATGGTGGTTACTTGCTCTTCACAAGTGTTAATGAGATATCCATCACAAGAGGTGTGGGGTTGTGAGGTGATGAACAATTATTTTTTCAAGTCTCTTTCTTGGGCTTTTACATCCCTCCCCCCTTAAAAGAATCTCGTCCCGAGATTATAAAAGAAGAGACGATGATGTAAGGGAAGATTACCCGTGATGAGACGCCATGAAATCCGGGTAGTTTGAGCAAAGGAATTCCTCGCTCTCCCACGTCGCTTCTTCAGCGGTGTGGTTACTTCACAGTATCTTGTAGAACCATAGCGTTCGGCTACACGTGGTCCGGGCCTTCTCATCAATAATTGCCACCGGATATTCATCATACGTCAAATCCGGTTGCAGCTCGTCAATATCTTCAGTAGGAACAGCAGCCGTATGCCTCAGAAACTTTCGCAGTTGTGACACATGGAAAACGTCGTGAACACCAGCAAGAGATGCCGGTAGTTCTAGCCTATACGCCACTGGTCCACACTTCTCGGTGATGGCATAGGGTCCAATGAATCGGGGAGCGAGTTTCCCCTTCACACCGAACCGGTGCACGCCTTTCATCGGAGATACATGGAGGTGCACGTGCTCTCTGACGTCAAAGTGCAGCGGTCTACGCCTCTTATCAGCGTAGCTTTTCTGCCGGGATTGAGCGGCCTTCAAGTTGGCTTGAGTCATCCGAACGCGCTCTTCAGCGTCGTTCACCATATCAACCCTGAATGTGACCCTTTCACCGGACTCGCACAAGTTCAATGGGGTGCGGCATTTACGACCGTAGAGAGCTTCATATGGTGCCATCTTGATACTCACTTGATAGCCGTTATTGTACGAGAATTCCGCCAACGGTAGATGATCATCCCAGTTTCTACCGTGGTGGATGGCACACGCTCTCAACATGTCTTCTAGTACTTGGTTCACCCTCTCTGTCTGCCCATCTGTCTGAGGGTGATAGGCGGAGCTTCTAATCAGCTTAGTACCCAATGCAGTGTGCAACTGCTCCCAAAAACGAGACATGAATAACACACCTCGATCTGAGACTATGGTCTTGGATACCCCATATATGCATAGAATTCTCGCATTTTGAGGTCCAATGTTTCTGAAAATTTTACTGGAGTTCAGGCATTTTGGAGGAATCTCCTGCCCAAATTTGGGTATTTTCCAATACACAGAGCTCCTGGAAAAATTCCTACAAGATTTTCCTTATATGAATTAATGAGCCAAAACTAGGGATTTTCATAAATATTGGGCTGTACCCCTGGATAGTACTCTCTTAGAGGAATCCAACAAAATTTATCTCACTATTTTTGGAGCTTCCTACACCAAGTTATGTATTTTACAAGTTTGAACAACTCTCTGTTTGATTTTAAACAGAACAGTCACACGTGGGGCCCACGGGTCAGGTGCTTCTTCAACCTCCAGCCAGAGCCCGCGGGTGCACACCGGCAGAAAAGCATGGCATGGCTCGTTCTCCCTTATTTCTCCACCAAATGAGCTCCGGTTTCGCCCTACATGCTCCTTGGAACATGGCGCAGCTGCCGGGCAAGGTTTCCCCGCATGAAAACGGCTGTAGGTGGGTCGGCACCGGCGGGGCGGCTCGGGAGGTCGGCATGGACGCGTTTCAGCATGTCCAAGGCTTCTCCCGGCGAGCTACGATGCCCTACAGCATCCCTATGGGTCTAGGAACATGGAACGGAGATCAAATCGTGCAGAAAATGGCTGCAAACTAGTCGTCACCGTGGACCGTGGTAGTTTTGGCCGTCGGCGATGATTTCTCGTCGCTCGGGGCATCGGAGGGTCGGTTTGCTTCATGCTTCAGCATGGGAGGGCACTGGGGCATCTAGTTACTGTGGTTTGTATTGTAGGAGGGATGATCAATCGGTTCGGGCGAATTTCAAGAATTAATCAACGTCTGTTCCATACGTGCGCCGGTGCCAAAAACCGAATTCCGGCGAGCCGGCGTCAGGGGAGAGCAGGGGGACGACTGGATGAGGATCAATACCTCCTGGCGCACCTCTGTGGCCTCTTGAGCACGCCGGAGAAGCGCTGGGCTGGCCGGGAGACGAGGAACTGCGGTGGCGACTTCACACGGCGCCATGGAGGGAAAAGCGAGCTCGACACCAGGGTTCCAGTGAGTTGGCACCTTGTTCTCACTGTGGGCACGTCAAGGAAGCTTGGGTGGTGCCGTGGATGAGCTCAGCTTGGCGTGAAAACTACTGAGGCATCCGGGCGCCGGTGGACCGAACCGTTCCTGCGTGCGGCAAGTTCCTCGTGGAGGAGAGCGCGTTAGGATGAAACAATGTACCGAGGCATCAGGTAGTAGGCAAGATGATCACGCTGAGATGTTAGGACAGACACTAGGAGGTCACCAGCGTGAGGGAAGGCGTGAGGAGGTGTCCCCCCCCCCCCCCCCGTCTTGCAGCTCAGTGTCTCCAGTTGCCACGAGTCGGAACAGAGAATCGACTCCAATATTTCAGATATTTAAGTGTACTGACCACTGGGACCCACTGCCCCTCCTTATCTCTTCAAATTCTCTCAAATTTGGCAAGTGACTCCATTCCATGGGGGAAAGTTTGAAACCGAACTGAATTTGAAGAATTTGACAAGTTTCATCAAGATTCGCCTTTGAATTTGAATTCCTATGCAATTTAAAAATCCATTTGAAAAATGGGTAGCAAATCGTTTCCAAAATTTCATGAAACTTTGCCCACCCACTTATTTGGACCTAAGAATTTCAAATATGAACTCTGATTTTTGAGTTGGCCATTGCGAATACAAATTCTTAACCAACAGTTTGAATTTCATCCTTTTGGACATGGCCTCCTTCTCTTTGAAGTAAATCCTTTAATTCAAACTGAATATTTAAGTCCTCTTTTGTGATGACCCATTTGAATTTGGGTGAAATACTTTGGTTTTCCCCTAGCCCATGCTTGATCAATCTTGGCCCCAAACTGAACCTCAAGTTCAGTTTGACTATGCCCCCTCAAATTTGAATTCGAAGGTGATCTCAAACAAGGCTTTGAATAAATGGTATATGAGCTCAAAATCTCTCCAATTTTTGGAACTTAAACTCTTATACCTGAGGACTGCAATGGTCATCTCACATATATGCTTTTGGACAAGCTAAACATGAATCCTTTGGAAGGGTTCAAAATTGGGTTTAAATTTTCCTCCCCTCTACTCATAGAGAATGTGCACAGGAGTTATACTTTTGGGAGTGAAACTCTTTCCCTTGCTTAACATGTGTTCAGTATGAGCTAAAGAACATTTTAGCTCTCCCCACATGTCCATGATTAAGTTTATCATTTCATGTGACATAACTCAAGTCATTCCCTTGCCTTAACATGTTGAATTCAGCATAAACTCAACATGATCATAATCCACTCCTTTTTAGCGCACCCTCAAACCAGAAGTTTACCACCATCTTCTCCTCAATTTCAATGTATGAGGCTCCATGTGTATTCAAAAATTTGGCGGCACTTTGAGGTGAGCATTTGAGTCTAAAGGCCATATTTTTATTCTTTCTCATGCACATGTAGGATTTACACATGGATTTAACTCCACCTTGGTCCAACACATTCAAAGGCATGCTTGAACCCTTGTGGTTGCACCTCATGTATACCATCACATGTGAGAAAGTTTTTGTAAGTCCCATTTTTCATGAACCAGAAACACCATGATGTTCAATCACCCGTTTCTTGCATTCACGTTTTTGGGACTTTTACATCCCCCCCCCCTTAAAAAGAATCTCGTCCCGAGATTCCAAAGAAAAACGTGGCGGGAGAGGTAATTTCAATCTGCATGATGATTGAAGTTCCGGATCTTTTTATCGGTAGTCTGAACCCATCACTCAGTGTAGGCATGATCCGGCTCCAACTCGTCGATTTTCCTTGGTGCGGATGGCAATGGTAGATTTAAGGCACTTCCGTAGCTGTGACATATGAATTATGTCATGAACACCAGTAAGAATTGCCGGTAGCTCCAGCCGGTAGGCCACGGGTCCACACTTCTCGTGATAACAAATGGATCTAAGGCTCGGGGACTGGTGGATTCCTTTCATCGGAGGCACACGAAGATGAATGTGTCCTCCGCCGTTGAAATGCAACGGTCTATGCCTTTGACCATCGTGACTTTTCTGTCGGGATTGTACAGCCTTCAAGTTCGCTTCTATTGTCCGAACTCGGTCATCGGCCTTGTTGACAAATCAACCTCGAACAGTACTCTTTCACCGTACTCACACCACTTCCGCGGTGTGCGACATTAAGTCCTTCTTTACCGGGGATGATGCACTGCCACTTCATTAAGTCCCCCGACTCAGGCTTCGCAGAGAAACCCTACGCAGAAAAATTGGACAACAAGTGACGCAAATGGCGAGCCATGAAATTGAAAATACCAAGAACAAACAAGACGGAAAAGCAAAACTACAGAGCGATCGGTGTGCCGTATGTACATACATGGGGGCGGTTCTTGCGCCACACCAGGTGCTATTCCTTGAGTTGGCCACGCGCCAAGTCGTTAACAAAGTTCCCAGCCATGAATGACGATGATGACGAAGAATAGGAGGGAATAGTGACGGCGACGACGATGACGGCGATGGCGAACAGTGGACGGCAGGCGGTGGTCGTACTGGAGTCGGTCGATCGCTAAAGGGTTCAAAGAGAGAGCGGCTAGAGATGGACGGAAGGGAAACACATGGCCCGAGGAGGAGGAGGTGCGGAGAACTTAATTGCAGCCAGTGGTGAAGAGACGGGCGAGATAAAAGCACGTATTCCGTTATTGGCATAGGGAGATGAGCGGCCCGAGGGGGAAGAGCTGCGGAGAACCTAATTTCAGCCGGTACGGTGGTGCAGAGAGAAGTGCGACCGGCGTGCGAGACCCTCCTTCCTCCTTGAAGATGAATTAAACACCGCCTGCGAAGATGTATTATCACAGGCAGTTTTTAATATAGAACCGCCTGTGAAAAAAGAAAGAGCGGCTGGAGTTGGACGGAAGGGAAATGCGCGGCCCGAGGAGGAGGTGCGGAGAACTTAATTGCGGCCGGTGGTGAAGAGACATGTGATATAAAAGTGTGTCTTCCATTGTTGACACAGGGAGACGAGTGGCCCGAGGAGGAAGAGCTGCGGAAAACTTAATTTCGGCAGGTACGGTGGTGTAGAGATGTGCGACCTGCGTGCAAGACCCTCCTCCCTCCTCCAAGATGAATTAAACACCGCCTGAGAAGATTTATTATCACAGGTGGTTTTTAATATAGAACCGCCTGTGAGAAAAGTTTACTAAGTTTACTAAGTTTAGGATTAATGAGAAGTAACATGGGACAAACCCATGTTAACATCTGGTTAGAAAAGTAACAGGGAACAAACATACGGTAGCATCGTGACTGTAAATGCCCAAGAAAGGGACTTGCAAAAATTGTTCATCACCTCACTACACCACAACTCTTGTGATGGATATCTCATGAACACTTGTGAAGAGCAAGTAACCACCATCAAAAGGGTGATTAGATGGGGAGCCCTAACTTGTGAAGAGCAAGTAACCACCATCAAAAGGGTGATTAGAGGGGGAGCCCTAACTTCCAAAAGTAGAGTTTCTACGCATAAGCATGAAAGGTTTAGCTCACCCAGAGACCCTAAATAGTCTTGGGAAGGCTCAGGCCATATTTCATGCAAATCCAATACTTTTGAGACACTTTTGGAGACATTTGTAAAATGGGCCAATTTGAATGCAAATTCAAATTGCAGCAACTTTCATCACTTGAATTCAAAATTTGGCTTCATATTCAAAATCAGCATATTTTTTGAGTTAGTCCACCAATTTTCATCTCCATTGGAGCTCATCTTGCCGGGAGCCAAATTGGCACTAAATCAAAACTGAATTTGAATTTCAAATTCAAATTCAAATGGCAAGGAAATTTAGACAAACCAGTTTCAAACATAGGAAATCAAATTCAAACAATGACTTTGGGGCCAAGTCTTTCATTTAATTGTGAGTAGCTGGGATCTTTTCAGTGAAAACAGAAATGAAAATCAGAAAAAGAATTAGAGGGGAGGGACCCACTGGTCAGACACACAGAGGCCAAACCGACTCTGTTCTCCGGTTGAACACCCTGAGGTCACCAGCGCACGGGTGAGTCCTCGCCCCAACGAAGTCGCCGTGCCACCTCCTGTTCCGGGGATCAGACCGAGCCGACGTCTTCTCCACGTCGTCCGACCCCAACCGGGACCGTTTCACTGCCGTGCCTCCCCTCACGCGCGCGTACCCTCGCTGTTCTCACCACCCGAGCAACTCTCGGCTCCTCACTGTTCCTGCGATACAAGCCGAGACTCGGTCGAACACCTACAGCAAAAACACGCGCCGTCCTCTCCTCGAACTTCCGGTGAGCGCCGTCCTCCTTCTCGTTCAGTAGTGAGGGAGTATTTTGAGGTTTGCCGAATTGCCGTTTTTAGGACCGAGAGCGGGCTTGACTCAAAATTTTTGGTGATCAGTCAATACCAGCTCGTCTTCCTTTATCCATACGTCCTAGGCCTTCCAACGGACCTCTAGGATCAACAACCGGGGAAAACCGTCGACCCTAGTGGCTGTTCTCTGAGTTTTTCCAATCGCCGCCATTTTCAACTCTAGGTTGACGGTGAGGTCCTAGCTCCAGCCGTTTCCATGGAAAACCAAGCTCATTTTCGTGCTCAGCATGCCACAGAGGAGCTGTAGGAGCAAACCGTTCCGAAAATAAGGCCCTGAGTAGCTCGGGCGACATCGCCGGAGTGGGGATCGCCGCTGTCACCGTCGCAGGCGTGGTTCCGGCCATCGCCGAGCTTTGGTGAGGGCACCAGCGTGTTCCCCGAGCAAAGTTAGGCACAGGCGGCAAAATCCGTCGGAGGTCGGGCAGCGAAATGGCCAGCGGCGAGATCTCCGGCGAAGCGCCGCCGCGGGAGTTGCGGGCGTCGTGAGGTAGACGAAAGGGGGGGCCGGGTCCACCGGTCAGTCCCTGTTCTATCACGGGGATCCACTTTGCGGCCGGGATCCGGTGCGGCAGCGCAGGTAAAACCCCGTGGTCTGCGGTGTGGCCACGATCTCAGTGGGCCGGTTTAAAGAGTGGGGTCCACCCGCAGAGTTTAAACATTTTGGGATTTTCCAGTTTAGTTCAAACTTCAAATGCATATAACTTTTGCTAGGAAGCTCCAAATTTAGTGAACTAAATTTTGCTGAATTCAGCTTTTTGAGTACTTTCCATCAAAAAAAATTTCCGCTGATGAAACTTAATGGTTTTCAGAATTAATTCCCTAAAATTTAAACTGTTAGGAATTTTATCTGGAGAATTACTTTATGAAAACTTCTGAAATTTGGCTGGGAGGTTCACTAAAAATTCTTGAGTCACAGTAAAATTTTAAGACCCATCCAAGTAAATTTAGGCCCCCTAATGGTGTGATTAAGTGAACTGTCCAGAGAAAATAGAAAAATGTACAGAAACATTTTTCAGATTTTCTTAATTCTTGTTTAGGTCATAACTTCATCTAGAATTCTTCAAATGACATGAAACCAATTCCATTAGAACCATCTCAAATTCTAGTTTCCATAAAGTAATGGTTGGAGCCATGAAAATTCCTGGAATTCCATAGAGGCTCTACTAATGACCAAATAGTATTTTATTTGCACAAAGCACAAATGAACTTTGTTTCAAATGAAACTTGGTCAAGACTCTGGTTAGGACCCTACCAAGACACCATAAAATTTTCAGAACCAAAAGGGAGGGCTAGCTACAGTAATAGTCTTTACATATTCAATTTCAAACGTTGCATTTAAATTGACATATAGCATATGGCTTACGTGTAGTCGCTGAAGGCAAGGAGACTCCGGAAGTGCTCAACTTCCTTCTTCCGGACGATGCCCTAACAACTGACCAGCAGCAACAAGGCAAGCCCCGGTTTGCATTAACCCATTTTTTTCAAAGTTTTGCTTTATGAATATATAGTATGTGGTATGAATGTGCATTAGGTGTAGGATGGATGAAACCCAAGTGCATAACCAGATTTTTCCACAAGAGTGAGGGTAGTGTCTAAGGCCTCGAGTAGGCAGGCTAGGCTTAATGATTCATAGAACTTCGGTACAAGTCGAGTAGTTGGAATCTACTCGCGAGTTAGGCTTGGGACACACGGGATTGGTTTGAGTGATGTGAGACCATGTTAGTAATGAAAATGGGACTAGGCAGGGGCTAGGGCGCAGCAAGAGGAAGTCTTGTGTGCGCAGCCCTGTCCGTGTCGATTGAGGACCGATCCGTGTGTGGCCCATGCTGATCAAGTTTGAACGTACCGAAGGCATATCGGAAATATGGGCCCCGGTAAACCGATGTATCCTAAACCTCCGGGCGTCGAGGCATAACGCACCGATTTATAGGTGTAGGCTGAGGGCAGCAAGGTGGAAATCTGCTAACGGGCATAGAGAGATGCTCCGTGTAGGGAACCTCCTGCTCGTTTCAGTGCGACCAGTTCGACGTTTGGGCTGTTGGGTGAAAGGGATTCCCGTACAACATCGAGTGAGCGTGTTGTGCAGCTACACGGGTGGGCGTACTTGACGTCCTCTTCGGGTATCCCTGCAGGTGTATATCGAGTCGATTCACCATCCCTCGCGGTGAAGAGTACCACTTGGTCACTGAGTTGTGACGTAGGCAAATATATGAAATGTGATGATCCAATATTACTGTTATGATAAATCTTGTATTGCTACATGTGTGCCACCAAATATCGCTTACTAAATTTTCATATTCATGAACTGTTAACTTGTGGCTAAAAGATGAACTAAGGATGAACTTGTAGGTGTGTCCGTTTGCTGCAATTTTACCATCCCATGTTCATTGTAAACTGCATGTAGAGTTTCATGCCTAGATGAGTCGGTTAAGTCTTGTTGAGCCATCGTGCTCATGGTTGCTGCTTAAGTGTTTTCAGGTGAGGAGTACCCCACGCACTCGGGTTACGAGTCCACCGGCGAGGGCTACCCTCTGTTGGGGACGACGGCTGAGTGGGAGCCGTACACGCCGCGCTGAGCTGGAGGAGTGCAGCTAGTGTGGGTTGCCCTAGGGCTGGGCAACCGACTTTTGCTAGGTAGATGGGCGTGAGTTGTACAAACTTAGCTTCCGCTGTTGTAATATAAACACTAGTTTGTAACTAAAGTATTGTACTACTTTGTACATTTCAGTTGGTTTTCTATGTAATACAATGTTGTTCTTATAATGTGTGCTGTCGGGTGTCGCATCGTGCAGCACCACCCTCTGCGATCCTGGATAAGCAGATTCCAGTCCGCTACAGGCTGGTATGAGAGCCGCATTGGGGATAGCACATTAATTAAAGACTGTATTACGGGAAAACTTAGGATTACGATGAGGATTCGCTAGTTTGCCCAAGTAAGGACTATATTAGCATAGTTACTTAATGTGTCAAGACTAACATATATGTTATAATTCTGAATTTTAATTATGTAACGACGCACCTACGCTCAGGTAAAAATGGTATGGAACGCCACCGAAAGCGGTTCAATTTTGGTTAGCTCCCCTGACGAGGAACGTGGTTCAGGGATAGGTCTCACAGCTTGGTGTGAGACGTTAATATGAAACTCTTGGACTGTTCATGTTCCTGAGTTCATATGAAACGCTGATCCCTAGCATGCATTAGGCAAGTAAGTGGAGACCCCATCGCGTGGTCAGTAACGCGAAAGTGTGTTCGTCTGGAAATAGCCCAGGAGGAACCCTGCAGGGCAGTAGGTGGTATCTGTTGGGGTGATAAAATTACCAACCTTGATGACCCGTTCACGCTCTACTCGGGTTCCCCGTCGTGTGGTGTTAAAACACGATCACGTACCTTGAGACGTGGCTTAACTAAAGGACGGCAGTATGGCAATGATACAGGCGTTTGTATTTACTTTCAAATATGGACCTGCTTGAAATGGAAAATACCCTTTGAGTGCATCATTATTGTGTGGTCCTCTGCAGTACTAACCACATATGTATGCCGTGTAGTATACGTGTGCGAGAGCCCGTTTAGTGCCACAATTGAGACGTATATGCCGGTATAATCCGGTTAGGATTTCCTTTTTGTGAGGAACGTAGTACCGACATATCATAGGCATGTGCATGAAAGATAATGATAACAAGGAACTAAAATCACTAAGTTTCAACATTTAGGACCCTAGTTGGGTAGAAAAATTCAATAGTGGATCAGTGTAGCTCCAAGGGATTGAAAAACAGAGTGCTCTGTTTTGGGCAGCAAGTTGGCTGAACTTTGACAGATCATAACTCACAGATTATTTAGCCAATGGAGGTGTGGGATATAGTTCTGGAAAGTTTTTTAAGTACTCTACAACTTTGCTGTAGACCCCCAGAGCTGAATTACAACTTAAGATGGATTAAATTCTAGAAGAATGTAAACTGTCCAGAACCAGGACAGATTTAAACTACCCTCTGGACTGTTCTGTTTTTCAAGTATAACTTCCTGTAGAAAAATCTAGAATTATCATATTATACATCGTTGGAAAGGGTAGGAGATGTGTTACATCTTTGTAATTCAAAGTTTCTGCAATTGCAGCACGGAATTGAGCTGAAATTAGAGTTGAAAACAGCAACTTCCAAAGGAGGGGCTGTTGAAATTCTCCCAGAAATTCTGTTGATTTTGAATTACCATAACTTTTTAACCAGAGCTTATCTGAGGGCAAATAAATACTCTTTGGAAATATACTGAAGTTAACTTTAACTTTGGTATTCAACTTGAGGGATAAAAATTCCCAGAACCAGATCAAAATCTGGAATATGTAGGAACTGGTCATTCGGGCAGAGGGATGACAGTTGAACTCAATTGAGAGATTGTTGTACCCTAGGGGGTTTAAGTACTTCCAATGGGCTAGAACATACTCATGAGCGGATATCTTTATCTAGTGAAATATTTGAGTGTATGTCCTTCTCAAGCTGCTTTTGCTAGAGACCATGTTTGTGTCGTATTGAAGATAAAAGGGTAGTATACGTGATGACAAAGCGATTTTAACGTCTCGTAGTGACCAAACCTAGTTGAGATGACCTTATCAAATTGGATTTATCTACCGTGTATTTGGTCTGGTAAATGGTGTAGCTTGTGCAAAGTTATTATATTATCTGTATACGAGATGTATCGCATGTTCTTACTGTCATAATGTTTTACGCCATTTTATTGGACTGCATGAAGTATGTTGCGGGACTAATGTTTATTGCCGTATGGTTGCAGATGGTTCGCACTCGGACCACGCATGAGATTGGTGGCTCTAGCTAGCAGAGGGGTGATGACTCCCAGCCACCTGCCTACGACAGTACCCCGCAGCAACAACCACCACCACCGCCTCCGCTTACGCTAGCGGATGTGATTGCGGCACTGGTGGGTGGTCGTGAGGAGCAGACTGACCTGCTCCGCACGATCGTGCAGAATATGTCCCAGGCGGGGGGGGGGGGGGGGGGGGTGCGGCGTCAAGAGAGGGGGCCTCGTGAGCCCCATGTTGTGACGTACTCGGATTTCATGAGTACGCACCCTCCGGTGTTCACAGAAGCAGCAAAACCCCTGGAGGCCGACAACTGGCTGCGGACAATTGGGTCCAAGTTCGGGATGCTCCAATGTACGGAGCGGCAAAAGACTCTGTTCGCGGCGCAGCAACTTCACGGTGCCGCTGGTGCATGGTGGGCGAATTATGTCGCCTCACGTCCGGCTGGCCATGCTGTGGAGTGGAAAGAATTCCGGAAGGCGTTCCGCGCCTACCATATCCCTCCCGGGATAAAGAAGCGAAAGTTCCAAGAGTTCTTGGAGCTGAAGCAGGGCGGGAGAAGTGCCCATGACTACTCCCGTGCTTTCAACCATCTGGCACAATATGCGTCAGATTACGTCTCCACCGAGGAGAAGAAGTGGGAGCACTTCTATCGGGGGTTACACCCCGAGATGAAGACGCTTCCCATCCAATGCAATCGCGGCACCTTCAACGATCTCGTTAATGCCGTGACCATGCAAGAAGACGCTCAACGTGAGTTGGTGGCTGAGCAGCGGAAGTGAAGCACTCCACCCAGCAGTGGGGGTGGAGCTCCCCAGAAATACCGCAAGGTGTATCGAACACCATCCGGTCAGCAGTGGTATCCAGCGGCGCGACCACTGCAGTTCGGGGGTCATTCATTTCACCCACCCCCGTTCCGACCGCCGATGCCACCACCGCGACCGCAACAGCAGCAGAAGACGGTACCCCGGGCGTTTCAACCACCACAACGCGCCCCGGGTTTCCGTCCACCAATTAGCGGAGGACCGCCTCTCTACACATGCTTTACGTGTGGCCAGGCGGGCCATTTCTCGAAGGACTGTCCCCAGGGGCAGCAGAGCAGCGGGCAAGCCCAGTCCCAGGGCGGTGCTCGAGGCTGACCTCCGGTCAAGAAGGTTGGTCAGAGAACAGGGGGCATTCGCAACCTCGACACTGAGGATGCCCCAGAGGGAGATAACGTGCTGGCGGGTACGTTCACTCTCAACGATCAGGCAATCATCATATTATTTGATTCGGGTGCAACCCACAACTTCATAAGTGCATCATATGTGGTTAAGCATCAACTGGAAGCCTTTCCAACCGAGTGTTCTTATATGATCTTCTCACCGGGAGGAAAGATTTCTGCTACTATGATGATTCCGAAAGCACCACTGTGCTTAGGTGGGAAGATATATCCCACCACTATGATTATTCTTGACGGGCAGGAGATTGATGCAATCTTAGGGATGTCATGGCTAAGCTACCATGGCGCGGTCCTAGAAACATTATCACGGGCGGTTCACCTCAACTCCCCTTTAAACCGTCCGTAGTCCCTCATATTAGACAATCCAGTCCGGGAAGTTTCAGCCGCCTATACTTCTGAAGCTTCCAAGTTAGAGGACATCCCCGTAGTCCGGGAATATCCTGACGTGTTTCCGGATGATCTTCCGGGCATGCCACCTGAGCGGGATGTCGAGTTCAAGATTGAGCTTGCGCCCGGGACTACTTCTATCTCATGGAGACCATACAAAATGGCTCCGAATGAGCTGGCTGAATTGAAAGAACAGCTCAATGATCTGTTGAGCAAGGGTTTCATTAGGCCGAGTTCATCGCCTTGGGGATGCTCGGCGCTGTTCGTAAAGAAGAAGGATGAAACCTTGAGGCTGTGTGTGGACTACCGGCCGCTCAATGCCGTCACCATCAAGAACAAATACCAACTGCCCCGCATTGACATCCTGTTTGATCAGCTTGTGGGTGCAAGTGTGTTCTCCAAGATGGACCTTCGCTCTGGATGTCATCAAATAAAAATCCGGGCGGAGGATACCCCGAAGACGGCCTTCTCGACGAGATATGGCTTATATGAGTATCTCGTCATGTATTTTGGTCTCACGAATGCTCCGGCACATTTCATGTATCTCATGAATTCGGTGTTCATGCCGGAGCTGGACAAGTTCGTTGTGGTGTTCATTGATGATATCTTGGTTTACAACAAGACAGAAGCAGAACACGCCGAACACTTGAGGATCGTTCTTCAATGACTGAGAGACCACAAGCTATATGCCAAGTTCAGCAAATGTGAGTTTTGTATCAGCCAAGTCCCATTTTGGGACATATCATCTCGGAGGAAGGCATTGCGGTGGACCCAAGCAAAATTGAGCAAGTGCTGAAATGGAAAGCTCCCACTTCAGTCCATGAAGTCAGAAGCTTCCTCGGCATAGCGGGATACTATCGGAGATTCATTCCAAGCTTCTCCAAGCTTCCTAAGCCGATGACAGAGTTATTGAAGTAGGGAACAAAATATGTTTGGAATGCGGCTTGTGAAGGAGCGTTCCAAGCATTAGTGAAGCATCTCACAGCAGCCCCTGTCTTAGCTCAACCGGATACAACGAAGCCCTTCGACGTGTATTGTGATGCGTCCGGTATCGGGCTCGGCTGCGTGTTGATGCAAGAAGGACGTGTGGTCGCATATGGCTCACGCCAACTTCGAAACAATGAGCAGCATTACCCAACTCGTGATCTTGAGCTTGCTGCTGTGGCTTTGGCGTTGAAGATGTGGAGGCACTATCTCCTGGGGAATTTGGTGCATCTCTACACCGACCACAAGAGCTTGAAGTATATTTTCACCCAGAAGGAGCTGAATATGAGGCAAAGGAGGTGTTTGGAACTAATCAAAGATTATGAGATTGAGATTCATTACCACCCCGGCAAGGCGAATATGGTTGCCGATGCGTTGAGTCAGAAATCACATGTCCATAACCTCACCATTACACCGGTGGAGGAGGAAGAGCCGAGCTTATACTTGGTTTCTTATGGATTGCTCTACAACCTTGCCCTCATCCCAACCATTAGGGAGGAGATCATTGCAGCTCAGAAAGTTGACAAGGGCATGGCACATCTCCGGAGTCAGATAGACAATGGGGAAATCAAATATTTCTGGAAGTATGATGAGGGGACACTGTGGTTCAATGACCGCATAGTCGTACCCCGGAACATGGAGCTGAGAAAGAAGATCCTTGATGAAGCTCACTTGTCTAAATTCTCCATTCATCTGGACAGCAACAAAATGTACCAAGATTTGAAAAAGAGATTTTGGTGGACACGGATGAAGCGGGAAGTGGCTAAATACGTATCCGTGTGATACGTGTAGATGAGTGAAAGCTGGTCATATGAAGAAATCAGGGCTGCTGCAGCCCCTGAAAATTCCAGCATGGAAATGGGAAGATAGTGAGCATGGATTTCATTGTGGGATTAACCCTGACTTCCATCAAGCATGATTCCATTTGGGTAATCGTTGACCGATTAACCAAGTCGGCTCACTTCATTCCCGTGCATACACATTTCCATGCCAACAGATATGCGGAGTTGTATATTGCAAGAATCCTATGCTTGCATGGAGTACCCAAGACCATAGTCTCAGACCAAGGGGCACTATTTGTATCTCGTTTCTGGGAGCAGTTGCACACTGCATTGGGTACTAAGCTGATTAGAAGCTCCGCCTATCACCCTCAGACAGATGGTCAAACAGAGAGGGTGAACCAAGTACTAGAAGACATGTTGAGAGCAAGTACTAGAAGACATGTTGAGAGCGTGTGCCATCCACCATGGTAGAAACTGGGATGATCATCTACCATTGGTAGAATTCTCGTACAATAACGGTTATCAAGCGAGTATCAAGATGGCAACCTATGAGGCCCTCTACGGTCGTAAATGCCGCACCCCATTAAACTGGTGCGAGTCCGGTGAAAGGGTCACATTCGGGATTGATGTGGTGAACGACGCCGAATAGCGCGTTCGGATGATTCAAACCAACTTGAAGATCGCTCAATCCCAGCAGAAAAGCTACGCTGATAAGAGGTGTAGGCCGCTGCACTTTGACGTCAGGGAACACGTGTATCTCCGTGTATCTCCGATGAAGGGCGTGCACCGGTTCGGCGTGAAGGGGAAGCTCGCTCCCCGATTCATTGGGCCCTATGCCATCACCGAGAAATGTCGACCAGTGGTGTATATACTGGAACTGCCGGCATCTCTTGCTGGTGTTCACGACGTTTTCCATGTTGCGCAACTGCGAAAATGTCGGAAGCATATGGCTGCTGTTCCCACTGAAGACATCAGCGAGCTGCAACCGGATTTGACGTATAATGAATATCCGATGGCAATTATTGATGAGAAGGCTCGGACCACACGTAGCCAAACGTTGTGGTTCTACAAGATACTCTGGAGCAACCACACCGTCGAAGAAGCAACGTGGGAGAGCGAGGAATTTCTTCGCTCCAAGTACCCGGAGTTCATGGCGTCTCAGCACGGGTGAGTTTCTATTACATTGCTTCTCTTCTTTTGTAATCTCGGGGCGAGATTCTTTTAAGGGGGGAGGGATGTAAAAGCCCAAGAAAGAGACTTGCAAAAATTGTTCATCACCTCACAACACCACAACTCTTGTGATGGATATCTCATGAACACTTGTGAAGAGCAAGTAACCACCATCAAAAGGGTGATTAGAGGGGAAAGCCCTAACTTCCAAAAAGTAGGATTTCTACGCATAAGCATGAAAGGTTTAGCTCACCCATAGACCCTAAATAGTCTTGGGAAGGCTCAGGCCAAATTTCATGCAAATCCAATACTTTTGAGACACTTTTGGAGACATTTGTAAAATGGGCCAATTTGAATGCAAATTCAAATTGCAGCAACTTTCATCACTTGAATTCAAAAGTTGGCTTCATATTCAAACTCAGCACATTTTTCTGAATTAGTCCACTGATTTTCATCTCCATTGGAGCTCATCTTGTCGGGAGCCAAATTTGCACTAAATCAAAACTGAATTTGAACTTCAAATTCAAATGGCCAGCAAATTTAGCCAAACCAGTTTCAAACTTAGGAAATCAAATTCAAACAATGAATTTGGGGCTAAGTCTTTCATTTAATTTTGAGTAGCTGGGAAAATCAGAAAAAGAATTAGAGGGGAGGGACCCACTGGTCAGACACAGAGGCCAAACCGACACTGTTCTCCGGTCGAACAACCTGAGGTCGCCAGCGCACGGGTGAGTCCTCGCCCCAACAAAGTCGCCGTGCCACCTCCTGTTCCGGGGATCAGACCGCACCGACGTCTTCTCCACGTCGTCCGTCCCCAACCGGGACCGTTTCACTGCCGTGCCTCCCCTCACGCACGCGTACCCTCGCTGTTCTCACCACCCGAGCAACTCTCGGCTCCCCACCATTCCCTTGATACAAGCCGAGACTCGGTTGATCACCTACAGCAAAAACACACGCGGTCCTCTCCTCGAACTTCCGGTGAGCGCCGTCCTCCTTCTCGTTCAGTAGTGAGGGAGTATTTTGAGGTTTGCCGAGTTGCCGTTATTAGGACCGAGAGCGGGCTTGACTCAAAATTCTTGGTGGTCAGTCCATACCAGCTTGTCTTCCTTTAGTCATACGTCCTAGGTCTTCCAACGGATCTCTAGGATCAACAACCGGAGAAAACCGTCAACCCTGGCGGCTGTTATCCGAGTTTTTCCGATCGCCGCCATTTTCAACTCTAGGTCGACATTAAGGTCCTAGCTCCGGCCGTTTCCATGGAAAACCGAGCTCATTTTCGTGCTCAGTATGCCACAGCGGAACTGTAGGAGCAAACCGTTCCGAAAATAAGGCCCTGAGTAACTCGGGCGACATCGCCGGAGTGGGGATCGCCGCTGTCACCGTCGCGGGCGTGGTTCCGGCCATCGCCGAGCTTCGATGATGGCACCAGCATGTTCCCCAAGCAAAGTTAGGCACAGGCGGCAAAATCCGTCGGTGGTCGGGCAGCGAAATGGCCAGCGGCGAGGTCTCCGGTGAAGCGCCACCGCAGGAGTTGTGGGCGTCGTGATGTAGACGAGGGGGGTCCACCGGTCAGTCCCTGTTTTATCGCGGGGATCCACTTTGCGGCCGGATCCGGTGCGGCAACGTGGGTAAAACCCCATGGGCTGCGGTGTGGCCGCGATCTCAGTGGGCCGGTTTAAAGAGTGGGGCACACCCACAGAGTTTAAACATTTTGGGATTTTCCAGTTTAGTTCAAACTTCAAATGCATATAACTTTTGCTAGGGAGCTCCAAATTTAGTGAACTAAATTTCTCTGAATTCAGCTTTTTGAGTACTTTCCAGCAGCACAAATTTCAGCTCATGACACTTAATGGTTTTTCAGAATTGATTCCCTAAAATTTAAACTGTTAGGAATTTTATCTGGAGGATTACTTTATGAAAACTTCTCAAATCTGGCTGTGAGGTTCACTGAAAAATCCTTGAGTCGCAGTAAAATTTTCAGACCCATCCATGTTCATTTAGTCCCCCTAATGGTGTGATTAAGTAACTGCCCAGAGAAAATAGAAAAATGTATAGAAACATTTTTCAGATTTTCTCAATTCTTGTTTAGGGCATAACTTCATCTAGAATTCTTCAAATGACATGAAACCAATTCCATTAGAACAATCTCAAATTCTAGTTTCCAGAAAGTAATGGTTGGAGCCATGAAAATCCCTGGAATTCCTTAGAGGCTCTACTAATGACCAAATAGGCTTTTATTTGTACAAAGCTCAAATGAACTTTGTTTCAAATGAAACTTCGCCAAGACTCTGGTTAGGACCCTACCAAGCCACCATAAAAAATTCCGAACTAAAAGGGAGGGCTAGCTAGAGTTATAGTCTTTACATATTCATTTTCAAACGTTGCATTTAAATTGACATATAGCATATGGCTTACGCGTAGTCGCTGAAGGCGAGGAGACTCCGGAAGTGCTCGACTTCCTTCTTCCGGACGAAGCTCTAACAACTGACCAGCAGCAACAAGGCAAGCCCCGGTTTGCATTAACCCATTTTTTCAAAGTTTTGCTTTATGAATACTTAGTACGTGGTATTAATGTGCATTAGGTGTAGGATGGATGAAACCCAAGTGCATAACCAGATGTTTCCACAAGAGTGAGGGTAGTGTCTAAGGCCTCGAGTAGGCAGGCTAGGCTTAATGATTCATAGAACTTCGGTACAAGTCGAGTAGTTGGAATCTACTCGCGAGTTAGGCTTGGGACACACGGGATTTGTTTGAGTGATGTGAGACCATGTTAGTAATGAAAATGAGACTAGGCAGGGGCTAGGGCGCAGCAAGAGGAAGTCTTGTGTGCGCAGCCCTGTCCGTGTCGATTGAGGACCGATCCGTGTGCGGCCCACGCTGATCATGTTTGAACGTACCGAAGGCATATCGGATATATGGGCCCCGGTAAACCGATGTACCCTAAACCTTCGGGCGTCGAGGCATAACACACCGATTTATAGGTGTAGGCTGAGGGCAGCAAGATGGAAATCTGCTAACGGGCATAGAAAGATGCTCCGTGTATGGAACCTCCTGCTCGTTTCGGTGCGACCGGTTCGACGTTTGGGCTGTTGGGTGAAAGGTTGTCCCATACGACATCGAGTGAGCATGCTGTGCAGCTCCACGGGTGGGCGTATGTGACGTGCTCTTCGGGTATCCCCTGCAGGTGTATATCGAGTCGATTCACCGTCCCTCGCGCTGAAGAGTACCACTTCATCACTGAGTCGTGACGTAGGCTAATATATGAAATGTGGTGATCCAATATTGTTGTTATGATAAAACTTGTATTGCTACATGTGTGCCACCAAATATCGCTTACTAAATTTTCATATTCCTGAACTGTTAACTTGTGGCTAAAAGATGAACTAAGGATGAACTTGTAGGCGTGTCCGTTTGCTGCAATTTTATCAACCCATGTTCGTTGTAAACTGCATGTAGAGTTTCATGCCTAGGTGAGTCGGTTAAGTCTTGTTGAGCCATCGTGCTCATGGTTGCTGCCTAAGTGTTTTTCAGGTGAGGAGTACCCAACGGACTCGGGTTACGAGTCCACCGGCGAGGGCTACCCTCTGTCGGGGACCACGGCTGAGTGGGAGCCATACACGCCGCGCTGAGCTGGAGGAGTGCAGCTAGTGTGGGTTGCCCTGGGGCTGGGCAACCGACTTTTGTTAGGTAGATGGGCGTAAGTTGTACAAACTTAGCTTCCACTGTTGTAATATAAACACTAGTTTGTAACTGAAGTATTGTACTACTTTGTACATTTAGTTGGTTTTCTATGTAATACAATGTTGTTCTTATAATGTGTGCTGTCGGGTGTCGCATTGTGCGGCACTACCCTCTGCGATCCTGGATGAGCGGATTCCGGTCCGCCACAGTGACCAGAGTAACACGGGACAAATCAAGGATAACATACATTGTCCACAAAAATTGAAGAATATAACTTCGAGTTCAGAACAGAATAACTAATATGAAAGCACGTCAAGAAGTTATCACATCCAGCCATGGTTCCTTGCCATTCGACAGTGTTGGCTCTTATTCTTATCACTATATATTTCGCAATTTGAGAGCCCAACTTCCACAACATGACGTTGGATGGAGTTGATGTCTTCCCATTTCCATTTGCGCTCCAAGTTGGGACAGACTGGGCATATCAGGTAGCTGCTGGGGTGCTCGATGACGCGCAGATCGTCACCGCGTGGGACTGGCAATTTGTAGCCATGATACCTGTAATCATCGGAGTCGGTGCTGACATAACCTGGCGAGGGGCATTGCTCCTGGACCGTAGATGTCGAGAAAGCCTGACGGGAGAGCAGCAGCACACAAATCTGGTAAGAGGTAAATGCATCGATTCAGGCATACTCCACCTGCTGTGGCGACAGGATCACCTTATCCCACTTATCTCCTTCGCCTTGTCGATGTGCACATTTATCACCTCGAGCGCCAGGGTCTTGAGCGATGCCGACATGAGTTCCGACCGGTGCAGCACCTTCACGGCGAGGTCCCGGAGCTCAACCACTTTTGATACCTCGATGCCGTAGTCCTCGCTCAGCCGCTTTACGTCGCTACTGATACTGACGCCGGAAAATATGTTGTGCGGATAGGCGAAGAATTTTTTCAGGGCACTTTCCAGGACATAGTCCGCGTGAATGATCTGGAAGACGAGGCAGTGGCGGCCCACACAGAGCTGCAGGACGGCCGTCTTGTACGACTTGCACTCATCCTGGTTCTTGACATCGTACCACTCTGTGTCCAAGCCGACGATGAGGGGCCCCGGGTTGTTCCCGCGAACCTGCAAAAGGAAGCACTCAACATCGGCGCCGGAGGATGTGACGGTGGTCTCGATCATGGCGCCGTTCAATATGACTGACACGACCCCTCGGTCTTATCGAGCCAGGATCACGCTGAGGGGTGCTGCGTTGCACAGCACCGGATGACACACATCAAACGTACAAAGCGGAAGCGAAATTTTATTACATAAACAAGTTTATGAACATGTTTACAGCAAAATATGTCCAGTCTACACTCACGGGCGCAGACTACGCATCAAGTTCACGTTCAGCCCTTGAACGTGTCCTTGCTAGCACACACACACACTAACTCTGCGGCATGCATGACTCCCACTCGACGGGGTTCCCCTCCTGGGGTTCCGTCTCCTCTTCGGGAGTCCCTTCCTCATAGAACCCTGCAAAAGCTTCAAACACAAGCAGTGAGCACGAAGGCTCAGCAAGTCTGACCCGTCTCACCTAAACATGGAACTTCTACATGAGGGGTGCTGGGTTACATGAGGTCAAAATCATTTGCAAGGACTCGCCTAATTAGTAGAACCTTACTTTCAAGTTTTAGCAGCAGGTTGTGGAGAACCTTACGCTAAGGCACATGAGAGAGCCGCAATCAAACAAGAAACGCATTTCTCTCATGTACTTTGCCCAAAGTTGAAAGGAACTTTAGTTAGCTCTAACTACGACAAACCATTAACAAGCAAAGTCCATCTTTCAATCAGCAACATTTTAACATGTAACTAGCCTGTTCTTTCTACGTCACGGTACAGTGAACAAGTGGTACTCACTGACCGCGAGGGACGGCGATTATAATCGATTTACACCTGCAGGGTTACCCGAACAACCCGTCACGTACGCCCGTACTCGATGTTGCCTACAACAACCATCACGGACGCTGTACGCAACTACTTTTCGCCCGTCAGCCAAATATTGAACCGGTCCCATTGTCCCAAGCAAGAGGTCTCTGCACGCGCATCTCAGTGCTGCCAGCCGATTTACACCTCAAGCTCTCTACCTACCCTCTGAACGACGGGCAATGCCTCAATACCCAGCTACCCGAGTTACATCAGTTTCCCGGTTCCCATATAGCCGGTAGGTCTTCGGTACTGTTCTAGCTTGTTCAACAGGCCCGCACACGGCTCGGTCCTCAATCGACAAAAGCGGAGCTACAGCACACAGGCCCCCAAGTCCTGTTGCCCTTACCCTCCGCTTGGTCTCATTTTCTTGCCATGTGTTTCATGTGCTATCACTACCTGAGTCGAGTGCCTCTAGCCTATGCTCGCGAGTAGTTCCAACTACTCGACTTGTACCGAATCCTACTGTACCTTAGCATTGCAGTAGCTAACGGGGTTTGCAATCCTAAACCCAACCCTTGGTTTTCTTGGCTATGCAGTTGGATTTCCAAACAAGACTCTAATGCAAAGAATAAAGTAATCAAGTATGTGCTCAAAACAATAAAAACTTGTAACAGGTTAATGCAAACCTGAGATTGCCTTGCTGCTCTTGGTCGTAGGCTAGCTGCTCCTCCGGAGTAACAAAGTCTAGGACTTCGGGTTCCTCCTCGACCTTAGCGACTACATGATAGAAGCAATACATCTATTAATTTAAATGCAGTTGTATTTATTTTTAATCTTGTGAAGTCTATAACTCTTACTAGACAAGCCCAATGACTGTGAAACTTTTACTGTGGCTTGGTTACAACCTAAACAGAGACTTGGTCAAGTTTTAGTTGCAGCAAAGCTCATTTGAGCCCTCCACAATTAATCATGTACTTGACCTTAATTCAAGGCTTTTAGGGTGTTCTAAGGATTTTCATGAAACAAACTATGATTTTCTGAAAACTAGATTTTCAGAGGGTTCTAATGGAGTTGGTCTCACTTAATTTGAAGGTTCCTAACTAAAGATATGAGCTAAACAATTTCAGAGAAAATTCTAAAAATGTTTCTGAACATTTTCTATTTTCTCTAGAACAGTTTCACTAATCACACCATTAGGTGGATCAGATGAGCTCAAATGGATCTGAAAGTTTTATGGTAGTTCAGGGATATTTTGGTGAACATCCCAGCAAAATTTCAGGATTTTTCTCCAAAGGACTCTCCAGTTAAAATTCCAAACAGTTTAAATTTTGTGGAATTAATTCTGGAACAATAAGGGTTTTCATGAGTTGAAACTTGATTTGCTGGAAAGTTCTCAGAGTGCTGAATCCAACAAAATTTGATTCACTCGATTTGGAGCTTTCTAGCCAAAGTTATGAGGATTTGAAGTTTGGAAGAATTCTGAAATCGGGGAAAAGTTTAAATTCTCGGGGGCCCGCGGGGACACGTGTCGAGCGCGGAGGTGTCCGGCACACCGGAGCTCACAGGGTATTTGCGCGCCAGCACAGCTGATCCCGGCCGCAGCCCGATCCCGATTTAAAATATCTCCCGCTGACAGCTGGGGTCCACCCCTTCGTCAACCTCCCGCTGCCCGCGTTCTGCCGCCGAGGAGCCTCGCCGGAGAGCTCGCCGCTGGCTTCTGTAAACCTCCAAACTTCATGATTCTGTCCGCCCCTGCCTATTTCCACTCGGGAAACAGGATTCTGGGGTCAGCTCGTCATAACAACGGCCGCCACCAGGTCGGCGACGAGCCGCAACCTCGGAAGAACTTCGGTCGCGTTGTCCACCCTCCCCAGCACCTCCCCCGATCAAGCTAAGGGTCGTCGAGCATCAGTGGACCATAGGAAAGGTTGACATGAGCTCTACGGAGCTTTGGAAGGGCTGTGTTGGGCTGTCACCGTGCGACTTAGGTCAGAAATCAGGATTTCTACTAAAACTCGAAGAACAGCGGTTTCCCTCCACGGTTCTTCGTGGTTCTTGATCCTATGGATCCGCACGGGCTACTATAAGTGATCCTCTCCATGAGAGGATGAGTGATGCGGTGTGGTTTACGAATTTCTCAGATCAGTACCGACCTCACTTTTGCACACCGTCGCGAAAATATGAAATTCCGGCCGGAGCGGTGCTTGTCACGCCGCCGGAGCTTGCGGAAAAGAAAGAGGGGTTGAAGGCGAACCTCTTTGCTGTTTACAGCTCCGTGAACGGTGGGCTGTGGTGGCCGGAAAGGCGGTTCCCGCAGCGGCGGCTCGAGCTGCACCGGCAGGGCAAAGATCACCGCGGTGGAGCTCGGGGAAGGCTGCGCAGGGTCTGGAACCGATGTGAAGGTGTCGAAGATGGCTTGGCGCACCCGGTGCTGGTCTCAGATCGCCAAGAGGGTCACTGGATCGGCCGGGCGTTGAGGAACCGAAGGTTTGCTCGGCCGGCGAGGTGTTTCGGCGTTTTGAGTGAAAGTGCGGCGAGGCAGCGATGGGAGGCGTCGGTGACCGCTCAGGCGGGTAGATAAAGACCCAGGGAGTCGGTTCAGCGACCGTGGGCGGCAAGCAGGTGGTGGCTCGGCGGCCTCCCCTCGGTGGCGCTCTCGGGAGAAGCTCGGGGACCCGAGTGCTGAAAGTCCACTCGGTTGATCTCCTTCAGTGGCTGACATGTGGGTCCCACTGCCAATTTTAACCTCTGAAATTTACTTCTAATCACTGTTGTAAACAGTGAGTCCCAAAATACCCATGGTGATTCAAATTATTCACCCATGAGCCATTTGAATTGAGTAGAATCCAAATGGGGTTTGATTTGAATGAATTTCAGCACAAGTTCAGTTTTGAATTCAAATAAAGTTTGAATTTGTCCCACTTAGCTCATGTCAAGATCAACTCCAAATGGAGTGAAAATTGGTGTGCGAGCTCACAAAAATGTGCTGAGTAAGAATATGCCTCCCACTTTTAAATTCATGGGATAAAAACAGTTTGAATTTGAATATGGTTTCAAACTGCCCTCTTTCTAGCTATACCCAAAATGACCTCAAAAAGGTTTTGAATTTGGGTGAAACTTGGCATGGACATCCTTAGCAAAGTGTAGGAGTTTTCATATGTCCAGCCCACCTATATCACATGTGGGAAATACCACTTTTGCAATGTGTGAGTTTGTTTTCTAATGAGCATGTTGATGGTGGTTACTTGCTCTTCATTTGTGTTCATCATCTTTCCTCAAATGAGGTGTGTGGTGTGGTGATGAACACTTCAATTTTGTGTCAAAAACTGAGGCCCTTACATTCCTCCCCCCTTAAAAGAATCTCGTCCTGAGATTATAAGGTGAAAATGAGAGAGAGGACGGTGGAAAATTTACCGGATATGCGACGTGAAAAAGTTGGGGTAGTTAGCACGAAGGAATTCTTCGCTCTCCCATGTCGCTTCGTCCATGGAGTGATTACTCCATAGAACCTTGTAGAACCACAACGTACGGTTGCGTGTGGTTCGGGCCTTTTCATGATAACCTGCACCGGTTCCTCCCGATAAGTGAGATCCGGTTGCAGTTCTTCAATATCTTCCAGCTGAACGGTAGTTGATAGCTTAAGACACTTCCTCAGCTGGGCAATGTGAAAGACGTCGTGCACACCGGAAAGTGCTTCTGGTAATTTCAGCCGGTATGCCACTGATCCACATCTTTCAGTAATCTGGAATGGACCGATGAATCGGGGTGCCAACTTTCCTCTCACCCCAAATCTGTTTACGCCCTTCATTGGAGACACCCGTAGGTATACGTGATCTCCAACTTCGAATTGTAACGGGCGCCTTCTCCGGTCCGCATACTGTTTCTGACGGGATTAGGCGGCTTTTAGGTTTGCTTGAATCAGTCGAACCTTCTCTTCCGCGTTGTTGACAAGGTCAATCCCGAAGGTAACCCTTTCGCCAGACTCACACCAGTTCAATGGTGTGCGGCATTTCCTACCGTATAGCGCCTCGTAGGGCGCCATCTTGATGCTGGCTTGGTACCCATTATTGTACGAGAACTCAGCTCACGGCAAGTGATCATCCCAATTCTTGCGTGGTTGATAGCGCAAGTTCGTAGCATGTCTTCTAAGATTTGATTTACCCGCTCCGTCTGCCCATCCATCTGCGGGTGGTAGGCTGAACTACGGATCAGCTTCGTCCCCAAAGCAGCGTGCAGCTGCTCCCAAAACGGGACACAAATAAAGTGCCCCGATCCGATATGATAGTATGGGGTACGCCGTACAAGCATAGGATCCATGAGATGTACAGTTCAGCGTACTTCTTGGCGTTGTAGTTGGTGTTGACCGGGATGAAATGGGCAACTTTGGTGAGCCGATCGACGATCACCCACACAGAATCATGTTTCTGAAAAGTGGTGGGTAAACCGATGATGAAATCCATGCTCACGTCCTCCCACTTCCAGGCAGGAATGCCCAGTGATTGCAGCAGTCTCGGTTTCCGCATGTGGTCTGCCTTCACCCTTCGACATGTATCACACTCGGACACGTATTTTGCAGTCTCTCGCTTCATCCGCGTCCACCAAAACTTGCTTCTGAGTTCTTGATACATCTTGTTGCTGCCAGGGTGAATAGAAAACTTTGACAAGTGAGCCTCATCAAAGATTTTCTTCCGTAATTCCGGGTTACGGGGTACGACGATCCGGTCCTTGAACCATAGGACGCCGTCTCCATCCTTCGGGAAACATTTCAACTCCCCACTGTCTACACGTCTCCGCAAATGTGACATGCCCTTGTCATTCTTCTGGGCTGCCGCTATCTCTTCACGGATGGTGGGGATCAAAGCTAGGTTGTAGAGAGCTCCGTGTGGAATCACATGTAGTGGTGGTTCACTCTCTTCCAACGGTGTGATGGTCAGATTATTGACGTGTGGCTTGCGGCTCAGCGCATCTGCCACTATGTTTGCCTTGCCCGGATGATACTGGATCTCTATTTCGTAATCCTTTATCAATTATAACCATCTTCGTTGCCTCATGTTCAGCTCCTTTTGAGTGAATATGTACTTGAGGCTTTTGTGGTCGGTATATAAATGTACGAGGTTACCGAGTAGGTAGTGCCTCCACATCTTCAGTGCAAGTACCACGGCAGCGAGCTCCAAATCGTGAGTTGGATAATTCTGCTCATGGTTTCTAAGCTGTCGTGATCCATACGCGACCACTCTTCGGTCTTGCATCAGCACACATCCGAGCACAATGCCGGATGGATCGCAGTACACATCGAACGGTTTTGTGGTGTCTGGCTGCGCCAAAACCGGTGCTGATGTCAGGTGCTTGACTAACGCCTTGAATGCTGCTTCACATGCTGGACTCCAAACATATTTGGTAGCCTTTTTCAGCAGCTCTGTCATTGGCTTGGCAATCTTCGAGAAGTTCGGAATGAACCTCCGATAATATCCCGCGAGCCCGAGGAAACTCCGTACCTCGTGAACAGTTCTCGGGGATTTCCAATTCAGCACTTGAGTGATCTTGCTCGGGTCTACAGCGATACCCTCCGCTGAGATGATATGCCCGAGGAAAGCCACTTGTGATATCCAAAACTCACATTTGCTGAATTTCGCGTATAACTTGTGGTCCCGCAGCCGTTGCAAGACTATACGCAGATGTTTCTTGTGATCTTCCTCCGACTTGGAATATACCAGGATGTCGTCGATGAAGACCACGACAAACTTGTCCAGCTCCAGCATGAATACCGAGTTCATTAAGTACATGAAGTGAGCTGGAGCATTGGTGAGGCCGAAGGACATGACCAGGTACTCATAAAGTCCGTACCTTGTCGAGAAAGCTGTCTTTGGAATGTCCTCAGCCCTTATTTTAATCTGATGGTACCCGGATCTTAAATCCATCTTGGAAAAGATCTTTGCTTCGACCAACTGATCAAACAACATGTCGATCCATGGCAACGGATACTTGTTCTTGATGGTTACGGCATTTAATGGATGATAGTCCACGCAAAGCCGCAATGTCTCATCCTTCTTCTTGACAAATAATGCCGAACAGCCCCATGGCGAGGAGCTCGGCCTAATAAAACCCTTTTCCAGAAGGTCCGTGAGCTGAGTCTTCAGTTCAGCCAACTCCTTGGGCGCCATCTTGTACGGCCTTCGGGATATTGGCATGGTTCCCGGTGCAAGTTCAATCTTGAGCTCCACCTCTCTATCGGGTGGCATCCCCGGCAAATCATCCGGGAATACGTCAGGGAACTCTCGGACCACTGGAATATCTTCCAATCTGATGGTTGTGGCTTCATAGACATTTGGAAGTTTTATTTCTGGACTGTCCAGAAATAGTGAGTGAGAACCGTGCACCTCTGAGTTTAAGTGCACGACTCGAAGGACGGTGTCTAAAACAGCGCCATGGCGGGTTAACCACGACATCCCTAGGATGACATCGACCTTCTGTCCCTCTAAGATAATGAGAGACGTGGGGTACACTCTACCTGCTAAGCATAATGGTGCTATGGAAACCATTACGCTTGCTGAAATCTTCCCACCCGGTGAACAAATTAAATATGGACTATCGGTGGGTAGTATTGGCAAGCTGTGTTTAGCAATGAAAGATTGGCTAATAAAATTATGCATGGCGCCTGAATCAAACAGTACTATAGCGGGATGCTGGTGGAGTTGGAACATACCCGCAAGGATTGGCTCGCCCTCCAGCACGTCCTCAATGGCAAGCTGGTGGACGGTGCCGGGCCTAGGGTTTGCCCGCCGCGCATTCGTAGGGTTCCGAGGTTGATTCCTCCCCGGAAACTGTGGTGCCACTCCGCCGCCTTGCCTCTCCGGGCAACTGCTCGCGAAGTGTCCTGGACGACCACACTTGTAACATGTGGCCGCTGCTGGTGTAGTGCTCGGGGGACGAAAGCCCGGCATGCGCTGCTGAGGTGCATACGCACGCGGCATTGCCCGCTGCTGCTGTTGTTGCGGAGGTGGTACTGGCAGTGCCGGCCTGAATGCCGGTGAAGAGTACGGCAGACTGCGGAACGGCATCGACCGCTGTGGTGGCTGCCAGCGTGGACCTGATGGTGGGCGATTCACCATCTGAAACTTCTGAGAAGGACCGCTTCTTTCTCCGCTGCTTTGCGACGCGCTTCGCTTTCGCTCTGCCGCCGCCAACTCCTTGCTGGAGTCCTCCTGAACAATCGCAGCATCAATGATGTCGTTGAGGCTGCCGTGATTGAACATCGCCAACTTGTCCTTCAGGAGATGGTTAAGCCCCTGGTAAAAGTGGTCCCGCCGCTTCTCGTCGGTATCTGCGTGATACGACGCATAAAGCGCGAGATCGTTGAACGCTCTGGAGTATTCCAGCGCGTTCCGGCTCCCTTGCTGCAGGTGTAAGAACTCCTGCGTCTTTCTTTTCATCAGACCTGGCGGTATATGATAGGCCCTAAAGGCCGTCCGAAACTCCGTCCAGGTCATCACGCGGTCGGTGGGCTGTGACGCACAGAAGTTAGCCCACCACGTGCTCGCGGATCCTTGGAGCTGTTGGACTGCGAACTGAGTCTTGCGCTGCTCGCTTATATGGAGCAGCCCGAACTTCATCTCTATGGCGCGGAGCCAGTTGTCCGCGTCAAGTGGTTCATCCGCCCTTGAGAATACCGGGGGATGAGTAGCCAGGAAGTCGGAGTAGGAGCTCTGTTGGCGCTCCTCACGATCTTGACGTCTCTCTGGGTGAGACGTATTGGCGATAAGAGTCTGCAACAACTCTGTGTGCTGCTGGTGTGAACCCGCCATTGCCGCGACGATGTCGGCGAATGTAACCGTTGGCAGTGGCGGTGGCGGTGTTTGCTGTTGCTGTTGCTGCTGTTGTTGTTGTTGTCCCGAGGAGTCCTCGGGAGGCTGTTGGGAGGTCTCTCCCCCTTGACTGGTACCCCCAACGTCAGGGTTGGCACGAGTACGCGTCATTCTGAAATTCAAAACAGCAGCGATTAGCACATGTCTTACTTAAAATTCCATAAGCAACAGTAGGTATTGAAGTGACACATGATTACTTTGCACAACATTCACATATATTGATAAATCATAAACTTTATACAAGATACATTATCCTCGGGTCTTCGAGAAGTCGTGCTCATGTCGTCACTACCTATACATACGCTACTGTCTACACGACATGTCACCGATTACAAAAGTTGGGTTACACTACCCTGGCTGCCCTACATGGCAACTGTACCCCCCTACTCAGAGTAGAACTCGACCTCCTGTGGGTCGTCCTCCTCCGGTACCTATGCTGATGGCTCTGGATCTACCACCTCTTCTCCCATTCCCGGTTCTCCCATTGCTGGAAGACCCAAGACCACTGGTACGCCTAACACTGGAGGTACGAGGTCCTGCAATGCATGCACCTCGTCCATGGCTTGGTTGTAATCTTCTTCCCAGCCTTGCCCTTCCTCAATCGCGTCGTCTCGCTCTTGAGCAAGGTCCTCGTTCTGCTGGGTCAGATTCTGTACCAGTTCTTGTAACGCCGCGATGTCGACACGGCTTTTTCTCTTCGCCTTCTTCAGACGATGCAACTGATTATGCTGTTCATTCAGTTGCTTGATCATCGAAAGGAGCACATTGCGGAGTGCGCTGTGAGCACTCTCGAAATGGTCTCCACGGCTCGTGCTCTCCTTGAGCTTTGTGGCGAGATGCTCTGTATGAACAGCTTGGCTGTCCATCACGGCGTTTCCCGCCCTCATCTGGAGGCTGAGGTTTGCCTCCGCGGGGTTGTACCTTGGGCAACTCGGGTCCGTTGCCCCCAGGTACCTCTCTTCCCACACATGCTGAGCCCGTCCCTCCACCAGAACGAGCGCGTATGGAGTGCCCTCCATAGCCTTCACGTGTAGTTGGCAGAAACGTGACATGGTGCCACGGGCTGCCACTTGCCACATCCCTTCCGGTTGTCTTCCTCTCACCATGACGGTGAACGGCACCCAACCGGGTGGCGTAGGTCCTGCAGGGACTTCGACATGGATCGTCCACGTCTTGTTCCCCTCTTCGCCTTCTTCCTTGGCGAAGTACTGTGGCATCTGGTTATATCCGAAATATTGAAGCATCTGCCTCAATGTTTCCGGATAACCGCTGTGGTGAGAACAGTGGGATACCACCCACCCGTTCTCCAACTGTTTGTCTGCTGTCATCTGTAAAAATATATTTGAGAAATGTCAAATATTTATTTAAACAGTAAACCACTGAGTTATAACATAAGGCATGTCGTTGAACCCATAAAACTTGGAAACATAGTTCAAATTTTAAACAAATTTGACTGCTGATCTTCTGTTCCCCTGACAGCCCTGATCAGTTTCCATTTCAACCTGATTTAGGCCATGCTAAAGGCAAAACCAGTTCTGGGGCTTAACATCAAAGTTAAATCTAACTTCAATAGCTTTCCAGAAAGTATTTCCTTGGCCTAAGATCTGTCCTGGTTCAAAAGTTATGAGATGCCAAAGTTAACAGAATTTCTGGAGAAATCTGGACAGCACCTCCCTGCTTTAGGTACTGATTTGATCCAAGAATCCCAGTTAATTCTGTTCCTAATCTGACAAAACTTTATGTTACAAAGTTGTAACCCATCTCATAAGCTTTTCAGAACTACCTAATTTTATATTTTTGGATTTTTATGCAGGAAGTTATACTCAATTTACAGAGAGTTTACAGAGAGTCTTTGCTCTGTCCTGTTTTCTGGACAGTTTCAACTCCACTGCATTTTTCGAGTGGTTAAGGGATGAAACACCTCTGGACCTCAACAGAAGAGTTGTAAAGCTCCTCCAAAGCTTTCCAGAAATGTATCATATGACCCCAACCTCGAAAGAACTCAACCTCTAACCTCTGATCAACTTCAGCCCTGATTCAGCTGAAACCAGAGTGCTCTGTCCTTACCAACCTATAAGTTGAAAACTTGTTATCTTTGAATATCTTGTTCAAGGGAAGGAGTTACATCAAATTTTACTACTTTAGATCAAAACCTTCAGGTTTTTAAATGAAGTTGTTCATTTAGTTGGGTGTGACGTCGATTCGTCACCAGATTATGTCGGTACTACGTCCTCACAAAGAAAAACCTATACCGGACTTTGCCGGCTTCGTTAGTTCAGTGGCACTAAACGTCTTTCGCACACGGATGCTACACGTCTACCGTTTCGTGGTCAGGCTACCTGCAGAAACTCAAACAATCATCAGACTCGGCTGCACACCGAGCCCGGAATCCATACAGTTAGTACAACCGTCCGTCATCACTTGCCCGGATGTTCTCAAGCCAAACACGCCTTGAGTTACGTGTTCACGTTTCAGACCACGTGACGGGGTCTCCCAAGTTGCACCACGCACGCCATGGACAGACGTTGCTCGAATACCCCAAACAACATGAAGAATCGTAGAGGATACCAATGCGGGTCGGGTTACCTGCCACCCGTGGGGCTCCACCCTTCAGCTTGTGCGCACTGGTGGACAGCGCTTACGTGTACCCCCCAAGACATAAACGTCCTGAGATACACGATTTTCTGACATAAAGAAATAGGTTAGTATGCCACTTTCTATATGCTAATAGCATCCTTATACAGGCTACTAACTCGTTCCTCACTGGATTTTTGAAAAAGAAGACCTTTTTAGTGCGTTAAACCTCAAGCGAGCTCTGATACCAACGCTGACACGACCCCACGGTCTTGTCGAGCCAGGATCATGCTGAGGGGTGCTGCGTTGCACAGCACCGGATAACACACATCAAAGGTACAAAGCGGAAGCGAAATTTTATTACATAAACAAGTTTATGAACATGTTTACAGCAAAATATGTCCAGTCTACACTCACGGGCATAGACTACGCATCAAGTTCACGTTCAGCCCTTGAACGTGTCCTTGCTAGCACACACACACACTAACTCTGCGGCGTGCACGACTCCCACTCGACGGGGTTCCCTTCCTGGGGTTCCGTCTCCTCTTCGGGAGTCTCTTCCTCATAGAACCCTGCAAAAGCTTCAAACACAAGCAGTGAGCACGAAGGCTCAGCAAGTCTGACCCGTCTCACCTAAACATGGAACTTATACATGAGGGGTGCTGGGTTACATGAGGTGAAAATCATTTGCAAGGACTCGCCTAATTAGTAGAACCTTACTTTCAAGTTTTAGCAGCAGGTTGTGGAGAACCTTACGCTAAGGCACATGAGAGAGCCGCAATCAAACAAGAAACACATTTCTCTCATGTACTTTGCCCAAAGTTGAAAGGAACTTTAGTTAGCTCTAACTACAACAAACCATTAACAAGCAAAGTCCATCTTTCAATCAGCAACATTTTAACATGTAACTAGCCTGTTCTTTCTACGTCACGGTACAGTGAACAAGTGGTACTCACTGACCGCGAGGGACGGCGATTATAATCGATTTACACCTGCAGGGTTACCCGAACAACCCGTCACGTACGCCCGTACTCGATGTTGCCTACAACAACCATCACGGACGCCGTACGCAACCACCTTTCGCCCGTCAGCCAAATATTGAACCGGTCCCATCGTCCCGAGCAAGAGGTCTCTGCAAGCGCATCTCAGTGCCGCCAGCCGATTTACACCTCAAGCTCTCAACCTACCCTCTGAACGACGGGCAATGCCTCAATACCCAGCTACCCGAGTTACATCAGTTTCCCGGTTCCCATATAGCCGGTAGGTCTTCGGTACTGTTCTAGCTTGTTCAACAGGCCCGCACACGGCTCGGTCCTCAATCGACACAAGCGGAGCTACAGCACACAGGCCCCCAAGTCCTGCTGCCCTTACCCTCCGCTTGGTCTCATTTTCTTGCCATGTGTTTCATGTGCTATCAATACCCGAGTCGACCTTAGCGACTACATGATAGAAGCAATACATGTATTAATTTAAATGCAGTTGTATTTATTTTTAATCTTGTGAAGTCTATAACTCTTATTAGACAAGCCCAATGACTGTGAAACTTTTACTGTGGCTTGGTTACAACCTAAACAGAGACTTGGTCAAGTTTTAGTTGCAGCAAAGCTCATTTGAGGCCTCCACAATTAATCATGTACTTGACCTTAATTAAAGGCTTTTAGGGTGTTCTAAGGATTTTCATGAAACAAACTATGATTTTCTGAAAACTAGATTTCCAGAGGGTTCTAATGGAGTTGGTCTCACTTAATTTGAAGGTTCCTAACTAAAGATATGAGCTAAACAATTTCAGAGAAAATTCAAAAAATGTTTCTGAACATTTTCTATTTTCTCTAGAACAGTTTCACTAATCACACCATTAGGTGGATCAGATGAGCTCAAATGGATCTGAAATTTTTATGGTAGTTCAGGGATATTTTGTTGAACATCCCAGCAAAATTTTAGGATTTTTCTCCAAAGGACTCTCCAGTTAAAATTCCAAACAATTTAAATTTTGAGGAATTAATTCTGGAAAAATAAGGGTTTTCATGAGTTGAAACTTGATTTGCTGGAAAGTTCTCAGAGAGCTGAATCCAAAAAAATTTGGTTCACTCGATTTGGAGCTTTCTAGCCAAAGTTATGAGGATTTGAAGTTTGGAAGAATTCTGAAAATCAGGGAAAAGTTTAAATTCTCGGGGGCCCGCGGGGACACGTGTCGAGCGCGGAGGTGTCCGGCACACCGGAGCTCACAGGGTATTTGCGCGCCAGCACAGCTGATCCCGTCCGCAGCCCGATCCCAATTTAAAATATCTCCCGCTGACAGCTGGGGTCCACCCCTTTGTCAACCTCCCGCTGCCCGCGTTCTGCCGCCGAGGAGCCTCGCCGGAGAGCTCGCCGCCGGCTTCTGTAAAGCTCCAAACTTCACGATTCTGGCCGCCCCTGCCTATTTCCACTCGGGGAACAGGATTCTGGGGTCAGCTCGTCATGACAACGGCCGCCACCTGGTCGGCGACGAGCCGCAACCTCGGAAGAACTTCAGTCGCGTTGTCCTCCCTCCCCAGCACCTCCCCCGATCAAGCTAAGGGTCGTCGAGCATCAGTGGACCATAGGAAAGGTCGACATGAGCTCTACGGAGCTTTGGAAGGGCTTTGTTGGGCTGTCACCGTGCGACCTAGGCCGGAAATCGGGATTTCTACTAAAACTCGAAGAACAGCGGTTTCCCTCCACGGTTCTTCGTGGTTCTTGATCCTATGGATCCGCATGGGCTACTAGAAGTGATCCTCTCCATGAGAGGATGAGTGATGCGGTGTGGTTTACGAATTTCTCGGATCAGTACCGACCTCACTTTTGCACACCGTCGCGAAAATATGAAATTCCGGCCGGAGCGGTGCTTGTCACGCCGCCGGAGCTTGCGGAAAAGAAAGAGTGGTTGAAGGCGAACCTCTTTGCTGTTTACAGCTCCATGAACGGTGGGCTGTGGTGTCCGGAAAGGCGGTTCTCGCAGTGGCGGCTCGAACTGCACCGGCAGGGCAAAGATCGCCGCGGTGGAGCTCGGGGAAGGCTGCGCAGGGTCTGGAACCGATGCGAAGGTGTCGAAGATAGCTTGGCGCACCTGGTGCTGGTCTCAGATCACCGAGAGGGTCACTGGATCGCCCGGGATTTGAGGAACCGAAGGTTTGCTCGGCCGGCGAGGTGTTTCGGCGTTTTGAGTGAAAGTGCGGCGAGGCAGCGATGGGAGGCGTCGGTGACCGCTCGGGCGGGTAGATAAAGACCCAGGGAGTCGGTTCAGCGACCGTGGGCGGCAAGCAGGTGGTGGCGCGGCGGCCTCCCCTCGGTGGCGCTCTCGGGAGAAGCTCGGGGACCCGAGTGCTGAAAGTCCACTCGGTTGATCTCCTTCAGTGGCTGACATGTGGGTCCCACTGCCAATTTTAACCTCTGAAATTTACTCCTAATCACTGTTGTAAACAGTGAGTCCCAAAATACCCATGGTGATTCAAATTATTCACCCATGAGCCATTTGAATTGAGTAGAATTCAAATGGGGTTTGATTTGAATGAATTTCAGCACAAGTTCAGTTTTGAATTCAAATAAAGTTTGAATTTGTCCCACTTAGCTCATGTCAAGATCAACTCCAAATGGAGTGAAAATTGGTGTGTGAGCTCACAAAAATGTGCTGAGTAAGAATATGCCTCCCACTTTTAAATTCATGGGATAAAAACAGTTTGAATTTGAATATGGTTTCAAACTGCCCTCTTTCTAGCTATACCCAAAATGACCTCAAAAAGGTTTTGAATTTGGGTGAAACTTGGCATGGACATCCTTAGCAAAGTGTAGGAGTTTTCATATGTCCAGCCCACCTATATCACATGTGGGAAATACCACTTTTGCAATGTGTGAGTTTGTTTTCTAATGAGCATGTTGATGGTGGTTACTTGCTCTTCATTTGTGTTCATCATCTTTCTTCAAATGAGGTGTGTGGTGTGGTGATGAACACTTCAATTTTGTGTCAAAAACTGAGGCCCTTACAATGACCTCGGTGGTATAGGTCACCAACTATTTTGGCGGAGCCGCCGGGACCAGAGACGACCATCGGGAGCGGTTCCCCAGCGGGCCACCAAAATGTTGCAGCTTGGCTCCCTGGTTGTTCGCCGGCGGGCCACCAGAAGGTTGCCGCTTGGCTCCAGCGCTTGACTCTGGGAGCACCAGCGACGGCTGCTTGCATTTTCCGCCTTGATGATCACAAGCGGGGGGGCGAGACGAGGATCTTGTAGACGCCATGGTTGTGAAGAGCGAGGAAGATGGAAGGGCGCTGCAAGGAAGATGAGGAAGGGCGCTGCGAGGAAGATGAAGAAGGGTGCGACAACTGCTTATTATAAAGGTGTTTCATATTGTAGCGGTTGCAGCACCGTCGACAAGGCGCCATAACTGAATAATGGATAATTTGAAGTTTGACATGTTGGATTGCTTTAAAAAATTAACAAAGTTCATAAATGTATAAAAAAGACAATATGTTCATACAAACAAACTTTCAGTGGAAGATCCATTTTTTAGGAGATATGACAATCTGAATAATTTGTGCATATAAATTAATGCTATGTTTACCAAAATATAACAATGTTACCTATATAAGTTTTAAACTTTTTGTTCCATCTGGTATATATTAAACTTTGAAGAATATAGCAAAAAGAATCATTGGGTTTGGATTTAATTTGTAGCATCTATACGTGTTTGAGTATTTACATTGAAATATAGATAAAAAATGAAGCAAAGGAAGAAGAAACTGAAGAGCAGACCTATGGAGAGACAATTATTGCAGGCAGTTTTTAATATAGAACCATCTGTGAAAAAAGTTTACTAAGTTTAGGATTAATTAATATTCTTGATCAATATAAGAGGGTTTGTAAAAGCCCAAATTTCAAGTTCTTATAATATGATTTATTATTATAGGCGCCCATTAAATTTCACTTGGAAAAACCTTTGAAATTGGTTAGAACATGAAAAACAAATAAATAGGTTATTTGTCATTTTTGTATCTTGCATAATACATTGATTTTGTGAGTGCATTTTTCTCTGGGTTTTTTTCATCATACCAACCTCTATGATTTTTTTTCATATTTTAACAAAATTGTTTGAATCAATGTGTGTTCAAAGTTTGAAGAATGTCTCATATTTATATGACCTTTTTATTATAATGATGGATAATTTGAATTTTGACATGTTGGATTGCTTTAAAAAAATTAATAAAATTCATACATGTATAGATAAGACAATATGTTCATACAAACCAACTTTCAGTGGAAGATCTATTTTTTAGGAGATATGACAATCTGAATAATATGTGCATATAAATTAATGCTATATTCCCAAAACATAACAATGTTACCTATATAAGTTTTAAAATTTTTGTTCCATCTAGTATATATTAATTTTTGAAGAATATAGAAAAAAGAGTCATCGAGTTTGGACTTAATTTGCAGAATATATACATGTTTGAGTATTTACATTAGAATCTAAATAAAAAATGAAGCAAAGGAAGAATAAACTGAAGAGGAGACCTTTGAAAGGCAATTATCTTACGTGGTTTTTAATATCGACCGCATGTGAAAAAAGTTTTCGAAGTTTAGAATTACTTAATATTCTTTATCAAAATAAGGGGGCTTGTAAAAGCCCAAATTCCAAGTTCTATTACAGGTGCCCATTAGATTTCACTTGGAAAAACCTTTGAAATTGGTCAGAACATGAAAAATAATTAAATAGGATATTTTTAATTTTTGTATCTTTCATAATAGATTGATATTGTGAGTGCATTTTTCTATGGAACTTTTTAGTCATCATACAAACCTCTAAGATTTTTTTCAGATTTTTACAAAATTGTTTGAATCAACGTTTGTTCAGAATTCGAAGAAGGCCTCATATGTATATCAGCATCTCATTAGAATGAGGGATAATTTAAATTTTGACATGTTGGATTGCTTTAAAAAATTAACAAAATTCATACATGTATAAATAAGACAATATGTTCATACAAACCAACTTTCAGTGTAAGATCAATTTTTAGGAGATGTGACAATCTGAACAATATGTGCATAAAAATTAATGATATATTTACCAAAACATAACAATGTTACCTATATAAGTTCTAAACTTTTTGTTCCATCTGGTATATATTATTTTTTCAAGAATATAGAAAAAAGAATCATCGAGTTTGTACTTAATTTGCAAAATCTATACATGTTTGAGTATTTACATTGGAATCTAGATAATAAATGAAGGAAAGGAAGAATTGACACGACCCCGCGGTCTTGTCGAGCCAAGATCACGCTGAGGGGTGCTACGTTGCACAGCACCGGATAACACACCTCAAAGGTACAAAGCGGAAGCAAAGTTTTATTACATAAACAGGTTTATGAACACTTTTACAACAAAATATGTTCAGTCTACACTCACAGGCGTAGACTACGCATCGAGTTCACGTTCAGCCTGTGAACGTGTCCCCGCTAGCACGCGCACACACTAACACGGCGGCGTGCACGACTCCCACTCGACGGGGTTCCCCTCCGGGGGTTCTGTCTCCTCCTCGGGAGTCCCTTCCTCATAGACTCCTGCAAAAGCTTCAAACACAAGCAGTGAGCATGATGGCTCAGCATGACTAACACGTCTCTTCTATACATGAAACTTCTATATGAATAGTTTTTGGGTACATGAGGTAAAATAAGTTGCAAAGGACTCGCCTAATTATTTGAACCTTACTTTCAATATTTTAGCAGCAGGTTGTGGAGAACCTTACGCTAAGGCACATGAGACAGCCGCAATCAAACAAGAAACACATTTCTCTCATGTACTTTGCCTAAAGTTGAAAAGAACTTTAGTTAGCTCTAAACTACAACAAGACATTAACAAGCAAAGTATGTCTTTCAAATCAGCAAACCTTTAACATGTATCTAGCCTGTTCTTTCTACGTCATGGTACAGTGAACAAGTGGTACTCACTGACCGTGAGGGACAGCGATTATAATCGATTTACACTTGAAGGGTTACCCGAATAACCCGTCACGTACGCCCGTACTCGATGTTTCCTACAGCAACCATAACGGACGTCGTACGCAACCACCTTTCACCCGTCACCCAAATGTTGAACCGGTCCAGTCGTCCCGAGCAAGAGGTCTCTACGCGCGCATCCACAATGCCGCCAGCTGATTTACACCTCGAGGTCTCAACCTACCCTCTGAACGACCAGCTATGCCTCAACACCCAGCTACCCGAGTTACATCGGTTTCCCGGTTCCCATATAGCCGGTAGGTCTTCGGTACTGTTCTAGCTTGTTCAACAGGCCCGCACACGGCTCGGTCCCCAATCGACACAAGCGGAGCTATAGCACCCAGGCCCCAACGTCCTTCTGCCCTTACTCTCCGCTCGGTCTCATTTTTCTTGCCATGTGTTTCATTTGCTATCTTTACTCGAGCAATGTGCCTCTAGACTATCCTCGCGAGTAGTTCTAACTACTCGACTTGTACCGAATCCTACATTATCTTAGCATTGCAGTAGCTAGATGGGGTTTTCAATCCTCATCCCAACCCATTTGGTTTTCTTGGCTATGCATTTGGGTTTCAAACAAGACTCTAATGCAAGAAGTAAGTGGTACTCAAAGTAAGTTCTCAAACCAACAAAAATTTGTAAAAAGGTTAATGCAAACCGTGGCTTGCCTTGGTGCTCTTGGTCAAAGGCTAGCAGCTCTTCCGGAGTGACGAAGTCTAATACTTCGGGTTCCTCCTCAACCTTAGCGACTACATGAGATAACATGTATATGTATCAATTTAAATGCATTTGAATTGAATTTAAACTTGTGAAGACTATAAGTCTTACTAGATAGATCCAATGACTCTGAAATTTTTACTGTGGTTTGTATACAACCTATACAGAGACTAGGTCAAGTTTTATTTGCAGCAAAGCTTATTTGAGCTTTCCACAATTAATTATGTACTTGACCTTAATTAGAGCTCTTAGGGTGTTCTAGGGATTTTCATGGAGCAAGCCATGACTTTCTGAAAACTAGATTTTCAGATGGTTCTAATGGTGTTGGTTTCACTTAATTTGAAGGTTCCTAGCTAAACATATGAGCTAAACAATTTCAGAGAAATTCTGAAAATGTTTCTGGACATTTTCTATTTTCTCTGGAACAGTTTCACTAATCACACCATTAGGTGGATCAAATTAGCTCAAATAGATCTGAAATTTATATGCTAGCTCTGGGATATTTGGTGAACATCCCAGCAAAATTTCATAATTTTCCTCCAAAGGATTCTGCAGTTAAAATTCTAAACAGTTTGAATTTTGAAGAATTAATTCTGGAGAAATATGGATTTTCATGAAGTGAAACTTGATTTTCTGGAAAGTACTCAAAGAGCTGAATCCAAAAAAATTTGGTTCACTTGATTTGGAGTTTTCTAGCCAAAGTTATGTGGGTTTGAAGTTTGAACTAAATATGAAAATCGGGAAAAAGTTTAAACCGCTGCGCGTGGGACCGGAGCTACGTGTCAACTTCTCAGCGGTCGACACACGGGGCTACGGAATCCTTCGTGCGCAGCAGCACCCAATCCGGTGCCACAGCAGATCCTGGGGCTTAAAATATCGGCCGCTGACACGTGGGACCGGGGGCTTCGTCTACCTCCAGCCTCCCACGCTCGGCCGCCGTGACCCCTCGCCGGAGAGCTCGCCTGTGGCCTCTGTCGTGCGCCAAGCTCCAAGGTCTTGGCCGCCTCTGCCTAAATCCATCAGGGGAACACGATGCTGGGCTCAGCTCGTCACGACAATCACCGGAACACGGCCGGCGACGAGCGGCGGCTTCGGAAGAACTTCGGCCGTGTCGGCCTGACTTCCTAGCACCCAAATCGATCGAGAAAAAGGCCGGAGAGCATCAGTGGACCCTAGGAAAGATCTACATGAGCTCAAAGCAGCTCAGAATAGGCTCTAGGTAAGCTCCCAACATGCGCCCGATGCTTCCCGAATCAGCCACCGTTGGCAAGCTCGGAAATACGCCATGTACAGGGGTTCTCATGCTAGGTGTTGTGAAGCTAACTTGTGCGCCACTAAGTCTAGACCGTGTAGGAACAGTCTGAGGATCTCTAAACAACCATGGAGTGAGAATTCAGTGGATCCACACCCAAAGGTTGGTCTCCCGCCGAACAAAAGGGAAAACTGAAATTCGTCGCTGGTGATCAAACACTCGGGCTGTGGTTCGGGGGTGAGCAGCACCAGTCTCTAACGCGTCTGAGGACCCCTTAGCTTGGACGTAACACCCTTCCATTTGGGCTGTCCACGGGAGCCCGAAGTGCGGCGGACTTAGGTCACCGGAAAGAACCTTCGGTAGGGGCGACATCAACCGAGCTCAGCTAATACCCTACGGCTGGGAAGGAGGAGACCCTCTCGTACCGTTTTGCAACTTGGAGGGAGTGGAGAGACTGTGATCGTGAGCTTTTCCGATCGATTCCGAGAGAGTGGCAGCGAGGGCGGCATTTCTTGCACGAGGGAGCAAAGACTGAGCGGTTCTGCCCCCGTTCGGCCCGGCTGCTGGATAAGAAGGCAGTGAGGCGTTCAGCGGCTCGGGGGCAAGCAGCTGCTGGCCTCGACGGCCTGGCGCGGTGGCGACCACGGCGGGAGCCCGAGACCCAACTACTCGGTGCCTCAGTCGGTTCTGTGAACTGTGAAGCTGACAGGTGGGTCCCACCCGAGTTTTAACCTCTGAAATTAACTTTCCTCTACTGCTCCAAACAGTAATCCCTCGAATACCCTCTAGGATTTGAATTATATACCACATGCCCGTTTGGAATTGATAGAATTCAAATTGTGAAGTGTTTGAATAAATTTCAGCACATATGCAGTTTGAAATTCAAATAAAGTTTGAATTTGCTAAACTTAGCTCATGTCAAGATCAACTCCAAATGGAGTGAAAATTGATGTGTGAGCTCAAAAAATCGTGCTGAGTAAGAATATGCCTCCCACTTTTGAATTCATGGGATGGAAATAGTTTGAATTTGAATTTGAGTTCAAACCACCCTCTTTCTAGTTATACTCAAAGGGACTTCAAAAAGGTTTTTGAATTTGGGTGAAATTTGGCATGAGCACGCCTAGCAAGGTGTTGGAGTTTTTCACAAGCTCAGCCCCTAGATGATGCATGTGGGAAATGCCACTTTTGCATTTTGTGAGTTTATTCTCTAATGAGCATGTTGATGGTGTTTACTTGCTCTTCAAATGTATGCATCAAGTTTCTTCAAATGAAGGGGGTGTGTGGTGATGAAAACTTTGATTATGTGCCAAAAACTTAGGCCCTTACATTCCTCCCCACTTAAAAGAATCTCGTCCCGAGATTATAAGGTGAAAATGAGAGAGGGGACGGTAGAAAATTACCGTATATGCGACGTGAAAAAGTCGGGGTAGTTAGCGCGAAGAAATCCTTCTCCCTCCCATGTCGCTCCGTCCACGGAGTAATTACTCCATAGAACTTTATATAACCACAACGTACGTTGCGTGTGGTTTGGGCCTTTTCATCAATAATCTGAACCGGTTCCTCCCGATACATGAGATCCGGTTTCAGTTCTTCTATATCCTCCAGCTGAATGGTAGTTGATAGCTTGAGACACATCCTCAGCTGGGAGATGTGAAAGGCGTCGTGCACACCGGAAAGTGCTTCTGGTAATTTCAGCCGGTATGCTACTGATCCACATCTCTCTGTAGTCTGAAATGGACTGATGAATCGGGGTGCCAACTTTCCTCTCACCCCGAATCTGTTCATGCCCTTTATTGGAGACACACGTAGATATACGTGATCCCCGACTTCGAACTGTAATGGGCGTCTCCTCCGGTCCGTATATTGTTTCTGTCGGGATTGGGCGGCTTTTAGGTTCACTTGAATCAGCCGAACCTTTTCCTCCGCGTTATTGACAAGATCAATCCCGAAGGCAACCCTTTCGCCAGACTCACACCAATTCAGTGGTGTGCTGCATTTTCTCCCATATAGCGCCTCGTAAGGCGCCATCTTGATGCTGGCTTGGTACCCATTGTTGTACGAGAACTCGGCCAACGGCAAGTGATCATCCCAATTCTTGCCGTGGTTGATAGCGCAAGCTCGTAGCATATCTTCCAAAATTTGGTTTACCCACTCGGTTTGCCCATCCGTCTGCGGGTGGTACTTTGAACTATGGATCAGCTTCGTCCCCAACGCAGCGTGTAGCTGCTCCCAAAAACGGGACCCACAAATAAAGTGCCCCGGTCCGATATGATGGTGCGGGGTATGCCGTACAAGCATAGGATCCGTGAGATGTACAGTTCAGCATACTTCTTGGCGTTGTAGTTTGTGTTGACCGGGATGAAATGGGCAACTTTGGTGAGCCGGTCGACGATCACCCACAGAGAATCATGCTTCTGATACGTGGTTGGTAAACCGACGATGAAGTCCATGCTCACATCTTCCCACTTCCAGGCAGGAACGCCCAGTGGTTGTAGCAATCCCGGTTTTCGCATATGATCTGCCTTCACCCTTCGACATGTATCACACTCGGACACGTACTTTGCGATCTCCCGCTTCATCCGTGTCCACCAAAACTTGTTTCTGAATTCTTGATACATTTTGTTGCTGCAGGGGTGAACAGACAACTTTGACAAGTGAGCCTCATCAAAGATTTTCTTCCGTAACTCTGGGTTACGGGGTACGACGATCCGGTCCTTGACCATAGGATGCCGTCTCCGTCTTTCCGGAAACATTTCAGCTCCCCGCTGTCTATACGTCTCTGCAAATGTGACATGCCCTTTTCATTCTTCTGGGCTGCCACTATCTCTTCACGGATGGTGGGGATCAAAGCTAAGTTGTAGAGAGCTCCATGTGGAATCACATGCAGTAGTGGTTCGCTCTGTTCCAACGGTGTGATGGTCAGATTGTTGACATGTGACTTGCGGCTCAGCGCATCCACCACTACATTTGCCTTGCTGGGGTGATAATGGATCTCTATTTCATAATTCTTTATCAATTCTAACCATATTCTCTGCCTCATGTTCAGCTCTTTCTGAGTGAATATGTACTTGAGGCTTTTGTGGTCGGTATATAAATGCACGAGGTTACCGAGTAGGTAGTGCCTCCACATTTTAAGTGCGAGCACCACAACAGCGAGCTCCAAGTCGTGAGTTGGATAATTCTGCTCGTGGTTTCTGAGCTGCCGTGATCCATACGCGACCACTCTTCGGTCTTGCATCAGCACACATCCGAGCCCAATGCCGGATGCATCGCAGTACACATCGAACGGTTTTGTTGTGTCTGGCTGCGCCAAAAGCGGTGCTGATGTTAGGTGCTTTAATAATGCCTTGAACGCTGCTTCACATGCTGGACTCCAAACATATTTGGTAGCCTTCTTCAGCAGCTCTGTCATAGGTTTGGCAATCTTCGAGATGTTCGGAATGAACCTCCGATAATATCCCGCAAGTTCGAGGAAACTCCGTACCTTGTGAACAGTTCTCAGGGACTTCCAGTTTAGCACTTCTGTGATTTTACTCGGGTCTACAGCGATGCCCTCCGCTGAGATAATATGCCCGAGAAAAGGAACTTGCGATACCCAGAATTCGCACTTGCTGAATTTCGTGTATAGCTTGTGATCCCGTAGTCGTTGCAAGACTATACGCAGATGCTTCTTGTGTTCTTCCTCCGACTTGGAATATACCAATATGTCGTCGATGAAGACCACGACAAACTTGTCCAGCTCCGGCATGAATACCGAGTTCATCAAATACATGAAATGAGCTGGAGCATTGGTGAGGCTGAAGGACATGACCAGGTACTCATAAAGTCCGTACCTCGTCGAGAAAGCCGTCTTCAGAATATCCTCAGCCCGTATTTTGATCTGGTGGTACCCGGATCTTAAGTCCATCTTGGAAAAGATCTTCGCTTCGACCAACTGATCAAACAACATGTCGATCCGTGGCAACGGGTACTTTTTCTTGATGGTTACGGCGTTTAATGGATGATAGTCCATGCAAAGCCGCAACGTCTTGTCTTTCTTCTTCACGAATAATGTCGAACAGCCCCATGGCGAGGAGCTCGGCCTAATAAAACCCTTCTCCAGCAAGTCCGTTAGCTGAGTCTTCAGTTCAGCCAACTCCTTGGGCGCCATCTTGTGCGGCCTTCGGGATATTGGCATGGTTCCCAGCGCAAGTTCAATCTTGAACTCTACTTCTCTGTCGGGCGGCATCCCCGGTAAATCATCCGGGAACACGTCAGGGAACTCACGGACTACTGGAATGTCTTCCAATCTGATGGTTGTGGATTGATACACACTTGGAATTTTTATTTCTGGACTGTCCAGAAATAAGGAATAAGATTCGTGCACTTCTGAGTTCAAGTGCACAATTCGGAGGACGGTGTCAAAAGCAGCGCCGTGGCGGGTTAACCACAACATCCCTAAGATGACATCGACCTTTTGTCCCTCCAGAAATATTAGAGACGTAGGGTATACTCTACCCTCTAAGCATAATGGCGCTTTTGGGACCATCATGCTTGCTGAAATCTTCCCATCCGGTGAACAAATCAAGTATGGACTATCGGTGGGTAGTATTTGCAAGCTGTATTTAGCAATAAAAGCTTGGCTAATGAAGCTATGCGTGGCGCCTGAATCAAATAACACTATAGAGGGATGTTGGTGGAGTTAGAACATACCCGCAAGGATCGGCTCTCCCTCCGGCACGTCCTCTATGGCAAGTTGGTGGACAGTGTCGGGCCTAGGGTTTGCCAGCCGCGCATTAGTGGAGTTCCGGGGTTGATTCTTCCACGGAAGCTGCGGTGCAACTCCGCCGCCTTGCCTCTCTGGACAACTGCTGGTGAAGTGTCCTGGATGACCACACTTGTAGAATGTGGCTCCTGCTTGTCCGGTGCTTGGGGGACAAAAGCCCGGCATGCGCTGTTAAGGTGCATACGCACGTGGCATCGCCCGCTGCTTCTGTTTTGCTGCGGAGGTGGTACTGGCAGCGCCGGCCGGAAAGCCGGTGGAGAATATGGCCGACTGCGGAATGGCATCGGCCTCTGCGGTGGCTGCCAACGTGGACCCGATCATGGGCGATTTACCATCCAATATTTCTGAGAAGAACCACCTCCTTCTCCGCTGCTTTGCGGCGCGCTTCACTTCCTTTCTGCCGCCGCTAACTCCTTGCTGGAGTCCTCCTGAACAATCGCAGCATCAATTATATCATTGAGGCTGCCGCGACTGAACATCGCCAGTTTGTCCTTCAGGAGCGGGTGAAGCCCTGGTATAAATGATCCCGCCGCTTCTCGTCGGTATCAGCGTGATACGAAGCATAGAGCACAAGATCATTGAACGCACTGGAGTATTCCAGTGTGTTCCGGCTCCCTTGCTGCAGGCGTAAGAACTCCTGCGTCTTCCTCGTCATGAGACCCGGCGGTATGTTATAGGCCCTGAAGGCTGTCCGGAATTCTGCCCAGATCATAATTCGCTCGGTGGGCTGCGAAGCACAGTAGTTCGCCCACCACGCGCTCGCGGATCCCTGGAGCTGTTGGACCGCGAATTGAGTGTTGCGCTGCTCACTCACTTGGAGCAGCCCGAACTTCATCTCCATCGTGCGGAGCCAGTTGTCCACATCGAGGGGTTCATCCGCCCTTGAGAATACCGGGGGATGAGTAGCCAGAAAATTGGAGTAGGAGCTCTGTTGGCGCTCCTCACGATCTTTACGCCTCTCTGGTCGAGACATATTCGCAATGAGTGTCTGCAGCAACTCCGTGTGCTGCTGATGAGAGCCCGCCATCGCTGCCACAATGTCCGCCAAAGTAACCGTTGGCGGTGGCGGTTGTTGCGGTTGCTGTTGCTGCTGTTGCTGTCCCGAGGAATCCTCGTGAGGTGGTTGGGAGGTCTCTCCCCCTTGACTGGAACATCCAATGTCCGGATTGGCACAAGTACGAGTCATTCTGAAATTCAACATAGCAGCGATCAGCATATGTCATACTTAAAATTCCATATGAAACAGTAGGTATTGAAGTGACGCAAGAATAATTTGCACAACATTCACATATATTGATAAAGCACAAACTTTATACAAGATACATTAGTCTCGGGTCTCCGAGAAGTCGTGCTCATGTCTTCACTACCTATACATACGCTACTATCTACCCGACATGTCACTGATTACAAAAGTTTGGGTTACATCACCCCAGCTGCCCTACTTGGTAACGGTAACCCCCTACTCGGAGTAGAATTCGACCTCCTGCGGGTCGTCCTCTTCCGGTACCTCTGCTGGTGGCTCTGGGTTCACAACCTCCTCTTCCGGCTCGGGTTCCCCCATTGCCGGAAGATCCAAGACCACGGGTACGGAACCTACCATCGGTATGCCCATTACCGGAGGTACGAGGTCCTGCAACGCGTGCACCTCGTCCATGGCTTTGTTGTAGTCCTCTTCCCAGTCTTGCTCCTCCTCAATAGCATCGCCGCGCTCTTGAGTAAGGACCTCGTTCTGCTGGGTCAGAGCCTGCACCTGTTGTTGCAACACCGTGATGTTGACACGGCTTTTCTTATTTGCCTTCTTCAGACGATGCAACTGATTATATTGTTCGTTCAGTCACTCAATCGTCGGAAGGAGAACATTGCGGAGTGCGCTGTGAGCACACTCGAAATGATCTCCATGGCTGTTGCTCTCCTTGAGCTTCATGGCGAGACATTCCGTATGAACAGCTTGGCTGTCCATTACGGCCTTTCCCGCCCTTATCTGGAGGCTGAGGTTCGCCTCCACGGGGTTGTACCTTGGGCAACCCGGATCTGTTGCCTCTACGTACCTCCCTTCCCACACATGATTAGCCCGTCCCTCCACCGGAACAAACGCGTATGGAGTGCCCTCCATAGCTCTCACGTGTAGTTGGCAGAAACGCGACATGGTGTCGCGGGATGCCACTTGCCACATTCCCTCCGGTTGTCTACCTCTCACCGTAGTGGTGAACGGCGCCCAACCGGGTGGCGTAGGCTCTGCAGGAACTTCGACATGGATCGTCCACGTCTTGTTCCCCTCCTCGCTTTCTTCTTTGGCGAAGTAAGCGGCATCTTGCTGTACCCGAAATATTGAAGCATTTGCCTCAATGCTTCCGGATAGCCGCTGCGGCGAGAACAGTTAGATTCCACCCACCCATTCTCCAATTGTCTATCCACAGTCATCTGTAGGAACATATTTGAGAAATGTCAAATATTTGTTTGAACAGTAAACCATTTAGTTATAACATAAAACATGTCATTGAACTCATAAAACTTGGAAACATAGTTTAAATTTATACAAATTTGACTGCTGATCTGCTGTCCCACATGAGAGCCCTGACCAGTTTCATTCCAACCTTATTTAGACCACGCTAACTGCAAAACCAATTCTGGAGCTCAACATCAAAGTTAAAGCTAACTTCAACATATTTCCATAAAGTATTTGCTTGGCCTACGATCTGTCCTGGTTCAAAAGTTATGAGATGTCAAAGTTAACAGAATTTTTGGAGAAAATTGGACAGCACCTCCCTGCTTAAGGTACTGATTTGATCCAAGAATTCCAGTTAATTCTACAACACATTTGACAAAACTTTCTGTTACAAAGTTGTAACCCATCTCATGAACTTTTCATAACTACCTCATTTTCTATTTTGGATTTTTATGCAGGAAGTTATGCTCAATTTACAGAGAGTTACAGAGAGTGTTTGCTCTGTCCTGTTTTCTGGACAGCTTCATCTCTACTGCATTTTTCAATTGGTTAGGCGATTAAAAACCTCTGGACCTCAACAGAAAAGTTGTAAAGCTCTTCCAAAGCTTTCCAGAAATGTATCATATGACCCCAACCTCGAAAGAACACAACCTCTAAACTCTGATTAACTTCAGCCTTAGTTCAGTTGAAAACAGGGGACCCTGTCCTTAGTATCCTATAAGTTGAAAACTTGCTAACTTTGAATATCCTGATTAAGGGAAGGAGTTACATCAAGTTTTAGTGCTCTGGATTAACACTTTCAAGTTTTACAATGCAGTTGCTCATTTAGTGGGGTGTGACGTCGATGCGTCACCAGATCATGTCGGTACTACGTCCTTACAAAGAAAAACCTATACCGGACTTAGCCGGCTTCGTTAGTTCAGTGGCACTAAGCTTCACTCGCACACGAATGCTACATGTCTACCGTTTCATGGTTAGACTACCTGCAGATAACTCAAACAATCGTCAGACTCGGCTGCACACCGAGCTCGGTATCCATACAGTTTGTACACCTGGCCGTCGTCACTCGCCCGGATGTTCTCAAGCCAAACACGCCTTGAGCTACGTGTTCACATTACTGACAACGTGGCGGGGTCTCCCAAATTGCCCAAGGCACACCAGGGACAGACGTTGCTCGAATACCCCAAATGACATGAAGAGTCGTAGAGGATATTAAAGCGGGTCGGGTTACCTGCCACCCGTGGGGCTCCACCCTTCAGCTTGTGCGCACTGGTGGACAGCGCTTACCTGCACCCCCCAAGACATAAAGCGTCCCGAGATGCACGATTTTCCGACATAAGCAAATAGGTTAGTATGCCACTTTCTATACACTAATAACATCCTTATATGGGCTACTAACTCGTTCCTCACCGAATTTTTGAAAAAGATGACCTTTGTAGTGCGTTAAGCCTCAAGCGAGCTCTGTTACCATGCTGACACGACCCCACGGTCTTGTCGATCCAGGATCACGCTGAGGGGTGCTGTGTTTCACAGCACCGGATAACACACATCAAAGGTACAAAGCGGAAGCAAAGTTTTATTACATAAACAGGTTTATAAACACATTTACAACAAAATATGTTCAGTCTACACTCACGGGCGTAGACAACGCATCGAGTTCACGTTCAGCCCGTGAACGTGTCCCCGCTAGCACGCACACACACTAACACGGCGGCGTGCACGACTCCCACTCGACGGGGTTCCCCTCCGGGGGTTCCGTCTCCTCCTCGGGAGTCCCTTCCTCACAGACTCCTGCAAAAGCTTCAAACACAAGCAGTGAGCACGATGGCTCAGCAAGACTGACCTGTCTCTCCTATACCTAAAACTTCTATATGAATAGTTTTTTGGTACATGAGGTAAAATAAGTTGCAAAGGACTCGCCTAATTATTTGAACCTTACTTTCAATATTTTAGAAGCAGGTTGTGGATAACCTTACGCTAAGGCACATGAGAGAGCCGCAGTCAAACAAGAAACGCATTTCTCTCATGTACTTGGCCCAATGTTGAAAATAACTTTAGTTATCTCTAAACTACAACAAGTCATTAACAAGCAAAGTATGTCTTTTAAATCAGCAAACTTTTAACATGTATCTAGCCTGTTCTTTCTACGTCACGGTACAGTGAACAAGTGGTACTCACTGACCACGAGGGACGGCGATTATAATCAATTTACACCTGCAGGGTTACCCTAATAACCCGTCACATACGCCCGTACTCGATGTTGCCTACAGAAACCATCACGGACGTCGTACGCAACCACCTTTCACCCGTCAGCCAAATGTTGAACCGGTCTAATCGTCCCGAGCAAGAGGTCTCTGCGCGCGCATCCACAGTGCCACCATACGATATACACCTCGAGCTCTCAACCTACCCTCTGAACGACCAGCTATGCCTCAACACCCAGCTACCCGAGTTACATCGGTTTCCCGGTTCCCATATAGCCGGTAGGTATTCGGTACTGTTCTAGCTTGTTCAACAGGCCCGCACACGGCTCGGTCCTCAATCGACACAAGCGGAGCTATAGCACCCAAGCCCCAACGTCCTGCTGCCCTTACTCTCCTCTCGGTCTCATTTTTCTTGCCATGTGTTTCATTTGCTATCTTTACCCGAGCAATGTGCCTCTAGCCTATCCTCGCGAGTAGTTCCAACTACTCGACTTGTACCGAGTCCTACATTATCTTAGCATTGCAGTAGCTAAACAGGGTTTTCAATCCTAATCCCAACCCATGGTTTTCTTGGCTATGCATTTGGGTTTCAAACAAGACTCTAATGCAAGAAGTAAGTGGTACTCAAAGTAAGTTCTCAAAACAATAAAAATTTGTAAAAAGGTTAATGCAAACCGGGGCTTGCCTTGCTGCTCTTGGTCGTAGGCTAGCTGCTTTTCTGGAGTGATGAAGTCTAAGACTTCGGGTTCCTTCTCAACCTTAGCGACTACATGAGATAACATGTATATGTATCAATTTAAATGCATTTGAATTGAATTTAAACTTGTGAAGACTATAAGTCTTACTAGACAGACCCAGTGACTCTGAAATTTTTACTGTGGTTTGGATACAATCTAAACAGAGACTTGGCCAAGTTTTATTTGCAGAAAAGCTCATTTGAGCTTTCCACAATTAATTATGTACTTGACCTTAATTAGAGCTCTTAGGGTGTTCTAGGGATTTTCATGGAGCAAGCCATGGCTGTATGAAAACTATATTTTTAGAGGGTTATAATGGAGTTGGTTTCACTTAATTTGAAATTTCCTAGCTAAAGATATGAGCTAAACAATTTCAGAGAAATTTGAAAATGTTTCGGGACATTTTCTATTTTCTCTGGAACAATTTCATTAATCACACCATTTGGTGGGTCAAATGAGCTCATATGGATCTGATGTTTTTATGCTATCTCTGGGATATTTTGATGAACATCCCAGCGAAATTTCAGAATTTTCCTCCAAAGGATTCTCTAGTTAAATTTCTAAACAATTTGAATTTGAATAATTAATTCTGGAGAAATAAGGATTTTCATGAAGTGAAACTTGATTTTCTGGAAAGTACTCAGAGAGCTGAATCCAACAAAATTTGGTTCACTCGATTTGGAGTTTCCTAGCCAAAGTTATGTGGGTTTGAAGTTTGAACTAAATCTGAAAATCGGGAAAAAGTTTACACCGCTGCGCGTGGGACCGGGGCTACGTGTCAACTTCTCAGCGGTCGACACACGGGGCTAAGGAATCCTTTGCATGCAGCCTCACCCGATCCGGTGCCACAACAGATCCTGGGGTTTAAAATATCAGCCGCTGACACGTGGGACCGGGGGCTTCGTCTACCTCCGGCCTCCCGTGCTTGGCCGCCGCGACCCCTCGCCGGAGAGCTCGCCGGTGGCCTCTGTCGTGCACCAAACTCCATGAACTTGGCCGCCACTGCCTAAATACATCCGGGGAACACGATGCTGGGCTCAGCTCGTCACGACGATCACCGGAACACGGCCGGTGACGGGCGGCGGCTTCGGAAGAACTTTGGCCGTGTCGGCCGGACTTCCTAGCACCCAAATCGATCAGGCAGAAGGCCGGAGAGCATCAGTGGACCCTAGGAAAGACCGACATGAGCTCGAAGCAGCTCGGAATAGGCTCTAGGTAACCTACCAACGTGCGCCCAACGCTTCCTGAATCAGCCGCCGTTGGCAAGCTCGGGAATACGCCATGTACAGGGGTTCTCATGCTAGGTGTTGTGAAGCTAACTTGTGCGCCACTAAGTCTAGACCGTGTAGGAACAGTTTGAGGGTCTCTAAACAACCATGGAATGAGAATTCGGCGGATCCGCACCCGAAGGTCGGTCTGCGCCGAACAAAAGGGAAAACTGAAATTCGTCGCCAGTGATCAAACACTCGGGCTGTGGTTCAGGGGTGAGCAGCACCAGTCTCTAACGCGTCCGAGGACGCCTTAGCTTGGGCGTAACACCCTCCCGTTTGGGCTGTCCACAGGAGCCCGAAGTGCGGCGGACTTAGGTCACCAGAAAGAACCTTCGGTAGGGGCGAGATCAACCGAGCTCAGCTAATTCCCTACGGCTGGGAAGAAGGAGGAGACCCTCTTGTAACGTTTTGCAACTTGGAGGGAGTGGAGAGGCTGTGATTGTGAGCTCTTCCGATCGATTCCGAGAGAGCGGCAGCGAGGGCGGCATTTCTTGCGCGAGAGAGCAAAGACTGAGCAGTTCTGCCCCCGTTCGGCCCGGCTGCGGGATAAGAAGGCAGCGAGGCGGTTCAGCGGCTCGGGGCGGCAAGCAGCTGCTGGCCTCGATGGCCTGGCGCGGTGACGACCACGGCGGGAGCCCGAGACCCAAACACTCGGTGCCTCAGTCGGTTCTGTGAACTGTGAAGCTGACAGGTGGGTCCCATCCGAGTTTTAACCTCTGAAATTAACTTTCCTCTACTGCTCCAAACAGTAATCCCTCTAATACCCTCTAGAATCTAAATTATCTACCACATGCCCATTTGGAATTAATAGAATTCAAATTGTGAAGTCTTTGAATAAATTTCAGCCCATATGCAATTTGAAATTCAAATAAAGTTTGAATTTGCTAAACTTAGCTCATGCCAAGATCAACTCCAAATAGAGTAAAAATTGGTGTGTGAGCTCACAAAAATGTGCTGAGTAAGAATATGCCTCCCACTTTTGAATTCATGGGATGGAAATAGTTTGAATTTGAATTTGAGTTCAAACCACCCTTTTTCTAGTTATACCCAAAAGGATTTCAAAAAGGTTTTGAATTTGGGTGAAATTTGGCATGAGCATTCCTAGCAAGGTGTTGGAGTTTTTCACAAGCTCAGCCCCTAGATGATGCATGTGAGAAATGCCACTTTTGCATTTTGTGAGTTTATTCTCTAATGAGCATGTTGATAGTGTTTACTTGCTCTTCAAATGTATGCATCAGGTTTCTTCAAATGAAGTGTGTGTGTGGTGATGAACACTTCGATTATGTGCCAAAAACTTAGTCCCTTACAAGAATAAACTGAAGAGCAGACCTATGGAGAGGCAATTATGCATGTGTTTTTTAATATAGAACCGCCTGTATAAAAAGTTTACTAAGTTTGGAATTAATTAATATTCTTAATCAAAATAAGGGGGCTTGTAAAAGGACAAATTCCATGTTCTTGTAATATGATTTAGTATTACAGGTGCCCATTAAATTTCACTTGAAAAGACCTTTGAAATTGGTTCGAACATGAAAAACTAATAAATAGATTATTTATCATTTTTGTATTTTGCATAATACATTGATTTTGTTAGTGCATTTTTCTATGGGACTTTTTAGTCATCATACCAATCTCTATGATTTTTTCAGATTTTTAAAAAATTGTTTGAACTAATGTGAGTTCAACATTTGAAGAATACCTCGTGTCTATATGGGCATTTCATTAGAATGATGGATAATTTAAATTTTGAAATATTGGACTGCTTTAAAAAAATAACAAAAATTCAAACATGTATAGATAAGACAATATGTTTATACAAACCAATTGTAGTGGAAGATCCATTTTATAGTAGATATGACAATTTGAATATTATGTGCATATAAATTAATTATATATTTACCAAAACATAACAATGTTACCTATATAAGTTTTAAACTTTTTGTTCCATCCGGTATATATTATTATTTGAAAAATATATAAAAAGAAATCATCGAGTTTGGACTTAATTTGAATCTAAATAAAAAATGAAACGTAGAAGGAAGAAACTGAAGAGCAGACATATGAAGAGGCAATTATCGCAGGCGGTTTTTAATATAGAACCGCTTGTGAAAATTTTTTTATTAAGTTTAATATTAATTAATATTATTGAACAAAATAAGAGGGCTTGTAAAAGCCCAAAATCCATGTTCTTGTAATATGATTTAGTATTACATCTGTCCATTAAATTTCTCTTGGAAAAACCTTTGAAATTTGTTAGAACATGAAAAACAAATAAATAGGTTATTTGTCATTTTTGTATCCTGCATAATACATTGATTTTGTGAGTGCATTTTCTATGGGACTTTTTAGTCATCATACCAACCTTTATGATTTGTTTTAGATTTTTACAAAATTGTTTGAATCAATGTGTGTTGAAAATTTGAAGAATGCCTCATATGTAGATGAGCATTTCATTAGAATGAGGGATAATTTGATTTTGACATGTTGGATTGCTTTAAAAAATTAACAAAATTCTGACATGTATAAATAATAAAATATGTTTATACAAACCAACTTTCAATGGAAGATCCATTTTTTAGGAGAGGTGACAAGCTGAATAATATGTACATATAGATTAATGCTATATTTACCAAAACATAACAATGTTAACTATATTAGTTTTGAACTTTTTGATCCATTTTGTATATATTAATTTTTGAAGAATATGGAAAAAAGAATCATTGAGTTTGGACTTAATTTGCAGAATCTATACATGTTTGAGTATTTACATTTGAATCTAAATAAAAATTGAAGCATAGGAAGAAGAAACTGAAGAGCAGACCTATGAAGAGGCAATTATCGCAGGCGGTTTTTAATATAGAACCGCCTGTGGAAAAAGTTTATTTAGTTTAGGATTACTTAATATTATTGATCAAAATAAGAGAGCTTGTATAAGTCCAAATTCCAAGTTCCTGTAATATGATTTAGTAGTACAGGTGTCCATTAAATTTCACTTTGAAAAACCTTTGAAATTAGTCAGAACATGAAAAACCAATAAATAGGATATTTGTCACTTTTGTATCTTGCATAATACATTGATTTTGTGAGTGCATTTTTCGATGGGACTTTTTAGTCCCCATACAAACCTCTATGATTTTTTTCAGGTTTTTACAAAGTTGTTTGAATCAATGTGTGTTCAAAATTTCAATAATGCCTCACATGTATATGAGCATTTCATTAGAATGAGGGATAATTTGAATTTTGACATGTTGGATTGCTTTAAAAAAATTAACAAAATTCATACATGTATAAATAAGACAATATGTTCATACAAACTAACTTTTAGTGGAATTTCCATTTTTTAGAAGATATGACAATCTGAATAATTTGTGCATATAAATTAATGCTATATTTACCAAAACATAAAAATGTTACCTATATAATTTTTAAAGTTTTTGTTCCATCTGGTACATATATTAATTTTTGAAGAATATAGAAAAAAGAATCATCAAGTTTGGATTTAATTTGTAGAATCTACACATGTTTAGGTATTTACATTGGAATCTAAATAAAAAATAAAGCATAGGAAAAAGAAACTGAAGAGCAAACCTATGAAGAGGCAATTATCGGAGGCGGTTTTTAAGTTTAGAATTACTTTATATTCTTGATAAAAATAAGGGGGCATGTAAAAGCCCAAATTTCAAGTTCTAGTAATATGATTTAGTATTACAGGTGCCCATTAAATTTCACTTGGAGAAACCCTTAAAATTGATCAGAACATAAAAAACAAATAAATAGGATATTTGTCATTTTTGTATCTTGCATAATCCATTGATTTTATGAGTGCATTTTTCTATAGGACTTTTTAGTCATCATACCTACCTCTATGATTTTTTTTCAGATTTTTATAAAATTGTTTGAATCAATGTGTGTTTAATATTTAAAGAATGCCTCATATGTATGTGATCATTTCATTAGAATGAGGGATAATTTGAATTTTGACATGTTGGATTGCTTTAAAAAAATTAACAAAATTCATACATGTATAAATAAGACAATATGTTCATATAAACCAACTTTAGTGGAAGATCCATTTTTTAGGAGATATGACAATATGAATAATATGTGCATATAAATTAATGCTATATTTACTAAAACATAACAATATTACTTATATAAGTTTTAAACTTTTTGTTCCATTTGGTATATATTATTTTTTGAAAAAAATCTATATGAAAAAGAATCATCGAGTTTGGACTTAATTTGTAGATTCTATACATGTTTGACTATTTATATTTGAATCTAAATAAAAAATGAAACGTAGGAAGAAGAAACTGAATAGCAGACCTATGAAGAGGCAATCATCGTAGGTAGTTTTTAATATAAAACTACCTGTGAGAAAAATTTATTATGTTTAGAATTAATTAGTATTCTGGATCAAAATACGAGGGCTTGTAAAAGCTCAAATTCCAAGTCCTTGTAATATGATTTAGTATTACAAATGTCCATTAAATTTCCCTTAGAAAAACCATTGAAATTGGCCAGAACATGAAAAATAAATAAATAGGATATTTGTCATTTTTGTATCTTGCATAATACATTGATTTTTTGAGTGCATTTTTATATGGAACTTTTTAGTCATCATACCAACCTCTATAATTTTTTCAGGTTTTTACAAAGTTGTTTGAATCAACGTGTGTTCAAAATTTAAAGAATGCATCATATGTATATGAGCATTTCATTAGAATGAGGGATAATTTGAATTTTAACATGTTGGATTGATTTAAAAAAATTAACAAAATTCATAAATGTATAGATAAGACAATATTTTTATACAAACCAACTTTCAGTGGAAGATCCATTTTTAGAAGATAGAACAATCTGAATAATATGTGCATATAAATTAATGCTATATTTACCAAAATATAAAAATGTTACCTATATAAGTTTTAAACTTTTTATTCCATATGGTATATATTAATTTTTGAAGAATATAGAAAAAAAGAATTATCAAGATTGGATCTAATTTGCAGAATCTACACATGTTTAGGTATTTACATTCGAATCTAAATAAAAAATAAAGCATTGGAAGAAGAAACTAAAGAGCAGACCTATGAAGAGGCAATTATCGCAGGTGGTTTTTAATATAGAGCCGCTTGTGAAAAAAGTTTATTAAGTTTAGGATTACTTTATATTCTTGATCAAAATAAGGGGGCATGTAAAAGTCCAAATTCTAAGTTCTTGTAATATGATTTAGTATTACAGGTGCCCATAAATTTCACTTGGAAAAACTTTTAAAATTGGTCAGAACATAAAAAACAAATAAATAGGATATTTTTCATTTTTATATCTTGCATAATATATTGATTTTATGAGTGCATTTTTCTATGGGACTTTTTAGTCATCATACCAACCTCTATGATTTTTTTCAGATTTTTACAAAATTGTTTGAATCAATGTGTGTTTAAATTTGAAGAATACCTCATATGTATGTGAGCATTTCATTAGAATGAGGGATAATTTGAATTTTGACATGTTGGATTGCTTTACAAAAATTAACAAAATTCATACATGTATAAATAAGACAATTTGTTCATATATACCAACTTTAGTGGAAGATCTTTTTTAGGAGATATGACAATCTGAATAATATGTGCATATAAATTAATGCTATATTTACCAAAACATAACAATGTTACTTATATAAGTTTTTAACTTTTTGTTCCATCTGGTACATATTATTTTTTGAAAAATATATAAAAAAGAATAATCGAGATTGTACTTAATTTGCAGAATCTATACATGTTTGACTATTTACATTTGAATCTAAATAAAAAAATGAAACGTAGAAAGAAGAAACTGAAGAGCAGACCTATGAAGAGGCAATTACCGCATGTGGTTTTTAATATAAAACTACCTGTGAAAATTTTTTTATTAAGTTTAAGATTAATTAATATTCTTGATAAAAATAAGGGGGCATGTAAAAGCCCAAATTTCAAGTTCTAGTAATATGATTTAGTATTATAGGTGCCCATTAAATTTCACTTGGAGAAACCCTTAAAATTGATCAGAACATAAAAAACAAATAAATAGGGTATTTGTATTTTTGTATCTTGCATAATACATTGATTTTATGAGTGCATTTTTCTATAGGACTTTTTAGTCATCATACCTACCTCTATGATTTTTTTCAGATTTTTATAAAATTGTTTGAATCAACGTGTGTTTAATATTTAAAGAATGCCTCATATGTATGTGATCATTTCATTAGAATGAGGGATAATTTGAATTTTGACATGTTGGATTGCTTTAAAAAAATTAACAAAATTCATACATGTATAAATAAGACAATATGTTCATATAAACCAACTTTAGTGGAAGATCCATTTTTTAGGAGATATGACAATATGAATAATATGTGCATATAAATTAATGCTATATTTACTAAAACATAACAATATTACTTATATAAGTTTTAAACTTTTTGTTCCATTTGGTATATATTATTTTTTGAAAAAAATATATATGAAAAAGAATCATCGAGTTTGGACTTAATTTGTAGATTCTATGCATATTTGACTATTTACATTTGAATCTAAATAAAAAATGAAACGTAGGAAGAAGAAACTGAATAGCAGACCTATGAAGAGGCAATCATCGTAGGTAGTTTTTAATATAAAACTACCTGTGAGAAAAATTTATTATGTTTAGAATTAATTAGTATTCTGGATCAAAATACGAGGGCTTGTAAAAGCTCAAATTCCAAGTCCTTGTAATATGATTTAGTATTACAAATGTCCATTAAATTTCCCTTAAAAAAACCATTGAAATTGGCCAGAACATGAAAAATAAATAAATAGGATATTTGTCATTTTTGTATCTTGCATAATACATTGATTTTTTGAGTGCATTTTTATATGGAACTTTTTAGTCATCATACCAACCTCTATAATTTTTTCAGGTTTTTACAAAGTTGTTTGAATCAACGTGTGTTCAAAATTTAAAGAATGCATCATATGTATATGAGCATTTCATTAGAATGAGGGATAATTTGAATTTTAACATGTTGGATTGATTTAAAAAAATTAACAAAATTCATAAATGTATAGATAAGACAATATTTTTATACAAACCAACTTTCAATGGAAGATCCATTTTTAGAAGATAGAACAATCTGAATAATATGTGCATATAAATTAATGCTATATTTACCAAAACATAACAATGTTACTTATATAAGTTTTTAACTTTTTGTTCCATCTGGTACATATTATTTTTTGAAAAATATATAAAAAGAATAATCGAGATTGTACTTAATTTGCAGAATCTATACATGTTTGACTATTTACATTTGAATCTAAATAAAAAAATGAAACGTAGAAAGAAGAAACTGAAGAGCAGACCTATGAAGAGGCAATTACCGCATGTGGTTTTTAATATAAAACTACCTATGAAAATTTTTTTATTAAGTTTAAGATTAATTAATATTCTTGATCAAAATAAGAGGGCTTGTAAATGCCCAAATTCTATGTCCTCGTAATATGATTTAGTATTACATATGCCCATTAAATTTCTCTTGGAAAAATCTTTGAAATTGGTCAGAACATGAAAAATAAATAAATAGGATATTTGTCATTTTTGTATTTTGCATAATACATTGATTTTGTATTTTGCATAATACATGTTTGAGTATTTACATTAGAATCTAAACAAAAAATGAAACAAAGGAAGAAGAAACTGAAGAGCAGACCTATGAAGAGGCAATTATCGTAGGTGGTTTTTAATATATACCGCATGTGAAAAAAGTTTTCTAAGTTTAGCATTACTTAATATTATTGATCAAAATAAGGGGGCTTGTAAAAGTCCAAGTTCCAAATTCTTGTAATATGATTTAGTATTGCAGGTGCCCATTAATTTCACTTGTAAAAACTTTGAAATTGGTTAGAAAATGAAAAACAAATAAATAGGATATTTGTCATTTTGTATGTTGCATAATACATTGATTTTGTGAGTGTATTTTTCTAGGGGACTTTTTAGTCATCATACCAACCTCTATGATTTCTTTTTCAGATTTTTACAAAATTATTTGAATCAATGTGTGTTTAAAATTTGAAGAATGCCTCATACGTATACGAGAATTTCATTAGAATGAGGGATAATTGGAATTTTGACATGTTGGATTGCTTTAAAAAAATTAACAAATATCATACATGTATAGATAAGATAATATGTTCATACAAACTAACTTTCAGTGGAAGATCCATTTTTAGGAGATATGACAATCTAAATAATATGAGCATATAAATTAATACTATATTTACCAAAACATAACAATGTTACCTATATCAGTTTTAAAAGTTTTGTTCCATCTGGTATATATTAATTTTTGAAGAATATAGAAAAAACATCGATTTTGGACTTAATTTGCAGAATCTATATATGTTTGATTATTTATATTGGAATCTAAATGAAAAATGAAGCAAAGGAAGAAGAAACTGAAGAGCGGACCTATGAAGAGGCAATTATTGTAGGTGGTTCTTAATATAGACCGCATGTGAAAAAAGTTTCGTAAGTTTAGAGTTACCTAATATTCTTGATCAAAATAAGGGGGCTAGTAAAAGCCCAAATTCCAAGTTCTTGTAATATAATTTAGTATTACAGGTGCCAATTAAATTTCACTTGGAAAAAAATTTGAAATTTATAAAAACATGAAAAACAAGTAAATGGGATATTTGTCATTTTTGTATCTCGCGTCATACAATGATTTTGTGAGTGTATTTTTCTATGGAACTTTTTAGTCATGAAACCAACCTCTATGATTTATTTCAGATTTTTACAAAATTGTTTGAATCAATGTGTGTTCAAAATTAGAAAAATGCCTCATATGTATATGAGCATTTCATTAGAATGAGGGATAATTTGAATTTTGACATGTTGGATTGCTTTAAAAAATTAACAAATTCAGACATGTATAAATAAGACAATATGTTAATACAAACAAACTTTCAGTGGAAGATCCATTTTTTAGTAGAGATGACAATGTGACTAATATGTGCAGATAAATTAATGCTATATTTACCAAAACATAACAATGTTACCTTTATAAGTTTTAAACTTTTTGTTCCATCTGGTATATATTATTTATTGAAAAATATAGACAAAAAAATCATCGAGTTTGGATCTAATTTGTGAAATCTATACATGTTTGACTATTTACATTGGAATCTATATAAAAAATGAAGCAAAGAAAGAAGAAACTGAAGAGCAGACTTATGAAGAGGCAATTATCGCACGCGGTTTTTAATATAGAACTGCCTATGAAAATAGTTTACTAAGTTTAGAATTAATTAATATTCTTGATCAAAATAAGAGGGCTTGTAAAAGCCCAAATTCCATGTTCTTGTAATATGATTTAGTATTATAGGTGTCCATTAAATTTCTTTTGGAAAAACCTTTGAAATTGGTTAGAACATGAAAGACAAATAAATAGGTTATTTGTCATTTTTGTATCCTGCATAATACATTGATTTTGTGAGTGCATTTTTCTATGAGACTTTTTAGTCATCTTACCAACCTATATGATTTGTTTCAGATTTGTACAAAGTTGTTTGAATCAATGTGTGTTCAAAAATTGAAGAATGCCTCATATGTAGATGAGCATTTCATTAGAATGAGGGATAATTTGAGTTTTGACATGTTGGATTGCTTTAAAAATTAACAAAATTCATACATGTATAAATAAGATAATATATTTATACAAACCAACTTTCAGTGGAATATCCATTTTTTAGGAGAGATGACAATCTGAATAATATGTACATATAAATTAATGAGATATTTACCAAAACATAACAATGTTAACTATATAAGTTTTAAACCTTTTGATCCATCTGGTATATATTAATTTTTGAAGAATATAGAAAAAATATTCATTGAGTTTGGACTTAATTTGCAGAATCTATACATGTTTGAGTATTTACATTTGAATCTAAATAAAAAATGAAGCATAGGAAGAAGAAACTGAAGAGCAGACCTATGAAGAGGCAATTATCGCAGGCGGTTTTTAATATAGAACCGCCTGTGAAAAAAGTTTATTTAGTTTAGGATTACTTAATATTCTTGATCAAAATAAGATTGCTTGTATATGTTCTTGTAATATGATTTAGTAGTACAGGTGTCCATTAAATTTTACTTAGAGAAACCTTTGAAATTGGTCAGAACATGAAAAACAAAAAAATAGAATATTTGTCACTTTTGTATCTTGCATAATACATTGATTTTGTGAGTGCATTTTTCTATGTGACTTTTTAGTCATCATACAAACCTCTATAATTTTTTCAGGTTTTTACAAAGTTGTTTGAATCAATGTGTGTTCAAATTTGAATAATGCCTCATATGTATATACCAAAACATAACAATGTTACCTATATAAGTTTTAAACTTTTTGATCTATCTGGTATATATTAATTTTTTGAAGAATATAGAAAAAAATCATCGAGTTTGTACTTAATTTAGAGAATATATACATGTTTGGGTATTTACATTGGAATGTAGATAAAAAAATGAAGAAAAGGAAGAAGAAACTGAAGAGCAGACCTATGGAGAGTCGATTATCGCATACGGTTTTTAATATAGAACCGCCTGTGAAAAAAGTTTATTATGTTTAGGATTAATTAATATTCTTGAACAAAATAAGGGGGCTTGTAAAAGTTAAAATTTCAAGTTGTTGTAATATGATTTAGTATTAGAGGTGCCTATTAAATTTCACTTGGAAAAACTTTTGAAATTGACGAGAACATGAAAAACAAATAAATAGGTTATCTGTCATTTTTGTATCTTGCACAATACATTGATTTTGTGAGTGCATTTTTCTATGGTACATTTTAGTTATCAAACCAATCTCTATGATTTTTCAAATTTTTACAAAATTGTTTGAATCAATGCGTGCTCAAAATTTGAAGAATACATTATATGTATATGATCATTTCATTAAAATGATGGATAATTTAAATTTTAACATGTTGGATTACTTTAAAAAATTAACAAAATTTATACATGTATAAATAAGACAAAATGTTCATACAAACCAACTTTCAGTGGAAGATCTATTTTTTAGGAGATATGACAATCTGAATAATATGTGCATATAAATTAATGCTATATTTACCAAAACATAACATTGTTACCTATATAAGTTTTAAAATTTTCGCTCCATCTGGTATATATTAATTTTTGAAGAATATAGAAAAAAATTATCGAGTTTAGACTTAATTTGCAGAATCTATACATGTTTGAGTATTTACATTTGAATCTAGATAAAAAATGAAGCAAAGGAAAAAGAAACTGAAGAGCGGACCTATGGAGAGGCAATTATCGTACGCGGTTTTAATATAAAACCACCCGTGAAAAAACTTTACTAAGTTTATGATTAATTAATATTTTTGATCAAAATAAGGGGCTTGTAAATATCTAAATTTCAAGTTATTATAATATGATTTAGTATTACAGGTGCCCATTAAATTTCATTTAGAAAAACCTTTAAAATTTATCAGAACATGAAAAACAAATAAATAGGTTATTTATCATTTTTGTATCTTGCATAATACATTGATTTTGTGAGTGCATTTTTCTATGGGACTTTTTAGTCATCATACCAACCTCTATGATTTTTTCAGATTTGATAAAATTGTTTGAATCAATGTGTGTTCAAAATTTGAAGAATGCCTCATATCTATATGGGCATTTCATTAGAATGATGGATAATCTGAATTTTGAAATGTTATATTACTTTAAAAAATAATAAAATTCAAACATGTATAGATAAGACAATATGTTCATACAAACCAACTTTTAGTGGAAGATCAGTGTTTTAGAAGATATGATAATCTGAATAATATGTGCATATAAATTAATGCTATATTTACCAGAACATAACAATGTTATCTATATAGGTTTTAAACTTTTTGATCCATCTGGTACATATTAAATTTTTAATAATATAGAAAAAAAATCATCGAATTTGTACTTAATTTGCAGAGTCTATACATGTTTGAGTATTTACATTGGAATCTAAATAAAAAATGAAGCAAATGAAGAAGAAACTGAAGAGCAGACCTATTAAGATACAATTATCGCAGTCGGTTTTTAATATAGAACCGCGTGTGAAAAAAGTTAACTAAGTTTAGTATTAATTAATATTCATGATTAAAATAAGGGGGTTTGTAAAACCCCAAATTTCAAGTTCTTGTAATATTATTTGGTATTACATGTGCCCATTAAATTTCACTTGGAAAACCTTTGAAATTGGTAAGAACATGAAAAACAAATAAATAGGTTATTTGACATTTTTGTATCTGGCATTATATATTGATTTTGTGAGTGCATTTTTCTATGGGACTTTTTAGTCATCATACCAACCTCTATGATTTTCAGATTTTTACAAAATTGTTTGAGTCAATGTTTGTTCCAAATCTTAAGAATGCTGCATATGTATATGAGCATTTCATTAGAATGAGGGATAATTTGAATTTTGACATGTTGGATTGCTTTAAAAATTTTTACAAAATTTATACATGTATAAACAAGACAATATGTTCATACAAACCAACTTTCAGTGTAAGATCTATTTTTAGAAGATATGACTATCTGAATATTATGTGCATATAAATTAATAATATATTTACCAAAGCATAACAATGTTACGTATATATGTTTTAAACTTTTTGATCCATCTGGTATATGTGACGGACCGAAGCCCGTACGCCCAGGATCTCAGAAGGTGGTGCCGCACGATGCGACACCCGACAGCACACATCATAAGGAAACCATCGTATAACATTGAAAACAAATTGAATATGTACAGAGATGGTACAAACCTTCTGTCTCCAACAAACTACAGAGTTACAACAGCGGAAGATAATGTGTACAACTCACGCCCACCTAACTAGCAAAAGTCAGTTGTCCTGTCCTACGGACAACCCACACTATCAGCACTCATCTTCAGCGCGGCGTGTACGGCTCCCACTCTGCCGTGGTCCCCGACGGTGGACTCGTACCCCGAGTCCGTGGGGTACTCCTCACCTGCAAACACTCATAGCAGCAACCGTGAGCACGATGGCTCAGCAAGGCTTAACCGACTCACCTACACAGAAAACTCTACATGCAGGTCATATGCAAATAGGATGGTAAATTGCAGCAAACAGACACGACTACAAGTTCATCTTTTAGCCACAAATTAACGGTTCAGGGATCTGAAATTTAGTGAGCAATATTTGGTGGCACACATGTAGCAATACAAGTTATTCATAACAGCAACATTGAATCACATCATTCCATATGTTAACCTACGTCACGACTCAGTGACCAAGTGGTACTCATCACCACGAGGGACAGCGAATCGACTCGATATACACCTGCAGGGATACCCGAAGAGCACGTCACGTACGCCCACCCGTGGAGCTGCACAACATGCTCACTCGATGTCGTACGGGACAACCTTTCACCAAACAGCCCAAACGTCGAACCGGTCGCACCCAAATGGACAGGAGGTTCCCTACACGGAGCATCTCTCTATGCCCGTTAGCGGTTTTCCACCTTGCTGACCTCAACCTACACCTATAAATCATTGCATTATGCCTCGACCCCCGTAGGTATTGGTTACATCAGTTTATCGGGGCCCATATATCCGATATGCCTTCGGTACATTTAAACTTGATCAGCGTGGGCCGCACACGGATCAGTCCTCAATCAACACGGACAGGACTGCGCCCACAAGACTTCCTCTTGCTGTGCCCTAGCCCCTGCCTAGTCTCATTTTCTTACTAAAGTGATCTCACACCACTCGAACCAACCCCATGTGTCCCGACCCTATACTCGTGAGTGGATTCCAACTACACGACTTGTACCGAAGTCTATAACCATTTAGCACAGCATGAACAACTCGAGGACTTAGACACTACCGTCACTCTTTTTGGAACAATCTGGTCATGCATTTGGGGTTTCATCCACTCTACACCTAATGCACATACATACTTCACACTAAGTGTATATAAAGCAAGACTTTATAAAATTTGTTAAATGCAAACCGGGACTTGCCTTGTTGCTGCTTGTCTAATACTATATAATCCAGTTAGAGTCTTCTCTCCCTTGAGGCTTGGTCAACTGATTCACTTCAATGAACTCCCTCCGTTGAACTTCGTCGTCGACCGCCTTTGTTGTAAGCACTATCGATATGTATATGTACAAGTTTCATAATGCAACTAGATAATTTAATACTAAAACTTGTTAAGAATAGAGGATGGTTTGGAAGTGCTCATATGTGATGTTTTGCCTCTGTTGTGCTGAAAAATTAAAGAGAGAAACCCTTCTGCCTATAGGAACTTAAGTCCTAATAGTCTGTGTTGCATACTTGATATATGAGATGGCTGAAAAGCTTTGATTGAAACTGAAGATTAGAAACTCCACTGACTTCAAAACTTTTACAGCAATTCATACACTACCCAGTGACTTAGCTTGCCAAATTGCAGCTAAAGTGAATGGAAATTGTGCCCCTCATAATTCCCTCAAGATTTCTTATGTATTTCTCATATACATAAGAATGGAAACCGACTACAGGAAGTTCTAAGGCTCAACTTGAGCTGAAACCTTACATGTGAGTTCCTGGTAACAAGAAAGTACTTTGGTCCAAAATTCAGGATTCATTAAGTAGTTCCTCCAGAATAATTCTATAAGCAGTTATGCTACAAGGAATTAGTTCTGAAGTAATGTGCATTTTCATGCCCAATCATGTGAACTACCATTTCAAGTATGGCTTATAGAGCATGTCTGAATCTTTCTATGATTTTTGGAGCTAAGGATTGCCCAGAACTGATTTTACAAAGGAAGATTATTTTCTGAAAAAAGTTTCTGGACAATTTTGAGCACAGCAGATTGTACTCTGGAAATTCCTACTCAAATTAACTCCAAATGAGTTGAAATTTTGCTAGAAGTTCAATAACATCCTAAGGAATATTCTGACAAAATTTGGGGAATTTTGGCTTACCCAAACTCTCTCCATAATTCTTGTACAAAAAATCTTGAAAGAATTATCCAGAATTTATTATTGACTTTCATACAAATTGGGGTTCATACTTGGATAGATCTTTGCAAAATGAATCTAAACCAATTTTAATCACTCAATTTGGAGGTTTCTACACAAAGATATGATTTTCTAAACTTTGCTTGCAATCTGGAATTAAATTCCTATTGGAAATTGAATTGGACCCACTGTATAAACCACAACCAATGAGGTGCGAGAACACACCGGTTTACAGGGTTCCAACTGTGTAGCCACAACAGATCCGCAGCCACAGAGGATCTCGGTTTGAATTTCCCAGTGGCTGACAGGTGGGGCCGGCGCCTCTTCTTCAACCTCCGGTCCTTTTCTTCCCGCACGCGCGCTCTCCTCGCCGGACCGAGGCGGCGCCTCGCCGGCCGCGCGTTCCCGGCCATCTCCCGGCTGGAGACTCGCCGCCCGGGGGTTTTCAGGGTCGGGGAACTCGGTTGTGGGGTCGGTGTGGGCGCTGGGGTACAGGAAATGTGATGGCAACGTGCGGCAGCCTCGGGAGAGGTTCGGTGCCGTCGGTCGGTGGTCCTAGCCCGCCAAAAGCTCTAGTGATTCGTTCTAAAGCATTCTTGGATGCTAGGGAAGCTTGGCAAAGATGCAAACATGCACGGGAATGGCGGCTACCCTGCTTCCACCGTGCGCCTCAGAGGTGCGGCGATGTTCGAGCTCGGGAAAACATGAAATAACTCACACACCATCGGCTTCTAGATAGGGTTGTGAAGAGGAAAGTGATAGGAGGATGAGTCCCGATCTTCCGAGAGGTAGGGTAAACTTGATTGGGTGGAGATCTCGACGTTGATGATCCAAGGCTCCGAACGAACGAAACCCCACAATCACTACACCACTGCTCCGTTGGTTATCACCCGTGTCACACGAATGACCTCGCCACGAAGGCTTATCCCTGAAAGTGCAATCAAGAACACAAGCAAGAACAGAGAAGTTGCAATCAAAACTGAATTGATCACGAATTTCGGGTCTCACAACCGATGATCGGCGACACTGTTCAATGACAGATTGTAACTAAGCAAAACCCCACCCTAATGTGGTGACGGCTGCTGTATAAAAATGAGTTTAGGGGCATGCATGACCCCTTGACGCAACCCTAATGGGCTTCCACACGATACACGGGCCAGCAGCCCAAAAGGCGGTGGCGCAGCACCGGACAGATTCTGGACACCCTCTTGTTTCGCTGATTTCTGTCAACTTAGAAGGAATTTTGAGGTGGGGCTGCTTCCATTGGAAGCTTTATGAAATCACTGTTCCAACCATATATAGAACGTCCAAATCCGACTCCGTATGTGTCTGGAACGTCAGTTTTGGTGAAGGCAGCTCCTGGAACCCGAGGTGGAGTCGAAGTCGAGTTGTACTTGGGCTCCTCCTTGGTGTGCACGTCCTATCTCCTCCTCCTTGACTCCTTGAACTCTTCCCAGCCCCTTCTGGTCCTCTCCATTGTTCCTAATCAATAAAACATGCATGGAAACAAGCGTAAGTTCTGAAAAACAATTGACAAGGTTAGAACGTACCTGGAGATCCAATTGTCGTGCACGTGCTCTAGTGATTGGTCCTTGCATTGTATGCAAAGGAGAGGTGTCCTCATCATCCTCCCCCTCAATTGGAGTTGTCCTCGACTCAAGCTCATCTTCCTCACCCAAGTATGGCTTCAAATATGAAATGTTAAATATGGGACTAACCCCAAACTCGGGAGGCAACTCAAGTTTATATGCATTGTCATTTATCTTCTCAAGAACCTTAAAAGGTCCAGCAGCACGTGGCATGAGTTTGTACTTTCTCAAATCCGGGAACCTATCTTTTCTCAAATGAACCCACACCAAATCACCTGGTTCCAATTTTACCTCCTTCCTACCTTTACTAGCAGCAATGCGATACTTTTCATTCATTTTTTCAATTTGTAACTTAGTAGTTTCATGCAACTTAAGAATAAATTCAGAACGTTGTGTAGCATCTAAGTTCACAATTTCAGTATGTGGTAAAGGTAGCAAATCAATTGGAGCACGAGGATTGAAACCATAGACTACCATAAACGGACTTAACTTGGTTGTGGAGTGAATAGACCTGTTATAAGCAAACTCAATATGTGGCAAACACTCCTCCCATAACCTCAAATTGTCTTTCAAAACAGCCCGCAACATAGTAGATAAGGTACGATTAACTACCTCCGTTTGCCCATCAGTTTGTGGATGAAAAGTAGTAGAAAACAGCAACTTTGTTCCCAATTTATACCATAAAGTTCTCCAAAAGTGACTTAAAAACTTAACATCCCTATCAGAAACAATAGTATTGGGAACACCATGCAAACACACAACCTCATTAAAGAACAAATCAGCAACATGTGAAGCATTATCGGTCTTGTGGCAGGGTATAAAATGAGCCATTTTAGAGAAACGATCAACAACCACAAAGACACTATCAGTCCCCCTCTTTGTTCTAGGCAATCCTAAAACAAAGTCAATAGAAATATCCTCCCAAGGTGCACTATGAACCGGAAGAGGCATATAAAGACCATGTGGGTTAAGTCGAGACTTAGCTTTGTTGCATGTCGTGCAACGTGAAACGTAGTGCTCCACATAACGCCTCATTCGTGGCCAAAAGAAGTGAGCGGCCAGCACATCCTCTGTATTTTTAACACCAAAATGTCCCATCAAACCACCTCCATGCACTTCCTGCAACAACAAAAGACGAACGGAGCTAGCTGGAACACATAGCTTGTTAGCACGGTAGAGAAGGCCTTCATGCAGCAGGAATTTTTGCCATGTTCTTCCCTCTATACAATTTTCAAAGGCATCTTTGAAGTCCAAATCAGTAGATATAGCCTCTTTATGGTTTCCAAACCAAAGATTTTATGAGAAAGTTGGGACAGCATGGGATAACGTCTAGATAAAGCATTGGCAATCACATTGTCTTTCCTTTTCTTATGTTTAATGATGTAAGGAAATGATTCTATCAACTCAATCCATTTAGCATGACGTTTTTTCAGATTAGCTTGTCCTTTAAGATACCTCAAAGACTCATGATCTGAATGTATGACAAATTCTTTAGACCATAGGTAATGTTGCCAAGTTTGCAAGACACACACTAAAGCATAAAGTTCTTTGTTATTTGTAGAATAATTCAGCGAAGGCCCATGCAATTTTTCACTAAAGAAGGCCACAGGTTTACCTCCTTGAATTAGCACTCCTCCAATGCCAATGCCGCTCGCGTCTCATTCAAGCTCGAAGGTCTTCTCAAAATAAGGAAGTTGCAGCAATGGTGCTTGTGTGAGCTTCGACTTGAGAACATCAAAAGCTTGTTGTTGTGCTGGTCCCCGTCGAAACGGCACTCCATGCTTTGTCAACTCGTGGAGAGGTGCCTCAATGGTGCTGAAATCCCATACGAAACGCCGGTAGAAACCTGCGAGACCAAGAAAACTCTGAACCTGTGTGACCGTAGTCGGAAGTGGCCAGCTCGTGATGGCAACAATCTTTGCCTCGTCCACCTCAATGCCCTGTGAAGTAACAACATACCCAAGAAAAGACACACGATCGGTGCAAAAGATGCACTTCTCAAGGTTACCATATAAACGTGCATCGCGCAAGACATTAAAAACAGCACGCAAATGTTCAAGATGCTCATCATATGACTTGCTGTAAATAAGGATATCATCAAAGTAAACCACCACAAATTTACCAATGAAAGCACGTAAAACCTCATTCATCAACCTCATGAAAGTGCTGGGCGCATTAGTTAAACGAAATGGCATGACTAACCATTCATAAAGTCCGAATTTATTTTTAAAAGCAGTTTTCCATTCATCACCTAAAGCCATACGAATCTGATGATACCCACTACGCAAATCAATCTTGGAGAAAATAACAGAACCACTCAACTCATAAAGCATGTCATCCAATCTAGGAATAGGATAGCGATAACGAATGGTAATATTATTGATGGCTCTACAATCAACACACATGCGCCAAGTGCCATCTTTTTTTGGAACCAAAAGAACAGGAACAAAACAAGGACTAAGGCTCTCACAAACGTACCCGCGGTCCAGAAGATCTTGGACTTGTCGCTGAATTTCCTTAGTCTCGTCGGGGTTGGTCCTGTAGGCAGCACGGTTTGGCAAGCTCGCCCCTGGAACCAAATCAATCTTGTGCTCAATGCCTCACACATGTGGTAATCCAGGGGGTATCTCTGATGGAAAAACATCCATATATTCCTGCAAAAGGTTAGCAACAGCAGGTGGCAAGACAATGGATGTATCCTCAATGGAATATAAAGCATGTTTGCACACTAAAGCATAGCAAGTTCCATTAGAGGCATATAAATCATCAAGATCAGATTTAGTTGCAAGCAAAATAGGATTTTTCAACTTAATAGGTTGCTGAATTTCAGAATTGAAAACACCCTTTTGCTTAGCATTATTCTTTTTCTCCTGCTCAAGTTGTAAAATTTCAGTGGGACTCATAGGAAGCAACACAATTTTCTTGCCCTTATGCATGAGAGTATACTTATTAGATCGACCATGGTGAATAGCACCAGTATCAAACTCCCAAGGACGTCCCAACAAAAGAGAACAAGCATCCATAGGTACCACATCAAAATCAGCAAAATCATGATAAGAACCAATGGAAAAATGTATCCTTGCTGTTTGTGTTACCTTAACCTTACCATTGTTGTTAAACCATTGAATGTGATAAGGGTGGGGATGCTCCCGTGTGGTCAAGCCAAGCTTCTTGACCACCTCAACATTCACCAAATTGTTGCAGCTACCACCATGAATGATGGTATGTACACGGCAGTCCTTGACGACGAGAAACATGTTGAAAAGATTGTGACGTTGGCGGTTGTTGTCCTCTCGAACCGTGGAACTCAAAGCTCGCTGCACAATCAAAGTCCTATAGTTATTTATCGCAGATGTACCAAGAACCTCCTCAGCACCATCATCCGAACCTGAAATATTAGTTGCAATAATATTTTCATCTTCAATTTCAGAAGCACTAACATACCAACCATCAGCAGTGGCAATGATCGGCCGTTTGCTGGAGCAATCTCGTTGCATATGGCCAAGTCCCTGGCAGCGGTGGCACTTGATGTCGGAGCTGCGACTTGTCGATGTGTTGGGTGCAGCCGCCTTTGCTGCAACACCTGGAGGCATCTGGGACTTGCTGTTATCTTGTCCCTGTGATGTAGAAGGTGCGATGCTGCTGCGTACAACACCCATGGAGGGTGGTGTAGAAGCACGTATGCTCGAGGAGGGCGCTGCTTTGGATGGCACCGGAAATTGTCGTGGCGTGAAGGTGTTGTTCCACCGCTGTTGTTGGCGACCCTGCACTTCTTTTTCTGCTAACATAGCAAGTTGAAATAAACATTGAATAGAATGATATTCCTTGTAGTCAACTATGTCCTGGATCTCACGCCGCAAGCCCCCATAAAACCTAACAATTTGGTCTTCCTGATCCTCAACTACCCCACAACGAAGCATACCTTTCTGCAACTCTTGGTAGTACTCTTAGACAGTCATGTCACCCTGATCAAAGCGTTGCAATTTCTTAAGAAGATCACGTCTATATGAAGGGGGAACAAACCTAGCGCACATCTCTTCTTTTAACGCAGCCCATGTATGTGGTGCATTACGTGTATTGACAAGTTCATTCCACCAAATTATAGCAAAATCTTTAAACACACTAGTGGCTTGTCTAACTTTATGTCGCTCAAGAACAAGATGAGAGCTAAAATTTTGTTCTACCGTCATCTCCCAATCCAAGTAAGTCTCAGCATCATAAGATCCATAAAATGTTGGAATAGAAAACTTAATCTTAGCATAAGGATCATTATCTTGTTCAGGAGCATGAGGACGAGGTCTACCTCCCATACCTTGACGATTTCGTCGAGGGCGACGGCGCTGCTGTGCATCAACCTCATCGTTATTGAAGTCATCCTCTGTGTCGTAGTGAGCATGTGCATCACCATCAAGGATGATAGAGGGTGTAGCTTGTTGGGGAAGACGAGTCTCCATCTCGTCCAACCGTGTGGTAAGACCAACAACACTTGTATGGAGCCTCTGAAAGTTGTCTGTTGTAGTGGTCTGGTAATTGTTCAAAGCTTCGGTCAATGCCCGCATCATGTCCCTTAGTTCCAAATGGAGCACACACTCATCATCATCCGGAGGTGTAGAACCAAAGGTCTTATCCATAGGCTTTTTTCCTGTCATTGTTAGTATGAAACAGAAACGAAGACAAAAAGATCGTGAAGAACCCTATTACTACGCTCTCCAAAGTGGGTGGAAAATCGATCAGTAAGATGCGTCTTACCCCGCTCTTACAAGTTTCTTACCAGCACTGCAGATGGCCAACGGTGACCGGTGTGAAGCAAGCAGAGAGTGGGTGTGATTGCAAAGGTTACCTATTCTGCTCGAGAGAAGGTGGAGCTTGGAAGGCTCAAATGCAGTATATATATGTGGCACACAAGTTAGTAACAGATAGCAATGCTGAATAAGTGTCCAAAGAATTTCTCCTAGTTGCTGGCCTAAGAATGTATTCAAACAGTTGTGGCAACAAGCAAGGACAAGGATGAATGATGATGAACAACAAGGATAATATCAACAAGTATCCAGCACTCACACAGAAATAGCACAACTAGAAAACCCCTTAGCCTCCTGTTTTTGTCTTGAAGCACTAGTAGAAATCAAAATCTTTTTTCTCTTTATTTTTTTGATATTTTTTCTCAACCAGGGGCACAAGAATAGAAACAGCACCAAGTATTAGCTCAAACCGATAAAATATGAGATCGGCACAAATTCAGGAGCGATTGGAAAAACTGTTGCTGGAACTTCAGAGTTCGAAACGAGGGCCTTCTTAATTTTTTTATTTTTTGTTAAAACGCCATGACCGGCGTAGCTGGTGTATCGTATGTGGACTTTTTTGAGACCTTTCCGGGAAAAAATGCGCCTCAATCGGAGTTACGAGCGAAAAGTTATGCCCGTTTTAAGGAGGATAGCCCGAATAAGGTTTTGGTGGTGGTGGAAACTGGAACAGAAACGAATCGGTGGATGGAATTTTTTTGTAGATTGGTTTTTTGTAGATGGCAGCGGATGGAAGAAACAAAACTGAACCAAAACAAATCTAAACCAGCAACAAGACTCAACCTAGGACACGAACTCAGAACTACGGAGTCCGAAACTAAATTGTGCAAAATATTGAGCGGGGGTTGTAGGTCAGGGAAACTAATTTTTTTTTTGTGGCTTTTTGTGGACGATAGGACTGAAACAAAATAAATCTAAAGGGCACACAAGTATACCTCACGGTGAACCTGGAAATCTGATACCAATTGATAGGAGGATGAGTCCCGATCTTCCGAGAGGTAGGGTAAACTTGATTGGGTGGATATCTCGACAGTGATGATCCAAGGCTCCGAACGAATGAAACCCCACAATCACTACACCACTGCTCCGTTGGTTATCACCCGTGTCACACGAATGACCTCGCCACGAAGGCTTATCCCTGCAAGTGCAATCAAGAACACAAGCAAGAACAGAGAAGTTGCAATCAAAACTGAATTGATCACGAATTTGGGGTCTCACAACCGATGATCGGCGACACTATTCAATGACAGATTGTAACTAAGCAAAACCACACCCTAATGTGGTTACGGCTGCTGTATAAAAAAAGAGTTTAGGGGCGTGCAAGACCCCTGAACGCAACCCTAATGGGCTTCCACATGATACACGGGCCAGCAGCCCAAAAGGCAGTGGCGCAGCACCGGACAGATTCTGGATGCCCACTTGTTTCGCTGATTCCCATCAACTTAGAAGGAATTTTGAGGTGGATCTGGTTCCATTGGAAGCTTTATGAAATCACGGTTCCAACCATATATAGAACGTCCAAATCCGACTCCGTATGTGTCCGGAACGTTAGTTTTGGTGAAGGCAGCTCCTGGAACCCGAGGTGGAGTCAAAGTCGAGTTGTACTTGGGCTCCTCCTTGGTGTGCACGTCCTATCTCCTCCTCCTTGTCTTCTTGGACTCCTCCCAGTCCCTGCTGGTCCTCTCCATTGTTTCTAATCAATAAAACGTGCATGGAAACAAGCGTAAGTTCTGAAAAACAATTGACAAGGTTAGAACGTACCTGGAGATCCAATTGTCGTGCACGTGCTCTAGTGATCGGTCCTTGCATTGTATGCAAAGGAGAGGTGTCCTCATCAGAAAGCACCGCCATCTAGACTTGCTCCTTCGTGCTTGGTGTAACACCCAAAAATCCTGTTAAGAGGGGAATTTAAATTTTTTTGGACGTATTACATGTGGTGCAAAAATTTAAATTCAAACTGGAATTCAAATTAAACTCGAAACAGAAATGAAAAAGAGAAAGAAAAAGGAAAAAATAAACCTCCCCGGCCAGTGGGCCGAAACCCACCAGCCAGCCCACCTCACTCCCGCGCCAGCCCGCAGCCGCGCGCCCGCGTATCTCTCGCAGACAGGCGGGACCCACCTGTCATCCATGACCTCCCGCTCGCGCCGACCCCGGACTGTTCCCCGCGCGCGCGATCGTAACAGACCGGATTTCCGTGTCCCTCAGCCCGACTCCCGGTCCCAGAAGGCACCAGTTCGATCTAAACAAACCCGCCGCCCTTCCCCGGCTATATAAACCCCGGCATCTCCCCGTTTTCCCCCCCACAATCCGCCGTTTTTCCTTCCGGTGAGAACCCGAGTTTCTCCGGCCAATTTCGCTCGATCTTCGCTCGGGATTTCTCATCTAACGCGCTGATCTTGATCCACCGCCCCCGGGGAACCGCGCAGGTGCAGAAAACTCGGTGGTTTGCGCTTCAAACACAGCGCCGACGAGCCTCGCCGTGAATTCACCTCGGACCTCGTCGCCAACCGCTTTCTAGGACCTCCGAGCTCAAGAAAACCCCCGAGGTGAGATCCCCGACCTCCCCTCTACCGATCTATGCCATAAAATCACAGTTCTAGGAAGAATTGACGAAGATCCGAAACTCTCCACCGAGATCGCCGCCTCCCGCCGCCGTGCGCCGCCGGGCAGCGCCGCCCGCGCTCGATCAGAGCGACGTGGCCGCTTGTGCACCATCTATTTTAAATCGCACGGTAGAATTTAAATACCCGCGTACCGGTTCGACGTTATAATCTCAGCCGTCTGTTTTAAATCGGACGGTCCACGTCAGCCCCGCATTATAAAGGCCGGAATTCTTACGCGCTACCCCCTGGGGTTCTCGGAAAATACGAGCTAGCCCCGGAAACTTCTGATCTAGCCCCTGGAACTTCAGAAAATCATGTAAATTCATTTAAAAAACAGTTTTAGCCTCTGGACTTAATAAAAATTAGGAAAATCCCTCTGTTATGTGTAGTTAGACCCCTGGAAATTCTTAAAATAATATAATAGACCCTGTAGTGGGGTGAGTTTACCTTTATAACCCTATGTGATATTAAATTTAGGAATTTGAATATGTGTTTAGTATTTAAAATTTAAAAGATGGGACAAGCACATTGTAAATTCAAATTAAAAACTTTCCTAGTACTTGGAAAACTTTGGAGTGAGATAAAAATAGATTTTTGGCTGAAATGAATCTGTCTAATTGATTATTCACATTTATTAGTTATAGGGACACATTTTTAAGTAGAGAATAATTCTGAAAATTAGTAAAATAAATGTAAAAATGGTTCACATCAGAGGAGAAGTTCAAAAATATATTATTTAATATTTTAGACCCAAAACCTATTCTGTTTAGATGAGGTGTCTTACTATTTTCATAATAAAGTTCACATTTAGGCATAGGAAATAAATCTGAAAATATAGCAAGCTAGGTATGAATAACTAGAAAATGATAAATGAAGTTTCCAAAATCCAAAGAATTCAGTTTAGGGTTGGTAGAAGGTCTGAAAACACATTTGGAGTAGGAAAATACCCTCCATGCACACTTGGTAGCTAAAATGTGTATCAATTGAATATAAGGAATTTATTTAAATTGGAAATTCATATATAGTATGCAAACATAAATATGAATACAAAAGTAGAAACCATATGCACATGTTTAAAAGTGCATGTAAGCCCAAAATCAACACACATAGAGTAACCACATGCAAACCGGAGCTTGCCTTGCTGCTCTTGGTCATAGGCTAGCTGTTCCTCCGGAGTAACGAAGTCTAGGACTTCGGGTTCCTCCTCAACCTTAGCGACTACATGATAAGAGAGGTACATGTATTAATTTGAATGCATTTGTATTAAGTTTGAACTTGTGAAGTCTATAACTCTCATTAGACAGACCCAATGACTGTGAAACTTTTACTGTGGCTTGGTTACAACCTAAACAGAGATTTGGTCAAGTTTTAGTTGCAGTAAAGCTCATTTGAGCCCTCCACAATTAATTATGTCCTTGACCTTACTTGCAACTCTTAGGGCGTCCTAGGGATTTTCATGAGACAAACTATGACTTTCTGAAAACTAGATTTTCATAGGGTTCTAATGGAGTTTGTCTCACTTAATTTGAAGGTTCCTAGCTAAAGATATGAGCTAACCAATTTCAGAGAAAATTCTGAAAATGTTTCTGGACATTTTCTATTTTCTCTGGAACAGTTTCACTAATCACATCATTAGGTGGATCAAATGAGCTCCAATGGGTCTGAAATTTTTATGGTAGTTCAGGGATATTTTAGTGAACATCCCAGCAAAATTTCAGGATTTTCCTCCAAAGGATTCTCCAGTTAAAATTCTTAACATTTTAAATTTGAGGATTTAATTCTGGAGAATTAAGGAATTTCATGAAGTGAAACTTGATTTGATGGAAAGTGCTCAGAGAGCTGAATCCAGCAAAATTTGGTTCACTCAATTTGGAGCTTTCTAGCCAAAGTTATAAGGATTTGAAGTTTGAACTGAAACTGAAATTCGGGAAAAAGTTTAAACTCTGGCTTGTGGGCCCCGCACACAGTGCGTCGTCTCCCTCCTCGCGCCAACAGCGCGGCGGCGGCGATCTCCGGCGACCCTCGTCGGAACTGAGTTCCTGGCCACCCCCGGCCCGAAACTCGCCGCCTGCCCCTTTACTGACCCCCTAGACTCGATGGTGGGGTCGCCGGCCGCTGGCGATGACCGGAAACCCGTGCGCACCGGTGACAGCACCTGCTAGGGTTCCGGTGAGGTCGGTCCCGCTCTCCCGTGCACCAAATTGACCGGGAATCGGTCGGAGAGCATCAGTAGAGCGTGGGAAACACGAACCCGGGCTGGGTGGAAGCTAGGAATACCGGCAACTATGCTCTCGACGGTGAGCCGAGGTGTTCAGCCATGGCGGCGGGGAAAACAGCCATATCATGGCCGATTCTCGATGGTTTTCTCTAATTCCAGTTCGAGCGTGGGTGCTATCGTGCGTAGAAGCTACTAGGTAACGAGCTTGTCCAACCCTCGTGCATAGAGCACGAATTTCACCCGAAGGTGAGCTCGGTCCTTATGAACTGATCAAGAGTAAATTTGGAAATTCTCAGCCGAGGGTTGATCAATCGCCAAACGGCTTCGGTTACTCCATCTACATACAATCACGCACCTTTCTTGTGTAGGGAAGAGGACGTGACAACGGCTGTGCTGTGCTGTCCACGAGAGCCCGATCGGCGGCGATGCTTGGTTCGCCGGAGAAACGGTTCGGTACAGCTCGAGGACGCTTGCTCACTGGCCAACACGGTGCCTAGGAGGTTGCTTACGATCTCCCGGTGCCGTTTTGCTGTGGAGGAGGCTGTGCTCGCGAGTGATCGGGCTTGATCAAGCGTGAGCTCGAGCGGCGGCGGTTGCAGTGGAAGAACAGGCCGACTATGTCGGCAGCTCAGGGAATGGGCGATCGGAGCACGCCGGGGAGGGGATAAGTAGCCCGGCGACCGGTCTCTGGCTTGGGGCGTGCAGCAGGAGCTGGCGCCGGCTGCCCCCCGGTGGCGCGCGCACACTGCACCCGGGAACCGATTGAGCTGTGTTTCAGTCGGTTTGTGTTGAAGTAGAGGCTGACATGTGGGTCCCACTCCCCATTTTAACCTCTGAAATTTACTCCTAATCACTGTTGTAAACAGTGAACCCCATACTACCCCTGGTAATTCAAATTATTCACCCATGAACCATTTGAATTGATCAAAGTTCAAATTGGGTTTGGTTTGAGTGAATTTCAGCACAAGTGCAGTTTTGAATTCAAATGAAGTTTGAATTTGTCCCACTTAGCTCATGTCAAGATCAACTCCAAATGGAGTGAAAATTGGTGTGTGGGCTCACAAAAATGTGCTGAGTAAGAATATGCCTCCCACTTTTAAATTCATGGGATAAAAACAGTTTGAATTTGAATATGGTTTCAAACTGCCCTCTTCCTAACTATACCCAAAATGACCTTAAAAAGGTTTTGAATTTGGGTGAAACTTGGCATGAACACCCTTAGCAATGTATAGGAGTTTTCATATGTCCAGCCCCCTTATATCACATGTGTGAACTACCACTTTGGCAATGTGTGAGTTTGTTCTCTAATGAGCATGTTGATAATTGTTACTTGCTCTTCATTTGTGTTCATCATCCTTCCTCAAATGAGGTGTGTGGTGATGAACACTGCAAATGTGTGTCAAAAACTGAGGCCCTTACATTCCTCCCCCCTTAAAAGAATCTCGTCCCGAGATTATAAGGTGAAAATGAGAGAGAGGACGGTGGAAAATTACCGGATATGCGACGTGAAAAATTCGGGGTAGCTAGTGCGAAGGAATTCTTCGCTCTCCCATGTCGCTTCATCCATGGAGTGATTACTCCATAGAACCTTGTAGAACCACAACGTACGGTTGGGTGTGGTTCGGGCCTTTTCATCAATAATCTGCACCGGTTCCTCCCGATAGGTGAGATCCGGTTGCAGTTCTTCAATATCCTCCAGCTGAACGGTAGTTGATAGCTTAAGACACTTCCTCAGCTGGGAAATGTGAAAGACGTCGTGCACACCAGAAAGTGCTTATGGTAATTTCAGCCGGTATGCCACTGATCCACATCTTTCGGTAATCTGGAATGGACCGATGAATCGGGGTGCCAACTTTCCTCTCACCCCAAATCTGTTTACGCCCTTCATTGGAGACACCCGTAGGTATATGTGATCTCCAACTTCGAATTGTAATGGGCGTCTTCTCCGGTCCGCATACTGTTTCTGACGGGATTGAGCGGCTTTTAGGTTCGCTTGAATTAGTCGAACCTTTTCTTCCGCGTTGTTGACAAGGTCAATCCCAAAGGTGACCCTTTCGCCAGACTCACACCAATTCAATGGTGTGCGGCATTTCCTTCCGTATAGCGCCTCGTAGGGCGCCATCCTTATACTGGCTTGGTACCCATTATTGTACGAGAACTCAGCTAACGGCAAGTGATCATCCCAATTCTTGCCGTGGTTGATAGCGCAAGCTCGTAGCATGTCTTCTAGAATCTGATTTACCCGCTCGGTTTGCCCATCCGTCTGCGGGTGGTATGCTGAACTACGGATCAGTTTCGTCCCCAAGGCAGCGTGCAGCTGCTCCCAAAAACGGGACACAAATAAAGTGCCCCGGTCCGATATGATGGTACGGGGTACGCCGTACAAGCATAGGATCCGTGAGATGTACAGTTCAGCGTACTTCTTGGCGTTGTAGTTGGGGTTGACCGGGATGAAATGGGCAACTTTGGTGAGCCGATCGACGATCACCCACACAGAATCATGTTTCTCCAAGGTGGTGGGTAAACCGACAACGAAGTCCATGCTCACATCCTCCCACTTCCAGGCAGGAATGCCAAGTGGTTGTAGCAGTCCCGGTTTCCGCATATGGTGTGCCTTCACCCTTCGACATGTATCACACTTGGACACGTATTTTGCAACCTCACGCTTCATCCGTGTCCACCAAAACTTTCTTCTGAGTTCTTGATACATCTTGTTACTGCCGGGGTGAATAGCGAACTTTGATAAGTCAGCCTCATCAAAGATCTTCTTCCGTAGTTCCGGGTTTCGGGGTACGACAATCCGGTCCTTGAACCGTAGGACGCCGTCTCCGTCTTTCCGGAAACATTTCAGCTCCCCACTGTCTACACGTCTCCGCAAATGTGACATGCCCTTGTCATTCTTCTGGGCTGCCGCTATCTCTTCACGGATGGTGGGGATCAAAGCTAGGTTGTAGAGAGCTCCGTGTGGAATCACATGTAGTGGTGGTTCGCTCTCTTCCAACGGTGTGATGGTCAGATTATTGACGTGTGACTTGCGGCTCAGCGCATCTGCCACTACGTTTGCTTTGCCCGGATGATAATGGATCTCTATTTCGTAATCCTTTATCAGTTCTAACCATCTTCGTTGCCTCATGTTCAGCTCTTTCTGAGTGAATATGTACTTGAGGCTTTTGTGGTCGGTATATAAATGTACGAGGTTACCGAGTAGGTAGTGCCTCCACATTTTGAGTGCGAGTACAACGGCAGTGAGCTCCAAGTCGTGAGTTGGATAATTTTGCTCATGGTTTCTAAGCTGCCGTGATCCATACTCGACCACTCTTCGGTCTTGCATCAGCACACATCCGAGCCCAATGCCGGATGCATCGCAGTACACATCGAACGGTTTTGTTGTGTCTGGCTGCGCCAAAACCGGTGCTGATGTCAGGTGCTTGACTAAAGCCTTGAATGCTGCTTCACAAGCTGGACTCCAAACATATTTGGTAGCTTTCTTCAGCTGCTCTGTCATTGGCTTGGCAATCTTCGAGAAGTTCGGAATGAACCTCCGATAATATCCCGCGAGCCCGAGGAAACTCCGTACCTTGTGAACAGTTCTCGGGGATTTCCAATTCAGCACTTGAGTGATCTTGCTCGGGTCCACAGCGATACCCTCCGCTGAGATGATATGCCCGAGGAAAGGCACTTGCGATATCCAGAACTCGCATTTTCTGAATTTCGCGTATAACTTGTGATCCCGCAGCCGTTGCAAAACTATACGCAGATGCTTTTTGTGATCTTCCTCCGACTTGGAATATACCAGGATGTCGTCGATGAAGACCACGACAAACTTGTCCAGCTCCGGCATGAATACCGAGTTCATCAAGTACATGAAGTGAGCTGGAGCATTAGTGAGGCCGAAGGACATGACCAGGTACTCATAAAGTCCGTACCTTGTCGAGAAAGCTGTCTTTGGAATGTCCTCCGCCCTTATCTTAATCTGATGGTACCCGGATCTTAAATCCATCTTGGAAAAGATCTTTGCTTCGACCAACTGATCAAACAACATGTCGATCCGTGGCAACGGGTACTTGTTCTTGATGGTCACGGCATTTAATGGACGATAGTCCACGCAGAGCCGCAACATCTCATCCTTCTTCTTGACAAATAATGCCGAACAGCCCCATGGCGAGGAGCTCAGCCTAATAAAACCCTTCTCCAGAAGGTCCGTGAGCTGAGTCTTCAGTTCAGCCAACTCCTTGGGCGCCATCTTGTACGGCCTTCGGGATATTGGCATGGTTCCCGGTGCCAGTTCAATCTTGAACTCCACCTCTCTATCTGGTGGCATTCCCGGTAAATCATCCGGGAATACATCAGGGAACTCTCGGACTACTGGAATATCTTCCAATCTGATAGTTGTGGCTTGATAGACGCTTGGAAGCTTTATTTCTGGACTGTCCAGAAATAATGAGTGAGACCCGTGCACTACTGAGTTTAAGTGCACGACTCGAAGGACGGTGTCTAAAACAGCGCCGTGGCGGGTTAACCACGACATCCCTAGGATGACATCGACCTTCTGTCCCTCTAAGATAATGAGAGACGTGGGGTACACTCTACCCGCTAAGCATAATGGTGCTTTGGAAACCACTACGCTTGCTGAAATCTTCCCACCCGGCGAACAAATTAAATATGGACTATCGGTGGGTAGTATTGGCAAGCTGTGTTTAGCAATGAAAGCTTGGCTAATAAAATTATGCGTGGCGCCTGAATCAAACAGTACTATAGCGGGATGCTGGTGGAGTTGGAACATACCCGCAAGGGATTGGCTCGCCCTCCGGCACGTCCTCAATGGCAAGCTGGTGGACGGTGTCGGGCCTAAGGTTTGCCCGCTGCGCATTAGTAGGGTTCCGGGGTTGATTCCTCCCCGGAAACTGCGGTGCCACTCCACCGCCTTGCCTCTCCGGGCAACTGCTCGCGAAGTGTCCTAGACGACCACACTTGTAACATGTGGCCGCTGCTGGTGTAGTGCTCGGGGGATGAAAGCCCGGCATGCGTTGCTGAGGTGCAAACGCACGCGGCATCACCCGCTGCTGCTGTTGTTGTTGCGGTGGTGCTGGCAGTGCCGGCCGGAACGCCGGTGAAGAGTACGGCCTACTGCGGAACGGCATCGACCGCTGTGGTGGTTGCCAGCGTGGACCTGATGGTGGGTGATTCACCATCCAAAACGTCTGAGAAGGACCGCCTCCTTCTCCGCTGCTTTGCGGCGCGCTTCACTTTCGCTCTGCCGCCGCCAACTCCTTGCCGGAGTCCTCTTGAACAATCGCAGCATCAATGATGTCGTTGAGGCTGCCGCGATTGAACATCGCCAACTTGTCCTTCAGTAGCGGGTTAAGCCCCTGGTATAAATGGTCCTGCCGCTTCTCGTCGGTATCAGCATGATACGACGCATATAGCGCGAGATCGTTAAACGCCCTGGAGTATTCCAGCGCGTTCCGGCTCCCTTGTTGCAGGTGTAAGAACTCCTGCATCTTCCTCTTCATTAAACCTGGTGGTATATGATAGGCCCTGAAGGCCGTCCGAAACTCCGTCCAGGTCATCACTCGGTCGGTGGGCTATGAAGCACAGAAGTCGGCCCCGCTCGCGGATCCTTGGAGCTGCTGGACCGCGAACTGAGTCTTGCGCTGCTCGCTGATCTGGAGCAGCCCGAACTTCATCTCTATGGCGCGGAGCCAGTTGTCCGCGTCAAGTGGTTCATCCGCCATTGAGAATACAGGGGGATGAGTCGCCAGGAAGTCCGAGTAGGAGCTCTGTTGACGCTCCTCATGATCTTGACGTCTCTCTGGGCGAGACGTATTGGCGATAAGTGTTTGCAGCAACTCCGTGTGCTGCTGATGTGAACCCGCCATTGCCGCGACGATGTCGGCCAATGTAACCGTTGGCAGTGGCGGTGGCGGTGTTTGCTGTTGCTGCTGTTGCTGCTGCTGTCCCGAGGAGTCCTCGGGAGGCTGTTGGGAGGTCTCTCCCCCTTGGCTGGTACCCCCAACGTCAGGGTTGGCATGAGTCCGCGTCATTCTGAAATTCAAAACAGCAGCAATTAGCACATGTCTTACTTAAAATTCCATATGTAACAGTAGGTATTGAAGTGACACATGAATAATTTGCACAACATTCACATATATTGATAAAGTATAAACTTTATACAAGATACATTATTCTCGGGTCTCCGAGAAGTCGTGCTCATGTCGTCACTACCCATACATACGCTACTGTCTACACGACATGTCACCTATTACAAAATTTGGGCTACACTATCCTAGCTGCCCTACATGGCAACTGTAGAACTCGACCTCCTGTGGGTCGTCCTCCTCCGGTACCTCTGCTGGTGGCTCTGGATCTACCACCTCTTCCCCCATTCCGGGTTCTCCCATTGCTGGAAGACCCAAGACCACCGGTACTCCCAACACCGGAGGTACGAGGTCCTGCAATGCATGCACCTCGTCCATGGCTTGGCTGTAATCTTCTTCCCAGCCTTGTTCTTCCTCAATAGCGTCGTCCCGCTCTTGAGTAAGTTCCTCGTTCTGCTGAGTCAGATTTTGTACCAGTTCTTGTAACGCCGCGATGTTGACACGGCTTTTTCTCTTCGCCTTCTTCAGATGATGCAACTGATTGTGCTGATCATTCAGTCGCTTGATCGTCGGAAGGAGCACATTGCGGAGTGCACTGTGAGCACTCTCGAAACGGTCTCCACGGCTCGTGCTCTCCTTGAGCTTCGTGGCGAGATGCTCCGTATGAACAGCCTGGCTGTTCATCACGGCATTTCCCGCCCTCATCTGGAGGCTGAGATTTGCCTCCGCGGGGTTGTACCTTGGGCAACTCGGGTCCGTTGCCTCCATGTACCTCTCTTCCCACACATGCTGAGCCCGTCCCTCCACCGGAACGAGCGCGTATGGAGTGCCCTCCATAGCCTGCATGTGTAGTTGGCAGAAATGTGACATGGTGTCACGGGCTGCCACTTGCCACATCCCTTCCGGTTGTCTTCCTCTCACCGTGACGGTGAACGGCGCCCAACCGGGTGGCGTAGGTCCTGCAGGGACTTCGACATGGATCATCCACGTCTTGTTCCCCTCTTCGCCTTCTTCCTTGGCGAAGTATTGCGGCCTTTGGTTGTACCCGAAATATTGTAGCATTTGCCACAATGCTTCCGGGTAGCCGTTACGGTGAGAACAGTGGGACATCACCCACCCGTTCTCCAATTGCTTATCTGCTGTCATCTGTAAAAATATATTTGAGAAATGTCAAATATTTATTTAAACAGTAAACCACTGAGTTATAACATAAGACATGTCATTGAACCCATAAAACTTGGAAACACAGTTCATATTTTTAAACAAATTTGACTGCTGATCTGCTGTTCCCATGACAGCCCTGACCAGTTTCCATATCAACCTGATTTAGGCCATGCTAAAGGCAAAACCAATTCTGGAGCTCAACACCAAAGTTAAAGCTAACTTCAATAGCTTTCCGGAAAGTATTTGCTTGGCCTAAGATATGTCCTGGTTCAAAGTTATGAGATGTCAAAGTTAACAGAATTTCTGGAGAAAACTGGACAGCACCTCCCTGCTTTAGGTACTGATTTGATCCAAGAATTCCAGTTAATTATGTTCCTAATCTGACAAAATTTTCTGTTACAAAGTTGTAACCCACCTCAAAGCTTCCCAGAACTACCTCATTTTCTATTTTTGGATTTTTATGCAGGAAGTTATGCTTAATTTACAAAGAGTCTACAGAGAGTCTTTACTCTGTCCTGTTTTCTAGACAGTTTCAACTCTACTGCATTTTTCGAGTGATTAAGGGATGAAACACCTCTGGACCTCAACAGAAGAGTTGTAAAGCTCTTTCAAAGATTTCCAGAAATGTATCATGTGACCCTAACCTCGAAAGAACTCACCCTCTAACCTCTGATCAACTTCAGCCTTGATTCAGCTGGAAACAGAGTGCTCTGTCCTTAACAACCTATAAGTTAAAAACTTGTTACCTTTGAATATCTTGTTCAAGGAAAGGAGTTACATCAAGTTTTACTACTTTAGATCAAAACTTTCATTTTTTTAAAATGAAGTTGTTAATTTAGTGGGGTGTGACGTCGATGCGTCACCAGATTATGTCGGTACTACACCCTCACAAAGAAAACCTATACCGGACTTAGCCGGCTTCGTTATTTCAGTGGCACTAAACGTCACTCGCACACGGATGCTACACGTCTACCGTTTTGTGGTCAGGCTACCTGCAGAAACTCAAACAATCATCAGACTCGGCTGCACACCGAGCCCGGAATCCATACAGTTCGTACACCCGGCCGTCATCACTCGCCCGGATGTTCTCAAGCCAAACACGCCTTGAGTTACGTGTTCACGTTTCAGACCACGTGACGGGGTCTCCCAAATTGCACCACGCACGCTAGGGATAGGCGTTGCTCGAATACCCCAAATGACATGAAGAGTCGTAGAGGATACTAAAGCGGGTCGGGTTACCTGCCACCCGTGGGGCTCCACCCTTCAGCTTGTGCGCACTGGTGGACAGCGCTTACGTGCACCCCCCAAGACATGAACGTCCCGAGATGCATGATTTTCCGACATAACAAATAGGTTAATATGCCACTTTCTATATGCTAATAACATCCTTATACGGGCTACTAACTCGTTCCTCACTGGATTTTTGAAAAAAAAAGACCTTTGTACTGTGTTAAACCTCAAGCGAGCTCTGATACCATGCTGACACGACCCCAAAGGTCCTGTCGAGCCAGGATCACGCTGAGGGATGCTGCGTTGCACAGCACCGTATAACACACGTCAAAGGCACAAAGCGGAAGCGGAATTTTATTACATAACCAAGTTTATGAACATGTTTACAGCAAAATAAGTTCAGTCTACACTCACTGGCGCAGACTAAGCCTCAAGTGCACGTTCAGCCCTTGAACGTGTCCTTGCTAGAACACACACACACTAACTCTGCGGCGTGCACGACTCCCACTCGACGGGGTTCCCCTCCTGGGGTTCCGTCTCTTCCTCGGGAGTCCCTTCCTCATAGAATCCAGCAAAAGCTTCAAACACAAGCAGTGAGCACGAAGGCTCAGCAAGTCTGACCCGTCTCACCTAAACATGGAACTTCTACATGAGGGGTAATGGGTAACATGAGGTAAAAATCATTTGCAAGGACTCGCCTAATTAGTAGAACCTTACTTTCAAGTTTTAGCAGCAGGTTGTGGAGAACCTTACGCTAAGGCACATGAGAGAGCCGCAATCAAACAAGAAACGCAATTCTCTCATGTACTTTGCCCAAAGTTGAAATGAACTTTAGTTAGCTCTAAACTACAGCAAGTCATTAGCAATCAAGTTTATCTTTCAATCAGCAACATTTTTAACATGTAACTAGCCTGTTCTTTCTACGTCACGGTACAGTGAACAAGTGGTACTCACTGACCGCGAGGGACGGTGATTATAATCGATTTACACCTGCAGGTTTACCCGAATAACCCGTCACGTACGCCCGTACTCGATGTTGCCTACAACAACCATCACGGACGCCGTACGCAACCACCTTTCGCCCGTCAGCCAAATATTGAACCGGTCCCATCGTCCCGAGCAAGAGGTCTCTGCACGCGCATCTCAGTGCCGCCAGCCGATTTACACCTCAAGCTCTCAACCTACCCTCTGAACAACGGGCAATGCCTCAATACCGAGCTACCCGAGTTACATCGGTTTCCCGGTTCCCAAATAGCCGGTAGGTCTTCGGTACTGTTCTAGCTTGTCCAACAGGCCCGCACACGGCTCGGTCCTCAATCGATGCAAGTGGAGCTACAGCACACAGGCCCCAAAGTCCTGCTGCCCTTACTCTCCGCTCGGTCTCATTTTTCTTGCCATGTGAATCATGTGCTATCTCTACCCGAGTCGAGTGCCTCTAGCCTATGCTCGCGAGTAGTTCCAACTACTCGACTTGTACCGAATCCTACTCTATCCTAGCAATGCAGTAGCTAACGGGGTTTGCAATCCTAAACCCAACCCATGGTTTTCTTGGCTATGCAGTGGGGTTTCCAGACAAGACTCTAATGCAAAGAATAAAGGAAACACGTATGTGCTCAAAACAATAAAAATTTGTAAAAAGGTTAATGCAAACCGGAGCTTGCCTTGCTGCTCTTGGTCGTAGGCTAGCTGTTCCTCCAGAGTAACGAAGTCTAGGACTTTGGGTTCCTCCTCGACCTTATCAACTACATGATAAGAGAGGTACATGTATTAATTTGAATGCATTTGTATTAAGTTTGAACTTGTGAAGTCTATAACTCTCACTAGACAGACCCAATGACTGTGAAACTTTTACTGTGGCTTGGTTACAACCTAAACAGAGATTTGGTCAAGTTTTAGTTGCAGTAAAGCTCATTTGAGCCCTCCACAATTAATTATGTCCTTGACCTTACTTGGAACTCTTAGGGTGTCCTAGGGATTTTCATGAAACAAACTATGACTTTCTGAAAACTAGATTTTCAGAGGGTTATAATGGAGTTTGTCTCACTTAATTTGAAGGTTCCTAGCTAAAGATATGAGCTAACCAATTTCAGAGAAAATTCTGAAAATGTTTCTGGACATTTACTATTTTTTCTGGAACAGTTTCACTAATCACATCATTAGGTGGATCAAATGAGCTCCAATGGGTCTGAAATTTTTATGGTAGTTCAGGGATATTTTGGTGAACATCCCAGAAAAATTTCATGATTTTCCTCCAAAGGATTCTCCAGTTAAAATTCCTAATATTTTAAATTTTGAGGATTTAATTCTGGAGAATTAAGGAATTTCATGAAGTGAAACTTGATTTTATGGAAATTGCTCAGAGAGCTGAATCCAGCAAAATTTGGTTCACTCAATTTGGAGCTTTCTAGCCAAAGTTATAAGGATTTGAAGTTTGAACTGAAACTGAAATTCGGGAAAAAGTTTAAACTCTGGCTTGTGGGCCCCGCACACAGTGCGTCGTCTCCCTCCTCGCGCCAACTGCGCGGCGGCGGCGATCTCCGGCGACCCTCGCCGGAAGTGAGTTCCCGGCCACCCCCCGGCCCGAAACTCGCCGCCTGCCCCTTTACTGACCCCCTGGACTCGATGGTGGGGTCGCCGGCCGCCGGCGATGACCGGAAACCCGTGCGCACCGGTGACAGCACCTGCTAGGGTTCCGGTGAGGTCGGTCCCGCTCTCCCGTGCACCAAATCGACCGGGAATCGGTCGGAGAGCATCAGTAGAGCGTGGGAAACACGAACCCGGGCTGGGTGGAAGCTAGGAATACCGACAACTATGCTCTCGACGGTGAGCCGAGGTGTTCAGCCATGGCGGTGGGGAAAACAGCCATATCATGGCCGATTCTCGATGGTTTTCTCTAATTCCAGTTCGAGCGTGGGCGCTATCGTGCGTAGAAGCTACTAGGTAACGAGCTCGTCCAACCCTCGTGCATAGAGCACGAATTTCACCCGAAGGTGAGCTCGGTCCTTATGAACTGATCAAGAGTAAATTTGGAAATTCTCGGCCGAGGGTTGATCAATCGCCAAACGGCTTTCGGCTACTCCATCTACAAACAATCACGCACCTTTCTTGTGTAGGGAAGAGGACGTGACAACGGCTGTGCTGTGCTGTCCACGAGAGCCCGATCGGCGGCGATGCTTGGTTCGCCGGAGAAACGGTTCGGTACAGCTCGAGGACGCTTGCTCACTGGCCAACACGGTGCCTAGGAGGTTGCTTACCATCTCCCGGTGCCGTTTTGCTGTGGAGGAGGCTGTGCTCACGAGTGATCGGGCTTGATCAAGCGTGAGCTTGAGCGGCGGCGGTTGCAGTGGAAGAACAGGCCGAGTATGTCGGCAGCTCGGGGAATGGGCGATCGGAGCACACCGGGGAGGGGATAAGTAGCCCGGCGACCGGTCTCTGGCTTGGGGCGTGCAGCAGGAGCTGGCGCCGGCTGCCCCCCGGTGGCGCGCGCACACTGCACCCGGGAACCGATTGAGCTGTGTTTCAGTCGGTTTGTGTTGAAGTAGAGGCTGACATGTGGGTCCCACTCCCCATTTTAACCTCTGGAATTTACTCCTAATCACTGTTGTAAACAGTGAACCCCATACTACCCCTGGTAATTCAAATTATTCACCCATGAACCATTTGAATTGATCAAAGTTCAAATTGGGTTTGGTTTGAGTGAATTTCAGCACAAGTGCAGTTTTGAATTCAAATGAAGTTTGAATTTGTCCCACTTAGCTCATGTCAAGATCAACTCCAAATGGAGTGAAAATTGGTGTGTGGGCTCACAAAAATGTGCTGAGTAAGAATATGCCTCCCACTTTTAAATTCATGGGATAAAAACAGTTTGAATTTGAATATGGTTTCAAACTGCCCTCTTCCTAACTATACCCAAAATGACCTCAAAAAGGTTTTGAATTTGGGTGAAACTTGGCATGGACATCCTTAGCAATGTATAGGAGTTTTCATATGTCCAGCCCCCTTATATCACATGTGTGAAATACCACTTTGGCAATGTGTGAGTTTGTTCTCTAATGAGCATGTTGATAATTGTTACTTGCTCTTCATTTGTGTTCATCATCCTTCCTCAAATGAGGTGTGTGGTGTGGTGATGAACACTGCAAATGTGTGTCAAAAACTGAGGCCCTCACAAAGAGAAGTCGTTCAGCCCGTGAACGCTTCCTACTAGCTTCACCAAAGAAAGGCAGCGGCTAGTTTTCCGATGAGTTGAACAAACCGTGAGGTTCATCGTCTCACCGAACAACCCTATTCATTAGCAGGCATCCTGCTACCTGCAAAAACAACTCAGAAGCAACCGTGAGCACTAAGGCTCAGCAACACTTAACCGTCACTCCTAAACATGTAACTCTAAATGCAGGGGTAGCATGACAGTAGGAATAGGAATTTGCAAAATGCACCTCGACTAAACTTGATCCTTATATTCATATCCTTTTAGCCTTCATTTTAGTGGTCCTCACGCCTCACAACATCGGAAGTCCACAATCAAACAAGAAACGCTTATCCCGATGTTGCTAGCCTAAGGTGGAAGTGAAATTTAGTTGGCTCTATATCTACTTCAGTCAAGGTTCCAATGCAGTGATTAATCCACAAACAGGAAGTTAAGAGACTTAGTTCCTCTTATTACTAAGTCACGGCGCAGTGGGCAAGTATGCTCAATCCTCTTCCGCGAGCGACGGTGATTCGAATCAATAACAACCCGGAATACATGACACATACACCCGCCTCGAAAGACTCTCTCAAGAGCTCTTTCTTACGTTGTATGCAGCAAACTTTCACACGACACCCCGACATAGAAAAACGCTTCGCGCCGAGCAGGATGGTCCTCTACGCGGACACGTCGAAGTTGCCTGCTAAAGGATTTACACCTCCCGCCTTCTCAACGCCATTCCCACGCGAAGGATGAGTTTCTATATCACGGTCCATCGAGTTACATCGGTTTCATGGGTCCCATACCCCACTATATATCCGGTACAGCTCAATCTTGTCCAGCAGGGCCGCATACATACGGTCCTTAACCGACACGGACGGGGCTACAACCAACCTCCACATTTTCCTTACCATCCCGGTCCAGGCCATATGTGGTCTCAAGCATTGTCACACCCATCGCAGGTCGAGACCAACCTTGAGCGCTCCATCCTACAGGAACATCCCCGTCCCCATCTCATATTCATGAGGGTGCTCTTATCATTTATCTCTCGCGAGTAACTCCATTACTCGAACTTTCTCGCGAGTAGCTTTTTACTACTCGACTTCTACTGAGCTAGCTACAACATTAGCCTAGCATCTATGACGAGGCAAAGCCTACACTAAACCTTCTACTCAGGGATGTAATAGTCATGCATGTGGGTTTCAATCATCCTAGACATAATGCACAATGTCAAGTCTAATAAACATGAGGTGAAGTAAAACAAAATTTAAAACGGTAACGATATGCAAATCGGGGCTTGCCTTGCTCAACGGTTTTGTTAGAACATAGGAGTTAGTCTTCCTCCGGAGAATCCGCCAAACTCGTCACGAGATGGAGATCCTCGCTGCAGAGTCGAGTCCTCGTCGAACGTCGACGTCACGTGAGCTATTATATTGCAATGCACATATATTTCAAAAGCAATTTAGAAACTGTTTCAAAACTGTTGTTCCAGTTAACTCACACCTAAAATTGATAAACAACAGCAAGGTTTCTGTTGTTGGATCTAAACCTTAGAGAAGATGAAAGCTAGGGTGAAAAGGGAGGAAAATAAATCACCATGTGATTACATCCTCATATGAACACTTAGACCTAAAAGATGATAGCTCAAGTTCCAGAGGTCCAATGAAGCTGAGAATTTAACCACAGCTTCTATGAAAGCTAGATAGGCAGTGTGCAACAATTGAGCTCATGAAATGGCTCAAGGTGATCACAATAATTCCTTATGTGATTTTCACTGATCTGCCTTTAGCCTCTAGATATTACGCTTTCCTATGCGGCAAAGTATACATTTTGTGAAGTACAAAATGTCCTGAGTCCATAGGAATTGGTTTTACCATTTCTGGAGTTTCCTACATGGAGATATGGATTTTACAAAGAATGGGGAAAAGCTGAAAATATCTCTGTTCATTTTCCCATTTTTCAGAGACATATGGTATGAACACATCATTTGACCAAGCAAATGAGGTCCAGTGCCTCTGAAATTTTTACTGGAGTTCAAGGAATTTTGGAAGAATGATCTGTCCAAATTTGGGAATTTTTCCAATAAACAGAACTCCTGTAAAAATTCCTACAATATTTTTCATAAATGAATTAATGAGCCAAATTTAGGGATTTTTCATAAACATTTGGCTTCATCCGTGGATAGTACTCTTTGAGAGGAATCCAACAAAATTTGTTTCACAATTTTTAGACATTCCTACAAAAAGTTATGGCTCTCCAAAGTTTGAACTAGAGTGGGAAAATCTGGAAAACGTTTAAATGCTGACGGTGGGTCCCACCCGTCAGCCTTCTCCTTCAACCTCGCGCCAGAGGCCCGAGCGGCGGCATCCTCCGGCGAGGTTCACCGGAACCCAGTTTCCAGTCGCCTCCCGACCTCAAGTCCGCCGCCCCCCACAACTTTCGGTGCTGAACTCAGTTAGAGGGTCGTCGGCGGCCGAGGTTCGCCGGAAACTAGCCCGCACCGATCTCAGAGAAGATTAGAACTCCGGCGAGGTCGGTTTCCGTCGTTCCTTCACCAAATTACCATCTCTCGGGCTCTAGAGCATCAGGGGGACTAGTAGAGGCTGGACATGGACTCTAACACCGGTGAAACGGCCGGCAACCTAGGGTTCCACGGAGACCCGAGGCGTTCTTCTATGGCGGCCCGAAAAACCGCAAGAACTCGGTCGTTTCTGGATCGTTTAGCCCGGTTCTTGGTCGAGAGGGAGCGCTAGGATGTGAGGAAGACGTTTGCAAGCTCGCTAGGGCAGTCGTTAACCGAGCAACTCAAATTCCGGGGTAGACCGAGTTCTACCCTGATACACCACGTTTCGGGAGAACTGGAAATTCTCCTCACTCGGCTGATGGATCGTTGTACGGTTTGCAGCTACACGAGCTAGGGAAGATGACACACCTTTCTTGTGTAGCGGGAGAACGGTGAAATGGTCTGTAGCTCGGTGTCCACGGTGAGCCGGTTGGAGTTCCGCCGTGAGCTTCGGTTCTTGGCGCCAAATCTCAAATTCACCCCGAATCTCAGCCCCCAACTCCGAGGTGCGTCGGTGAGCAACTTGTGCACGCCCTTGCGCGCCTTTTCTGTGTTGGAAGCTTCAGCTGGGGAGGTGCGGTGGTGGCTGACGATCGGGAGATCGAGAGCGGCCGAGCTGTTGTGATCGTGGGCAAACTACCGAGGCGAGGGGGAAGAGTAGTAAGCGAACTCCTTCGGTGCACCCGCGATGGAGTCGATCAGGTCGAGCGAGAGCGGCAAGCAGGAGCTGGCGCTGGGGAATGGCGGTAACGCCGGGCGCCGGCGCCCTGTCGGGCGCGCACTCGTCCGAGGGGAAAAACAGAGGCGGTGCCCTGTGTTGAGGCTGACAGGTGGGGTCCACATCTCCCAATTTTTTTTCCCTCACTGTGCTTTAAGATTCCCACCTAAACATTGTCCAAATCTCCCCAAATTTGGAGGAGGGGCGAAACATGATGTGAAAAATTTGAATATGAAACCTGATTTCAAAATTGAGCACATTTGGCTCAGTTTCCAAATTCAAATTTGAATTTGAATGTGCTCACAACTATTCCTCCAAATAAATGGTAGATGAGCTCCAAAATTCTCCAAATTTGAAACTTAGGCTCTTGAATATATGAGAGATGCATCTATGATCTCACATATAGGCCTTTGGACAATCTGAATAGAAATCCTTTCAAAAGATTCAAATTGCGTTTAAATTCCCCCCACTCTACACATAGAGGAGGTGCACATGAGTTAGAGTTTTAGGAGTGTAATTATTTCCCCTAGGTTAACATGTGTTGAGCATGGGCTAGAGAAAATTTTTAACTCCCTCACATGTCCATTTGTGTGTTCATCATTTCATGTGACACAACTATAGTATTTTATTCCTTAACTTTGTTTCATAAGTTAAAATCAAACTTTACAAAAGTTAGGGCTGTTACATGCTCGACGACATCCTGATGAAAGGAAATTTGATAATGAATTTAAAGGAAAATATAGAAGACGAAAGGAGAGATGAAGGAAACGTTACTTGTACTCAATTTCAAAATTCATTAGTATCACGATCATGTACTCTACTTCGTAAACCGGACCATCGATCTTTTATCGTGATTGTTCGCCGTTTTCGTTTTTTCACATTATGAGTCTGTACATCTTGTGCATCTCCAACTAATTCATCGAGTCGTAGACCAGGCTCAACGACAAAAGAATCCGGCAACTCTTCTTCTTGGTAAACAACATCAATCTCATCAAGGTAACCAGTATTGTCCGGTGTATATAACCGCTCATGAGTATTCACCTTTTATACAACCCACCATGCACTAAGCTTTTCGCATGGATATTGTAGATAGTACACTTGTTCGACTTGGTGTGCAAGGACAAAGGTGTCGTAGCCTCGTAGTCGGTCCTTGTGTTTGACTTCTACCATGCCAAATTGGTTTTGTCGAGTTCCATTGTTATTATCAAACCAATCGCAGTCAAAGAATACTACTTTAAGGTCTTTACTCCCGGCAAAACTGAATTCTAGGATTTTCTTTATGATCCCATAGAAATAAGTTTCACGTCCTTCGGCATCGGCGGCCCTCGTCACAACTCTGGCGTTTGATGTTGCCCTTAGAGGACGTTGAGCTTCAAATTGAATTGAACGAAATCGGAACCCATTGACATCATATCGACCAAAGAGTTTAACTTTAATGGATCCGTTGGACAGTTGTCGCAAATCTTCATTAACACCGGCTTGTGTCTTGCAATGTCCAACATATGAAGTAAGAAGACTATTTTATGCTATGAACATAATTACTAAGAGGAACAAGACAAGGAAAACGTTACATGATTTTGAAATCAGGTTTGGAAGTTAGGTCCTCCATTTACTCCATAATGTCGCATTGTTTGTATTTGCTTGCTAGTAGGTTGCTGCTTAGACTTCCAATTTTGTCGATCGAACTCACTAAATAAGGACAAAACAGAATTATTAGCATAGATGTATAACACACCACGCAAATTAGTATAGATGTTAAACAACCACTTACTAAAAAAAATTATCCATCCCATCTATGTTAGCGTATATGTATAACAAAGCAGCTGTCTTTTCATCTGTTGAAGCATCATAGCTCGTGCCACTACCAACAGTGGTGTCTCTCGTTTGAAAAAGTGAGAGTTTGCTACAAGAGGTTGCTTCAGCCATATTGTACCGCAATACCGATGCATTGACATTGTGTTCTTCTGCAAAGTAGACACTTGAAAAGTATCCTATCTCCTGAAGTGTAAATGCTTCGGTGATGCATCCTTCAACCCTTGCCCTATTACGAAACATCGGTTTCAGACATTTGAGTGCTCTTTCAATATGGTACATCCACCTATATTGAACAGGGCCGCCTACTTTAGCTTCATATGGAACATGGATTAGAAGGTGTTGCATTGGATTGAAGAACCCTGGAGGAAATACTTTTTCCATCTTACATAAAAGCACGGGTATCTCTTTTTCCAACTTCTCTATCATCTCTCTTTTGATTTCTTTAGCACAAAGCTGTCTATAAAAATAGCTAAGCTCGGCTAACACCTTCCACACCTGATCGTCAAAATAGCCTCGAAACATAACCGACAGAAGTCTTTCCATGATTATGTGATAATCATGACTCTTCAAATCAGTGAGATTTCTAGTCTTAACATTAACGACTCTTCTCAGGCTAGCAGCATAATCTTCTGGGAACTTCAACTATTTCAACCACTTGAAGACTTCTTTGTTTTCTTTTGGTCGAAGGCAGAAAGAAGCTCGTGGTTTGCCACCAGCTTCGGAGAGCTCAAGACTTGGTCGGTTACAAACCTCTGCCAAATCCTTCTAAGCTTTTATATTGTCTTTTGTTTTGCCCGTCATATCCAAGCACGTGCTTATGATGCATTCGCCCATGTTACGTTCCTGGTGCATGACATCAATGTTATGCATTAGAATTAAAGACTTCATATACGGTAACTCCCATAGTGCACATATATGAGTCCAATTGTGATCCTCTCCGTAACCAACAAAATATCCAGGACGACCTTCATCTGGCACTAAATTGTTGAGCTGTTTAACAAATTCCGACCCGTTCAGACGTTGTGGTGGTCCCTTTTTTACAATGGTACCCTTCCTGAAGGCATTTCTCTGTTGCCTAAACACGTGATTTGGCGTTAACCAACGTCTATGACAATCAAAGTAGCATATCTTACCACCATGACTTGGACAAAAACAATCCGTGTCGGAAGCACATATTGGACATGTCAATCGACCATGAGTGCTCCAGCCAAAAAACATGCCGTAAGCTGGAAAATCATGAACAGGCCACAAGTACGCAGCTCGTAGGTTAAATTTCTGTTTTCTATAACAGTCGTACGCTTCGACTCCTGTTTATAAAATTTTCAACTCTTCAATCAATGGCTGCATCATCACGTTCAGTCGTGAACCAGGATGATCCGGTCCAGGTACAATAAGGCATAGGAACATGAGCTCATACTTCATACAAAGAGATGGTGGTAAGTTATACAGAATAGCGAACACGGGCCAACAAGAGTATGGTGTGGCGTTTGTACTAAACGGTGAGAAGCCATCTGTCGCCAACCCAAAGCGAATATTTCTCACGTCATTGGCGAAATATGGATCGAAGCGGTCAAGCGCCTTCCATGCCTCACCGTCCGACGGGTGCACCATCATGCTGTTGTTCTCACGTACACCTTCTTTATGCCACCTCACGTGTCTAGCTGTTTTTTAGATAGAAACAAACGCTTGAACCTAGGTGTGAAAGGCAAGTAGCGAAGCTTCTTCTGTGCGACTTGAGTCATTACTTTTGAACCGTCGTCATTAACAACTTCGACAAATCTCTCTTTACCACATTTTAAGCACTTGTTCTCGTTGGCATGCTCTCTCTAAAAAAGCATGCAATTGTCTAGACACATATCAATCTTCTCATATTTTATACCCAGACCAGAAATCAACTTCTTAGACTGATACATATCTTTAGGCACATTATGTGGTTGTGGAAGGATATCACTGATCAATTTGATGAGATCGTTGTAGCAGTTATTGGAGAAGAAATACTTAGACTTAATGGCCATAAATCTAGTCATTAAAGTAAGGAGTGTCATTTCGGTGTGTTCATGCAACGGCTCTTCTGAAGCTTTGAGAAGCGTGAAAAACGCTTCAACCTCCGTTGTAGGAGGATCCTCAATTCAGGATTTATGGCATCAAGCATCTCGTCCATCCTATCGACCCCCCGTGTTGTCATCCTCATCTGAAACTTGTAAGGGTTGAGAAGATGTCTCACCGTGAAAGGTCCACACCTCATAATCTTGCATGAAACCGTATCGACACAAGTGAAATGCCAAATTCACTTTGTCCCAACACTTTGCACCTTGACATTTCGTACATGGGCACCGCACCTTATCGATCATTGACAATGAAAAAGCTCGATCTACAAAAGCATCTGTCTTGGCGAACCACTCATCCGAGTGACCACCAGAACTGTTCTTCCAACCGGTATACATCCAACTACGATCCTCACCCATGTTTGAATCTGCAGTTTAATGTCAAGGAAATTATAGTTACTTTATGATTTATTTATGTCACGACCCTACATCTATTGAAAAGGATAGGTTCTAAACCCACCCAAGAGTGACCGAGCGGAGCGTGCTCATGACGAGACGTGTGGTCTGGATCCAAACGAAATTTCGGCAGCATAACCCCGTTGTTCTCCACTGCACGCCCGAAAATGGTGCAGCAGAGAACAACAGGGTTATGCCGTAGAAATCTCGTCTAGATCTAAACCCACGTCTCATCACAAGCCATGCCCCCTCGGTCACTCCCAGGCTGTCCAAAAGGGGACAATTCCGAACGTACACGCCTCACATGCGTAACACATGTGAGACGGGCCCGTTCGAAACGGGTGACGCATGTTGTATAGGTTTACGTCAATCTTTCATTTTTGAGTCATTTAAAAGAGAGAGAGAGGAAAGAACGAGAGACAAAGAAGTGGGTCAGCCGTCCTAAGTTATGCCCCGCTGGGGCCTGCCATTATCCTACGACGCCTTTAGGGTTAGCCGTCGTACGTTATGCCCCGTCGTAAGTGGGTCAAAGATGAAACCGCACCGTCGGGCCCGCCGTCCACGCGCGGGAGCTTGCCGTCCTCTGTGCCTATCTCGACTAATACATTACCGATAAATGGGCCGTGACAGACCCTAAATGGGTCATGTCAGGCCGGACCGGGCCGAAACCCATTTATTTACATATAGTAACTAATCACGCAATCAATTAAAGTATTATTTAAACAATAATCAATAATAATACTAATTAAACAATTAATCAACTAAGGTCAGGCGGCACGGCAGGGTGGGGCTTGGGGCGGGGCCGAGCGGCACAGCAGGGCGGGGCTCGGGGCGGTCGAGGCGTGGCCGGGGCTCGGCGCGAGCAGGGGAGGCCGGGCGGGGCTTGGGGCGGGACGGCAGCGGCTGCGGCGGGGCAGGGCGCGGGATGGCGGTGCGTAGTGGGGCGGGGTGCGGGACGGTGGTGCGCAGTGGCAGGGTGGGGCGTGGCGGCGCGAGGAATCGCCAGCGTGAGGCATCGGCGGTGGCAGCGCGAGGGGCCAGCAGCGCCTTGCAGCGACGGGGATTGGAGGGGAGCACCAATATGGCCACGAACAAGAACAATGATTTTTATAAATATAATAAAAATAACTGGACGTTTTCAAAATTTGTAAAAATAACAACCCTAATGACAGGTACCACGTCAGCCTTCTCGTTGGCTGTCCAGAGGCGGTGACGTGGTGGGTTACGTGGCACCTGTTGCCCAATAAACCGGCAACAGGTGCTGACATGGCACTGGTTACTTTTGCAACTTTAAAAATGGCCATTTATGTTTATTTAATTAATAAAAAAATCATATATTAAAAAATCCAAGAACATTAACTGAAATTTATGCCCCTGCTCCTCCTTCCCAAAAGAAATTCTTGTTCTAAATCCTGGGCATGGATCTGTCGATCAATATGCGAATTTGATAAACACTACTAGGTCCCCTCCCTGATTCCCATTGCCTCAGGGAATATCAACGTTCTCTTAGACGCGCTAACGCATGAACCAACACAAAACACACTTGACAACAGCATATAAGCAGCAGTCACTTTGTAGCATGTTAATGGATAATGTTAAGCTGAAGAACTATGTGACAAGTTGTAAAATATTTCACACTCATCTGGATCAAAATTTATCGCATGAGTGCAGAAGAAACAATGCAAAGGTGAATTGTAGAAGCAAGGTTATATCTCATTAGTTGCTTGAGATAAGTTCCATTATGCAATTCTACATCTTCTTTTGCTGGAGTTTTAGTCCCCTCTTTCAGTAACGAGAACACCAAAAAAGGCACAGATGCTTATGTAAGATGCTTGTTTCAGTTAGTTTAGGAGTGAAGAGTCCAGACTCCAGCACTTACCCCTGATCAGACAGTAGAAAAAACTGAAAGTGCCTCCACTAAACATCTGTCAACATCTTGGGGGTAACAGAAAAGCAAAAGAAGTAATGCAACTACAAAGCAAACCACAGACAAACTTATTGACTCCACACTCGGCCAATATTCCACTATTTTTCCATTTATTCTATGAGGTCTATAATGCTTTCACTACATGATAGCCTCAGCAGAATACTAAAAACAGGGTCATCAAGAGTTGTACGCCAAGAGATAATCTTGTTATGCTTCACCGTTCAAAGCCAAAAATGATACAGCGTCGGATTTAGCATAATTTATCAAATTATTATGCCCCGGGCAACATGTGTTTGATGCTAGTCCAAATTCCTGAAAACTCAACCGACATTTTCCCCTAGAGAATTGTAACCTCCTATGAGCTGAAGAAAATTTGATCACATGATATTTTGAAGCATGAGCATTTTAATTCAGAAAATTTAGCTGTGTTCTAATTAGAGAATGGCTATAGAAATGAACCCTGCTATATGTATAGGCACCGAGACGATGACGAGGAGGCAGAGGCACCGGCCGATCTGCTGCTGCTGCTGCTGCTCGGGCCGGAGGCCGGAGGGGGAGGGGGAGGAGACTTACCTCGGGCGGCAGGGACGGGCGGCGGCGACGAGACGTCCGGCGCGAGTCGGGAGGCGGCACTGGCCGCCTCCCGGCTCGCGTACGGGTTATATGTCCCGTTATTGACGACGGTGCTAAGAAACTGTCATCTATAAGGACCTTGTTGACGACGGTGCTAGGTCACCGTCATCAATAACTCCTCGGGTGGGCCCGCATTAAGCTAAAGACGACGGGCACCGTCGTCAATAATTTATTGACGACAGTACTCGTCTACCCGTCGTCAATAAAAAAGTTATTGACGACGGTGCTAAGAAACTGTCGTCTATAAGGACCTTGTTGACGACGGTGCTAGGTCACCGTCGTCAATAACTCCTCGGGTGGGCCTGAATTAAGTTAAAGACGACGGGCGTCATCGTCAATAATTTATTGATGACGATACTCGTTTAGCCATCGTCAATAACGTAGTTATTGACGACGGCTAGATAAAGTCATCGTCAATAACATTAAAGACGACGGCCCCGTCGACAATAAATTTGGCCATCGTCAATGATCGTTTTTCCTGTAGTGGGGGTGGGCTACATACGCCTCGCTAAACGGATGGTAAGTGTTATAAGCATTCTATTAAGTAATTTTATAATCTTCATTGTACTAACATGTATCGATAGGAGCACGAGAGCGGTCAACAGCCAGCACCTATCGAGGTGTGGAAGAGGGGTCATTTGCGAAGTGACCCGTCGCAGCCTGACCAGCTGTCTTCTCAGACGGTGACAGAGACTTTGGTGAGTTAATTTTTCAACTTAATTGAATTCTCTTTAATAGTACTAATGACGTTATTTTTCTGGTTTTTGCAGGCAAAGTACGGGGAGGAGGCGCGGAGGCTTTGAGGCGAAGAGTTCAATTGGCAGAGCGCCCCAATCGTCCCCGAAGCCGCGTATGCAAGCGGTGGTGGTAAACCTCACGGACGGTGAGCTTTGTAATTTTTAATTTACTATTACGAACTTTGAGATACAAAATTTAATAATCTTACTTCATTTGTGTAGGTTAGCCATCTTCGATGGAGTGGTCGACTCGAGACAGGCGCGAGCTTCCTCGAGAGCCTCTTCATCGCTTCAGGGCGGGTCCAGCAGCAGCCGCGCTAGTCGAGATCTAGAGCTCTAGAGTCTGCGAGAGGAGCTCAAGAGGACGCAAGAAGCACTCAGGGCTAGGGCCGAGGCGTGGGCAGCTGAGATCAGGGCTAGGGACGAGGCGCAAAGGGCTAGGGACGAGTGTCAAAATTCGTTCTTGTTACAGATGCAAGCTGCCATGCAGGTAACCTATTCTAGATGTTGTACTTAACATTTTTTACATATAAATGACATGTATATGATTTGCTTTGTGTTTGCAGGCTATGAGTGCAGGACAGTCGGTTGTCTTTCCGCAATGGGCGCCGCTAGCGATACAGCTGCCGCCGGTGCCGCCTGTAGCCCAGGTACAAACTTAGTAAATCACACTTGCACTAGTTAAACTTGTTGAAATTTAGTAAAATATGCATTTTCTTGTAACATGTCTAACCACACTTGCACTTCACAGGCGTCGGGAACGGAGGCTCAAACTCCGTCGCCTCAGATGCTTGGACGACTGCAGGAGGACGACTTTCCAAACTCCGGTGGCAGTGGATGGGGTAGCGTCTCTTAGTCAGGTCAGCCGAGCCTCAGACTTGTGAGTTGAGTTCCCTCCTCTCTCAAAATGTACGGTGTGAGACTTGTATGAAGAATTATATAATAATATATTGTGTGATATATTTTGCTGTGCTACGTGATATATATGCATGTTTGTGTCATGTTTTTCTGTCTCTGTGATCTAGTCATCGAGCCAGGGCTGGCCTCGAAGCCAGGGCAGCATTTTCTGTTTTAAAAAAAACTGCAAAAATTATCGACGACGGTTACATGGAGGCCATCGACGATACTGGCGAGTTATCGTCGACGGTGACAAGTGCACTGGCGACGATAAGTGTCCAGTATCGACGACAGTGCCCTTCTACCGTCGACGATACTGTAACTTATCATCGACGGTGTCTCTGCACCGTCGATGATAAGCTTCTCCCGCTGCCACGTGGAGGAAGTCACTTATCGATGACAGCTGGTTTTGGCCGTCGTCAAATAATTTATGGACGACGGTTACCGTCAATAACGTTATAGATGATAAAAAAACGTAGACGGCAGTATACCGTCGTCTATAAACATATACCACTGTCAATAAGCTATTGACAACGGTTTGAGCCTTATAGAAGATGGTTTGTGGCCGTCGTCGTCTCTTATCACGATTCTTGTAGTGAGATACACAAGGTCATGGACAGCCTGATCTACTAGATCAAGAAGGAGCGCAGCGCTGCCGACACGACATTGACGTGGGTGAGAAACGACATCGGCGCGCAAGACCGCAGACTCGTCGAGACCGCCGATACCGAGGCCAGCATACGGGCCCAGCTCCAGGCGCCTGACAGTGCGCGGGAGGCACGACGACGTCCGTCCACCCCGTGTTCCGAGTCCGCCGCCGCATGGCCAGGTGACAAGCAATTTCGCCCTCCCTGTCCCAGTTGAGCAGCGCGATGAGGAGGTCGGTGACGAGGAGGTGGTGGCGCAGGCAAAAGAGGGCAGTCACGATGATTCTTGTGGGGCAGGCTACACCGAGGAGGAAGTCGGTGATGCCGAAGAGGAAAAAGATTACGATGAGGTGCAGTGGGAGAATTTCAGACTTTTGCAAGGCCAGGTTGCAGATGGGATGGGCTCCACGAACCAAGCTTTACAAGCAAACACGGTCTCGGGCACTGACCTTATAAATTCCGTGCTGCCGTGTGATGACCAAGAAGTAATCAGAGACAATCAACAAATAGCTTGGAAATTGCGTAAGACTGGAATGTTCTTCAAAATGCTTGAAAAGGCTAGCTATTAAGGAGAAAGAGATAGAGAGAACTTCTGAGGGGAACTATAAGTGCTGGTTGTATGCCCCGGCTCAATCTTTTAGGCTGGCGAACATCGAGGGTTCTGATGCAAAGGCACCACAAATGTGATTTATGCCGGTATGATTTATCATCATCTTTTTTTAATCATGAGATAAGTAAATGGGGTCCTCACACTACAGGAAAACGACATATTTTCGTGGGCCGAGGGCCCACGAAAGTAACTCGTCGAAAATAAATTTAATTTCATCGGCGGCTCACGAAAATAAAGGTATTTTCGTCGGCCAAAAAGGACCCATGAAAATATATATTTTCATAGGCCAGAATGTGGCCCACGAAAATAACCTGCTATTATTTTCATGGGCCACATTCTGGCCCACGAAAATAGTGTCATGTTATTTTCGTGGGCTTTCTTTTGGCCCATGAAAATAATGTTCCTGTTATTTTCATGGGCCCTAATTAGGCCCACAAAAATAGTGTCCTTTTATTTTCGTGGGCCACTTGTTCGCCCACGAAAATAATATGGTACTATTTTCGTAGGCCAGTCCATGGCCGACGAAAATATTATTGCACTATTTTCGTGGGCCACTTGTTAGGCCACGAAAATATATACGACTGCAGTTACAATTTTATACATAATCTTTGTTCCAAGCACATGAAATAATAAATTATCTATCAAATAACATAAACACACATATCATCACACTTCATAACAACTACAACAAACTTAATTAAACATTATAAAATCCATTACATCGTACAAATAGTCTTGTCTATTACGTTGTCCACACAAACACGAACATTTCACATTGTCCATAAAGAAACACGAACATTTCATATTATCCATACAATAATTTTGTCAAAGCAAATCATAACACATTTCTATATTGAGCTTTCCAACAAATCAAGAAATTGCTTTGACACCATTTTCCTCGCCGTTTTCCTGTATCAAGCCAAAATGAAGTATATAACTAATAGATTCAAATAAAAACCAACAACATATTAGACTCTATGTCTTGTTATACACGAGCTCCATTTGAATATAAGATACACAATATATGATGTGTATGAAAACACAAAATTACCTAATTGCTACCACCGAGAGAGAAGAATTGGTCGACAAAGTCGTCCCCTCCACCCTGTCCTCCTGAAGAAGATGCTCGCAAATTTGTAACAGGACTATGAAAGTTTTGTGCCCTTGAGGATAATCCCTAGATAAACAATAATACATGTTACAAGTATACTAACACTTTATAAAAATAGAAGAGAACATAACGATAATGTGTACCTGTGTTCCAACGGGAAGAGGCTGTGGAGGCACCGGTGGCGATGAAGACATAGATAGCTGCGGAGGCTGCGGTAGCGGTGGCATGACGGCAGGCAGTCCAAGCTGAGAAAAGTATCCCTAAAGTCATTTTAAAATGTTTAGCTTCATTTTACCAAAAATATGCATGCATGTCTTGTTTAACATAAATATTTGAACTCTTATATTAATGTATCTGCATCGCTCGTTGCCAAGTTGCCAGATTAGAGAATAGTCATTTTGTGCTTTTATAAACTCGTCCTGTCGTTTCATGCTGTCTTCTTGTAGCCTCAACTGGTCTCTCAATGCAGCCTTCTCCTCCTCCATTTGTTTTAACTTGGACTCATTTCCTATGTGAGTACGCCGAGAAGAGCTCTGTCCGCTCTGTGTTGATCGTGACTGCGAGAGAACCAAATCGGTGTTCATGACACCATTGAACATTGAATACCTGAAATAGTGATATGTCATAATTATAAGGTGACACTTGGAAAAATTGAAGTATGCGAATATGTGAATATAAGAGGAGTAAGTTCACCTCCCGTGACACTTTCCTCCACCGGATTCATATAAAGCTACTACGTCGACGCCTTCCTTTCTCCAATTATAATCATCTCTATGACGTCGAACCATCTCTTCACCATATTTCTCCTACATAAAAACAAATTATAAAGCTACTATACAACAATTGTATTGATTAATAATTACTTTTAATTATATGACATACCAAGTTCTGAGTGGCCGTTGGAGTGCACAACTGACTCTCATCTATGCCCTATGATATAAGCATCAATGAAAGAGTGTTCCTCACCACATTGAGCAGCCTATATAGACATGTTATAAATATAGTTAAGCAAAAGCTAATATTATAAGAACAATATTACAGGATTTCAACCAAAAATTATAAGAACAGTAAGCAACAATCGAGTTGTCTCTGATCAATGAGAACAATATTACAAGATTTCAACCAAAAATTAGATCTGGAGTTCCTAATATCCTGTAGTGTTTAATCACCTTCCATAAAGAATAGTAATTTTATAATTTTCGTTAGATAACTAAATTCTAAGGTTCTGTTTAACCTATCATAGATGCATATAATTAATTCGATATAGCAAAGTCATGCAGGCATCTGCAGTTTAAACCCGACTCTGCATCTCTTTGGCTTGTTGCAGTAATTTCCCTTTGCTTTGTAATGATGTTTGATGTTGTAAATTATCCTGCAGAAAATATAAATGTGACTTCGTTTCATAAAGATTTGACTGCACATCTGAACTATGGAAACTGATCACCATGCGATGTATCATTTTTGGTACTGTGTACTGTTTTGTTCCCTGACTATTGGTTTGCACAGGCACAACCTTTGAAGCATTGTTTTGCACGTATGATATAACAACATGCATAAAGCTCAAAGAACATAGAATAATAAGAAATACGGATCTAGAAGCTGGATCCAGAAGTTGGATGACGATACTGAGTTGGAGTTCTAGAGCACCACCGCACTCCTTTGTCAGATCTGACCACCTGGTGCCTCTCCTCGATCTATTTACAACGGCTCGAAACCGTCATAAATAAGAGAAAACCATTGTAAATAACTTATTTATGACTGTTTTCCATTATTTATGACGGTTTCAAGCCGTTTCCATTAATTGGTCGTAAATAACGTTAATTACGACGGTCACTGTCGTAAATAACTAACTTACGACGGCTGAGAACGGCCTCGTAAACAAAATGCCGTCGCCTATGACCGTGCCACGTGGCGGGCTGAGAACTTTACTTATGACGGCTTAGACCCGCAATCGTCGTAAGTTATGTAGGTTAACTTACGACCGCTTGCCTCAGACTGTCGTATTTTATTTAGGTTAACTTACGACGGCCCTGTATATCCGGCCGTTATAAATAAGGGTTTTATTGAAAAAAACAAAAAACAGTTACCCTTGCACGATGGCCAGCTCACAGAACAGTTCATATACACAACAAGATATATATTCCATTATAATCATACAAAATATAAAACAGCAAGTGGCTAAACACTACCCCTTCCGCTCACGGATCCACTCGCTTCTCCACTCGCTCCTGTAGTGGGCATGGCTCGCATCTATCTCACTGATGTGATCTACAGGTATTCATAGTTAGATTACTACCAGGTAGATCAAGTGATTAGATGATACTATGTTCTAACAATCAGGTGTTCCTATCCATCCCGTAGAATGCTTATTAGGAACAAAACGATTTGTTATTAGGCTGTAGGCCACTTGGAACAACCGAAAGTGCCTCTCCCAGCTAATTTTTGGCTTTAATACAGCAGAGGCATATCTTTGATATTATTATATTGGCTTCTATTCTTTGTTGCCTGTAATTTTGTGCAGGTGCAAATATTGGTGGTTTTTCTGAAATCATTGCATATTGTTTTTCAGTTACTTTATCGCAAAGCAACAATAACTGATTAATTGACATGCTCCCAAACATAATTTAAGTAGTGCCCCCAACATCTATACTCTGCATGTAAGCTATTAGACAGTGTAAAAAGGATAAGGTAACCTGGTTGACCTGTTTAGGTAATGCATATTTAGCTATTTGGATATTTCATGCGCCTGGTATATAGGGTTGAGTTTGTATCATTTTCAACAGTTTGATTTCGGTTTGTTGCCTGTGCAGATGTGCCCTAACAGAAACAGACCTCCAGAGGGGCTCATTTATAGCACGTAACAGAGTTTACCCTGTGCGTACAGATCCTAGGGCTTTGCATTTCTGATGCATATATCCACTGCTCTGATCTTAACTTGTATTGTGCTTGTTTAATCTTCTCAAATACAAAAGAGATTAAGAACAGTCTAATTTAAGTTTTTCATGGGTATTGGATTCCGTGTTTGTCTAGTATGCTTCCTTCGTAATTTTTTTATAAGACCTTCCTGGTTTGATTCTGCTTGTCCCAGTCTATGGCCTTAGTGCAATATTCATTTTTTTTCTTTCCGTTTTAGATGTCATTGTTCATCTCAAGTATTAGAATCGGTAACAATTTTGAATGAGAGATTACAGTTGATTTTGGGACTGCAGTTAGTGGTGTGGTGTGTCGGGCAGTGTGCAATTTCTAGATTAGAGTATAGGACCATCATAACAAAAGGTGACAAGGTATAACAGAGTTTGTTTCTCCTGTCACAATGCCAGTTTTATGATCAGAATGTTTATCATGGCATGTATGTTCATCAACATTATGTCCCCGTAAATATGACGTACAGTTATTTAACTTCTGAAATTCTTTCTCGGCAACAATAAGCTTTATCATGATGTTCAGTTTCATGTATCGTTCAGATTGTGGATATACTCTACAGGTCAGGCTCTTCATTGCAACTTGGATCATCAACTTAGAATATCTATTACATAGATCAATCAATGTTGATTTGGTATATTACTCCTGGTACTAATGTTGCCTAAAAATCATCTACTCTATTTGTTCAGATTGGCCTACCTCACAAACTGAATTTGAACCCTCTATTTTGATTTGTCTCTTCAATCTGAGGGAAACAAACTGGAATTTGAGTTGTCTTTTTTGTTAAAAAGCTCTGCGAAAAAAGCTCAGGTTTTCACTGTCACAGTCCTACAAGTGTTTTAGTTGCCCATGTGATTTCAGGACTGCCTCTGTTTCACTCCTTTGGCAGTATTTTGTGTTTTTCCCTCAATTATTTTCATCGGGCCCCACAAAAATGAAGTCATTGTCGAGTCAATTTCATGGGCCACCAGCCGGGCTCACCACAATACGTGATAGTTTCGTCGGCCTATCCTAGGCTCACACAAATATAGGTATTAATTCATCGGCCTACCTGAGGCTCATGACAATAGAGTTCAATTTCGTGGGCCAGTTGAGAGGCTCACGACAATACATGTCTGTTTCGTCGGCCGACGCGAAACTCGCGACAATATACGTCTTAATGTTGTCATCCTGCCCGAGGCTCACGACAATACCTGGGATCTACCCGAGCCGTGCCGCCGCTTCCTTGCTCGGTCAAACACACACAACATAGCCGGGCCGTCGCTTCCTCACTGTAAGTGCATCTAGGTATCCCCGTGGATTTTGGATGATTGATGACGACAAATTAAGAGACTAATGAGCTGAGATGATCATAAGCACAGGATATTTTCAAGGCGGACATCTAAACTCTAAAAAAAGGAAAAAGATGAAGAACGGCGTCGAAGACTCGAAGAGTAGAAATTAGGGTTTCACTTGAGTCTTTAGTAGGCTAGCCGTATAAATGTGAGAGTGTGTGTGTCAAGTGCATTGAGATCATAGAAGAGAGCTCAAAGCGTTAGAAGTGTCAAATCCTTAGTGGAGAGAGGTAGAGAGGTAAAGTTGAGCTCTCACCCGGACAAAGAGTTCCTGTGTGAGATCGAACTAGTCCGGTGTAAGACGGACTAGTCCGGACTTTTGGTAGGTGGCAACGGTTGGCTTCGGGACTTCTATAAAAGGAGATGCCCCAACCTCATTTAAATAATTCTAGAACCCTAGCGCCGCCACAGCCTTCCTAGAGCTTCTCCAAGCCTTCTCCATTGCCACCTCACCTTCTTGAATTAAATCTTGAGTGAATTTGGGTGTGTGAGAAGAGGAGAAGGAAGAACTTCACGTTTAGGATCTTCAAGTAATCTCGTGCACTTGGTGTGACCTGTGGCTTGTAAGATCGGTGAAGCTTTGTGGAAGTGATCAAGTGGGAGCCTCGGATTGTGAGCAGCCCTAAAACTTTGTAAGTTCACCCTTGAGATAGTGAAGAACCGGGTTGGCCTTAGTGGCAACTTGGTAACGAAAGGGTTGTTAGATCTGGTCCTTTGTGGACTCCTCAACGGGGACGTAGATTCCTGAGTGGAATCAAACCTCGGGAAAAAATCCTCAGTGTCTCTCTTGCATGTACATTTCTTTGAAGATCAATATTGCTTAAGGTTTGTTTTAATTATTTTGCTATACATCATCACAATCTTGCAATTCATTTCAATATTCTGTCATACTTGTCATATAGAATTGCTAGTTGTTTTATCCACATTTTGTTAAACTAAAATCTGGAGAAAAACTCATAAAAATCAAGTTTTAGACCCTTCCAGCAGTTTGACCAGACTAGTCTGCCCCTGAGCCAGACTAGTTCGGCCCTTTTAGGTTTTTCCAACAAGCAGGTCGGACTAGTCCGCCCCTGAGCCAGACTAGTCCGACCCTTGTGTACTAATCTCATTTAATTAAGTCATTTCAGATATTTTAGCCTATTCACCCCCTCTAGGCAATTTCAATTGGTATCAAAGCAGGTCTCTCCATCAATAGTATATCCACTCGGAGAGAAGATGGCCGGAGTTGAGGGATACAAGATTCCGCCGAGGTTTCAAGGCGAAAACACGTATGACAAGAAAAATGACGCTGATGTGTTGAAAGATCACTCAAGTGACGATGAAGAAGTTCGCCAGCTGAAGGCACGACTTCGTGAGAAGCTAGGTCACTCTAGCAAAGAGAAGAAGTCGAAGGATCAAGAAAGGAGTAGTCAATCGGACTACTCCCAATATCCTTTCAACTATGAACGATTAACTTCTAACAATCATTACTTATCCATTCCTCTTGGCAAACCTCCTCAATTCGATTGAAATGATTACTCAATGTGGAAGCATAATATGAAGATGCATCTAATATCCTTAAACCCTAGCTTGTGGCAAATTGTCTTAACAGGTGTCCATCTTCCAAGAAACGAAGAAGACGTTACCCCGGAGCAAGCCATTCTACTTCATCACAATGCTCAAGCAGTTGGGGTCATCACCTCATCGTTGACTCGAGAAGAGTTCAACCGAGTCATTAGGGAGGTCAAGATCAAGATGATTGAAGCAGAGTTTGGGAGGTTCACCATCATGGATGGTGAGTCCCCTCAAGACATATACAACCGTCTCAAGGTCCTTGTCAACAAGATACGATCTTATGGATGCACCCTGTGGACGGATCATGAGGTGGTGAAGAGGATGCTTCGGGCATTCATGCCTCGAAACATTGCTCTTTGCTCCTTGATCTGTGAGAGCCCGGGATATGATCAAATGACCCTGGAGGAAGTGCTTGGAAGAATCATCAACAATGAGATGATAGAGAAGGAATCCTTGTTCTACAGCGACCTCCAAAGACTTGCCTCCTCAAAGAAGAAAGATGTTGCTTTCAAAGCAACATCTACATCACAAGACTTCGAAGCAAGTGATGATGAGGGCCTCGACACCGATGAATAAGAGGCGCTCTTCATCAACTAGTTCAAGAGGATGATGAGAAGAAGGAAGGGGGCAACCATTATGAGAACAAGAACAAGGAAAGGTCCAAGCCCAAGATGAAAAGAGCATGCTACATCTGTGGTGAATATAGACACTTCATTGTGGATTGTCCATATGAAGAGAGTAAGAAGAAGAAAGATGGCAAGTCTCAAGACAAGAAATTCTTCAAGAAGAAGAAACCATCAGGACATGCTCACCGTGGGAAGGAATGTGACTCAAACAAAGACTCATCCTCCAAGGATGAAGAGAAAGTGGCAACACTTGCCATTGGAAGGAGCAATCTCTTCCCAAACATTGAAGAGTTCAAGTCTACATGTCTCATGGCTAAGGAGGAAATAAGAAAGGTTAAATCTAAACCCTCCTCCTCTACTTCTTCACTTGATAGCCTTGATAGTAGTAGTAATAATGAATCCATGCTCAAGGATCTAAGTAGGAGAACCTTGAAAAAGATGAGATTGTTGTTGGAAGAAATATTTGATAAGAATGAACTCATCAACTGTCAAGAAGACATGCTCATCCTTGAAAAGGAGAGATGTCATGAGCTTGAAGAGCTCCTTGAGGTTGAAAGGGAAAGAAGCAAGTCACTTGAGCGTGAACTCGCTTTGAGCAAGGAAACTTGCTCAAATCTTGAAGGCACAACTGTTATGCTAAAGGATGAAATTGTCAACTTGACAAAAGTCAATAAGATCCTTGAAACACAAGTTGAGTCTCTCAAGATCAATGCACCTTCTTCCTCTATAATTTCACCCTCCTCAAAGAAATCTCCTGAAGCAACTCAAACTTGCAAGTGCTCAAACTTAATCCTAAAACTCAAAGATGGACTCAAGTTGGCGCAAAACAAGCAGTAATCGAAAGGTGGTATCTTTGACAAGGAAAAAGTGGCATATGCACGAAGTGCATATACCAATGTAATACCTCCACATGTCAAAGATGGTCTTGGCTATTCTCGGGAGTGGAGGCAACATGCTAAAACTCCCAAGATAGGAAAATACTTGATTGTATTTGTCAAGGAAGGTTCATCCAACAAAGAAAATGTAAAGAACATTGCAAACTCATCTAACATGCCTAAAAATAAACCTCATCCTTTGTTCCATGATTTTGATGCCTCATATGTTTTATTGAGAAACAAATTTGGAAAGATCTATGCTAGGTATGTTGGGCCACTCCGCAAGAGTCCAAAACCTTGTGTGTGGGTGCCCAAGTGCCTCTTGACTAACATGAAAGGACCCAACTCCGTTTGGGTACCAAAAGGTAAGGCATAACTCTATTTTGTAGGCAGACTCCTCTGGTGGATCAAAATGGGTGCTCGACAGTGGATGCACAAACCATATGACCGGAGAGAGAAAGATGTTTCTAGAATATGAGGAAAACAAAGATCCAAGTGAAGGAATATACTTTGGGGACAATAGCCAAGGGAAAATCCTTGGCACCGGTAAAATTGCTATCTCTCCCCATCATACTCTTTCAAATGTTTTGCATGTTGACTCCCTTGATTATAACCTTCTATATATATCCTAATTATGTGATAAAGGTTATAATTGTATTTTCACTAACGAGGGTGTGACTGTCTTGAGAAGAAGCAATGATTCAATCGTCTTTAAGGGCATACTCAAGGGAAAGCTTTACCTTGTGGATTTCACCACGGATAAAGCTCAACTTGACACGTGCTTAATGGTGAAGACCAACATGGGATGGCTTTGGCATAGAAGGCTAGCCCATGTTGGGATGAAGAACTTGCAAAAACTTCTCAAGGAGAACACATTCGAGGCTTGAAGAATGTTGTTTTTGATAAGGACAAGTCATGTAGTGCTTGTCAAGCCGGAAAGCAAGTCGGAGCTCAACATCCATCCAAAAATGTCATGACGACCACAAGACCCTTGGAGCTACTTCACATGGACCTTTTTGGCCCAATCACCTACATAAGCATCGACGGTAACAAATATGGTCTTGTTGTTGTAGATGATCATTCTTGTTTCACTTGGGTGTTCTTTTTGCATGACAAAGGAGAAACTCAAGGTGTGTTCAAGAAATTCTTGAGAAGAGCTCAAAAGGAGTTCTCCTTAAGAATCAAGAACATAAGGAGCAATAACTGCACCGAGTTCAAGAATACTCAAGTGGAAGAATACTTGGATGAAGAAGGCATCAAGCATGAGTTTTAAGCTCCCTACTCCCCTCAACAAAACGGGGTGGCTGAGAGGAAGAATAGAACTCTCATTGAGATGGTAAGAACCATGCTTGATGAGTACAAGAAGTCGGATCGGTTTTGGGCGGAAGCGGTTAACACCTCTTGCCATGCCATAAACCGGTTGTACCTTCATCGACTTTTGAAGAAGACGTCCTACGAACTTCTAACCGGTAACAAACCCAAGATCTATTGTTTTCGTGTCTTTGGGAGCAAGTGTTATATTCTCAACAAGAAGCCTAGGACTTTGAAGTTTGCTTCAAAATCCGATGAAGGTTTCTTGCTTGGTTATGACTCAAACACCTATGCCTATCATGTCTTCAACAAATCCTCTGGAATTGTTGAAATAGCGAGAGACGTAGTGTTTGATGAGACTAATGGCTCCCAAGTGGAGCAAGTTGATCAAAGTGTGCTAGATAAAGAAGAGGATCCACAAGAAGCACTTAAAAGGATGGCACTTGGAGACATTTTTCCTCAAGAACATACTCAAGACTCAAATGATCATCCAACAAACAAAGATATGTCTCCCTCCCATGATCAAGCTCAAGATGAACAAGGCCAACCTCAACAGGATCAAAACGATCAAAGTCAAGAAGGAGGATTGGATCAAGGGGGAGACAAAGAAAAGAGCGACAATGAATATGAAGATCAAAGAGTTCAACAACCTCATCCAAGAGTGCACCAAAGTGTTCAACGGGGTCATCCCGTCGACAACATACTAGGAGATATCTCCAAAGGGGTGAACACTCGCTCTCGAATGGCTAACTTTTGTGAACATTACTCTTTTGTTTCCTCTCTAGAGCCCTGCAAGGTAGAATAAGCACTACTAGATTCGGATTGGGTGGTAGCCATGCAATAGGAACTCAATAATTTTGAAAGAAATCAAGTGTGGGAACGCGTGAAGCGACCCAAAGCAAATGTTGTGGGAACCAAGTGGGTATTCCGCAACAAGCAAGACGAGTATGGGGTTGTAACAAGAAACAAGGCAAGACTTGTTGCAAAGGGATATGCACAAGTAGAAGGTTTGGATTATGATGAAACTTTTGCTCCCGTAGCTAGGCTTGAATCAATTCATATCTTGCTTGCTTTTGCTACTCACCATGATTTCAAACTATACCAAATGGATGTGAAAAGCGCTTTCCTCAATGGTCCGATCAAGGAGGAAGTGTACGTGGAGCAACCACCCGGATTTGAGGACGATAAGTATCCTAACCATGTCTTTAAACTTCAGAAAGCCCTCTATGGCCTCAAACAAGCTCCTAGAGCTTGGTATGAGTGTCTTAGAGATTTTCTTATTAAAAATGGTTTTAGGATGGGAAAAGCCCGACTATACACTCTTCACTAAGCATTTTAACGATGATTTAATCGTGTGCCGAATATATGTCGATGACATTATATTTGGTTCTACTAACAAAGCTTTTTGTGATGAGTTTTCAAAGATAATGATTGAAAGATTTGAGATGTCAATGATGGGGGAATTGAAGTTCTTCCTAGGATTCCAAGTCAAACAACTCAAGGAAGGAACGTTCATAAGTCAAACCAAGTATACTCAAGACATACTTAAGAGGTTTGACATGGACAAAGCCACCCATCAAGACTCCCATGGGAACCAACGAAAATCTTGACCTTAATGAAGATGGTCCAAGTGTGGACCAAAAGGTATTTCATTCCATGATAGGCTCTTTGCTTTACCTTTGTGCATCTAGGCCTGACATAATGCTTAGTGTGTGTATATGTGCACGGTTCCAAGCCGCTCCTAAGGAGTGTCACTTGATGGCCATTAAGCGGATTCTTAGATATTCGGTTCACACTCCTAACCTAGGACTTTGGTATCCTAAGGGATCCAAGTTCAATCTCATTGGTACTCCGATACCGATTATGTCGGTTGTAAGGTAGATAAGAAGAGCACGTCAGGGACTTGTCAATTTCTTGGTAGGTCCTTGGTTTCGTGGTCTTCAAAGAAACAAAACTCCATTGTCTTATCCACAGCCGAAGCGGAGTATGTCGCAGCCGGGAGTTGTTGTGCACAACTTCTATGGTTGCGACAAACTCTTATGGACTATGGTTACACTTTGAGCCATATTCCACTCCTATGTGACAATGAGAGTGCCATCAAGATTGCTCAAAATCCCGTGGAGCATTCTAGAACCAAACATATTGATATCCGTCACCATTTCCTGAGAGATCACTCTATCAAGGGAGATATCATTATCTCTCATGTTAGGAGTGAGAAGCAATTGGCGGACGTCTTCACAAAACCCCTTGATGATAAACGCTTTTGTGACCTAAGGAGTGAACTGAATATCCTAGATTCTCGAAACGTTGCTTGGAGTGTGTACATCTGTTTGTTGCTTGTTTATAAACTTAAAAAATCGCATGTTTTCAACATACTACCCTAATATCTCTTACTCTATGAAAACTGTGTTCAAAAGGACTCTTTGTCAAATATGGTCATTGTTTGTTTGATGTATGCTTACTGACCATGTTTGCCAAAGATATTTGCAAAAACTTGTCCAAAAGGATCATATTCAGCATGTAGTCGGACTAGTCCGCCCATAGGCACGACAAGTATGGGATATCTAGGACGGACTTCGCAGCGGACAAGTTCAAACTGGACTAGTCCGCCTGGGAGGCTGGAAGTCCGGCGCTGGTCCGCCAACATGACTTGTCCGGACACCAAGCCGGACTAGTCCGGCCCCTGGGTACTTATTCTCCCAGGGGCGGCCAGACCTCTCTCTTCACAGACTAATCCGCTTACACCCTCTCTCAAGCCGGAAGTGCCCATAAATTGGCGATTTTCGCTTTCCTCCACCAAAAATCTCGTCCAATCCATGGATTGGAGACCTAAGGAGTGCGGAAACCCTTCCCCGTGCTTTGTTGCTCAAGTTTCGACTCCAAATTCATCACATTTGAAGATTTCATTAAGAGGTATTCTTGACCTAACCAAATCCTTCCTTTTCTTCATTCTTAGGTCTTTTGCTAGAAACTTCTTCACAAATGTTGTTTCTAGTGTCAATGCGATCGTAGCCTAGGAATATTGCAACTTAATTTGAAGTTTTTGTATAAAAAATAGTTAGGGTTAGGGTTCTTCCTGTATAACCCGGACTAGTCCAGTTTTAGGCAGATAAGTCAGTTCTCGGGCGGACTAGTCCGGCCCTTGAACGGACAAGTCCGGTTTACACAGGATAAACTCCAACTTTAGCCATTTTTAGTGAATTCTTTTGCAATATTCCACTTCCTTGACCTCTCATCTCTCCCTTCCAAGTCCCACGGTCGAGGAGGCTCGATAAGCCCTTCATCGATGCATTGCCCAAGAGAGGGCGGCAAAGGAGGCCCAAGCGGCTAAAGAAGCCGTCCGTCGAGAGGCAAGAACAAAGAAGAAGCATGATCTCGACAAGGAGACACAAATTGCCCAAGCCGTTGAAGAATCCTTGAACGATCAACGGAGAAAGAAAAGGGATGAACGTGAAGCCCAAAGCTCCCAAGCTGCTAGTGCCTCAGAGCCCAAGAGGAAGAGGCTGGTCACCTTGGGAGATAAAGAGCGGGAAAAGGAGAAGGAATCCGAGGGTAGGGTTCCTCGTGCTCCAAAGAAGGGCAAGGCTCCACTTCCTGAGGAGCCCAAGAACAAAAAGGCAACTGCCAAAGCACCGACAAACAGAGCAGGAGGGATAATAATCAGGGAGAAAGGGCAACCGAAGCCCATCGGCCCCTTAAAGATGGCTGCCCCTGCTAGAGACCAAAACCGGAAGCCCAACAATCTGGCATTTGTATTGAAAGGGAAGGGAGCTAAAAAGGCGAGAAGGTTGAGGATGGATAAAGTCTATGACTATGAGAAGCACACAGCCAACCCTAGGTTTTGGTGTGACTTCCACTATGATTACTACCGCTTGGTGTACCTAAAAATAAAGACCCCAGTCGCTCAAGCTCAATGGGTAGATTGGGACTATATACATGGCCAAAAGGGAGCACAAAGCCTTTGATGCTGTGATTGAAGCCGCAGAGCCCTATGGAATCAAGAAAATCATGAGCTTCAAGTATGACTAGAACATTGAGGTAATTATGCAGTCCTACACCACTGTGTACTTCTCCACCTACGGTGACCGGAAAATCACCTGGATAACTCATGGAGAGTAGTACTCAGTCACCTATGAGAGGTTTGCATAGATACATGGCCTTGAGGAGCACTTGGATCATGAGATTATCATTTCCAATCTCAAGGCAGGGGACAGGGATCAGCTTGACTATATGTATCCTAGTCTTGTTCTCTATGAGTTTGGGCTTGCTAGGAACATCAAGCCGTTCTCTAGTATCCTCAACCGGATTCTGAGGAGGACCATTGCCCCTAAGGATGGAGATGCAGGGGTAATTCAAGGACACTTAAGGCATCTCCTCCTCTTGATAGATGGTGAAGAGAAGTTCAACCTTGTGTCACATTTATGATGACATCTTCAACATCTGTCACACTCCCAACCTCTCATGTGGTTATGCACCGTACATCATGTGCCTAATTGAGAAGGTGTCGGGGATAGTCTTTGTCAAGGATGCCACTCATCGACCTCTCCGTCCTCAGCTACCCCCCATTATGCCAGAACCCTCAAGGAGGAAAAATGCTCAACCTTCTTCTCGCTCAGCGGCCCCTTCTAGCTCAGCGGCTTTTCCATCATCTCCTCCTCCGTAGGTCATGAGCGGATTCTTCAAGTGCTTCAACGCAGTTTTTGCCTCTTGTCGGCGTGTGGAGGTCCGGACTCGACGCATGGAGAGGCGTCAGGAGAAGTACCTCAAGGCTGTGTGTGACAAGCTTGAGGCACCCGTGTCTCCCCCTGAGGAGAGTGATGGGGAACTCACTCCATATCCAGAGTTCACCGCTGATGAGCTCTCCCAGTTCAGGGAAGATGGAAGCTCCTCCAGGGTCGTGCCTCCATCCACCGCCGCAGACGATGAAGAAGAGGATACAGAGGCTACGGAGAGAGATGAAAATGGCGATGAAGAAGAAGACGAAGAGGATGACGAGTAGACTTAGCCGTATCCTGTTCCCTCTTTTCCTTTTTGGTGCCTTGATGCCAAAGGGGGGGAGATGGGAAAAGGATGTCCTTTCTTTTTATCATCTTCTAGTATTGTAATAGATCCTTTGGACATCTATGTTTTGGACATGACTATCTTGTAATAGATCCTTGGACATGGCTATTTATGTTTTATGCATGACTATCTTTTGTGTAACACTACGTGTTGGATTTTATGGTTTATATTTGATCATTGTTGCTCCTTGCTATGCTTATTGTCTTATCACATTTTTTAGCACAACACGTAGGCACCCCACCATAACATATGAATGTATGTCAATTCCCCTCTTTTACTCTTGCATACATCCGAGGGGAGTTTTGCATACGTACATTTGTTATGAAAATCAAATTTTTTACCTCCTATGTTGTATCTTAATGTATTGTCATCAATCACCAAAAAGGGGGAGATTGTAAGTGCATCTAGGTATCCCCGTGGGTTTTGGATGACTGATGACGACAAATTAAGAGACTAATGAGCTGAGATGATCATAAGCACAGAACATTTCCAAGGCGGACAACTAAACTCTCAAAAAAGGAAAAAGATGAAGAACGGCGTCGAAGACTCGAAGAGTAAAAATTAGGGTTTCACTTGAGTCTTTAGTAGGCTAGCCGTGTAAAAATGAGAGTGTGCGTCTCAAGTGCATTGAGATCATAGAGGAGAGCTCAAAGCATTAAAGTGTCAAATCCTTAGTGGAGAGAGGTAGAGAGGTAAAGTTGGACAGGTCGGACGACTTAGTCAGTTTTGGGGCGGACTAAGAGTTCCTGACTGAGTTCAGACTTGTCTGTTTTGGGACGGACTTGTCCGTTTCTCTCTTGGTGAGAGTGTTTTGGGACTAAGTCCTGGTAGACCGGACTTGTCCGCCTCAGTGGCCGGACTAGTCCGGGCTAGCTAGACTTGTCCGTTTTCACACGGACCAAGAGTTTCTGTGTGAGTTCAGGCTAGTCCGTTCTGAGGCGGACTAATCCGTATGATTGTGAGATGAGAGATCCCACGGCTAAGTCATGGTGGACCGGACTTGTCCGCATCTGTGGTCGGACTAGTGCGGATCCTCTAGACTTGTCTGTTCTCTCCCAGCCAAAGAGTTCTTGTGTGAGTTCGGGCTAGTCCGTTCTGAGGCGGACTAGTCCGTATGGTTGTGACATGAGAGCTCCCACAACTAAGTCTTGGTGGAACGGACTTGTCTGCCTCGGTGGACGGACTAGTCCGGGTCCTCCAGAGTTGTCCGCTCTCACCCGGTCAAAGAGTTCTTGTGTGAGATCAGACTAGTCCGGTGTAAGGCGGACTGGTCCGGACTTTTCGTAGGTGGCAACGGTTGTCTTCGGGACTTCTATAAAAGGATATGCCCTGACCTCATTTAAATAACTCTGGAGCCCTAGCACCGCCACAACCTTCCTAGAGCTTCTCCAAGCCTTCTCCATTGCCTACTCACCCTCTTGAATCAAATCTTGAGTGAATTTGGGTGTGTGAGAAGAGGAGAAGGAAGAACTTCGCGTTTAGGCTCTTGAAGTGATCTCGTGCACTTGGTGTGACCTGTGGCTTGTAAGATCGGTGAAGCTTTGTGGAAGTGATCAAGTGGGAGCCTCGGATTGTTAGCAGCCCTAAAACTTTGTAAGTTCACCCTTAAGATAGTGAAGAACTGGGTTGGCCTTAGTGGCGACTTGGTGAGAAAAGGGTTGTTAGACCCGGTCCTTTGTGGACTCCTCAACATGGACGTAGATTACTTAGTGGGATCGAACCTCGGGAAAAAAATCTCATTGTCTCTCTTGCATGTACATTTCTTTGAAGATCAATATTGCTTAAGGTTTGTTTTAATTATTTCGCTATACATCATCACATCTTGCAATTTATTTCAATATTCTGTCATACTTGTCATATAGAATTGCTAGTTGTTTTATCCACATTTTGTTAAACTAAAATCTGGAGAAAACCCATAAAAATCAAGCTTTAGACCCTTCCAGCAGTTTGACCAGACTAGTCCGTCCCTGAGCCAGACTAGTCCGGCCCTTTTAGGTTTTTCCAGCAAGCAGACCGGACTTATACGCCCTTGGGCCAGACTAGTCTGGCCCTTGTGTACTAATCTCATTTAATTAAGTCATGTCAGTTATTTTAGCCTATTCACCCCCTATAGGCAATTTCACTCACTCGGTCGGTCGCCGCTTCCTCGCGAGGTCCGCCGCCGTGTCGCCGCATCGTTCCGCCGCCGCCCCTCACCAGCGCCGCCACTCCGCCGCCGAGTCCCTGCGCCGGGCCTCTCGAGCCGCCCAACGACTGGTGCCGCTCCTCCCGGCGCCGCCTGGCCGGCACAGCTCCTCCCGCCACTGAGCTTCCTGTTTCTCGGGCTGCCCCGGAGGCCACGCACGCCATCGGTGCCGTCCTGGACACCGCCACTCCCCTAGATGCCGCCGAGCCACCTCCTCCGCCGGCTAGCTCAAGTAATGTTGAAATTTAATAAGTGCTTGCTCATTGCTAGTAAATGTGACAGCAAAAATGGATCTTGAGCAGTTGCATGGCCTTGATGTAGGATTTTATCGAGAGAGAGTGTATGTGATTGATGGATCTATGATCGAAAAACATATCCAAGCTCCGTGGCTAGTCTGCGATCTTTAGACTTTTTGAATGTAGCGAACAGAAACATCTGAGTAGCTAAAGGAAGGAAAATCAATCTATATTGCACGGGACCGTCCACTTTAGCTTCATATGGAAGAGATAAGAAGATGTTCCATTGGATTGAAGAAGCCTGGAGGAAAAATGCCATCTTACATAATAATATCGATATCTGCTTCTCCAACTTAATCATCATTTCTATTGTGATTTCTTTAGCACAGAGGTGTCTATAGAAGTGGCTAAGCTCGGTAGAAGTATTTCCATGATCATGTGATAATCATGACTCTTCAACCCAGTGAGTTTTCCTGTTTTCACATTCACAGCTTGTTTCACACTAGCTGCGTAACAATATAGGAATTTCAAACTTTTCAACCATTCGAGGACTTCTTTTTTTCTTTGGGTCGAAGACGGAAGGAAGCACGTGGTTTACCACCACATTTAAAGAGCTCAAGAGTTGGATGGCTACAAAGCTCAGCCTGATCCTTTCAAGCCTTTATTTGTCTTTTCATTTGCCCGTCATGTTCATGCATGTGCTTATTATACATTCTCCCGTGTTACGCTCTTGATGCATGACATAAATATTGTGTATTAGTATCAACGACTTACATATGGTAGCTCCCATAGTCCACATATATGAGTCCAATTATGATCATCTCTGAAACCGAGAAAATATCCAGGTCGATCTTTATCCGGCAACAGTTTGTCCAACATATCAGATATTTCCGACCCGTTAAGACATGTTGATGGTCCTTTAGTAACAACAATGTCCTTTCTGAATACATTCCTCTGTTGCCTAAACATGTGATTTGAAGGAAGCCAACGTCTTTAACAATCGAAGTAACATATCTTTCCTCCATGACTATGTCGAAAACAATCAGTGTCAGAAGCACAAATCAGACAAGTCAAACGACCATCGGTGCTCCATCCAGAAAACATGCCATAGACCGGAAAATCATGGACGGACCACAAATAAGCCGCTCGAAGGTTGAATCGCTGCTTCTTGTAATTGTCGTACGCTTTGACTCCATTTCGCAACATTTTCAATTCTTCGATTTGCGATTTCAACATCATGTTGATACGTGACCCAGAATGATCCGGCCCACGTAAAATGAGGCTAAGGAACATGAACTCATACATTATACAAAGAACTGGTGGTAGATTGTACGGAATGACAAAGGAAGGCCAACAAGAGTATGGTGAAGCGTTTGTACTAAACGGCAAAAATCATCTGTCGCCAACCCAATCCGAACATTTCTCGCATCACGGCCAAAATCTGGATCAAACCGGTCCAGCGCCTTTCATGCCTCACCGTCGGACGGGTGCGTCATGACTTCTTTGTTCTGACGGACACCTTCTTTGTGTCATCTCATGTGTCTGGCAGTTTTTTTTCGAAATAAACAAACACTTCAACCATGGTGTCACGGGTAAGTATCGAAGCTGCTTACGTGCGACTTCTGTCGTCACATTTTCACCATCTTGATTAACGACTTTGACATACCTCGATTCACCATAGTTTAAACATTTCTTCTCTTTGGCATATTCTCTCCAGAAAAGCATGCAGTTGTCTGGACACACATAAATCTTCTCATATTTCATACAGAGGACCAAAAGCAATTTCTTCGCGTGATACATATCTTTAGGCACTTTATGGGGCCGTGGGAGGATATCGCTGATAATTTTGATGAGGTCATTGTAACAATTATTAGAAAAGAAGTACTTAGACTTAACTTCTATAAGTCTAGTCATGAAAGTGAGGAGGGTCATTTCTGTGTGTTCATGCAGCGGCTGTTCTGAAGCTTTGAGAAGCTTAAAGAACGCTTCAACCTCCGTTGTAGGTGGATCTTCCGTAATGTCTGGTTGTATAGCTTCTAGCATCTCATCCATCCTATCATCCCCCGTGTTATCATCATTGTCCTCTTCCACTTCTTGTACAACTTTAGAAGCTATCTCGTCATGAAAGGTCCATACCTCATAACATGGCGTATAACCATTTTGACACAAATGTATCGAAAGTTCCACTTTGTCCAAAAACTTGGTATTCCAGTATTTCATACATGAGCATTGCACCTTATCGGTATTTGACAATGAAAATGCTCGAAATACAAAAACACCTGTCTTGGCGAACAACTCATCTGAGTGACCACCAGATCTGCTCTTCCAACCAGTATACATCCAACTGCAGTCTTCACCCATGTTTTACTATGCAATATAAAGCCAGAGAAATTATGTTCACTTTACATCTATTGGAAGGGATAGGTCCTAAACCCACCAAAGAGTGACCGCAAAGATGTGCTTATAACGATACGCGGGGTCTAGATCAAGACAAAATTTCGGCAGCATAACCCCGTTGTTCTCCAACTGCACGCCTGATAATGGTGCAGTGGAGAACATTAGGGTTACGCCGTCAAAATCTCGTCCGAATCCATACCCCGCGTCTCGTCATAAGCATGCCCAATCGGTCACTCCCAGGCTGTCCAAAAAGAGACAATTCCGAACCTACACGCCTCACATACGTAACACATGTGAGACGGGCCGGTCCAAAATGGGTGATGCATATTGTATAGGTTACATTAATCTTACATTTTGGAGTGATTTACGAGAGAGAGAAAAGAACGAGAGAGAGGAGAAAAGAAAGAGGGCGATTAGGGCTAAAAATGGACGGAGAGTACTCGGCGACGGTGGCGGGCAGCGGAGGAACTCCGACGATCTTGTTCTCCGACACAGATGGACAAAAAATCTTGGGACATGACCGGTTGGCTTCACAGAAAGCTAAGAAATGCTAAACTAGTTGGCTATAGCCGCGGCGGCCATGGTCATGGCACCGACAGTGCTTCTTGATCGAAACCACATGGTTCTCGACGGTGCTCTACTCTATTTAAGCGCGGCAATTGAGAAAATTGTCGTTTAAAGGGGCTATGTCATGCCATAAATGGGTTGTGTCTGGCTGAGCTGGCCCGAAGCCTGTTTACTTATATATCAATATTATACACTCAAGCAATCAAATTAAACTAAAATTTCTAACTTAATAATTAACTAACTCAAAATTTTAAAAGAAATATTAAACTAACTTAATAATCAACTAAACCAAAATTAAGTAACCTAATTAAGTAATAAATTAAATCATCAACTAAAGTAATTAATAAAATAAATAAATTAAGAACTAAATTAACTAAATGAATTAAGTTAATTACTAAATGAACTAAATTACTTACTAAATAAACTAACTTAATTACTAAATGAAATAAATGAACTAAATTACTTACTAAATGAACTAAATAAACTAAATTAATTACTAAATAAACTAAATTAATTACTAAATGAACTAAATAAATTAAATTAATTACTAAACAAAGTAAATGAATTATGTCGAAGTGTGCGGTCGACACTTCCCCCGGGCCTGCACTGGGCAGCCCGCGGAGGTTCTTTTTTCGGAGGGGCTAGTCCCTAGCGGAGAGCTTGCGCAGATGGACGAGTTAGTAAGAGCTTGACACGGCGAGTTTTACGTGGTTCAGGCCGCCGGAGCGTAAAACCCTACGTCCACGGCGAGCTATGGAGCTCGCTGTATTGCTTGCTGCTCAGGCTCGGAGGCCTGAGCTTGGGGGTGAGTTATGGCTTGAGAGTGTATGGCTAGCGTATGAGTTGCAAAGTGCGAACCCTTGCTATCGACGCCTACCCGAGCCTTTTATAGTTCAAGACTCGGGCGGCTTACAAGGGAAGCCGGGACCCGACAGGTGGTCCCGGGAAGATTGTCTATTATCTACCGTATCTACAGTTATGCCGGTAGTTGTCTCTGGTCGAAGGCTTCTGGGTCTTCATCTTGCCTCCCTGCCCATGCCGCATGCTAGTCGTAGTGGTTGATGACGGCGCAGGCGGCATGGGATGTCTTGTCGCAGTGTTTCTTGGCTGACAGGTTCTGACGCCGCGCGCCAGTCTGTGATGCGATTGGGCGCAACGGCACTTGACGGAAGCGTGCTCCGCGTCTCCGCGTCTTGGGAAGACGCGGGCCTTGAATACCTTGTACGGGCAAGGTATGGGGCGTATTTACGCCCGCTGCCTATCGCTCGGGGCAGGCAGCGTCGCTCTGCTGCCACGTGGCGGGCCCGGAGCCCTTCTCAGAGGAGAGGAGGGTCAGCCCCGCGGGGCACGTGGAGCCTCCGGACCTCTCCCCGCGGAGGGGGAGGTCCGACTTCTGTATGCCACGTGGCGGGCCCGGAGCTCTCCTCTGAGGAGTGGGAGGTCCGGCCCCGCTGGACACGCGACGCCTTCGGGCCTCTCTCCCGCGGAGGGGGAGGTCCGGCTTCTGTATGCCACGTTGCGGGCCCGGAGCTCTTCTCTGAGGAGAGGGAGGTCCGGCCCCGCCGGACGCGTGGCGCCTTCGGAGCTCTCCCTGCGGAGAAGGGCGAGTTCCTTAGGCATTTTACCCTGTGCGCGGGGGTACCCCATATCTCAGGTACCGACAGTGGCCCCCGGGCCCATCTCGGGGGAGATAGCGAGCCCGAGGTGGGACCTCCTTCTCTTCCGATCCGCGCACTTCCTCTAAGTCCCGAATTGACCGCTGCTAGAGCACGAACGGCCACGGGATCGTGGGAGCATGTGCTCACTTGATGGTTGCTTTTACTGCGGCGGTTCCCAAGACTGCCACTTCTGCACGTTGCGGCGCTTTCTTAGGGAACCGCCGAAGTACCTTGCCGGCTCATCTTCTCAGGAGACTGACTCCTTGCCCCCACCGCTTCAGTTAGGCGGCTTGGGCCCACCCGTCATCGGCACTCGGTCTGGGAACCGAAGCTGTTGCCGGTGCGGGGTATTCGAAGAGTTCCGAATCGCTTGGAATTGTACCCGGGAAGTTTTTTAGAGGGGGTCTTACCCACATTGCAGCTTCTCTTCGCACTTCTCTGCGTTTCTCCTCGGACTCTTGTGCTTTTGCTCTCTTGCCTTTGAGTTCTCCCTTGCCATGGCATCCAACCCGCCGCCAGATAAGAAGTGCGCTCGATCTCCTCTAGCAGCAGCGTCTATGCAAGTCGGGATTCTGGGGTGCCTGACACTCCCTCCGGTGGCGACTCGAAGAGGCCCCGGGTTGATGCGCTGGGGGAAGCCTCTGGGGCGCCCCCTGTTCCGCCAGTCCAAGCGACTGCGGAGCGGCCGTCGGTGACGGTAGCGGGCTCTGGAAGTCCTACCCCGGCTCGGAAGTCGGGGTTCAGAGCCCGCTGGAGTGTCCGTGCTTCCCGGTCTTCCCCGACTTGCGGGGAATCTGTGCCGCTGCGCTCGGAGCCAGGGGCAACTGCCGCGGCCCCCAGGCCAGCGCAAACTTCTCCAGTTCAGGTGTGCCCGGACTCCGTGGCGGCGTCGTCTCTTCCTGCCGAGACGGCCACCGCGGCCCCCAAGCCGGCGCAGGTTGACCCTGCTCTAGACGGCCCGGCCTCTTCTTCAGCACCTCCTTCCCCGGCTCGCCCCTCTCCTCAGGTCAAGGAGCCAGAAGCTGAAGAGAGCCCGGCTGGTCTGGCTGCCAGAGCCTCGGAGCCATCTTCTCCTGATCGGCGTCTCGTCTCGGTTGCTGGTGCGTCGGCTCTTCCAGAGGACGAGGTAATGGAGGAGGTCGGGGGGACTGCCCCGACCTCTGCTGCTCCATTGCCTCTGGTGGATGCCTTCGCGCTTGCCGAGTCGAGCGTCCGGCAGGTCTTGGCTGCACTAGGGCGCGAGCGGGAGGAGTATACGGTTGAACGGGACCGCCTCCTCATCTGGGGGAACCTTTTGCGGGAGAGGACCGCGAAGGTTAAGAGTGAGCTCGACTCCAGGCGGGAGTTGCTCGACTTTAGGGAAGCGCTCCTCGACCGGATGAAGCGGGCTGTCGAATGCATGGACACCGAATCGCGGCGGATCAACCGGGAGACCCTGAAGGCACACGCCCGGGCCGAGGAGAGCCTATCTGCTGCTGTGGAGATACGGCAGCGGTTGGAGCGCCGTGAACTCGCCGTTGAGGAACGGGAGCGTTGCATGGCAGCTGAGGCGGAGAGGGTCGCCGCGCAGCTCGCTGCGGGCGAGGATGACCTTCGAGCTCAGATGGAGGAGCTGGAGATCCTGAAGGCAGACCTCGACTTGAGGGAGGAACAGGTCTCCCGTGATCGCCGGGCGGTCTTGGACCGGGAGTTGACCACCGGCTTCAAGGCCGCTGAGTTGGAGCGGCTCGCCAAGGCTCTCCACCTTCGGGAGAGCTCCCTGGCAGCCAAGGAGAAGGAATTCTCCGAGAGGAACCTGGAGGCTCTGCAGGCGGCCCGCCGCGAGGTGGAGGAGCTTTCCGCCTTGCGGTCCTCCGAGGCTCTTGCAGTCTCGAGCTTCGTGGATCGAGCGGGGTCCCCCCTGATCCCTCTTGGCTTCAGTCCGGTGAGGGCCGCGGCCCCTGCGTTGGAGGTGATCCCCGCGCTGGAGTCGATCGGCGCTAAGCTGGACAGGCTAGACTCGGTGGTCGCCAGCGAGCTTGAGGCCGAGGGGCGCGGCCTAGCCTTAGAGGTCGCTTCACATGTGCTGGCATGCTTTAAGAGCTGCGACCCCTCTTTTTCGCTAGAACCAGCGAGAGAGGGCCCAGCCGCAGAGCGAGAGCAAGCTGCCAGGGCAGAAGTCGAGGATGTGGCCGCCCTTATAGCCGCAAGGTTCCGGTGGGAGCCGGGAGGTTCTTAGGATTTGTTTCTCCCTTTTTATCGAGTCTGTAGTCCAGCTCATGGAGCCTCGCTTAATCTGACTCTTTTGGATACTTGTGTCTGTGATGCTTTTTCTCCCCTTCTTGGCTTTGCCTGGCTGAGTCCTTAGCTCCGCAAGGTACTCAGAGGCCATTTCCAATCTCGGAGCTTTGCACAGACACCCTCCCCGGGTCCTAACCGTGTTAGGGGCCCCCGGAGGTCTCCGGATCTCGCCCTATGGGGAGCTCCAGATCTGCCTGCCACGTGGCGGGTCCGGAGCTCCTTCCTAAGAGGCGGGAGCTCCTGCCATGTTGGACACGTAGGGCTTTCGGAGCCCTCCCACCGAGGGGGAGGTCCGGCTTCCGCCCATCACGTGGCGAGCCCGGAGCCCTCCTCAAAGGAGGAGAGAGTTCCGGGCCCGCTGGACACGTGGGGCCCCGGGTCTCGCCCCTGCTGGAGGGGCAGGTCCCGGTCCTTCCAGTCCCATGCCGGAGTAGCTGGTAGCTCCTTTCCCCCCGCTTCATGCAGTTCCCTGTTGCCGTAACCTGGAGGTCCTGCATACAGGCAGATGAAACGTAATTCTCCTCGGGGGCTCCTCCCCTCCCGTCTCCTAGTCTTATCCGTCTTACGACCCTGATCCGCTATACGGGGCTTGGGCGATTCTGTGCACGAGGCGCCGGAGCTCCGGCTCCCTCCGAGGTCCGGGTACGGCCGTCCGATCCCTAGTACCGGGCCATGCGCTGGGGAAGCAGAGTGCACGCGCTTTGGGTTCATGACCAGGCAAAGCGGTCGTACTCCCATGGACCTCCGGAGGGCAGGATGCGCATGCTTTGGGCTCTGGGCCAGCTAAGCTGGATACGCACCCTGGACCCCCCATGCACAACGCAGGCCTTTCCTGGAGGTAACCAACTGGCACCGCAACACCTGACTGGGGGAGGCCCGAGAGACCCACTCGGCCATCGGCAGGTGCCTCAAGTGCAGCCGCCTTCGGTAGGGTAGTGAATGCCGACTATGGATGAGCGCAGGAGAGGGGGAGCCAGATGTTCGATGAACATACAGAGATAGTGTGATCATAGAAATTAATGTATAATTTAAATGAGCGCATGAGAGAGAGCTAAGTAGAACGGGGCTCTGTATTCGTACCCATAGGTGGAATTCTGGCTGTACAGGGAGGCAATGTCCCGCCTTGTCTTCAAGGGAAGCAAGACTCTACGCGCTTAGGGTCGGAACCAGGCTAAACTGGACGTAGTCCTGTACCGTCCCTTGAGACTTAGCTGCCCCATGCGTTGTTCCTAAATTCTATGGGATCTATTACAAAAGGGAATAACCCTGTTCTACTGATGCTCAGGAAGTAGGACTTACAGTGTTGCTCCATGGCAAGGATTTTGGGAACGGATCCCACTCTCGGTTGGAAGGCATGTGTACTTGGAGCGACAGCTTTCATGATTCGGAAGGGACCTTCCCTGCTGGGGGAGAGCTTATGGGTCCCTCTTGGAATAGAGCGTGCCGCTTCACCAAGTTGCCCTCCTGCAGGCCCCCGACGCGTTTGGTTCTTTGGCGGTAGTGCTTAGAGCATTAGCCGAGACCGTGCGTTGCGGGGTGTTTCCTGCAGCCGAGTCTTGTCGACGAGGTTGTTATCTTCGCGCTGGATCAGGTCCTGCGTGGCTTCTCCTGGGGGCCCCCGGGGAGTTCTCCCCTTCTGGCTAAGGCCTTCAAGGGGTAGGTAGACCCGGGCTCGTCTTGGATGACCTAAGGCGTCTTCCCCTTCTGGCGAGGCCTTCAAGGGGTTGACAGACCTTAGGCGGCCCCCGAGAGGTGTGTTCGAGGCACGGAGGCGCACTACAGTTGGCTAACGCCCTGGCCTGTCACCGTCGGAGCTGGAGTCCTCACCGTCATGCACTGTCTTTACGACACGCTGAGGCTCCTGGAACCCCACCTGGTGGGCAGCAGTGACTGGGGCATCAACCTTCTGTTTGCCGTCCCTCTGAGGGTAGGGCGGCGCTTCAGCCCTCTGCTGTCTTCCTTTGCGGAAGCGCTCTGCGAGCCTCTGGATCTCCCAGCACTCGGCAGCAGTATGGTTGCAGGTGCCATGCACGGGGCATAGCCCGCCTTGGTCACTGTCCGGGGCCGGTGATTGCCGCTGCCTTTTGTCGGGGCGTGGCCTCTGAGCTCCACTGGTCGTCGTAGCTGCGGCGACGGGGGCCGTGAATGGTGACTTCATCTTGCCACCACCCCGGTTCTTGGTCTTCTTGCCACCCCCATAGGCAGCAGCACCGGACCCGGGCTGTCCTCCTGACTCGGAGGTCGGCAGAGCGTGCCAGTTCCGCCCTTCAGCTGCTCTGGCGCACTTGTCCGCCAGGCTGAAGAGCTCCGAGACGTCGCGGACCTCTCTGGTCGCGAGCTTCTCAAGCATTTTCTCATCCCGGACACCCTGTCGGAACGCCACCACCACAGAGGCACTTTGGATATGCGGGATGGTGTTGCGTACCTGAGAGAACCGCTGGATGAAAGAGCGCAGCGACTCCCCAGGTTGTTGCTTGACGGCGTGGAGGTCAAGCTCCGTGCCGGGACGGGTGTAGGAGCTGCCGAAGTTGGCGACGAACTGCCGGGCAGAGCTCTCCCCAGGAGGTTATGGACCCCTGAGGTAGATTCATGAGCCAAGACCGAGCTGGGCCTGTCAAGGCAACGGGGAAGTAGTTGGCCATGACAGCCTCGTCCCCTCCTGCAGCAAGTACGGCGGTGGAGTAGATCTGGAGGAACTCCGCTGGGTTGACGCTACCGTCGTACTTCTCGGGCAGATGTGGGCAAAACTTGCATGGCCACCTTGCGAAGCGAAGGTGGGGTGCAAGGGCCGCACATCCTGCACCTGCTGCTGCAGGTACTGGCGCTGCGAACGCTTGGTTCACAGTTGGCACCGCGTATCCCGGCAGGGGCAAGGCTGCACCATAGACCGGGGCTGCTGCTTGCGGCGCATATAGTTGTGGCATATGCTGCGCTGCATATGCCTGAGGCAGGGCTCGCGTGGCGAAGGCCTGCCCCTCTGGTTGTGTCGAGGCTGACGACATGCTGTCGCCTGCCTCATGGCTGCGACGCCTCTCTCGGCGTCGCTCGAGGTACACCCGGGCGTCCTGGCCCAAGTGGCACCGTTCCAGTTTCCTTCGCAGGTCCGTTGACAGGAGCCTGGAGGAGCTGGAATCCGCCGTTAGCCCGTCAACCGTGGGTGTGCGCGTCAGCGACACAGCCGGTTGTCCAGGGCGCCGTCCTCGCCGAAACCGAGGGTTCGCGGCGGCGATGACGAGGCGGTCCACCTCGCAGACCCATTGCTGGGTCGCTGAATGGGGCGCATCCCCCGCAGGTGGGTTGCACAGCAGCGCTCTTGCTGCAGCTAGCGCACCTCCATGGTGTACGCTCAGCGCTGCAGAAGATCTCACACTGGTCGGGGCCTGCATAGCCGGAGTCGGCGTTGCCGGAGTCGGCTGCTGGCTACCAGCTTGTGCCGACACACTCCGTCCTGAGTGTGTCGACATGTACTCCCCAGTGGTCACGGTTCGCCGTGAACGCGGAGGGGGAGAGTTTGCCGCTGAAGGAAGCTTGGTCATCTTCGTCGGCGGAAACTCGTCGCGCTAGGAGAAAAGCCCCTACCAGGCGCGCCAAATGTCGAAGTGTGCGGTCGACACTTCCCCCGGGCCTGCACTGGGCAGCCCGCGGAGGTTCTTTTTTCGGAGGGGCTAGTCCCTAGAGGAGAGCTTGCGCAGATGGACGAGTTAATAAGAGCTTGACACGGCGAGTTTTACGTGGTTCAGGCCGCCGGAGCGTAAAACCCTACGTCCACGGCGAGCTATGGAGCTCGCTGTATTGCTTGCTGCTCAGGCTCGGAGGCCTGAGCTTGGGGGTGAGTTACAGCTTGAGAGTGTATGGCTAGCGTATGAGTTGCAAAGTGCGAACCCTTGCTATCGACGACTACCCGAGCCTTTTACAGTCCAAGACTCGGGCGGCTTACAAGGGAAGCCGGGACCTGACAGGTGGTCCCGGGAAGATTGTCTATTATCTACCGTATCTACAGTTATGCCGGTAGTTGTCTCTGGTCGAAGGCTTCTGAGTCTTCATCTTGCCGCCCTGCCCATGCCGCATGCTAGTCGTAGTGGTTGATGACGGCGCAGGCGGCATGGGATGTCTTGTCGCAGTGTTTATTGGCTGACAGGTTCTGACGCCGCGCGCTAGTCTGTGATGCGACTGGGCGCAACGGCACCTGACAGAAGCGTGCTCCGCGTCTCCGCGTCTTGGGAAGACGCGGACCTTGAATACCTTGTACGGGCAAGGTATGGGGCGTATTTACGCCCGCTGCCTATCGCTCGGGGCAGGCAGCGTCGCTCTGCTGCCACGTGGCGGGCCCGGAGCCCTTCTCAGAGGAGAGGAGGGTCAGCCCCGCGGGGCACGTGGAGCCTTCGGACCTCTCCCCGCAGAGGGGGAGGTCCGGCTTCTGTATGCCACGTGGCGGGCACGGAGCTCTCCTCTGAGGAGTGGGAGGTCCGGCCCCGCTGGACACGCGGCGCCTTCGGGCCTCTCTCCCGCGGAGGGGGAGGTCCGGCTTCTGTATGCCACGTGGCGGGCCCGGAGCTCTCCTCTGAGGAGAGGGAGGTCCGGCCCCGCCGGACGCGTGGCGCCTTCGGAGCTCTCCCTGCGGAGAAGGGCGAGTTCCTTAGGCATTTTACCCTGTGCGCGGGGGTACCCCATATCTCAGGTACCGACAAATTACTAAATAAAATGTACCTCGAAGTGGCGGCGAAGCAGGGTGGGCTTGGGGACGAGTGGCGGCGGCGGGGCCGTCTCGGCATGGGGAGGCGGGGCGACGCTGGGGCGGCGACGTGGCCGGGGGCAGCGCGGGGCGGCGCTAGCGGCCGGGAGGTGCGGGGAGGCACGCGGCGGCCGCGCTGGGGCGGCGGGGCGGCCGGGGGAGCGAGGTGCGGCGGCGCCGGGGCGGCTCAGGCGGCGCGAGGAGGTGCGCGGCGGCGGCGCCGGTGCTGCGTGGGCGGCGGTGCGGTCGAAGGGACCCCGCGGCGGCGGGGAGGCACGGCGCGGCGGCAGCTCCGGTACGGTGTGGCGCGGCGGCAGTTATCGGTAGCGGCGGTGCGGGCTCGAGCTGAATGAGTCCGAGGCCGAGCCGGGGTGGCGGTTAAAACCTAGAACTTACGACGGTCGGGTAAATTACGATGGCTTAGGATTCCGTCGTAAGTTACTCGTAGTTTACGACGGGGCGTTAACTTACGACGGGTTAGGGTGACAGCCGCCATGGGCCCATGGCCGTCGTAAGTTAGTTTACTTACGACAGCCCACAACGACCATCGTAAGTTAAGTTACTTATGACGGCTAGCCGTCGTAAGTAACCTGGTCTCGTAATGTGTTAGGTTTCCTGTATTGAAGGTTTTCATAGCTACAAATGAAATTGTTCCTTAATTAAACTGAATTTGTGATATATCATAGACTACTACTAGGGCCCATTTGAAGCTATCTGATTTATTGTACAAATGGAATTTCACATAGTAGTATCCCTCATCAATTGCACCGATGTCGAAAATTTAGTTCTACGCCTAATAAAATACCACCATACCGACCTCTCAGTTCTTTATAGTGCCATAAAAAAATCTCGTCTTGCGCACAAATTTCTAAGAAATGGGAAGCTAAAATATTTTGCACCTGCTTCTGAGAATGCAACAAAACTTAGATTCTGGTGTTTCATCAAATCAGAAATAAATTTATGTTTTTTGGGTCTTTGAACTCATTACTATTCCAAAATATTCTTTTCATAAAAAACTATTATATTCAAGATTACTGCACCTGCCTTTCCTGATTTTAATTGAATTGGAACCTCCATTAGACTCAGCAATATAATCATCGTGATCATTGCTCAAGTCCATTACCTCATCCATAATATGAGTCTGTCCAATTCTTCCTCATTTTCTATTTATTTTCTTCATCTTCTAGTACCACTATATATTTTTATCTCTAGGATCAGCATACTTTAATCTACTGGATTCTAATGTTTTCAAACCATCAATTGCTACTTTAACTGTAATATCATCATATCCCAATGATATCCCAGTACTATTTGGATTATCATTTATAACATTATCAGGAAAATGTAGGAACGAATGGGGGTCCTGACCTTTATTTCTCGTAGCTTTCATCTTTTCTGCCCTGTCAAGCGAGGAATCAACGGTGTCGGATCTCCGCTTGCTCCCACCTGAAGCAGAATGAGATGATGATGCCTCCGGGATGGGTGAGAAGTCTTGTGCTGTCACCGTCTTGCTCTCCTCATCCGATTCAATCAAAGAATCGATGTGCCTGCTCCATTCTTCATTATTCAGAGTCACTGATTTGTGTCTCCACTTCTGTCCCCTCCTCCACACATTCCCCATAACATCATCTTTCTAAATTTCTGACTCCTGGATTTTTCTCCCTCCGCCATGTCAACCTGTGTATCTTGCAATGCTTCTGATGACTGTATTGCCGCACTGACTGGCAACTGGCATAACAGCCCCCCCGTGTGTCTTTGAGTCCAGCAACAGACGCAGCTGTCATGTTCGGAAGTGAAACGTGAAACACTCGATGCTGCTGCGTTCCATTTGGCTCGTCAGGTACCAGGAGGTTGTTTGTTTTACTGCTACCTGGAAACCCCTTGCGAGCTAAGCCTCCCTTCCCTGTTTGGTTGATATTATATCTCCTCCAGCTCCTTCGTTCTCATTCTGATCACCATCTCCATCCCAACCAAAATCAATATCAACTGGTTCCGGGTTATTTTCACCAACGTTGTACTCAATCCGAAATTTCAGCTCATAAAATAGTCACATGTAACCACATCCACGGACTAAGATAGTAAATTAGGGTCAAGAACAAACACACGTCATACTTCCTTGTAAACATCATATCAACATCCTTCGTAACTCTCATAATTGATCCCACAGCTTAACTCCTAAGGTAAACATGTATATTGTACCCAGACTTTTGGTAATGACGCTTTTGCCTCAAAGCCGCCACCAGCTCTTCAATTTTTAGTTTAGCATTTTGAACTTTTGTCTGTACAACTCCCCACTCCACCATACGCTGCAGTTCTACCCTGGAAGGAAACACATTCTTGAAAGTGTTACTCCGCTTATCTTCCACATTCCATGCCCATTTTCTTTGAATCAATCTCTCCAGTTCTGCAAGCACATTAGGAACAGTTAGAACTCCAGCCATGACACGGATCGCAGCTGACTTTGAGTCACCCTTTAGCATTCGGTTCAGTGTGTAAGGTATGTAAAAGAAGATCAAAATGGACCTGTGAACCAGGCTCTTGACTGCATAGCTACAAATAGATGTGCTCTGTTTTGCCCCACGGTATGTGGGACATCTTGCTTTGACATGTTCCTTGCAAACACAAATCTCACAATACATCTCCCGCAAACACTCGAGCATATTATGTCCCTTCGAATAGAACCTGTAGCAATATGGCAATTTGCCATTTCCATCCTTTGGCAACTTCCTCAATGCCTCGGAGATCTCATATGTGGTAGCCTTCGACGTGACCTAGATTGGCTCCAATTTAGATGATGATTTGATATCCCGGCTCGAGTCAACTTGCCTAGCATTATCTTGCGGTATAAATGGTGTAGCACTACCTGCAACAGATGCAATAGCCAGTTGTTATGAGCTGCTGCATGTGCCGGTAAATTGAAAGCTGCAGTCTCTGTTCATGTTTCTCACTGAATTTCCAGATGCAATTCCTCTATGACTGAAACTACTTTGGGTTGGCACATTCCCAGACCACCGCCAATAGTTTGTTTGCCCCAATTGAAATGATTGCCAACACTTCAGGAAAATGCAACATTTAAGACGGCCAGTGTTATTTACGAGTAGGGTTGGCCGTCGTAAATATATGTATTGATAACAGCCAAGTTTGACCATCATAAATAAAGCTTGTTTACGACGGTCTGACCTATACCGTCGTAAATACCAGCTTATTTACACGGCTCTGGCTTCCCATCGTAAATAAGCTTATTTACAACGGTCTGGCCACGGGTTGTCGCAAATAAGCCCCTTATGTCTGTTCGTGAGCGGGCCGCGCCAGCTCCTCTCCCGACGCCCACACGCCGCCGCCCAGCTCTGCATGCCGCCACCACCCCACAGCAGCCCCGCCCCACCCCCGGCCGCCCCTAGCCGACCCCAAGGTCCCCCGGTCGCCCCCAGCTCACAAGTAGTTGTTTGTTTTTGGTGTTTAATTTATGTAAATTGCTTGTATAAGTGTTTAATTGAATTGTAAATTTAGTTGTTAATTATTTAGGTGTAAATTGAATTATAAATTTAGTTATTAATTATTTAGTTGTAAATTGAATTATAAATTTAGTTGTTACTTATTTAGGTGTAAATTGATGTGTAAATATAGTTCTTAATTTTTTAGGTGTAAATTGAATTGTCAATTTATTTGTTAATTATTGAGGTGTAAAGTTATATGTAAATTTAGTTGATAATTATTTAGTTGTAAATCAAATTGTAAATTTAGTAGTTAATTATTTAGATGTAAATTGAATTGTAAATTTACTTGTTAATCATTTAGGTGTAAATTGATATGTAAATTTAGTTGTAAATTGAATTGTAAATTTAGTTGTTACTTATTTAGGTGTAAATTGTCTTTAATTTATTAATTAGTTTTATTTTAGGTGATAAATAGTTGTTTAATTGGGAAATTTATTATTTCTTTAGTTTAATTGTTATTTGCTTCATTTCATTATTTAGTTGAGAATTATTATAAAATTGAATGATAATTGTATGCCCTCACGACGGTTAGCTATATACACTATCGTGAGAGCATGTGTATAATATGTTATTTACGTCGACTCTGGACTACACAGTCGCTAGTACGACAATATTTAGTAGAATAACCATTGAACCAAACATGGAGGCGAACAACAATAATATTTTGAGTAAGTATTTATTTTACATCTATGATACGTATAATTCTTTACTATACCTCAATTCTAATATTCTTGTTTTTCGGACAGTGAGTTCTATAAGCAAAATTAGACACTTAGACATCAACATACGAGCAAGCGGGTAGAAACAATACAACGAGATAGAATTAAAAGAGGCACTAATTTTCTATCTTGGTTTCGAGATCAAGTAATATTTTATTGTCATTTCTCTATCTTGAATTATATAATAGTTTGTAAAAAATATTCTTACAAGTTCATATTTTGGACAATGTATAAAAAATACTGAGGTCTATCAAGACTTGCAACAACTATCTCATAGAATATTAAAATTTAGAATCTATGGTCGGTACGATGTCAGTGGGTTCCAATTCCGTTCGACTCAATTTAAATCTCTTCGTCCTCTTGCGGCAACTACTAATACCAGAGTTGTGACGAGAGCAATCAATGATGAAGGACGGGAAACTAGTACTATGGGATCATTAATAAAATCCTTGAATTTAACTTTGCCTGTACTAAGAAACTTAAAGTAGTTTTCTTGATTGTGACTGGTTTTGTAACCATAATGGAACCCGTCAAAACAAATTTGGCATGGTTGAAGTAAAACAAAAAGAAAGGCTCCGATGGTACGACTCTTTGGTCATTACAGACCAGATTGAGCTAGTATATTATCTACCTTATCCAAGAGATAAGATGAATGCTTGGTGGGTCGTACACAAGGTCAATCCTTATGAACGATTATATACCAAGGCGATGTTAGGCACCATGATACTCCGACGTCGGTTGGTGAGCTTGATGATGTTTACCAAGAAGAAGATCCGCCAGCCTTATTTGTCGTTGTGCCTGGCCAAGAACTCGATGACTTAGTTGGAGACGCCGATGATGTACAGACTCGTGAGAAGCGCAAACGAGAAACAGTCATTAAAACAGTTTGATGGTCTGGTTTAAGGAGTAGAGTAAATGAGAAAGATTCTAATGACTTTTATTAATGAATACAAGTAATATTTTTTTATTTATTATTTCATGTTGTATATTTTGTAATAATTGTACTTATGAATGCATCATTGAAATAGAATGTGGGGGACACCCTTTTCTAGGATAGTAGCTCAGCAGAGAGCAGCCGGTCTCAGTTGTTGAGATACATGCCCTCAGAGCTGGCAAGCAGACCTGTTGCCTTTCAGCGGACCGAGTTAATTTGACTTATCAATCGTATTCTATTACATTATAAATTAATCTATTTATATTTTCTTAAAACTATTATATATTGCAGGATAACTCAGAGTCAGAGGCCTAGGCCGAGGCGCCTCCTAAGCCACATTCGACTGACCACCATTTCGGGTCAGCTGACCACCCTTCCGGGTCGTCCGAGGACACGGAGGCGCAGAGAAGGTGACGGACTATGATTTTCCATTATGTGGCTCCTCCTTCGGTTCCTAGAGATGAAGCAACATTGTCAGTTATTCACCCTGTTGACGATAGGTAAGAATATCTTATGTTGTAGATTTAAAAAATTACGTAGTGCTAAAACTCTTTCATGCACAGTTATTCTTGCAGCGGATGGGAAGACACTACCTTCGAGGGTAGAGGACGTCAGAGACAGGCTAACGATGTCTCAGGGAACCTCATACGTTTGCACTACCCTGGTAAAGTCCCTAGCAGCGGTGACAAGCGTATCCCTGCCAAGTCATGGGATAATTACGCTCATGCTACAATCCTGACGTATGGGACTGCTCAGGGCGCAGTGTGGGATGACTACCGGGTAAGTATGTTTACTAAATTATTTGAATTTTAGTTCTTCAATAATTAGAATATTTAATAAGACTTATATTTCTGTCGTCTTATAGAGACGGTACTGTTTGGCGGATCCAGCGGATGCCGAGCACGCGAGAGCCGTCTTCAACAAGAACGCTAGGAAGCTTGTAACCCAAGTAATCTCTTATGCCCGGATTCAAGCAACAAACAACTACTTGAAGAGGCATCAAGCGTAGGATCTAGCGGCGTTCAGAGACGGCTCCGACACGTACTTGACAGAGGAGCAGTACGGCGAGGTACACTAGTAGTGTTTTAAATATGGCTCTTATTTTGTAAGGTCAACGTTATGTCAATCAATTACTAAATTCATGCAAGTGGGGATTTCTTGGTTGGAGGACTGTACGGAGGCTTACCGGGCTCTTTATTGATTGTGGTCCAGCGCGGACTTCGTCGTTAAGTCCAAGAGGGCCCGACAGTGCAGAGGGTCTGCCGGAGGCCATATGTATGGTCTGGATGCACATATGCGTTTGTCTAAATGAATGGTAATGAAAATACCTATGAAACTATATTTATAGTATGTTTATGCTGCTGACTCGTACTTAAAAAAACGAGCTCGGTGAACAAACGAGCAATGTCCAGGTGTGGAAGAGAGGTCACAATGCAAGTGACCCTTCACAGCTCAGCCAGCTGTGCACTTCGGTGGTGACAGCTCGACTGGTGAGCCATTGAGTTGCTTTACGTTATTTGTAACTAGCATTGATACGACACATTTTCATGTAATGCTTGTATTTATAGGAGAAGTATGGGGAGGAGACGATGAAAATGCACGGTGAAGACTACGATCGGTAGAAAGCACCAATCAACATCAACGTCGTGTACGAGAGCAGTGGCGGAAAATCCCATAGACAGTGAGATGCCAGCTGTTTTTATTTCTGTCAATTCGAGCTACATTATCTTACTCTTAATTTTTTTGTAGTTTTGCTATTATCGATAGAGTGGTTGACTCGAGGGAGGCAAGGCCTTCGAGGGGATTCTCCTTGCAGTCTTGGTCCGCTGGACCCAGCCAGCAGGTGCGTAGAGAGATCTGGAGTTTCAAAGTGTCCAGGAGGAGCTACGCCTAATACAGGAGAAGCTCTAGAATCAAGAAGCGCTATTGAAGACCACACAGGAGTATGAAGCCAGCTATAATGCATAGATACAAGTGGCGATACAGGTAATAACTTAAAATACAAACAAATTATATCATCTCATTATTATTCATGAGCTAATGCTTTGCTATCACAAGCCTTAGCCCAGCAGAATGGCGGTAGGTTGTCATCCCCTCATGGCAGCCTCCGATGCAGCCATAGGTGACGGTGGAGTCACAGGTGCCTTCTTCAGCTGCACAAGTAAGCAACAGTTTTTCAAATCAGTATAAATTAGGTTACTATAGAAAACTTAGCCATAATTGGTCTAACTTAATCAAACTTAGCCATAGTTCCTCAAACATAGTCAAACTTAGCGATAATTGCTCGAATATAGCTAAACTTAGTCATAATTGCTCAAACATAGCCAAACTTATCCATAATTGCTCAAACATAGCCGAACTTAGCTATAATTGCTCTAACTACACTTTTCTGACACAGGGATCAGCGGCGGAGGCTCAGACTCCATCGCCGCAAATACCTAGATCTGGAGCACGACGCGAGGACGACATTCCGAGCGCCGGAGATAGCGGAAGTGGGAGTGTGTAGTATCGTGTCTTATATTTGAAACTATTGTAATATGAATTGTGTATTATGTTATATATCTGTTTTCGTATCTGCCTGTGAGCTGACCATCATGTCAGGTTAGCATTTTTCTGTTCTTTTAAAAAATGAAATGCCTTATTTATGACGGCCTAGAGGTGGCCGTCGTAAATAATCCTATGTTATTTACGATTACCTGAAGTTGGCCGTCGTAAATAAGCATGTGTTATTTACGACGGCCTAGAGTTGACCGTCGTAAATAAGTTTCAAAAGGGTGCCGGTCCAGACCGTCGTAAATAACTTATTTATGACGATGACCATCGTAAATAACGTTATCTACGACTACAGACTTGTGACGGCCGGCTGCCGTCGTAAATATGTCATTATGGTCATAATTAAATTATTTACGACGGCCTTTGTTTTAATTATGTTGATTTTAACCGTCGTAAATGGCCGTGTTTCTTGTAGTGAAAAACCACCTCGATTGTTAGCTCTATTTTGAGCGATAAAATGATGGCCACCAAAGGGACGACCTCCACAAACCGTCGTCAATAGCTTATTGACGACGGTATACGCTTATAGACGACGGTATACTGCCGTCTACGTTTTTTTTCAACTATAACGTTATTGACGACGGTAACCGTCGTTCATAAACTATTTGACGACGGCCAAAACCAGCTGTCGTCGATAAGTGACTTCCTCCACGTGGCAGCGGGGGAAGCTTATCATCGACGGTGACAGAGACACCGTCGATGATAAGTTACAGTATCATCGACGGTACAAGGGCACTGTCATCGATACTGGAGACTTATCGTCGATGGTGTCCTTGTCACCGTCGAGGATAACTCGCCAGTATCATCGACGACCTCCATATAACCATCGTCGATAATTTTTGCAGTTTTTTTTAAAAACTGAAAATGCTGCCCTGGCTTCGAGCCCAGCCCTGGCTCGACTACCAGATCACAGAGACAGAAAAACATGACACAAACATGCATATATATCACATAGCACCGCAAAATACATCACATAATATATTATTGCACAATTCTTCATACAAGTCTCACACCGCACATTTTGAGAGAGGAGGGAACTCAGCTCACAAGTATGAGGCTCGGCTGACCTGACTAAGAGACGCTACCCCGTCCGCTGCCACCGGAGTTTGGAAAGTCATCCTCCTGCAGTCGTCCAAGCATCTGAGGCGATGGAGTTTGGGCCTCCATTCCCGACGCCGGTGAAGTGCAAGTGTGGTTAGACATGTTACAAGAAAATGCATATTTTACTAAATTTCAACAAGTCTAACTAGTGCAAGTGTGACTTACTAAGTTTGTACCTGGGGGCGGCACCGGCGGCAGCTGTATCGCTGGTGGCGCCCATTGTGGAAAGACAACCGTCTGTCCTGCACTCATAGCCTGCAAACACAAAAGCAAATCATTATACATGTCATTTATATGTAAAAAATGTTAAATACAACATATAGAATAGATTACCTGCATGGCAGCTTGTATCTGTAACATGAACGAATTTTGATACTCATCCCTAGCCCTTTGCGCCTCGTCCCTAGCCCTGATCTCAGCTGCCTGCGCCTCGTCCCTAGCCCTGAGCGATTCTTGCGTCCTCTGGAGCTCCTCTCGCAGACTCTGGAGCTCCAGAACTCGACTAGCGCAGCTGCTGCTGGACCCGCCCTAAAGCGATGAAGAGGCTCTCGAGGAAGCTCGCGCCTGTCTCGAGTCGACCACTCCATCGAAGATGACTAACCTGCACAAATGAAGTAAGAGTATTAAATTTTATATCTCGAAGTTTGTAACAGTAAATTAAAAATTATAAAGCTCACCGTCCGTGAGGTTTACCACCACCGCTTGCATATGAGGCTTCGCGGACGATTGGTGCACTCAGCTAATCAAACTCTTCGCCTCGAAGCCTCCGTGCCTCCTCCCCGTACTTTGCCTGCAAAAACCGGAAAAATAACATCATTAGTACTATTAAAAAGAATTCAATTAAGTTGAAAAAATTAACTCACCAAAGTCTCTGTCGCCGTCTGAGAAGACAGCTGGTCAGGCTACGACGGGTCACTTCCCAAGTGACCCCTCTTCCACACCTCGATAGGTGCCGGCTGCTGACCGCTCTCGTGCTCCTATCGATACATGTTAGCACAATGAAGATTATAAAATTACTCAATAGAAAGCTTATAGCACTTACCATCCATTTAACGAGGCGTATGTAGCCTTCCCCACCCAAACGATGTTTCCCGCTTGTCCCTCTACTCTCTCAACGGGTTTTAGAAACTGACTTGAAGCCCTCGCTCGCCCAAAGAGCACACAGGGCACGGTACGTGTCCGGACGGCTGTCAAGCCACGCTACGCCGACATGCACACATCTATTATTGAATGAAAACATTGATCACGACCAGATAATGAAGCAAAGTAAACTAAAATCTTTACCTCTACGTACTGCGCCTCCATCAAGTACGTGTCACCCGATTCCTTCCCCGGCTCATCCTCGTCTGGATGTAACTTGAAGTACGCGTTTGTAGCTTGAATGCGAGCCATAGATAGTGACTGTGTCACGATCTTCCTAGCGCAGTTATGGAAGACGAGATGAGCGTGATCCGTCTGCTCGGTCTCGTCCTCCAAACGATACCGTCCCTGAAAAAAGAAATATATAACTAAATGTATGTAACTTATAATAAATTCATATTACACGAATATTGTTCATACTTACCATGAAGTTGTGCCAAACAACCTCCTGGTGGTTTCCGTGAAGAACGTCCTGGGCCCTACAGTAGTCGTCCCAAGACGTGGCAGCGCGTCCGTTCACTACACCAGGGTAGTGCAAACACACAAGATGGCCCAAGACACCGTTCACCAGTGCGTGGCGTCCCTGGCCCGTGAACGAAGCATCCTCCCAAGTCACGATACATGATTCTAAATTAGTATACATATAAGGCTAAAAGTATCTAAATTGAATTGTTAGACATTTACTTACCTATCGCCAACCGGACGAATAATGACCCGATTGTTTACGTGGCTCCTCCTAGTCCGCTCCTGTGGATCCGGCTCCGAACAAGAAGGCTCCGAAGAAGGGTGCTCCAAAGGAGGCTCTGAAGAAAGAGGCTTCGAAGAAGGAGGTTCTGAAGAAGAAGGAGGAACCATAGCCTCTGTGTCCTCGGACGTAGAGTCGTCCTGACAATTCTAAAGATTCATATTATAGAATAAAGAAATACTTATATCATTTATTTAATTAAATGTTCTTTACCTGTCGTGACCGCTGTACAGAACAAGGTGACGACTCCGGTAGATGGCTCAACAACTGAGCCCGTATACTCCCGCTAAGCTGAGTCTCGTGGAAGACCTCGTCTGCTCTCATGGGTGTCGGTGACAGAAAGCTCCGTGCCCCTGTACATCGTCGTCTGCTGCTGCTCGACGACATCCCGTCTAAAGGAAATTTTGCTAATGAATGAAATAGGAAGTATAGAAAAGAAAAGAAGAGATGAAAGAAACGTTACTTGTACTCAGTATTAAAATCCATCAGCATCACGATGTACTCTACTCTGTCGTAGTAGTTAGCCGTTTTCGTTTTCGTTTTCGCATCTCACTAGTCTCTATATCTTCTGCATCTCCAACTAAGTCATCGAGTCCTAAACCAGGCTCGACGGCAAAAGAGTTCGGCTACTCTTATTCTTGGTAAATAACATCAACCTCATCATCAAGGTATCCAGCATTGTCTGGTGTATATAACCGTTCAAGAGGATTCACCTTGTGTACAACCCACCAAGCTTTAAGCTTTTCGCATGGATAATGTAGATAATAAACTTGCTCGACGTGGTGTGCAAGGATGAAGGTGTCGTAGCCTCGTAGACGGTCCTTATGTTTCACTTCTACCATGCTGTGAGACCTATGTGTGCTGAATACATTGGCTTTGACGATAAAAGTTTTGAATACTACCAAAACACCTTTTTAACAAGGTCCGACTCTAGGTCCGAGCTCCTGCAAGGTCCGACGATAGGTCCAACTTGTTTTGGGTAGCTCTGGCAAGGTCCGACGTAAGGTCCTACTTGCTTTGTCTAGGTCTGACTTATTTTGGCTAGGTCCGACTTGTTTTTGCTAGCTCCGGTGCTAGGTCTGACTAGCTTTGGTAAGGTTCGGAGCTTGATTGCAATGGTTCTGCTTTTAACTTGCAATGTTTCAAACTTGCTTTACTCTTATGGAAAGTTTGCTTAGTATTATTTTACTAAGTTTTTGGTGTGTTTTGGTGGTTATGGCTGATATCATTTTGCTATGGTTTACAACATGCTTATGTGAGGTGCTCACGTAAGATGTTGTAGTTTCGGAACTAATGAGAGTCAAGTCGAGGACTTGTGCTCGGAAGTATTGGTTGTTTATTCATATGCAGGTGTTTCTTGAGTTCAAGACATGGCTGGTGACGGGATCCATTAAACTAGTCTTAGAGAGAAGATGAGGTTCAACAACCAAGTTTGGGAGGAATTGTGGTTGAGTTGATCGGGAGGTCGCGCAGCATGTTTGGATCAAGAAGAATGCATATGAAGGTATCGTGGACGTTGTTGGAAGGTGTTTGCACGTGTGCAAGTAGTGCATGGACATGGCAACATGGTTCCAAGGCGTGGTGAAGACATATAGAAGTGGAGATATGGTTGAAAAGGTTCAACCGGCTGGATTTTACGCTCAGGCTGCGGCTGAGGCGGTTATGGTTTGTTTATGGAAAGTTTCGAGTTGGTTATAACAGGATTTCGTGTTAGGCATGAAGTAGAGTTGTTTTAGGAATGTTTGGGACGTTTCTAAGATGTTTGGAAGTCTTAAGATTGCTTCTATCTATGTATAGAAGAGTCTTGAGCAGTATTGGAAAGTTACAGTTTGAATCCAAGTAGGAGTAGGAGTCCTAGTTTGAATTAGATTGGCCATAGAGCTGGTTATATAAGCAAGGGAGGCCAAGGATCATTGAGAACACGACTTTGGGGCTGTTCCTCTTGTGTTTTGATAAATAAAATTCGTATTCTAAAGGAACTTTTGTGCCTTGTTCGTCCGACTTGTTTCAGACAAGTTTTTCTCGTCGAGTTTCTGTTCAGCACTACCTTGCTTCGGTGGTTTTATCATAACTCGAGTTTTACAGATCCAATTGATGTGGTTATTTTTGGGTTGTCTTCACAACTTGATTATCTATCATATGTGAATACTTCATGGTCATTGAATTTGTGGTTTCTGATCTACACGAGTTTCTTTGCAGTATTCTAGAACTGTTTTTCTCGCGTAGGACAGATTGACCTTCGTTCGATCTTTCGATCGTAACTTGAGTTTCCACAACGGATTTTCATGATTCTTGTTTTGACGTCTTCGTGACTTGATTCTCTACAATCTATACTAGTTTTGTCACAGTTGAACACGTTTAGATTAGTCGCACACATGGTTTCTTTAACAGATCGGTTTTCTGCTAAGGGGTGTTTTGTTGCTTCCACTGAAAAGTTTTTATCTACCATTCACCCCCCTCTGGTAGCTTTACACATGTACTTCGATCCTACAATTGGTATCAGAGCCAGATTGCTCTAATCTTTATTATTTTCATCGTGTTTTGACTAATCATCATGGAGAAATACTCCGCCAAACCTTGTGTGTTTAGTGGTATTGATTTTCAGGTTTGGAAGGCACGCATGGAAGCTTTCATCCAGGCACAGAGCTTTGCAATATGGGAAAAGGTGTACAAGCCTTACGATGTGCCTTCATACGATCAAGTCACGGCTACAAACATGAGATATGTCGACAACAACAACAAGGCTCGGAACTTGATCATACAAGGACTAACTCAGAGCGACTTCGACCGTGTTGCACACCTCCGATCGGCGTACGATGTGTGGAGAGCACTTTGTGACTACCACGAAGGATCCAACACGATCAAGGAGGTAAGACAGGATATGTTCAAGAAAGAATACATGCGCTTTGAGATGCAACCCGGTGAGTCCGTTGATGACCTCTTTGCTCGCTTTAATAAAATTCTCAGCAACTTGCGTAGCGTCAATGTTATTTTTTCAGATGCTGAAAATGCTAGGCAATTACTAAGTGCATTAGACATGTCAATTTGGGAGATGAAAGTAACATCCATACGTGAATCCACTGTCATGCGTACTCTTATATTAGTGCTTTATTCTAAGCTAAAAACTCATGAAATTGACATTATATCATGCAAGAACCCAAATAAAACTATTGCATTTGTCTCACAACGTGATATGCCTAGCTCCGGCCAATCATCTAGCAATACACTTGCTTTGCTGTCTTGACTAACCCTGGAACATATTGAGGAGTTTCCAGAGGAGGAGCTAGTACTTCTTTGTACTAGGTTCTCAAAAGCATTGCAAAATGTGAGAACTAGAAGGAGAGGAAGCTCCGGATCTCAACGATACTTTCAATGTGGTAAGACAGGACACTTTCGTATAAATTGCCCTAACCTTTCAGGTCCTTCTAACCATGATGAAAAGCAGAATAAAGTCAAGTCCTCTTTTGGCAACACCAACAAGAAAAAGAAGGGTTTTACAGGACGCAAACTGATAAACAGTTTCATCACCGCACTTCAAGAACTTGGCTCAAGTGATGTAGACATTGGAAGTGATGAAGATGAAGATGATCTGGCAAACTTGTGCTTCATGGCGGGCAAATCAAAATCAAGTATGGAGGATGCAGAACACAACAATGACAACGAAGAGGTATGTCCTACATGCAAAGAAATGTGTGATGCTATTCTCGTGCCACTATTATTGTTAAAGAAAAGGACAAAAAGCTTAGGGACAATGCTGTTAAAATTGAGTCACTAGAATCTGAAATTAATTGTTTAAAATCCTTGATTCCTAGTGATGATTCTTGTTCCTCATGTGATTTAATATATGAACAATTGTCCTCTCTAAGAAGTGCACACACCTCCACACTTGATAAACTTGAACTTGAAATCGAAAAGAACAAAAAGCATGCTGCACTTAATGATAAAAACTTGAAAGATGTTTGTTGTTCTACAATTGATTTGCATTGTTCTACTTGCGATGATCTTGATAAGAAACTACAAGATGCTATGAAAGAAATTTCTATATTGAACAATGCTTTACGTTCTCATGAAGTTAAATATTGTTCCAATTGCAAATTAAAAGGAAAAACTTCATGTGAAAATTGCCTTCATCTATCAAATAAACTTGATAACATGCATAAGACATTAGATCGGTTTTGTAATGGGAATAAGAACCTAAACTTGCTGCTAAATTCTTCCAAGTCTTGCAATGATAAAACTGGTTTAGGTTTTGATTCACATGCTCATGCTAAGGAACATCCAACTAAAATTGTAAAATCATTAGGAAGTGGTTTGATTCAAACAGTTCTTAAACAAAAAGAAGTGGTTTTTAAATCTGCAGGAGTGTTGTCACATTCGGGTTCAAATAAGTATACTGCATGCTCATCTAGACATGAACACAAAGTTAAATTTCATTGTACCTATTGTGGTAGAGATGGTCATGTCATAGATTTTTGTTATAGACTAGCTAAACAACATAAAAAGGAAAGAATGCAAGCTAGATCTTATAACTCTCATGCAAAATTTGCTGCACATACTAAACCGAATGTCAGGAACATGCAACCTGCTGTTATGAGTCAGAAATATTCAAAGTTTATCTCCGGAGCTTTAGTTTTTACCTCCGGAGCTTCAGTTTTTACCTCCGGACCTTCTATTTTTGCCTCCGGACCTACTGATTTTCATGCTACATAAGTAACACCTCATAGGTTAGTAGTTAAGAACAAAAAATATCAAACTTTGACTCATAAACCTGCTGTTTTATCTCAGCTTTCGCATGTTGTTCCTGCTGGACATCTTGTGACTCGGTACTAGATTCCTAAATGCCTTTTAACTAACCCCAGTATTGAGTCATCGACGTATTGTGCTTCTATGTCGGTTACACGCTTGAAGGAGAACATTTGGATTATGGATTCAGGTTGCTCACGCCACATGACCGGTAACAAAGAATGGTTCTCCTCTCTCTCTCTTTTGTGTCACATGTAGAGAATGTTACTTTTGCCGATAATTCTTCAACTCCTATAATTGCTAAGGGTTCAGTTAGAGTAAATGATCACTACACTTTGAAGAATGTGGCACTTGTCAAAAATTTGAAATACAACTTGCTTTCTGTTTCACAATTGCTAGATGAAAGTCTAGAAATTATTTTCAATAAAAACTGCTGCAAAGTTGTAGGTTCAAATAGTGAGCTTATTTTTAACATGTCTCGGTTTGGAAGAGTTTTTAAAGCTGATTTTGATATGTCTTCCTCTAAGCATAGATGTCTAGTTGCAAATGATTCCAAAGATTTATATTTTTGGCATCGTAGACTTGGTCACGTAGGCTTTGATCATCTCACGCGTGTTAGTACTCTTGCTTGCATACGTGGGCTGCCTAAGCTTAAAGGGGACAAAGAAATTGTGTGCTCTTTTTGTAGACATGCTAAGATGGTTGCAGGTTCACATGCTCCTCTCACAATGACCATGACAACTGAACCGGGTCAACTTTTACACCTTGACACCGTAGGACCTTCACGTGTTCAATCCTTTGGAGGTAAATGGTATGTTCTTGTGATTGTTGATAACTATTCTAGATACTCTTGGGTTTACTTTATGGCATCTAATAATGAAGCTTTTAGTCACTTTAGAACTTTATTTCTTAGATTATCAATTGATCACCCATGATCTTTAAGAGCAATTATAAGTGATAATGGAACCGAATTTAAAAATCAATCGTTTGATCACTTTTGTGCTGAAAATGCAATAGATCATCAATTTTCTTCACCATATGTACCTCAATAAAACGATGTTGTAGAGAGAAAGAACAGAACCTTAGTTTAGATGGCTAGGACTATGCTTGATGAATATCAATCTCCTAGGAAATTTTTGGCTGATGCAATTGCAACCGCTTGTTAGGTCTCAAATCATGTTTTCTTGCGTGCTAAGCTAGGTAAAACACCATATGAGCTCAGGTTTGGACATAGGCCTAGTGTCACACACTTTAGGGTCTTTGGTTGCAAATGCTTTGTTAAAAAACATGGTAATCTTGATAAATTTGAAGCTAGATCTGTTGATGGCATGTTTCTTGGTTATCCATCTCATACTAGAGGCTACCGTGTGCTTTTACTTGATACTAATAAAATTGTGGAGACTTGTGAGGTTTCTTTTGATGAAGCTAGCCCAGGTACTAGTTCAAATATTGCAGGTCCAGATCCATATCCGCAGGGGGAGAGTATTTTCGTTGAAGAAGAGGAAGAAGTGGTGCTGCTGCTCGAAAATTCAGCACCTAAAGACATTGTTCCAGCTCCTGATCTTGATTCACAACCAGCACCGATGATCACCATTGCTGGTCCAGATCCTCCTCACGTCACAAGCTCATCTATTTGTGATGAACATGAAGAAGAAGAAGCTTGTGAAGTCTCCACTCCCCTCCGGATTCTCAAAAGTCATCCTCCACAACAAATTATTGGAAGCTTGCATGAACGAGTTACAAGATCCAGGTTTTTCGACCCCAATTCTCATGCTCATTCTGCTTTTGTTGCTTCTTTTGAACCCAAAGATATATCACACGCACTCACTAATGAATCTTGGATTATTGCCATGCAAGAAGAGTTAGAAAATTTTGAAAGAAATAATGTTTGGAAACTTGTACCTCCACCTCATGGTCACACTTTAATTGAAACTAAATGGGTGCTTAAAAATAAACAAAGTGAGGATGGGGTTGTGGTTAGGAATAAGGCTAGGTTGGTTGCTCAAGGTTTCACACAAGTTGAAGGTCTAGATTTTGATGAAACTTTTGCTCATGTTGCTAGATTAGGAGCCATAAGAATTTTGTTAGCTTTTGCTGCATCTAAAGGTTTTAAGCTATATCAAATGGATGTTAAAAGTGATTTTCTTAATGGCTACATAGATGAGGAGGTTTATGTCAAACAACCACCTGGTTTTGAAAATCCAAATTTTCCTAATCATGTTTACAAACTGTCCAAAGCCTTGTACGGTCTCAAACAAGCCCCTAGAGCATGGTATGATAGGTTACAAACATTCTTACTTGAAAAGGGGTTTACCATGAGCAAGGTTGATAAAACCCTTTTTTGTGCTTAAGCATGGCAATGACTCATTATTCGTTCAAGTGTATGTGGGTGATATTATCTTTGGTTGTGCTTCTCATGATCTTGTGTCCAAGTTTTCAGCTATGATGAGTTCAGAATTTGAGATGAGTATGATGGGAGAACGCACGTACTTTTTGGGGCTGCAAATCAAGCAAACCAAGGAGGGTATCTTTGCGCATCAAAGAAAGTATACAAAAGATCTCCTAAGGCGCTTCAACATGGACAAAAGCAAGCCTCTTCGGACACCAATGGGAACAGCAACAACACTTGAACTTGATGAAGATTGTGACCCTGTTCATCAAAAAGAATATAGAAGAATGATCGGATCACTTTTGTATCTCACGACATCAAGAACGGACATACAATTCAGCGTATGTCTTTGTGCACGGTTTCAATCCTCCCCACGCGCTTCACATCGTCAAGCCGTCAAAAGGATTCTCAGGTACTTACATGGAACTCAAGAATTTGGCATTTTTCTTCCTTCTTCCTCAACCGTTACTTTGAAAGCTTTTTCCGATGCTGATTTTGGGGGTTGTAGGATTGATAGGAAAAGTACTTCTGGTGCTTGTCATTTTCTTGGTAATTCACTTATTTCCCGGTCCTCTAGAATACAAAGTTCATTTGCACAATCCACAGCCGAATCTGAATATGTAGCTCCTGTTAGTGCTTGCTCACAAATTATTTGGATTGTTCAAACACCTAAGGACTATGGGGTTGATCTAGATAGCGTTCCACTGTTTTATGATAACACTAGTGCCATTTGCATTGCTAAAAACCCCGTGCAACATTCGAGAACTAAGCACATTGACATTAGGTATCACTTTTTCCGTGATAATGTCGAAAAAGAGAACATTGTGCTTCACCATGTAGATACCGAACAACAATTGGCTGACATTTTTACAAAACCTTTGGATTTCACTCGTTTTTGTTACATTCATAGTGAAATAGGGGTTATGCATCCTCATGGCTTAAATTGAGAGAGAATTTTGAAACATGGGAAGTCTATGTGTGAATCTAAAATTAAAATAATATGAGCATAGAATTTCATGCATATATGACTTTGTGATTCCTTTTTAATGCTGAAAGTTCTTACTATATTACTCGTGTTATACATTTTGTAATTTTTACCATGTCTAGTAATTGGAATAATTACTTACACTAAATCTGGTCATAGTCGAACTTTCTTGTTGTTTTGAACTTGTTGCATGCTCACAAGTGCTTTTAATCATAAAGAATTAATCAAGTAATCAACTCACATGTTGAGTTTTTATGTTCAAATAAAAAAATGAGAAAAGATCAAGAGAATATGCATGCATCGCACATCTTCTTTTGAGATGGCTTATCATTGCACTTATATATGAACTTGAAAAGAGTTGTGTATGACTAAAACCATGTCCTTAAGCTTCTAACTGTCAAATGACATAGGCTTGGCTTGGTTGTTAGAATAAGGCTGATGTTGCATATAATCTCTTGCAAATGCCATAAGATCAAAATTTGTGCTTTAAATGATAAATAAAATGCAGCAACAAGTGTCATGCTTTCAGGTCTTGAAATAGTTAAGTTTGTGAGGTCATAACTTGCTTAAATTGAAAATTACACTTGATCTCTAGCATGACTTACACTACGTTATGTATCTCATTGATGTGATAGTGTAAGTTACATGATAGTATGATTTGGATGAGCTTTGTTTTATATGTATATGTTATAATGTGCTCATAACAAATTAAGATTTCTCTTTTGTACCTTGCTGAATACATTGTCAAAGGGGGAGAAATTGATCACACATTGCACACATTCACAAGTGTTTTGGCACGATTCTTCTCAGGGAGAGAATTTTTGGTATTTTGTTTTTTCTTCTCATTTTATTTCTGATTTACAAAGGGGGAGAAATTGTTTTCAAAACTTTTCATGAGAATAAGCCAATGTTCGGATTTTAAGTGGTGTTGCCAATGCATTCATCAAGGGGGAGATTGTGAGACCTATGTGTGCTGAATACATTGGCTTTAATGATAAAAGTTTTGAATATTACCAAAACACCTTTTTAACAAGATCCGACTCTAGGTCCGAGCTCCTGCAAGGTCCGACGATAGGTCCGACTTGTTTTGGGTAGCTCTGGCAAGGTCCGACGTAAGGTCCGACTTACTTTGTCTAGGTCTGACTTATTTTGGCTAGGTCCGACTTGTTTTTGCTAGCTCCGGTGCTAGGTCCGACTAGCTTTGGTAAGGTTCGGAGCTTGATTGCAATGGTTCTGCTTTTAACTTGCAATGTTTCGAACTTGCTTTACTCTTATGGAAAGTTTGCTTAGTATTATTTTACTAAGTTTTTGGTGTGTTTTGGTGGTTATGGCTGATATCATTTTGCTATGGTTTACAACATGCTTATGTGAGAAGCTCATGTAAGATGTTGTAGTTTCGAAACTAATGAGAGTGAAGTCAAGGACTTGTGCTCGGAAGTATTGGTTGTTTATTCATGTGCATGTGTTGCTTGAGTTCAAGACATGGCTGGTGACGGGATCCATTGAACTAGTCTTAGGGAGAATATGAGGTTCAACAACCAAGTTCGGGAGGAATTATAGTTGAGTTGATCGGGAGGCCGTGCAACATGTTTGGATCAAGAACAATGCATATGAAGGTATCATGGACATTGTTGGAAGGTGTTTGCACGTGTGCAAGGAGTGCATGGACGTGGCAATAGGGTTCCAAGGCGTGGTGAAGAGATATGGAAGTGGAGATATGGTTGAAAAGGTTCAACCGGCTGGATTTTGCGCTCAGGCTGCGGCTGAGGCGGTTATGGTTTATTTATGGAAAGTTTCGAGTTGGTTATAACAGGATTTCATGTTAGGCATGAAGTAGAGTTGTTTTAGGAATGTTTGGGACGTTCCTAAGGTGTTTGGAAGTCTTAAGATTGCTTCTATCTGCGAATAGAAGAGTTCTGAGCAGTATTGGAAAGTTACAGTTTAAATCTAAGTAGGAGTAGGAGTCCTAGTTTGAATTGGATTGGCCATAGAGCTGGTTATATAAGCAAGGGAGGCCAAGTCTCGTGAAGAACACGACTTTGGGGCTGTTCCTCTTATGTTTTGATAAATAAAATTCGTATTCTAAAGAAATTTTTGTGCCTTTTTCGTCCGAGTTGTTTCAGACAAGTTTTTCTCGTTGAGTTTCTGTTCAGCACTACCTTGCTTCGGTGGTTTTATCATAACTCGAGTTTTACAGATCTAATTGATGTGATTCTTTTTGGGTTGTCTTCACAACTTGATTATATATCATATGTGAAAATTTCATGGTCATTGAATTTGTGGTTTATGGTCTACTTGAGTTTCTTTGCAGTACTCCAGAACTGTTTTTCTCGCGTAGGACAGATTGACCTTTGTTCGATCTTTCGATCAACAGATTTTCATGATTCTTGTTGTGACGTCCTCGTGACTTGATTCTCTACAATCTATACTAGTTTTGTCATAATTGAACACGTCTAAATTAGTCTCACACATGGTTTCTTTAACAGATCAGTTTTCTGCTAAGGGGTGTTTTGTTGCTTCCGCTGAAAAGTTTTTATCTACCATTCACCCCCCCTTTGGTAGCTTTACACGTGTACTTCGATCCTACACATGCCAAATTGGTTTTCTCGAGTTCCATTGTTAGGATCAAACCAATCACAGTCAAAGAAGACTACATTAAGGACCTTATTCCCCGCAAAACTGAATTCAAGGATATTTTTAATGATCCCATAATAATTACTTTCACGTCCTTGTGCGTCAGCTGCCCTATTCACAACTCCGGTGTTACATGTTGCTCTGAAGGGACGTTGAGATTCAAATTCAGTTGAACGAAATCGAAACTCATTGACATCGTATCGACCGTAGCTTTTAATTTTAATGGAGCCGTAGGACAGTTGTCGCAATTCTTCTTGGACGCCAGCTTTATTTTTGCACTGTTCAACATATGAATTTAGAAGACTGTCGGTACCTGAAATATGGGGTACCCCCGCGCACAGGGTAAAATGCCTAAGGAACTCGCCCTTCTCCGCAGGGAGAGCTCCGAAGGCGCCACGCGTCCGGCGGGGCCGGACCTCCCTCTCCTCAGAGGAGAGCTCCGGGCCCGCCACGTGGCATACAGAAGCCGGACCTCCCCCTCCGCGGGAGAGAGGTCCAAAGGCGCCACGTGTCCAGCGGGGCCGGACCTCCCTCTCCTCAGAGGAGAGCTCCGGGCCCGCCATGTGGCCGACAGAAGCCGAGCCTCTCCCTCCGCGGGGAGAGGTCCGGAGGCTCCACGTGCCCCGCGGAACGGGCCCTCGTCTCCTCTGAGAAGGGCTCCGGGCCCACCACGTAGCAGCAGAACGGCGCTGCCTGCCCCCGAGTGATAGGCAGCGGGCGTAAAGACGCCCCATACCTTGCCCGTACAAGGTATTCAAGGCCCGCGTCTTCCCGAGACGCGGAGACGCGGAGCACGCTTCTGTCAGGTGCCGTTGCGCCCAGTCGCATCACAGACTGGCGCGTGGTGTCAGAACCTGCCAGCCAATAAACACCGCGACAAGACACCCCATGCCGCCTGCGCCGTCATCAACCACTACGACTAGCATGCGGCATGGGCAGGGCGGCAAGATGAAGACTCAGAAGCCTTCGACCAGAGACAACTACCGGCATAACTGCAGATACGGTAGATAATAGACAATCTTCCCGGGACCACCTGTCAGGTCCCGGCTCCCCTTGTAAGCCGCCCGAGTCTTGTCGCTATAAAAGGCTCGGGTAGGCGACGATAGCAAGGGTTCGCACTTTGCAACTCATATGCTGGCCATACACTCTCAAGCTGTAACTCACCCCCAAGCTCAGGCCTCCGGCCCCGAGCAGCAAGCAATACAGCGAGCTCCAGAGCTCGCCGTGGACGTAGGGTTTTACGTTCCGGCGGCCTGAACCACGTAAAACTCGCCGTGTCAAGCTCTTACTAACTCGTCCATCTGCGCAAGCTCTCCGCTAGAGACTAGCCCCACCGAAAAAAGAACCTCCGCGGGCTGCCCAGTGCAGGCCCGGGGGAAGTGTCGACTGAACACTTCAACATTTGGCGTGCCAGGTAGGGGGCCTTTCTCCTAGCGCGACGAGTTTCCGCCGACGAAGATGACCAAGCTTCCTTCAGCGGCAAACTCTCCCCCTCCGCGTTCACGGTGAACCGTGACTACTGGGGAGTACATGTCGACACACTCAGGACGGAGTGTGTCGGCACAAGCTGGTAGCCAGCAGCCGACTCCGGCAACGCCAACTCCGGCGATGCAGGCACTGACCAGTGTGAGATCTTCTGCAGCGCTGAGCGTACACCATGGAGGTGCGCTAGCTGCAGCAAGAGCGCTGCTGCGCAACCCACCTGCTGGGGATGCGCCCCATTTAGCGACCCAACAGTGGGTCCGCGAAGTGGACCGCCTCGTCATCGCCGCCGCGAACCCTCGGTTTCGGCGAGGGCGACGCCCCGGTCAACCGGCTGTGTCGCTGACGCGCACGCCAACGGTTGACGGGCAAACGGTGGATTCCAGCTCCTCCAGGCTCCCGTCGACGGACCTGAGAAGGGAGCTGGAACGGTGCCACTTGAGCCAGGATGCCTGAGTGTACCTCGAGCGACGCCGAGAAAGGTGCCGCAACCATGAGGCTGGCGACAGCATGTCGTCGGCCTCGGCACAACCTGGAGGGCAGGCCTTCGCCACGCGAGCCCTGCCCCAGGCATATGCCGCGCAGCATATGCCACAACCATATGCGCCGCAAGCAGCGCCCCCGGTCTATGGTGCAGCCTTGCCCATGCCGGGATACACGGTGCCAAGTGCGAACCAAGCGTTCGCACTGCCAATACCTGCGGCGGCAGGAGCAGGATGTGCGGCTCTCGCACCCACCTTGGCTTCGCGAGGTGGCCACGCAAGTTTCGCTCGCACCTGCCTGAAAAGTACGACGGTAGCGTCAACCCGGTGGAGTTCCTCCAGATCTACTCCACCGCCGTACTTGCCACAGGAGGGGATGAGGCTGTCATGGCCAACTTCTTCCCCGTCGCCTTGACCGGCCCAGCTCGGTCTTGGCTCATGAATCTACCTCAGGGGTCCATAACTTCCTGGGGAGAGCTCTGCCGACAGTTCGTCGCCAACTTCGGCAGCTCCTACACCCGTCCCGGCACGGAGCTTAACCTCCACGCCGTCAAGCAACAGCCTGGGGAGTCGCTGCGCTCTTTCATCCAGCGGTTCTCCTAGGTACGCAACACCATCCCGCATATTCAAAGTGCTTCTGTGGTGGTGGCGTTCCGTTAGGGTGTCCGGGACGAGAAAATGCTTGAGAAGCTCGCGACCAGAGAGGTCCGCGACATCTCTGAGCTCTTCAGTCTGGCGGACAAATGCGCCAGAGCAGCTGAAGGGCGGAACTGGCACTCTCTGCCGACCTCCGAGCCAGGTGGACAACCCGGGTCTGGTGCTGCTGCCTATGGGGGTGGCAAGAAGGCCAAGAACTGGGGGAGTGGCAAGATGAAGTCATCGTTCGCGGCTCCCGTCACCGCAGCAGCGACGGCTAGTGGAGCTCGGGGGCCACGCCCCGACAAAAGGCAGCGGCAGTCACCGGCCCCAGATAGTGACCAGGGCAGACTATGCCCCGTGCATGGTGCCGGTAATCATACTGCTGCCGAGTGCTGGGATATCCAGAGACTCGCAGAGCGCTTCCGCAAAGGAAGACAGCAGAGAGCTGAAGCACCGCCTTACCCTCAGAGGGATGGCAAACAGAAGGTCGATGCCCCAGTCACTGCCGCCCATCAGGTGGGGTTCCAGGAGCCTCAGCGTGTCATAAAGACAGTGCATAACGGTGAGAACACCAGTTCCGACGGTGACGGGCCAGGGCGTTAGCCAACTGCGGCGCGCCTCCGTGCCTCGAACATACCTCTCGGGAGCCGCCTAAGGTCTGTCAACCCCGTGAAGGCCTTGCCAGAAGGGGAAGACGCCTTAGGTCATCCAAGACGAGCCCGGGCCCACCTACCCCTTGAAGGCCTTAGCCAGAAGGGGAGAACTCCCCGGGGGCCCCCAGGAGAAGCCGCGCAGGACCTGATCCAGCGCGAAGATAACAACCTCGTCGACAAGACTCGGCTGCAGGGAACACCCCACAACGCGCGGTCTCCGCTGATGCTCTAAGCACTACCGCCAAAGAACCAAACGCGTCGGGGGCCTGCAGGAGGGCAACCTGGTGTAGCGGCACGCTCTATTCCAAGAAGGACCCATAAGCTCTCCCCCAGCAGGGAAGGTCCCTTCCGAATCATGAAAGCTGCTCCCAGAAATCCTTGCCATGAAGCAACACTGTAAGTCCTACCTCCCGAGCATCAGTAGAACAGGGTTATTCCCTTCTGTAATGGATCCCATAGAATTTAGGAACAGAGCTTGGGGCAGCTAAGTCTCAAGGGACGGTACAGGACTATGTCCAGTTTAGCCTGGTTCCGACCCTAAGCGCGTAGAGTCTTGCTTCCCTTGTAGACGAGGCGGAATATTGCCTCCATGTACAACCATAATTCCATCTATGGGCACGAATACAGAGACCTCTTCTACTTAGCTCTCTCTCATGCGCTCATTTAAATTATGTATTAATTTTTATGATCGCACTATCTTTGTATGTTCATCGTACATCTAGCTCCCCCTCTCCTGCGCTCATCCATAGTCGGCATTCGCTATCCTACCAAAGGCGGCTGCGCTTGAGGCACCTGCCGATGGCCGAGTGAGTCTCTTGGGCCTCCCCCAATCAGGTGTTGCGGTGCCAGTTGGTTACCTCCAGGAAAGGCCTGCGTTGTGCATGGGGGGTCCAGGGTGCGTATCCAGCTTAGCAGGCCATGAGCCCAAAGCATGCGCATCCTGCCCTCCGGAGGTACAGGGGAGTACAACCGCTTTGCCTGGTCATGAACCCAAAGAACGTGCACTCTGCTTCCCCAGCGCATGGCCCGGTACTAGGGATCGGACGGCCGTACCCGGACCTCGGAGGGAGCCGGAGCTCCGGCGCCTCGTGCACAGAATTGCCCAAGCCCCGTATAGCGGATCAGGATCGTAAGACGGATAAGACTAGGAGACGGGAGGGGAGGACCCCCCGAGGAGAATTACGTTTCCTCTGCCTGTGTGCAGGACCTCCAGGTTACGGCAACAGAGACTGCATGAAGCAGGGGGAAAGGAGCTACCAACTACTTCGGCCTAGGACTGGAAGGACCGGGACCTGCCCCTCCAGCAGGGGCGGGGCCCGAGGGCCCCACGTGTCTAGCGGGCCCGGAGCTCTCGCCTCCCCTGAGGAGGGCTCCGGGCTCGCCACGTGGCGGGCGGAAACCGGACCTCCCCCCCCCCGGTGGGAGGGCTCCGAAAGCCCTACGTGTCCAACATGGCCGGAGCTCCAGCCTCTTAAGGAGGGGCTCCGGACCCGCCACGTGGCAGGCAGATTTGGAGCTCCCCATGGGGCGAGATCCGGAGACCCCCGGGCGCCCCTAACACGGTTAGGACCCGGGGAAGGTGTCTATGCGGAGCTCCGAGATTGGAGATGGCCTCTGAGTACCTTGCGGAGCTAAGGACTCAGTCAGGCAAAGCCAAGAAGGAGAGAAAAAGCATCATAGACACAGATATCTAAAAGAGTCGAACTAAGCGAGGCTCCATGAGCTGGACTACAGACTCGATAAAAAGGGAGAAACAAGTCCTAAGGACCTCCCGGCTCCCGCCAGAACCTTGCGGCTACAAGGGCGGCCACATCCTCGACTTCTGCCCTGGCAGCTTGCTCCCGCTCTGCGGCGGGGCCCTCTCTCGCTGGTTCTAGCGAGAAAGAGGGGTCGCGGCTCTTAAAGCATGCCAGCACATGTGAGGCGACCTCTAAGGCTAGGCCGCGTCCCTCGGCCTCAAGCTCGCCGGCGACCACCGAGTCTAGCCTGTCCAGCTTGGCGCCGATCGACTCCAGCGCGGGGATCACCTCCAACGCAGAGGCTGTGGCCCTCACCGGACTAAAGCCAAGAGGGATCAGGGCGGACCCCGCTCGATCTACGAAGCTCGAGACCGCAAGAGCCCCGGAGGACCGCAAGGCCGAAAGCTCCTCCACCTCGCGGCGGGCCACCTGCAGAGCCTCCAGGTTCCTCTCGGAGAATTCCTTCTCCTTGGCCGCCAGGGAGCTCTCCCGAAGATGGAGAGTCTTGGCGAGCCGCTCCAACTCAGCAGCCTTGAAGTCGGCGGTCAACTCCCGGTCCAAGACCGCCCGACGATCATGGGAGACCTGTTCCTCCCTCAAGTCGAGGTCTGCCTTCAGGATCTCCAGCTCCTCGATCCGAGCTCGAAGGTCATCCTCGCCCGCCGCCAGCTGCGGCGACCCTCTCCGCCTCAGCTGCCATGGAACGCTCCCGTTCCTCAACGGCGAGTTCACGGCGCTCCAACCGCTGCCGTATCTCCACAGCAGAAGAGAGGCTCTCTTCGGCCCGGGCGTGTGCCTCCAGAGCCTCCCTATTGATCCGCCGCGATTGGGTGTCCATGCGGTCGACAGCCCGCTTCATCCGGTCGAGGAGCACTTCCCTGAAATCGAGCAACTCCCGCCTGGAGTCGAGCTCGCTCTTAACCTTCGCGGTCCTCTCCCGCAAAAAGTTCCCCCAGGTGAGGAGGCGATCCCGTTCAACCGTATACTCCTCCCGCTCGCGCCCTAGTGCAGCCAAGACCTGCCGAACGCTCGCCTCGGCAAGCGCAAAGGCATCCGCCAGGGGCAATGGAGCAACAGAGGCCGGGGCAGTCCCCCCGACCTCCTCCATTACCTCGTCCTCAGGAAGAGCCAACGCACCAGCAACCGAGACTAGACGCTGATCAGGAGAAATTGGCTCCGAGGCTCCGGCAGCCGGGCCAGCCGGGCTCTCTTCAGCTTCTGGCTCCTTGATCTGAGGAGAGGGGCGAGCCGGGGAAGGCGGTGTTGGAGAAAAGGCCGGGCCGCCTAGTGCAGGGTCGACCTGCGCTGGCTTGGGGGCCGCGGTGGCCGTCTCGGCAGGAAGAGACGACGCAGACGCGGAGTCCGGGCACACCGGAACAGGAGAAGTTCGCGCTGGCCTGGGGGCCGCGGCAGTTGACCCTGGCTCCGAGCGCAGCGGCACAGATTCCCCGCAAGTCAGGGATGGCCGGGAAGTGCGGACACTCCAGCGGGATCTGAACCCCGACTTCCGAGCCGGGGTAGGACTCCCAGAGCCCGCTACCGTCACTGACGGCCGCTCCGCAGTCGCTTGAATTGGCGGAACAGGGGACGCCCCAGAAGCTTCCCCCAGCGCATCAGCCCGGGGCCTCTTCGAGTCGCCACCGGAGGGAGTGTCAGGCACCCCAGAATCCCGACTTGGCATAGACGCCGCTGTTGGAGGAGATCGAGCGCGCTTCTTCTCTGGTGGCGGGTTGGAAGCCATGGCGAGGGAGAACTCAAGGGCAAGAGAGCAAAAGCACAAGAGTCCGAGAAGAAACGCAGAGAAGTGCGAAGGGAAGCTGCAATGTGAGTAAGACCCCTCTAAAAACTTCCCGGGTGCAATCCCAAGCGATTCGGAACTCTTCGAATACCCCGCGTCGGCGACCGCTTCGGTTCCTAGACCGAGCGCCGATGACGGGTGGGCCCAAGCCGCCTAACTAAAGCGGTGGGGTCAAGGAGTCAGTCTCCTGAGAAGATGAGCCGGCAAGGCACTTCGGCGGTTCCCGAAGAAAGCGCCGCAACATGCAGAAGCGGCAGTCTTGGGAACCGCCGCAGTAAAAGCAACCATCAATTGAGCGCACGCTCCCACGATCCCGCGGCCGTTCGTGCTCCGGCAGCGGTCAATTCGGGACTTAGAGAAAGTGCGCGGATCGAAAGAGACGGAGGTCCCACCTCGGGCTCGCTACCTCCCCCGAGATGGGCCCGGGGGCCATTGTTGGTACCTGAGATATGGGGTACCCCCGCGCACAGGGTAAAATGCCTAAGGAACTCGCCCTTCTCCGCAGGGAGAGCTCCGAAGGCGCCACGCGTCCGGCGGGGCCGGACCTCCCTCTCTTCAGAGGAGAGCTCCGGGCCCACCACGTGGCATACAGAAGCCGGACCTCCCCCTCCGCGGGAGAGAGGTCCGAAGGCGCCACGCGTCCAGCGGGGCCGGACCTCCCTCTCCTCAGAGGAGAGCTCCGGGCCCGCCACGTGGCCAACAGAAACCGAGCCTCTCCCTCCGCGGGGAGAGGTCCGGAGGCTCCACGTGCCCCGCGGAACGGGCCCTCGTCTCCTCTGAGAAGGGCTCCGGGCCCGCCACGTAGCAGCAGAACGGCGCTGCCTGCCCCCGAGTGATAGGCAGCGGGCGTAAAGACGCCCCATACCTTGCCCGTACAAGGTATTCAAGGCCCGCGTCTTCCCGAGACGCGGAGCACGCTTCTGTCAGGTGCCGTTGCGCCCAGTCGCATCACAGACTGGCGCGCGGTGTCAGAACCTGCCAGCCAATAAACACCGCGACAAAACACCCCATGCCGCCTGCGCCGTCATCAACCACTACGACTAGCATGCGGCATGGGCAGGGCGGCAAGATGAAGACTCAGAAGCCTTCGACCAGAGACAACTACCGGCATAACTGCAGATACGGTAGATAATAGACAATCTTTCCGAGACCACCTGTCGGGTCCCGGCTCCCCTTGTAAGCCGCCCGAGTCTTGTCGCTATAAAAGGCTCGGGTAGGCGACGATAGCAAGGGTTCGCACTTTGCAACTCATACGCTAGCCATACACTCTCAAGCTGTAACTCACCCCCGTGCTCAGGCCTCCGGCACCGAGCAGCAAGCAATACAGCGAGCTCCATAGCTCGCCGTGGACGTAGGGTTTTACGCTCCGGCGGCCTGAACCACGTAAAACTCGCCATGTCAAGCTCTTACTAACTCGTCCATCTGCGCAAGCTCTCCGCTAGAGACTAGCCCCACCGAAAAAAGAACCTCCGCGGGCTGCCCAGTGCAGGCCCGGGTGAAGTGTCGACTGAACACTTCGACAAAGACTATTTTATGCTATACACATAATTACTAAGAGAAGCAAGACATGAACATGTTACATGTGCATGAAACCAGGATAGAAAGTTAGGCCCTCCATTTACTCCATAATATTGCATCGATTGTATTTGTCTGCTTGTAGGTTGCTGCTTAGATTTCCAATTTTGTTGATCAAACTCACTAAATAAGATAAAACAAAATGATTAGCATAGATGTATAACACACCACGCTAATTATAACACAAACACTTACTGAAAATGTTCATGCATCCCCTCTATATTAGCGTACATGTACATCAAAGCAGCTGTCTTTTTATCTGTTTCAAGATCCTAGCTCATGCCACTACCAACAGTGGTGCCTCTCGTTTGAACAATGGAGAGGCTGCTACAAGGGGGTGCTTCATCCATATTGTACCGCAACATGGAAACATTAACATTGTGTTCTTCTGCAAAATAGACGCTTGAAAAGTATCCAATCTCCTGAATGGCGTATGCTCGATGCATCCCTCAACCCTTGCCCGATTGCAAACCATTGGTTTAAGACTCCTGAGTGCTCTTTCGACGTGATACATCCACCTATATTGCACAGGGCCACCCACTTTGGCTTCGTATGGAAGATGGATTAGGAGATGTTGCATTGGATTGAAGAACCCTGGAGGGAAAACTTTTTCCATCTTACATAAAAGCACTGGTATCTCCCTTTCCAACTTCTCCATCATCTTGGTTGTGATTTCTTTAGCACAAAGTTGTCTATAAAAGTAGCTAAGTTCGGCTAACATCTTCCACACCACATCGTCAAGGTAGCCCTGAAACATAACCGGTAGAAGTCTTTCCATGATTATGTGATAATCATGACTTTTCAACCCTGTGACATTTCCAGTCTTAACATTCATGGCTCGTCTCAGGCTAGCAGTATAACCGTCTAGGAATTTCAATGTTTTCAACCATTCGAAGATTCCTTTCCTTTCTTTTGGTCAAAGACAAAAAGAAGCACGCGATTTGCCACCAGCTTCAGTTAGCTCAAGAGTTGGACGTTTACAAACCTCTGCCAAATCCTTACGAGGTTTTATATTGTCTTTTGTTCTGCCCGTCAGATCGAAGCATGTGCTTATGATGCATTCGCCCATGTTACGTTCCTGGTTCAAGACATCAATATTATGCATTAGGATTAAGGACTTCACATACGGTAGCTCCCATAGTGCACATATATGAGTCCAATTGTGATCTTCTCCGTAACCAACAAAATATCCAGGACGACCTTCATCTGCCACTAAGTTGTTAAACTGTTCAGCAATCTGCGACCCGTTGAGACGTTGTGGTGGTCCTTTTTTGACAACGGTGTCCTTCCTGAAGGCATTCTTCTGTTGCCTAAATACGTGATTAGGCGGTAACCAATGTCAGTGGCAATCAAAGTAGCAAATCTTGCCACCATGATTTAAACGAAAACATTCTGTGTCCGAAGCACATATCGGACATGTCAAACAACCATGAGTGCTCCAGACAGAAAACACGTAAGCTGGAAAATCATGGACAGACCACAAGTATGCAGCTCGAAGGTTGAATTTCTGTTTTTTGTAACAGTTGTACGCTTCGATTCCTGTCCATAACATTTTCAACTCTTCAATCAACGGCTTCAACATCACGTTCAAACGTGAACCGGGATGATCCGGTCCAGGTACAATAGGGCAAAGGAACATGAACTCGTACTTCATACAAAGATATGGTGGTAAGTTATACAGAATAGCGAACACGGGCCAGCAAGAGTAAGGTGTTGCATTTGTACTGAACGGTGAGAAGCCATCTATCGCCAACCCGATGCGAATATTTCTCGTGTCATTGGCGAAATCTGGATCGAAGCGGTCAAGCGCTTTCCATGCCTCACCGTCGGACGGGTGCACCATCATTCCGTCATTCTCACGTAGATATTCTTTGTGCCACCTCATGTGTCTGGCAGTTTTTTTCGAGAGAAACAAGCGCTACAACCTAGGTGTCACAGGCAAGTAGCGAAGCTGTTTCTATGCGACTTCAGTCATTATTTTTGTACCGTCATCATTAACAACTTCGACAAATCTTGATTTATCACATTTTAAACACTTGTTCTCGTTGGCATGCTCTTTCCAGAAACGCATGCAGTTGCTTGAGCACATATCAATCTTCTCATAGTCCATACCAAGCCCGAAAATCATTTTCTTAGACTGATACATATCTTTAGGCAATTTATGAGGCTGTGGAAGGACATCACTGATCAATTTGACGAGTTCATTGTAGCAGTTATTAGAGAAGGAGAATTTAGACTTAATTGCCATAAATCTAGTCATGAAACTGAGGATCGAGACTTTGGTGTGTTCATGCACCGGCTGTTCAGAAGCTTCGATAAGCTTGAAAAATGTTTTAACCTCCGTTGTAGGAGGATCCTCTGTCAATTCAGGATTTATGGTTTCAAGCATCTCGTCCATCCTATCGACCCTAGTGTTTTCATCCTCATCTCGATCTTATATAACTTGAGAAGGTGTCTCGCCGTGAAATGTCCACAACTCATAACGTTGCATGAAACCATTTCCACACAAGTGATACGTCAACGTTACTTTGTCGAAACACTTCGCATTCTGACATTTCATACATGGGCACCGCACCTTCCTGTTGTTTGACAACGAGAAAGCTCGTTCTATGAAACCATTCATATTGGTGAGCCACTCCTCTGAGTGTCTCCCATCCTTTTTCGAACAAGTATACATCCAAGTGCGGTCTTCAGCCATTTTTGAGAATATACCTTCAAAGCAGACAAATCATTTACGAGAGAGGAAAGAACGAGAGAAAGAGAAGAAAGACAGTTGGTCTTAGATGATAATTCCACATCTGATGCATATATTGCGTGTCGTGTCGGGTCGGGCCATGCCGGACCGGGTCGGCCTGAAACCCCTTTATGTCCATATATTAAATAATAACAACGAGTAAACTAGTATTTCGAAAGCATAACACCGTCTATTTAACACTATACCCCCTATCCGGTGCAGTTCTTCAAGTAAAAGGGGAAACTATACGGTTATAGCCGTCATACGTGTGTTGCGAGTCAAAGAAGAAGCGAGAGTTAGTTCTCACTTTGAGGAAGGATAGGTCAAAGAAAAAGATTCGAAACAGTGTGTGGGCTACTGTGCACGGGCATCAAAGTCAAAGCATCTCTGCTCTAGGGTCTGCAGGGGCGGGGGCTCTAGGGTCTGCTCCAGATCTCACCCTCTCATCGATGAGTTCATATCGACGATCGACGGGGAGGATGGCATATGTTACACCCACCCTGAGAAACTCCCAGGTGACGGGAATGGAGTAGAGTCATCTGCGGCTCCCTCACTTGGAGTAGAGGTCGCTTCCACCATCCACCCAAGCGCGGGTGGTTGATGTCCATGCCATCGTTGTTCTCTTCCGTGCCGTCTCGACACATACATTACAACTACAACTGTCTATACGGCACGAACACATTTAATACGTGTTGTGCCGTTTTGGGTCAGACCGTGCCTGGCCGGGCAGGCCCCAAACCCGTTTACTTACATATATTAAGTAATCACTCAAAGACATAAGCAATTAAGCTAAACAATGTAATAAAAGCAACATAATCCAAGATATTCTGGATGACTCGTCCTATCCCACCTCGTCCTTGTCCCTCTCGTCCTTGTCCCTTCAACTAAACAAAAAACAGGGATAACTTTATCCATCCAACCAAACAGTATGGTGCGTGAGCTCATCCAAGATATTCTGGATGACTCGTCCTATCCCACCTTACCGCTCAATCAAACGCAGCCTATGTGGCTACTTTACCATAATAGTCCGTGATTCTAATGGAGACCATACTTATGTTGACAGTTGTAGAGGTGGTTTGTTGGACCACAATACCACATTTTCCAAAACTGGAAATATATGAGCAGAAAGCTACTGCAGGAGTGTCGACTAGTCTGGCTTCAGGAACACGTTCTCATATGCCCGCCCATTGGCATGCACACAACTTGCAGATGACTAATGATGGGCCAAATCTTCCAAACTTCTTTTGTATCCATGTAAATCTATAAAGACACATGTCAAGAATATTTTCTTAACCGCTCAAGCATATGTAAATACCAGCTTTGCTTGGCCACTTGCCAAGAGCACATCTTAATTGAAAACTGAAAAGGAGCTTTAACACAGATTACCCCAGGCCTTTTTATGCTGATTGCCCCATACTTATTCGATTGTATGGTTAGCGCTCTAAATTCAAAATCTCTAAGCTACAGCTAGCTCGAAACTACTACCTCGATTTTTCTAACTAAAGGATCACAGGCTGATTCAAATTAAAGCTGACCAGAAGGGTCAAGTGAGTCAATCTGTCAGTTCTAGGGTATGTAAAGGCTTCAGCACCGGTAAATTACTGAAGTACAACGGACCCTTATTTTGAGTTGAACTCTTGGCTTAGCTAGTGATATCATACTCACCGTGACAAGGACTGTTTGGACGGCAATGGTAGACCAGTATTTTGCGAATCTGCAAGCAAAAACTGCCATCTGTGCAATATCGTCCCTCCTAAAACAAGTCCTTATCACCGGAATTTTCTTAGTAAATACATTTTTATTGTAATAAGATTTTCTTAGGAACGTAATAAGCAAAATAAACAACAACTTTCTAGTTTCTGTTTTTTTAGGAAACCAGAAATAACTTCATTGAGAAACCGGCAAAGAGGGGCGGCGGGGCAGCGGTGCGGGAGGGGGTCGGGGCGGCGCGGGGGCGGAGAGGAGCGGCTGGGAGAGGGGCGGCGGGGCGGCCGGCGGCAGAGAGGGGCAGCGGGGGCAGCCGGGCGAGAGGTGGGCTGGGGCGGCGGGGCAGCGGGGTGGGAGGGGGGCCGTGGTGGCGCGGGGTGGCGGGGGCGGCCGGCGGCAAAGAGGGGCGGCGGGGGCTGCGGGGCGGGAGGGGTGACGGGGCGGGCAGCGGTGCGGGAGGGGGTTGGGGCGTCGCGGGGGCGGAGAGGAGCGGCGGGGAGAGGGGCAGCAGGGCGGCCGGCGGCGTGGCGGCAGAGAGGGGCAGCGGGGGCAGCCGGGCGAGAGGTGGGCCGGGGCGGTGGGGCAGCGGGGTGGGAGGGGGGCCGTGGCAGCGCGGGGTGGCGGGGGCGGCCGGCGGCGCGGCGGCAGAGAGGGGCGGCAGGGGCTGCGGGGCTGGAGGGGGGCTGGGCGTCGCGGGGGCGGAGAGGGGCGGTGGGGGCGGCCGGCTGAGCGGCGGTGGAGAGGGGCGGCAGGGAGAGGGGCGGCAGGGAGGAGGGCATACCTCGGGAGGCGGCGACCGGAGACTGGGCGGCGGAGACCGGCGAGGGCGACGGCGAGTCGGGAGGCGGCGCACGGGGCGGCGGAGACCGGCGACGGCGAAGCGGAGTCGGCAGGCGGCGCGGGCGGGAGAGAATGCCGCCTCCCGACTCACGGGGTCGGGAGTATATCAGGCTTATTGACGACGGTTGTTCCTCACCGTCGTCAATAAGCAGCTTATTGACGACGGTTGTGTCTCCCCGTCGTCAATAACACCTCTAGTGTGGCCGGATCTCGCCCAAATTTGACGACGGCCATTATAGACGACGGCCCCGTCGTCTTTAAATTTATTGATGACAGTACTAGGTTAACCGTCGTCAATTACAACATTATTGACAACGGTTGTATCTAGCCATCATCAATTAATTAAAAGACGACGGCCCCGTCGTCAATATATTTGGCCATCGTCAATGGTCGGTTGTCCTGTAGGAAGCAACTGCCCCCACTAACATTGTATCCCCCACTGCCATAACCTGGGTGAAGGCTTGCATGGTAACCACAACAGCCAACAAATCCATCCTGGCCATTACCTCGACCAGGTCCTCTGATCACCGCACCACCTCTCGATGCTCCCTGGCCCTCGCTGCCTTTCTCCATCACTGGACACAACTTCTGCGAATGTAGATGCAGCCGAGTATTTTTCTCTGGAATATGAAGCTCTAAGGTTCCACATCGTGTTCCTATTTTTGCAAACAACACCACCAGGCCTGGCACAGGCTGGTACGGCACAGATGGGTTAACACGAAAAACTATGTCGGCTTTTGATCGTGCTGCTGGCTGGGCTCAGTTTTGTTGCACCTAATCCTGTGCGTCATCCATGCATGGACGTTGGCTGGAGGACTGCATCGTGGAACTCATGCAGGCGTTTAGCGGAGTCAATAAGCTCCTTGATTCCGTGCCGGATCGCTTTGTGCATTGTGTGGCCGGAATGGAGCAGTTCTGCGACCTCAAGACCATCGCGTACAAGGAGGCGCTGGGGCGCTTGAAGGCCTATGACGGACGCATCAGCCGTGCGTCGGGAGGAAGCGGTGGTGACTGCTAAATGCTCCTCACGCTGAGTGGGAAGCACGGTACAAGAAGGAGGCGGCCGACGCGGCGCACAAGAGCAAATCACCAGATGGCGGTAGTCGCGGCTGGGGTGGCCGCGGGCGTGACAGAGGACGGGGTCACGGCGGGCGCGGTGAACTGGCGTCTAAAGGAAGCAACACTGGATTGCGGGGCAATACACGCGATAAGAGCCACACCAAATGCTTTAACTGTGACAAGTTTGTTCACAATGCAAGTGAGTGTGGGGGCGCCGAAAGAAGGAAGAGGCAAACCTGACAAAGGAGGAGAGTGAGCCTGTGCTGCTACTAGCAGTTTCAGAACAAAAGACGAACCCTTTGCCAGGTGATCAATGCAGAAGGGTGTTTCTTAATGAAGAAAGAGCACGCCCTGAAATGCTTATGTCAGATGAAGGAAATTCCTCGGGAGATATTCGGTACCTACACAATGGGGTGAGTAGTCACAGGACTGGTGACAAGTCCAAGTTTCATGAACTTGATGAAGGGGTTACGGGAACGATCTGGTTTGGAGACAGCTCTACTGTCGAAATTATGAGCAAAGACTCCATCCTTTTTGCCTGCAAGAATGGGGATCAGTGTCTGATGCAGGAAGTATATTTTATCCAAGACTTCGGAGCAATCTTGTAAGCCTGGGTCATCTCACCGAGCTGGGTCACAAAGTGGTGATGGTGAACGATGAGCTAGAGGTGTATGAGAAGTATCCTCAGCAGCTTATCATGAGGGTGAAACTGTCTCAAAACCAAGTATCAACTTGAAGCAGGCAGAGCCAGCATGTCTGTTGGCAAGTTTGGAAGACCCGGCATGGCTTTGGCATGCTTGTATGGGACATGTGAATTTTCAGAGCCTCAAGATGATTTCTTAAAATCAGATGGTGGAGGGAGTGCCGTTGATCAAACATCATGATCAGCTGTGCCACAGATGTTTTGTGGCGAAACAGACAAGAAGGCCGTTTCCACTCATGGCACAGTACAGGGCTAAAGACCTATTGGAGCTTCTGCACATTGATTTGTGCGGACTGATCACGCCTACGACTTCATGTTGATTGTCGATGACTTTTCACATTGGATGTGAGTATACCTCCTCAGGACCAAGGATCAGGCAAGTTCGGTGTTGAAAAGTTCAGAGCACTGGCAGAGAATGCAAGAGATCGACGCATCAAAACAGTGCGAACAGATCGAGGTGGTAAGTTCTTATCAGCCAAATTCACAAGTTTGTATGAAATTGCAGGGACTGAGAAGCACTACACCGCACTGTATACGCCGGAGCAAAACGGTGTGGTAGAGCGACGGAACAGGACGGTCATGTCCATGGATCGGTCCCTTCTGAACAGTGTGAAAGTTTGGCAAGGTTTTGGGGGAGGCAGTACGACATGCTGTCTATCTGTCGAACAAGTTGCCAACTAAGGCGATGGGGGATCCAACCCTGTTCGAAGCTTGGAGTGGAAGAAAACCACATCTCAGACACATACGTGTGTTTGGGTGTGTAGCACATGCACTACAGGAAACAGGGCAACATACAACAGCCTGTATAACATATGACGGCTAGCTGTCGTATATAAACTTACATACGACTGTCAGCAGAGGCTGTCGTATATAACTTTATATACGACAGTACAGCCGTCGTTTAGTATATGGCTGTCGCATATAGTTGTTATATACGACAGCCAACCCTAGGCTGTCGTATATAGCAGTTATATACGACAGCCAAACCAAGGTTGTCGTAAATAAGCCTTATGTACGATGGCCACACCATGGGCCGTCGTAAATAAGTCTTATATACCCGCGGGCCCGGGTCGGCGCGGGCATTCACGCCCGCGCCGACCCGAGCCCCCGCAGCCCTAGACGCCCCGGCCGCCGCCCGGCCGCCGCCGCCAGCCGCCGCCGCCCCGGCCGCCCCCACCAGCCGGTGCCCCGGCCGCCACCCGCAGCCGCCCGGCCGCCAGCACCGCCAGCTAGCCGCCGCCCCGGAGGTCCCCGCCCCAGACTTCACCCCGCCCCGGCCGCCGCAGCCTCGCCACACCGCCCCCACCACGCCGCCAGCCGCCGCCACCCCGGAGGTCCGCGCCCCAGCCTCCACCCCGCCCCGGCCGCCGCAGCCTCGCCGCACCGCCCCCACCACGCTGCCACGTCGCGCGCACCGCCCGGACCTGCGCCCGTCGCGCTGTGCGCCGCCGCGCCGTGCCGGACCGCGTCCACGCCGTCCGCTGCCCGCCTCGCCGTGTGCCGCTCACCGCGCCGCCTCCACCGTGAGGTAAGTCGCCCGCCTCCCTCCCCATCTAGAAAGTTTGGTTTTTTAATTACCAATTGTTTAGATTATGCTTGTTTGTTTTTGTTTGTTTAGTGGCTAATTCCTTATATTTAGATGAATTGATATGCTTAGGTTTAATTATTGCCCAGGTTTATTTGAATTGCTAGCTAGGTGTTTTTTAATTGCTTAGAATTGATAAGCTTGTTAACTACGGTAATTATGTTTGTTTAGATGAGTTGTTAATTGCTTAGATGATTAATGCATATGAGTTAATAGTTTAATTGATTATTGTTTCGATTGTTTGAGTGTTTAAAAGTACTATATGTACATAAATGGGCTTAGGGCCCAATACAACCCATTTAGTGGTAACGTATACGTCTACAAAAGCACGATGTGAACAACCTAGGCCGCCTTGCCCTACCCCCCACCCCCTCCCCCCCCACGGCTTAGCCAGCGCTCTGCCTCCGACACTCTGCCGGGGAACTGCCAATCCTTCGGCTCTCGGCCTCCTCCGCCGCGGGACTGTCGATCTGCCGGCACTCGTCGGCCTCCATTGACCGGATGCCGTGGATCTGCCGGCACTCAACCTCACATGAACGCAGGTCAGTCTGCTCCCCCTCTCCCACCCCCCCAGATTGGTTTCCTCCGTCGACGGCGCCACCCCCGCCCCTTCCTTTCCCGGAAGATGTATCACCTCCTGTGCGCGGGCGCCGCCGCCGCCTCCCCTGTGTGCAAGCGCCGTCGCCGTATTGACCTGCCTTACGCCGGGAGCTCAGGCGATGGGACGCCTTACGATCCCCAGGCGCCTTACCGCTTAAGCGACGCTTAAGAAACGCTTTAACAACTATGATTCTTTCCTTCTCTCTATTGTTCTTTCCTCTCTCTCTTTGAAATGACTCAAAAATGAAAGATTGACGTAAACCTTTACAATATGCGTCACCCGTTTCGAACCGGCCCGTCTCACACGTGTTATGCATGTGAGGCGTGTAGGTTCGGAATTGTCCCTTTTTGGACAGCCTAGGAGTGACCAAGAGGGCGTGCTTATAATGAGACGCGGGGTCTAGATTTGGACGTAGTTTCGATAGCGTAACCCTAATGTTCTCCGCTGCTCAATTTTTGGACGTGCATTTGGAGAACAGCGGGGTTATGCTGCCGAAATTTCATCTGAATCTAGACCTCGTGTCTTGTCATAAGCATGTTCGTCTCAGTCACTCTTGGGTGGGTTTAGGACCTATCCTTTCCAATAGATATAGGTCCGTGATATAAATAAATAATAAACTAACTATAAATTCTTTGACTTAAAACTGCAGAGTTAAACATGAGTGAAGACCGTAGTTAGATGTATACCGGTTGGAACAAGGCAACTGGTCACTCAGATGAGTGGTATGCCGGGACAGTCGACTTTATTGATCGAGTGTTCTCGTTGTCTACGAGCGATAAAGTTCGTTGTCCATGTGCGAAATGCCGGAATACTAAGTTTTTGGACAAAACAACATTGTCATTACACTTGTGCAGAAACGGTTACATGCCATATTATGAGGTCTGGAGTTTCCACGGCGAGTCTGCTCCTCGAGCTGTTCATGTAGTGGAAGAAGATGATGATTGTCCGGGTGTTAACAGGATTGATGAGATGTTACAAGATATACAAATGGAGGATCCGCCCACAAATGAGGCAGACGCATTCTTTAATCTCTTGAAAGCTTCTGAAGAGGTGTTGCATGATCATACTGAAATGACTTCTTACTTTCATGACCAGATTTATGGCAATCAAATCTAAGTATTTCTTCTGTAATAATTGCTACAATGATATGATGAAACTTATCAGCGATGCTCTTCCGAAACCTCATAAACTGCCCAAAGATATGTATCACTGAAAGAAATTACTATCTGGACTGGGTATGAAATATGAAAAATTGACGTGTGTCCAGATAACTGCATGCTATTCTGGAAAGAGCATGACAAAGAGAAGAATTGTTTAAAGTGTGGAAAATCGAGGTTTGTCGAAGTTGTCAATGACGATGGTGATAAAGTAATGACAGAAGTTGCACATAAGCAATTGCGTTACTTGCCTGTGGCACCTCGGTTGAAGCGGTTGTTTCTTTCTAAAAGATCTGATGGACACATGAGATGGCACAAAGAAGGTGTGCGTGAGAACAAAGATGTGTTGACTCATCCGTCGGACGGTGATGCATGGAAGTCTTTGGACTTTTTTGATCCTGCTTTTGCTAGTGATGCGAGAAATGTTCGCATCGGGTTAGCGAGGATGGTTTTTCACCTTTCAGTACAAATGCCACACCATACTCCTGTTGGCCCGTCTTTGTTATTCCGCACAACCTACCACCTTCTCTTTGTATGAAGTACGAGTTTATGTTTCTTAGCCTCATTATACCAGGACCAGATCATCCGGGATCATGTATCAATGTGATGTTGAAACCATTGATTGAAGAATTGGAAACGTTGTGGATTAGAGTTGAAGCGTATGACTGTTACAAGAAGCAGAAATTCAACCTTCGAGCTGCTTATTTGTGGTCTGTCCATGATTTCCCTGCGTACGGCATGTTTTCTGGATGGAGCACACATGGTCGTTTGTCGTGTCCCATATGTGCGTCTGACACAGAGTGTTTTCGACTTACATACGGTGGCAAGATAAGCTACTTTGATTGTCATAGGCGTTGGCTTCCTCGAAATCACCCATTCAGGCAACAGAGGAATGTCTTCAGAAAAGATACTGTTGTCACTAAGGAACCACCTAAACGCCTAAGCGGGTGTGAAGTATCCGATGTGTTGGACTCACTAGTCCCTGATGAAGCTCTCCCTGGATTCTTTGTAGGTTACAGAAATGTTCACAACTAGACTCATGTATGTGGAGTTTGGGAGCTACCATATGTGATGTCATTGATACTGATGCATAATATTGATGTAATGCATCAGGAGCGTAACATGGCCGAATGTATCATAAGCACGTGCATGGATATCACGGGCAAAACGAAAGACAACTTAAAGGCTCAAAAGGATTTGGCCGAGATTTGTAATCGACCTACTCTTGAGCTCTCTGAAAGCTGTGGTAAGCCACATGCTTCTTTCGTGCTTCGACCTAATGAAAAGAAACAAGTTATGGAATGGTTGAAAACTTTGAAATTCCCAGATGGTTATGCTGCTAGTCTGAGACGAGCCGTGAATGTTAAAACAGGAAAGCTCACTGGGTTGAAGAGTCATGACTATCATATAATAATGGAAAGACTCTTACCTGTTATGTTTCGGGGATATCTGGATGATGCGGTGTGGAAGGTGTTAGCTGAGTTCTCATTATTCTATAGGCAGTTATGTGCCAAAGAAATAACGAAAGACATGATGGAGAAGTTAGAGAAGGAGATACTTGTACTTTTATGTAAGATGGAAAAAATATTTTCTCCTGGTTTCTTCAATCCAATGCAGCATCTTCTTATACATCTTCCATTCGAAGCAATATAGATGGATGTATCATATGAAAGAGCATTGAGATATTTGAAAACTATGGTTGGCAACAGAGCAAGGGTTGAAGGGTGCATTGCCGAAGCATTTACTCTAAAGGAAGTATGTTACTTTTCTAGTTTCTACTTTACAGAGGAAAACAATGTCAATACTTCGGCAATGCGATACAATGTAGATGACGAACCACCAGTTAGTGATCTCTCTATTTTTAAATCGAGGGGAACTACTGTTGGCAGCAGCACATCATACGATTTTACTGAAGGAGAAAGGACTGCTGCCTTACTCTACATGTATGCTAATATCGATGGCATGGAGAAATATTTCGAGTAAGTGTTTCTCTTACATTTATGATGATTATTGTATTTACCAATACATGTATGCTAATGTCGATCACATATGTTTTGTGTGTACAGTGAGTTCCACAACCAAAACTAGAAACATAAGCATCAACCAACGAGAAAGCAAGTAGAAACGATGCGACGGGCTGGAATTAATGGAGGGCCTAATTTCTTATCCTGGTTTCGATCTTATGTATTAGCGAACACAGACATCCATCAAGATTTACGACAACTATCTTATGGATTAGTGAAAGTTAGAAGCTATGGTCGATATGACGTAAATGGCTTCCGATTCCGTACAACTAAATTTGAAACTCTTCGTCCTCTCGCAGCAACATCAAATTGCGGAGTTGTGACGAGAGCAATCGACTCACAAGGGAAAGAAACCAATTACTATGGAATCATTAACAAAATTGTGGAATTTACTTTCGCTGGCAATAAAGAACTTCGAGTGGTGTTCTTTGATTGTGATTGGTTTGATAACAATCATGGAACTCGAGAAAATCAATTTGGCATGGTGGAAGTGAATCACAACGAACGCTTACGAGGTTTAGATACATACGTTCTTGCACATCAAGTGGAACAAGTGTATTATCTACCTTATCCATGTAAGAAGCTTACCACTTGGTGGGTGGTATATAAAGTGAATCCTCGTGAGCGCTTGTATACTCCTGGAGATGATGGTTATCATGATAGTGGAGACACTGAAGAAGTTTACCAAGACGAAGAGTTGCCAGACTCTTTTATCGTCGAGCCTGGTGCAGGACTCGATAACTTAGTAGGAGACGTTGCAGATGTAGAGACATCTACAATGCGAAAGAGGAAACGTAAACAGCTCAAGACGACAGATCGCGATGTTGATGATCGTGATGTTGATGATCATGATGTTGATGAATTTTGAAACTGATTACGAGTAATGTTCTTTTAAATGAAAGTGACATTAATTATCACTTACATTACTTTTGAAACTGATTATGAGTAATGTTTTTTTAAACTGATTAGGATGTCGTCAAGCAAGGGTTCAAAGGGTTCGAAGGGGAAGAAGGCGCCGAGTGTGAGGGGTTTCCTCCCCTCGCTGGAGAGAAACGACTACTTCTACGGTTCCACTTACAGCGGGAGCAGACGCACTCAGCTGTAAAGTGCGTGTCTAGAGTTGCGGGACAGGGTTGTCAGTTTGCAGCGTACAGAGGTAAATTTTTCTACAATGCACAAAATTATTAAAATCACTTTTTCAATTTAACTTACTTACTTTACCATTGTAGTCTGATTCAGACTATGAGTCCGAGGCCAGAGCGGCACCTCAGGAGACGGGTACGCAGCGCAGCGTGCCCTTGGGGAGCGAGCCCTCTGGTAGCCAGCCCTCTGGCAGCCACCCCCAGGGTAGTCTGCCCAGCGAGCCCGAGGGCACCCAGCGTGAGGACACGTCCGGTGACCAGCCTTCTGGGTCACCAGACGTGGTGCCGCAGCGGAGGAGACATACGAGGAGGAGTAATTTTGTTGGTCCTCCACCTATTCCTAGAGAGCCGGTAATTATTCGTCCAGTTGGAGACAGGTAACACATTAATAAAGTATTCATTTCTATTTGTTCTCAAAGACTATGATCTTACTTAATGACTTAACAAATGTCTTTTTAGTTCTTGGGAGGACCTCTCGTACGACGGGCAGAAACACCACAGGACGGTGAACGGTTGCATCAGGAACTTAGTGTGTCTGCACTACCCCGGTGCGATCGATGGACGTGCAGCTACGTCGTGGGACGACTACGCGCGCGTTCCTCACCCGGAGAACGACAACCTACAGGGAGTCGTGTTGGCAGATTTTTGGGTAAGTAACTTTCATAAATATTTGAAGTTTCAATTCTTTATGTTCATTCAAATATTAATGTGCGTATATGTCGAACTGTGTTGGCTTCCTACAGCTCAGGTACCGCCTTGAGGACCCGGCTGAGCAGATGGATCACGCCCGCTTCGTGTTCGAAGTGAACGCTCGGAAGCTTGTTATGCAAATGCTTTCGAACACTCGGAGTCAAGTAGTTAACGACTACTTAAAGCTCCACGACCACGAGGTTGGGTCATTCAGAGACGCCTCCGACACGTACTTGACGGAGGAGCAATACGCAGAGGTAAGTTGCGTAATCTTTAAATTGTTCATATTAATTTTGCTAAGTAACATCTAATGAACTACGCATGTGTGCAGGTTAGTGTCCCTTGGTTACAGGGACGAACTGAAGATTACCGATCCCTTTGCAGGTATTGGGCTAGCGATGAGTTCATCGCTAAGTCCAAGAAGGCTCGAGATGCCAGAGGGAGCTCAGGGAAGCACGGTATGGGCGTCCAAGGTTTTGTGCGAATGGCTAAACGGATGGTAAGTTTCTTGGTAGTTTTTATTATATTCATAATGTAGTATTGTTCGTACTAACATATGTTCACAGGAAAAGGAGACCGGCGTGCAACCGAGTGCTACTGCGGTCTATAGGAGAGGTCACGCTGACCCTTCTCAGCCGGAGCAGTGTAGTCAGTACGCAGCGGAGCGCCTGGTAAGTTTCATGACCTCTGAAATTATTTGACACTATATATGTTGTTGTACTTACACAATTTCATTGTTTTTCAGACTAGGTATGGGCAAGAGGCTGTGAGGATACACGGCGAAGGGTTCGATTGGGAAAACTCCCCGAACATCGACCCTCAAGCCGCGTATGCAAGCGGAGGTGGAAAAGCACACGGAAGGTGAATTCATTTACTTTCATTGTTTTCAATTCAAGATTATTTAATTTTACCTTGAATTGATTTGTTTTTTAAAGCTTGCCATATTCTCTGGAGTCGTCAACTCTAGGGAGGCACGACCTGCGAGAGGCAGCTCCTCGCAGTCTTCGGCTGCTGGCACAGGCTCCTCCAGCCGCCGTGTCACCGAGAGAGATCTCGAAGTCATGGCGCTTCGGGAGAGCTTGGCTCGGCAGGAGGAGGCCTTGGCGAGAGAGCGAGAGAACAACAGGGCTGCCATGGCGTACCATGCGTCCTATATGGCACAGATGCAAGCGGCAATAGAAGTAAGAAACATACAATTATAATTTAATTACATTGCATTTCAATTAGTTTTGTAAATTGTAATGTTTGAAATGACAGGCGCTAGCTCGACAGCAAGGGCAGCAAATCCATATACGGTTGTGGCAGCCACCTCCGTTCGTGCTGGAGCCGTCGCCACCACAGGAGCAGTTTCCTGGAGTACAGGTATAAAAAGAAAGTTACATTAAGTGGAAGCCTCAACCGCTAAGAATCCTAATGAAACTAGAAAAACAATTGTAAACTTGTACATATGTCACTGTGTTTCATAGGGATCAGGGACGGAGGCTCAGACTCCATCGCCACAGCTAAGGGCGACAGGTTCGCCGCGACAGGATGACTGCTTCGCTCCCGGAGGTAGTGGAGGGGCTAGTAATCAATAGATTTGTGATTTTGTTTTTGATTGTGTGGATGTCAGACTTCGTGATTATCGACGTATACTATTGCACTTTGTTGTGAATTTATATATCAAACTGTTTTGTTGTTGTCTATTGATTTGGATGTGTAGCTGGCCATCGAGCCAGGTTAGCCATTTTCTGTTTTTTAAAAAAAATGGAAAAGCTTATATACGACGGCCTGTATAGTTTATATACAACGGTCGCTATACAGGGCCGTCTTAAATAAGCCTAAATTATATACGACGGCTGGGCCAGGCTGTCGTATATAAGATCTTATATACGACAGCCAGGGTCCAGCGGCTGTCGTATATAAGCTCTTATATACGACAGCCAGGGCCGATGCGCTGTCGTATATAAGAGCTTATATACGACAGCCTTGACCCAGCCGTCATATATAAAGACCCCGGCCCACTGGGCCAAGTATACGAAACGGGCCGTTGTATATAAGTGGCCGTCGTATATATACTGTTATATACGATGGTGCCGTCGTATATAACTATATATATGACAAAATATATACGACGGCCACAAACCGTCGTATATAAACAACTGCCGTCGTATATAGTTTATATACGACGGCTTCTGCTTTATATACGACGGTTTTAGCCGTCGTATGCTGACGGGAATCCTATAGTGATGTCAAGGAAGCAGGGCCACATCTGAAAAAACTAGATGATCGAAGCAACAAAATGATCTACCTTGGTGTAGAGGAGGGATGCAAGGCACACCGCCTATTTGATCCAAGTCGAGAGAAGCTTACGGTGAGCAGAGACGTTGTCTTTGAAGAAAGCACCGAGTGGAGTGGTGTGCAGATGAAGGTTCTTCAGACTTTGTAGTTGAAGAGGACCTCTGTGGAGAGTCAGCAGGACTCCTCAAACCTCAAGAAGATGGCCAAGCACCGGAGGAGGAGAACAACATACCAGGAACTCCAGAAAGTGTTGCTGCAACTCCATCCACCCCAGCCGTGGGGGGTCCTGTTAATCTGCAGGGACCACCATCATCTGCACCATCTCAAACAACGGAAGCAGGCCCTGCTGGGGCGACATCATCACCAAACATACAGTCTGAAGGGTGGTCTACTGCATCCTCCTTACATGTTCGAAGTGGTACACCAACTGCAGGTTTGGCGCCCATATCTGAAGATTGGAGTACAGAAGATGGTCCAATTCGCTACAAACCACCTGCTGAAATCATGCAGAAGGCACCTGTTGTGGAGCTTACATATGGAGAATCATAGGATGAAGCCCTCTTAGCTGAAACAGAAGAACCACTATGTTTCACCGAAGCAGCAGGTCACCAAGTGTGGGAGGAAAGCCATGAAAAATGAGATTGAGTCCATTGAGAAAAATGGAACTTGGACACTGACAGAGTTATCTGCAGGCCACAAACCCATTGGTGGTGAAATGGGTATATAAACTGAAGAAGGACTCTTCAGGACAGATAATCAAGCATAAGGCAAGACTTGTAGCGAAGGGGAACGTGCAGAAGAAGGGAGTCGACTATGATGAGGTGTATTCTCTGGTAACAAAATTAGGCACAGTTCATGTCCTACTGACCTTTGCTGCAGACAGAGGGTGGGAAGTGTACAACCTTGATGTGAAGTCGATATTTCTCTATAGCGACTTATAGTAAAAGATTAATATCTCACAACCAGAAGGCTACACTGTGAAAGGGAAGGAGACCTTGATACTGAAACTGAAGAAGGCCTAACGGCAAGCACCAAGAGCCTGGAATGAAACTGGACAGGAGTCTGAAGAATATCGACTTTGTGGGGTTGGCACGAGACCAGGCACTGTACAAGAACGGGGAAGGAAAAGAAGGAATCATCCTCCGAGTATATGTTGACGACCTTATTGTGATGGAGAGAATCCAGACACAATCAGTGAGTTCAAGTGCAAGATGATGTTAGAGTTTGACATGAATGATCTTTGCCTACTTGGTTTTTACTTAGGGATTGAAGTAAGCCAGCATGAGAAGGGGATCTTCATTAAGCAAAGTGCCTATGCCCCGGAAAGTACTAAACCAGCTTGATATGGATGACTGTAAACCGGTGAAAGTTCCAATGCACTATAAGAAACCGATCAATTTACAACGACCAGAAATCGTTGTAAAAAACAAAAAATGTCATAAATTTTATGACGGTTTTATTTTTTTATTTACGACGGTTTCTTGACGAGAATTAATTGGTCGTAAATAATGTTAATTACGATGGTCACCGTTGTAAATAACTACGACGGTCGTTCCCAGCTGTCACATATAAGGGTCGTCCCCCAGACCCTTGTCACGTGGCGGGCTGGGCACCTAACTTACGATGGCTTGGACCACATGTCATCATAAGTGAAGTAGGTTTACTTACAATGACCTGAACCACAAGACGTCGTAAATAAGGTTTTTAATTTTTAAAAAAAAACAGAGAACAACTACTCCTGGCAAGATGGTCGGCTCACAGAACAGTTATACACATATACATATACACACATTAGCAGATATTCATCCAAAATATAAAACAAGGAGGGGCTAAACACTATCCATACACTCGCTCCTCCACTCGCTCTGGGGTCGAAGAATCCATCTCCGCGCCCTTCTCTCGGTGCAGGTAGCTGTGGCGGTGGAGCTTGAGCCTCCTTCGCCGATCCCTGCAATGCAAATAAATAGTTAGAGGGAGTTTGAGCTTCTTACTAACTCAAACTTTATCCCTCCCCCTCTTACTCCCCTCTCTCTAACACTCCCTCTCTCTCACACTCCCCCTCTCTCTACCACTCTGTCTCTCTCTCCCTCCCTCTCCCCCTAACTCTCACTCTATCTCTCCCTCTCCCTCCCCCGCACTCTCACTTTCTCCCTCGCCCTCTCCCTCGCCCTCTCTCTACCACTCCCTCTCACTCTCACTCCCTCCCTCTCCCCCCTCACTTTCTCTCACTCAATCCCCTGTACCACACTAAGTTTTTCTCATATTAGAAAATAATAAATAAAAACATATTACCTGAATATCTGAATTTCCATGTGTTGGGGGCACCTGTGGCGGGGCCAACTCTGACGGCTGCCACGTAGGGATCAGGATCTGGTGCATAGTCTGTCGAGCTAAGGCCTGTAATTGCAAAATATTAGAACATAGATAGTAATGGAATGGTATGAATTTAAATTAAATTACATTGAATTACTTACCTCCATCGCCAGCTACATCTGAGCCATGTAGTTTTCCATATAGGCGGCATGTTGCTCCTGTGCAGCCCGAGGTATCTCCCTCTCTCTCTCTCTGGGGATCCACTCTCTCCCTCCGGATCTCGTCTCTCTCCCTCTAAAGCTCTATCTCTCTCTGGGAAAGACGACGACTTGTCTGACCGACGGAGGAACTCTCGGTCTATGGAGTGATGATCGAAGGTCGTGGTACCCTCGAGTCGACAACTACATCAAATATGGTAAACCTACAAAAGAACAAAAGAATAATAATCAAAAGAAGCAAGATTGTAAAGAAACAAACAAAATGACCAACTAAGCGTTGATGTGCATTTCCGCCTCCGCTAGCGTACATGGCTTGAGGGTCGATTGGCGCGTTTCCCAATCGTACCCTTCCCCGTGTATCATCACGGCCTCCTTCCCATACTTTTTCTAAAAGCAGTAAAATTGCGTATTAGTAACAACAATAGTATTAGTAACAATTGAATTGATGAGTTTTGATAACTTACCAGTCAATCAACCGCGACCTGACTGCACTGCCTAGGCTGGGATGGGTCCTTATGACCCCGCTTCCAGACTTGAGTGGTCGGTACCTGACCGGTCTCGCGCTCCTGTAGACATCGTTAATTTATACTTTACTATATGTCACGATCCTACTTCTATTGCCGTGAATAGGTCCTAAACCCACCCAAGAGTGACCGAAAGCAACGTGCTTCTTACGAGATGCCAGGTCTGAATCGAGACAAAATTTCGGCAGCATAACCACGTTGTTCTCTAACTGCACGCTCGATAATGGTGTAGCGGAGAACATCAGGGTTACGCTACCGAAATCTCGTCTGGATTCAGACCCATGTCTCGTCATAGGCACACCCCTTGGTCACTCTTAGGCTGTCCGAAAAGGGACAATCCTGAACCTACCCGGCTCACATGCGTAACGCATTTGAGACGGGCCGATTCGAAACGGGTGATACATCTTCTAAAGATTTATGTTACTCATTCATTTTTGAGTCATTTATGGGAGAGAGAGGAAAGAACAAAAGAGAGAGACAGGGGAAAGAATAGTGGTGACGGTCAACTCGCGAGTCTGCGTCCATGCGACACGACGGCATGGGGGTGGGCGGCGTGGGGAGGGAAGAGGAGAGGGCGTCACGGCGGTGTTGGAAGGGAGGAGGAGAGGGTGGCGCGGCAGCCAATGGCGCCACAAAGAGGGTGAAGCGGCGATGCATGGAGGGAAGAGGAGAGGGTGACGCGACAGCATGGGGAGGTAGGAGGAGAGGCGGCACGATGGCGTGGGGAGGGAGGAGGAGAGGGTGGCGCAACAGAGCGGGGAGTGCTGCTTAGCGTCTGGTCTTCTGCTCCTCGGTGCATTGGAGCAGTCCGAACTTTGATTCGATAGTCTGCAGCCAATTATCGGCCTCCAGGGGTTCATCAGCGTTGGTGAACACTGGAGGGTGAGTCACCAAGAAGTCTGTGTAGCTGCAGTTTTTGGGCTGGCGATGGCCCATTTTTTGACGTCCTCCCTCTCGGGACATATTCAGGACGATGGTGCAGAGCAATTCGGTTTGCTCCTCCCACGAACCCACCATCGCGGCGACCACGTCCTCTAACGTAAGCGGAGGAGGTGGCGGTGGCTGCGTCTGCGGGGCATCATTGTGACCGCGCTTCTGCTGGGAGTCATCAACTCCCTGCTGGCTCGAACCTCCCACTTCGGGTGTACCGCATGTACGAACCATGGTGCAGTCACAACGACAGGAAAATTCTGTTGCATTGCCTCAACTTCAACCAGTCCATAAAACAGTAATAAGGCACAATGACAATAACAATGTGATACATCTCGTACATGGATAATGCAATAACTTTGTACAAGATACACCATTACCAGACCAGTACACAATAGTGAATTCCAAATCGATGTACTTCCTCTTTGGAAGTTCATCTCAACTATGTTTGGTCACTACGAGCTGTTAATATCGGTTTGTCATCACGTATACCACAGTTTTATCTTCAATATGAAACAAACATGGTCATTGGTAAAAAGAGTTTGAGTATATAAAATACTCAAATCCACCACTAATTGAAGATAATAAACTCATGAGTATGTCATACAACAGATGGAGGTAATGAAACACTCATAGGTACAACAATTTCTCAAATGTGTTCAATTGCTCACTTCTCTGCTCAGAACTGACCAGTTTCTACTTATTTCAGATTTTGATCTAGTAATTGGCATTTTCGTAACTCAAGTGGAATACCAAAGTTGAAGTCAAATTCAATATATTTCCAATAAGTATTAACTTGCCCCGAGATAAGTTCTGGATAAAAGTTATGTCAATTTAAAGTTGACAGAATTCTGGAAGAATTTCAACAGCTCCTCCTTTAAAAGTTGTTGTTTTCAATTCACAATTCCAATTAATTCTTTACTGAAACAGTACAAACTTTGTATTCTAAAAATGTAACACATATCATACCCCTTTCCAAAATTGTATCCTATGACCATTAGAAATTTCTGTAAAATAAAGATTTGGCTTAAAAACAAGAAATTCCAGAGAGGTTTTATGCTCTGTCCTGGTTCTGTACAAATTGCATTCATCTAGGATTTCAACCAGTTTGGCGCCTGATTCTGTTCTGTTACTCTACAGCAAAGTTGTGGAGCACTTAAACACCTTTCCAAAACTGTATCAAACACCTTCACTGGTTGAATCTACTAAGAGTTATGCTCGTGTCAATGTTTCAGCAGGATGTCTGCCAGAAAACAGAGCACTCTGTTTTTAAAATTTTTAAAGTTTTCCTATATCCAATTTGAATCTTAGTTAAAAATCAGAGTCCCAAAGCACTACATGTTTCAAAACTTCCAGTTTTAGTTGAGAGTTAAGTAATGAGTCATTTATCATAGAAAGAGGATTATCAAGTGTAGTACAATGTCAATGTAGCGTAAAAGATATGTCGGTACTACGTTGCCTCACCAAAAGAAAATCCTAACCGGATTACACCAGCATTACGTTTTATAGGTGGCACTAAGGTTGTTCACTTAAAGGCAGCATCAACTCAAAATAGAAACCGTAAGCACGAAGACTCAGCAAGACTTAGCTGACTCACCTAAACATGAAACTCTACATGTAGGAATAAACCGACAAATAGGACTGTTCATTTGCAGCAAGGACACACCTAACAGTTTATCCTTAATTACAGTTTTAGCAGCAGATTAAGAGTTCAAGAAGCTAAAATTTAGTGAGCAATATTTGGTGGCAATCTGGTTGCAATACAATTAATTCATAGCAGCAGTATACATCATGATATCAGTTTCAATAATTTACTACGTCATGATGCAGTGAACAAGCGGTACTCATAACCACGAGGGACGGCAAATCGACTCGATACACACCTGCAGGGACCCCTGAATAGCACGTCACATATGCCCATACTCGGAGCTGCAACGGAACGCTCAACCTTTCACTCGACAGCCGAAATGTCGAACCGGTCTCACCGAAACGAGCAGGAGGTCCCTACACAGAGCATCTCTGTGCCTGTTAGCGGATTTGCACCTTGCTTCTCTCAACCCACACCTATAAATCGATGTGCTATGTCTCAACGCCCAGAGGTCAAAGTTACATCAGTTTACGGGGTCCCGTATATCCTGTATGCCTTCCATACATTCAAACTTGTTCAACAGGGCGACACATAGCATGGTCCTTGATCGATAAGGCAGGGTACGCATGCAAGATCACGTCTTTCTGCCTCCTACCTCCCTGCCTGATCTCAATTTATAGAATAAAATAATTCTCACTGCTTGACCAAACCCGTGTGTAGCCCATCTTTTAATCTCACGAGTAGATTCCAACTACTCGACTTGTACCAAATCCTATACCGTAATTATCATGGCATAGACTACATGAGGCCTTAACCTCATCCAGCACTCTCCCTGGGATCATATGGATATGCAATTGGAGTATAAAATCAGACTAGACTTAATGCACAGTCCAAGACTTCACAATCTAAGTGATACAAAATAAAAACTGAATTGATCGCTGTTAAATGCAAACCGGGGCTTGCCTTCCTGCTACAAGGTGTCAAATTCAGTGCCTGGAAGAATGGTGTCGATGGGCTCCGGGTCTCCTCATTCTCGGTCACTAAACGACATGATTAAGATTCATATGCTTGGTGAATATGTCATATAGTGAAGCAGAAAAGAATTGACTGAAGATAGTATCAAATGACCTCCAGTGCCTCTGATACTTTTACAGAAATTCATATATATTACAGAGACATGGCTGGCCAAAATTTAGATTTTTTTTAACAGGGACCTTCTGGAATTAATTCCCAAAGCTTTGACTTTAAGGAATTAATGAGACAAATACAGGGGTTTTCATACCAATTAGATTGTACCACTGCAAAGTACTGCACCATGCATGAGCTTAGCCCAAACTCGTCTCCTGGTGGTTTTCCGATGCGCTGAGCACGATGGTGAAGTCAGCTCGGACTAAAACGGCCAGAAAACATGGCGCGATGGCAGCGGTGGAAAAAGACCTCGTCGGCGAGATTGAACTTCCTCTACGGTGGCTTATTTTCAGCGAGGACTAGTCCTACAGCTTCGCCATGACTCAGGGAACAAGAAGAAGAATCAAGAGATCGATGTAACGCCACTGCAACTTAAGGTTCAATGGGAAGGCACCCTGTTTTGCTTGGTGGTTGGAAAACTTGATGAACGGTGCGACTACTTGATGGTTTTGCAAGAACGTATAGAAGCTAAACTTTAACAGGATTAAGCGGTGAACAAGCATCTAAAAGGAATTTGATCAAAATCTCAGTATCGTGTTCATGAACAACCTGACAAAAACTGGGATTATTGCTTCGATACTAGAGCAGATGAGGAACTGTTTGGACAAGAAGGAGCAAAGATTGCTGCCGCACCTTTCTGGTGTTTGGATCCCGCATGCTCACTTGCTAAAGTGTTCATCACACACACCACAGCTCATATTGTGGTAATCTCGTGAACACGTTAGAAGAGCAAGTAACGACCATAAATAGAATGATTAAAGGAAAAACTCAGAAATCCAAAAGTAGGATTTCCCACATGTAAATGTGAGAGGCTGAGCTCACAATTAGGTCCTAAACATTTTTAGGAATGCTCATGCCAAGTTTCATGCAAATCCAAACCTTTTTGAAGTACTTTTAGATACGATTATTAAAAGTGCTAGTTGGGATTCTAAATACAAATTGAAGCTACTTTCATCACCTAAATTCAAAAGGTGGATTCATATTCAAACTCAGCATATTTTTATGAGTTACTCCACCAATTTTCATCTCCATTGAAGTTGATCTTGTTGGAAGCTAAATTTGCACTAATTCAAAACTGAATTTGAAATTCAAATTCAAGTGTGAATAAAATTTAGCTGAAACCAACTCCAATCTGAGGAATTCAAATTTGGTTCATGACTTTGTGGCTAAGTCTACAATTTAATTGTGAGTAGATGAGGGAAATATCAGCTGAGAGTTAAAAAGAATTAGAGGTGAAGGGGGACCCACTGCTCAGTGACTGAATTCCTCACTGAACCGACTCATTTTCAGCGCGGGCTCTGGGGTGAGCGTGGCTGCACCACGAGGAATCCATATCGACTGGTGAATTCCATCTCACCATGAAATTTTCGGCTCAAAGGCCAGCAAGACAAACTGCTCCGCCCGTTCTCTTCACTCCCGCGTGGAAACCAGCTCGCACCCTTGCCTTTCTTTGCTCCCGCTTGCGAGTTTCCTCCCGTATCCCTCTGATCACCAGAGAATGGTGGATCCCGACAGTTTCAAGCACTGAACCCAAAGAAGAAAAGGTGCGCCTGGTCACGCTGAATCTGTAGGAAGAAGCCATGTCCCATTTCATGCGGTGCAGAGCAAGTATTGTTAGGTTCTTTCCCTGGTGTGTGTTAGGGTTAGAAATTGATCGACGGGAAAATTCGTTGCACAGAGGCAACCGCGGCTCGAGCTGCACACCATACACGTTCTAGAGATCCTTACGCCCCTCCTCGATCAATAACCGGCAAGAAAAACCCACCGGAACCCTAGGTTCACCGAGGAGCAGTTCGGAGGAAGAGGGGGTCACCGGTGAAGTACAGCTTGCCGGCCTTTCGTGTCCAAACCGAGGCCATGCCGAGCTTCCCGATGCTGCCCTGAACGTGGTGACGTGATTAGCGCACGAACGGGGTGGCCGGAGCGACCGGAACATGTTGCCGATGAGGTGAAGTGACATAGCACTCGTCACCGGCGAGCTACAGCGGTTAGCCGTCGGAAAGCGACATGTCCATCGTGTTCAGCGTCCAAAACTAGGTGGGGGCGGTGAATTTCACCATCTCCGGCGAGCTAGGTCGCCGGGACCGCCGACCTTGTCGGAGCTCCGGCGGCTCGGGGTGGCGGTGTCGAGAGGTTGAAGACCTCGGCCCCACGTTTCAGCCACAGAGCGGAGCGCGCATGTGGCGGTTTAATTTAAACTAAGCATGCAGGGCCCGCTGTCAGCGGCTTATTAGGCACAAGAAAGATTTTACATGGGAAAATAAATCCGAATTCGGCTCAAACTTTAGAAAACTATAACTTTGTGTAGAATTTTCAAAATTTAGTGAACCAATTTTTTGTTCGGTTCAGCTCCCTAAGTACTATCCAGCAAAATAAGTTTCATTCCTTGAAACACATTGATTTTCCAGAATTAATTCCCTAAAAATTAAAACTGTTGGGAATTTTAAATGGAGATATCTTTTGTGGAAAATTCTCAAATTTGGCTAGGATATTTATTTTAATATCCTTGAGTTTCATGCCAAGTTTCAGATCCATCCGAGTTCATTAAGTCCACCTAATGATGTGATTAAGTGAACTGTCCCAGAGAAAATGGAAAATGTTCAGAAATATTTTCTGAATTTTCTCTGAATTTAATTAGCCCATAACTTTCTCTAGGATTCTCCAAATTACATGAAACCAACTCCATTAGAATCAGCGTAAACTCTACTTTCCAGAAAGTAATGGATTGCTCCATGAAAGTCCCTGGAAATCATTAGAAGCTCTAGTAATGGCCATTTAGACATTTATTTGTGCAGGCCTCAAATGAGATTTGTTTCAAAAGAAATTTGGCCAAGTCTCTGGTTAGGTTCTCACCAAGCCACAGTAGAACTTTGAGAGTTAAAAGGAATGTCTAGATAGATTTATGGTCTTCATAATTTTCAATTCAACACATTTGCATTAAATTTGACACATATCGTTAATTTGATTAGTGTAGTCGTTGAAGGCGTGGAAGCACCGGAGATCTTGGATTTCATCCCTCTGGAGGAGAATTTAACCACTGACCGGCAGCAACAAGACAAGCCCCGGTTTGCATTTAACAAGTTTTATCAAGTTTTTGCTTTATATTGACTTATATTGAGATATGTATTTGCACAAGAGAGTGAGGGTAGTGTCTAAGTCCTCGAGTAGAATATGCCGTGCTTAATGTTTTATAGGCTTCGGTACAAGTCAAGTAGTTGGAATCTACTCGCGAGTATAGGATTTGCCACATATGGGATTGGTTCGAGATGTGAGATAACTCTAGTAAGAAAAATGAGACTACGCAGGGACGCAGGACGCAGCAAGAGGAAGTCTTTTGCGCGTAGCCCTACCCATGAATATTGAGGACCGATCCGTGTGCAGCACTGCTGAACAAGTTTGAATGTACCGAAGGCATATCGTATATATGGGGTCCGATAAATTGATGTGACCTATACCTCTGGGCGTTGAGGCATAGCGCACCGATTTATAGGTGTAGGTTGAGGGCAGCAAGGTGGAAATCCGCTAACGGGCATAGAGAGATGCTCCGTGTAGGGAACCTCCTGCTCGTTTGGGTGCAACCAGTTCAACGTTTGTGCTGTTTGGTGAAAGGTTGTCCCATACTACATCCGTTGAGCGTGTCGTTGCAGCTCCGAGGATGGGCATATGTGACGTGCTATTCGGGTATCCATGCAGGTGTATATCAAGTCGATTCACCGTCCCTCGCGGTCATGAGTACCGCTTGTTCACTGTGTCGTGACGTAGTAAATATATGGAATGATTGTGATGAATTACTGCTGTTATGAATAAATTGTATTGCAACATGTGTGCCACCAAATATTACTCACTAAAGTTCAGATTTATGAACCTTTCATTTGTGGCTAAAATATGAAGTAGGGATGAACTTATAGGCGTGTCCTTTGCTGCAAACTTCCATCCTACCTTTGGTATGACATGAATGTAGAGTTTCTTGCGTAGGATAGTCAGATAAGACGTGCTGATGCATCGTGCTCACGGTTCCTTCTATGAGTGTTTGTGTGACACCCGGTTCCGAAAAACAGAACCGAGTTAATTCATATGTGTGCCCAGGATGTTCATCACACATACACATGTAATCCATAAACTGAATTCAGAATATAACCACGAATAAATAGGGTTTAAGTACTTTATTACATCAACTCATTATCTCACTCAGGAATCTCTAACTTATTCTTGCAGCGGAAGTCTCTAATCGACAGCGGAAATAACTAAATAGCAGCAGGCTCCATCTTCAACTCCACAGGCATGTTGACGGTAGTTCGCACACCTAGTACTCCACATGATCCTCGAAGTACTCTTCTCTTGTTGCTGATGTTTATGTGATAATGCAAGGGTGAGTACATGTCGTACTCAGCAAGTGCGGGAAAGTATGACATGTAGCTTACAACAAGGCAGGGAATAAAAAGGCTCATTGCAGCAAGCAAATTTAATTTCACAAACATGATAAAAACAACAACTATTTCTAAGTGAGTTTAATCCCATCATAACCATGTTATAACAGAAACATTCCTTCATCATAATTCACCATTTATCATGTCTCAACCAGCCATTAATCTTTCTCAAGTTCATCTCATTCTCATAAACATTCATAACCATCTCATATTCATATAACCGAAACCAAACTCATGATCATGACTCAAAACAGCCCCAAAACAAATCCTAATGACCATACCATTACCATACCGAATAACCACCCCAAGTTTTCCCTCTAATCATGGAAGTTGGCCAGGTGCTTGTGACCGTAAGCACGGCTATCATGATAGTTTTACACTCTGCAGAGGTGGCACCACTTTACCCACAAGTTCGTGATTTCATCACCCGTCCGCGATTGCAGAACCTCCATTACACCAGTACACAACCGTCGGTGTATGGCCAAGAGATCACAAAATAGCCTTTACAAAGGGGCTACTATATGTATGAACTCACTGAGGTTTCACCGGCGGGCTCGAATCACCATTCTCCCACCCACGGGCCCCCTCTTGTGCCATGCAGATTCCAGGGCAGTCCTCCTCGACTCCCATTCCCCGCGCCATCCATGGTCTATAACAAGCTAGCAAGACACCTAATTAATCAGCTAAGCCGCACCCATGCTTGGCCTTGTGGTGGCACTGTTTTCCTGGCATATTCTCACATGAACCGGTCCTTAGATCTACGGCAAGTTCCACCATCTCATCCAGCAACATTCACGAACCAAGCTTTCCTATATCTCCCCCGATTTCATGCCTATTAACATCATCAAGATCTCATCATCATTATTCATATGAGTGCAGTAGCTAAACATGTTTTATTTCAGCTTCCCGTATCCTGTGGATTAAGCGAAGCAAAAAGGAAAAAAAATGACCATACCCGACTCATGAACTTTCCCGGCGACAAGGATGGTTAACAAAACTAGTAAACTCCTATAAAAGGGTGTCCCATCAAGTTGACTCAAGCGTACGAGTTTTCGCAAACAAAACAGTTTCAAAACATGGGATCAATATGGTCAAGGGGCACTTGCCTTGTTCCCGTGGTTCTTGTTGTTCGAGCGTCTCAAACTCTTGGTGCTGTAGTTCCTCGTAGATGGCTTCTGGAGCTTGTCCTTCTACTCACGACCACGCACATACAAAATTTACAGCAATCAAACATCATGCAAAACTTTACTCAAGATGCAATGGGGTAGACGAATGCAAATCCTATGGTGCAGTTTTGTTAAACCAGTTTGTATGTGTTCTTGCATGTTTTAATGGGATTTCATGGGGTTTTATGATTAAAAAAGGTGCTGGGATGAAGTGTGGACGTGGTGATGATCTTGACTCAAGATCTAGATCAATTCCACCATCAAAAACCGATCAAAACGTGATCTGTCCACACGAAAAAGTTTCTGTTCGAAGGGGGGCAAAGAAAACGGATGCGTAGAAACAGCGACGACGTCGTAAGATAGGTAACAAAGACCTACCTCACTTCCCTTTGGTGGCAGTGCCTTCCTCCTAGCAATGGCAGCAGCGAGGAATTTTTCTATGGAAAATTAGGGCAGGACAGATCGTCGGCTCTTTTCCGGCGACGGCGAGGTGTGACGGGGCTCATCGGCGGGGCTCGACAACGGGGCTCACCGGCGAGGGGGAGGCAACTCGGCGAGTTGTGGGCTAGGGCCACCAAGTCGCCGACTTGGGGGGGAAGGGGCAGGGGGGCTGCTGCCAGGGGGGGTTGGGTTCTATTTATATGGGGGGGGGGGGGAGGGGGGAGAATTCTAATCCAATTGGAGCAAAATCCTAACAAACTTTTCCCCAAATAATTGGGTGCGGCAGCAATGTGGGGGAAATTCCCCAAATGTGGGGAAAATTCCCCTTTTTGGGGAATTGGGAAATTTGGAGATTTGGGGGAAAATTTGGGGAAATTGAAATTGGCTCATTTCAGCTATCTTTTTCCCATTCCTCAACATTTCTATGTCACTTACTCCATTTCTACATTCCCCTCTCAATTTCTATGTCTCACTCTCCATTGCTACATTTCCCTATCCATTTCTATGTCCCATTTCTCCATTTCTATATGCCCTTCTCCATTTCTATAGTTCCTTCCTCCATTTATATGGTTCTTTCACCATTTCTATTGTTCTTTCTCCATTTCTATAGTTCTTTCTCCATTTCTATGATTCCTTTCTCCATTTCTATGGTTCTTTCTCCATTTTTATAGTTCTTTCTCCATTTCTACTTCTTTTATAATTCTTCTCTACATGAAAATGTGTGCAATGCATAGGAATGAATTTAGAGGGTCTTACAGTTTGCAGGTGAGGAGTACCCACTGACCTGGAGTACGGGTTCTCCGGCAAGGGTTATCCTTCGTCGGGAACGACGGCTGTGTGGGAGCCGTGCACGCCGCCTTGAAGCTGGAGTGTAGCTAGTGTGGGTAGTCCGTAGGGCTGGACAACTGACTTTTGCTAGCTAGGTTAGGCGTGAGTTGTATAGTTTATTCCGCTGCAGTTAAACTCTGTAAATTAGATGTAAACTGAAGGTTTGTACTACTTTTGTATAAATTCAGTAAATTTGAATATAATACTTGGTGTCCTTATCTTGTGTGCTGTCGTGTGTCGCATCGTGCGGCATCACCCTCTGTGATCCTGGATTGTACTGATTTCGGTCCGTCACAGAAATGGCTTGTGTCGCCACCTCACCGTGAACAGAGGAGGCGACGAGCAGTGCTGTTCTTGAGTGCAGGAAGAACAGAGCAGCAAAGTAGTTCTTGCTTGCTGTGGTGATAAATTAGAAGAGAATGGGATGAGGGTGACATAAGTACTGCTGTGTGCTGGAAAACTGAGCAAAGAGACCAGGAGGTGGTGCTGGGATATTGTGCTGTTGGCAGCAGTACGCAAGGAGGAAAACAGAGAAGTCCAATTTCTCTTTGGCCTGACTGATGGGTCCCACATCACCCCCTCCTTACCCCTTCTCAGATTTTTACACCAAACCTACTCAACATTGATGGAAAACTGGTAGTGGGCTAAAACAATTATTAGGAATCCAAATAACAGCTCAAAATTCAAATATGATGAAGTCGATGAAGGTTTAAATTTTAAAATTTGAATTTAAATACCGTATGTTGGTACCCTGCAGACTGGGTACCCTCCCCCCCTCGACCCCCCCCCCCCCCCCCCGCGTAAAGGCATGAAATGGCCCCGAACCCCGCCTCCTTGCTGAGGCGGGCTCTGGGGCTGCCAGGTATCCTCCGGCTCCGGACCTAGACTCCCCGCTGAGGAGAGCTCCGGAGCTGCCATGTGTCCTCCAGCTTCGGACCTGGCCTCCCCGTTGAGGTGCGTTCCGGAGCTACCATGTGTCTCCGGCTTCGGACCTGGCTTCCCCATTGAGGTGAGCTCCGGAGCTTCCACATGTCCTCCGGCTTCGGACCTGGCCTCCTCGTTGAGGTGAGCTCCGGAGGTGCCATGTGTCCTCCGGCTTCGGACCGGGCCTACTCATTGAGGTGAGCTTTGGAGCTGCCACATGTCCTCCGACTTCAAACCTCGCCTCCCCTTTGAGGTGAGCTCCGGAGCTGCCACGTATCCTCCGGCTTTGGATCTGTCCTCCCCGTTGAGGCGAGGTCCGGTGCCGCCACGTGTCCTTCAGCTCGAACGATCAAGGGACTTAGCCTCTCCAAACAACGAACCTCAGAGCCCACATGATTTCCAATTTGGTCTGAATAAAAAGTGGGACTTCACATGTCTGATCAGTTTGTGGCTGGGATCTGGTGTGGCAGCGTGGGTTCAATTGTGTCGCTCCGCGTTGCTTCGCTCTGAGTAGTCCAATTCAAATAGGTGGGCCCGGGCGACTGTCTAAAGGATTTTCAGTAGGAAAATAATTCTAGTTTGAGGGCAAACTTTGGTAATTCATATCTTCCTGTAGGATTGTCCAAAATTCCTCAAACAAATTTTGTTTGAATCCTTGTAACCATTACTTTCTGGCAATACCATTTAATTGGTATGAAAATCTCTGGATTTTTCTTATAATTCCTTAAATTTAAAACTTTAGAATTAAATCCAGAAGATTCCATATTAGGAAAAAGCCCAAATTTGGCCAGACCTTCGTTCATAATATCTTTGATCTTACGGCCAAATTTCGGCTTCAGTGGACATTGCAAACTGGGGTAAATAATAGAATTTTGCCCTATGTCCCTGAAAATTCCGAAAAATAATTCCAGAAATCGTTAGCAACTTGTAAAATCCATATCTCTCTGTAGATAGCTTAGAAAATTATGAAACTAATTTTTTTAGACTCCTCATGATTTGTACTATATGAATAACATACATTGATACATGTCAAAGCCTCAAATTTTCTCTGGAAATTCAGAGAAGATTCGAGCTGTAGGGAATCATTATGAACACATACTTAAGAGATAAATCATGAAACTTGGCTAGGACATCAGATATGATCTATGTTAGCTACCATAGAAATCTAAGGGGCATTGAAGTCATTTACCCATATATTCCATTAAACACATGAAGCATGTTCATATAACTAATACAACTTTTGCATCGTGTGCATATCGTTTAGTTTCCAAACTCGAGTAGACTCTGAGCTACTCGCAAGTATTCCTCCAAAGAGTGATTGGGAACTCGAGAGGCAATAAGGTAAGCCCCGGTTTACATTTATTAAACTTTTATAACTTTTTACTTTATATATTAACATATGAGTAGTAGAGATAGGGTGTTGTGACACCCGGTTCCGAAAATAGAACCAAGTGAATGCATATGTGTGCCCAGGATGTTCATCACACATACACATGTATTCCACAAACTGAATTCAGAATATAACCACAAATAAATAGTGTTTAAGTACTTTATTACAATGACTCAATGTCTCACTCATGAATATCTAACTTATTCTTGCAGCGGAAGAATCTAAACGACAGCAGAAAATGGCTAAAACAGCAGGCTCCAACTTCAACTCCACAGGCATGTTGATGGTAGTGCGCACGCCTAGTACTCCACATGTTCCTCGAAATATTCTTCTCCTGTAGATGATGTATATGTGGGAATGCAAGGGTGAGTACATGTCATACTCAGCAAGTGCGGGAAAAGTATGACATGTAGCTTACAACAAGGTAGGCAATAAAAAGGCTCATTGCAGCAAGCAAATTTTATTTCGTAAACATGGTAAAAACAACAACTATTTCTAGGAGATTTTAATCCCAACATAACCAAGTAATTCAACAACATTCTTTCATCATAATTCACCATTTATCATGCTTCAATCAGCCAATAGTCTTTTTCAAGTTCATCTCATACTCATAAATATTCATATTTGTCTCATTTTCATATAACCGAAACCAAATTCATTGTCATGACTCAAAACAGTCCCAAAACCAATCCCAATGACCATACCCAAATATCCATCCCAAATAAACATCCCAAGTTTTGCCTATAATCATGGAAGTTGGCCAGGTGCAAAAGTAGGCGGCCTAGTCATCATGAACTCTCCCAATCTGTTGTGAGCCGGCGGTGGTGGCGGTGGCGGTGGTGCAGGAACAGGGTTAGGATTGTTGTTGTTATTGGCCTGCAGCTGTCCCGATGTCTGTATCATTGTTTGCATGAGCTGGTTCTGCATAGCCATCAACCGTTCAAGGTTGCTTGCATCAGCCCCGGGGTTGGTATTTTTAGGAACTTCAACATTGCCATCCTCTTTTGGTTCGTTGTTACCACGAGCGTTCCTCCTTTGGCAGTTAGAGTTTTCCATCACCATCTGTGAGAGAGAGAGTAGAGTAGGGAATAGAAATTTAGATTGATCTCCCCAACTATATGCATCAAAGTGTATAAACTAAGTGTCTTCTTTTATTAATTTCGGCCTATATGAGGATGTGAACACGTGCCGAAGCATCTCACATCTCTCCACTATGTGTGGATGTGGACATTGGCCGAAGCGTCCCACAACTCACATCAGCACACAAACGAAGCAATCATCACAAAAGTTTCAGCACACCACTCTTATTCAAGCTACTACGACCGAAACATTCCTATTACAGCTTCATTAAATGGAAACCTAAACTTAATCGTCAGAACCGGTGCTCTTCTTGCCATGTGACGGGGGTGGTCCATATATGGGCGCACGCCATGGTGAGTCGGCAGTCCATGTAGGGATAGATGACGGTGGTGCTCCATTTGTTCCCACTTTGGCATGAGTCTCCTCCTGTTTTTCCAGCACATACAACTTCTTGCGGAGGTAATGTATCTCTTCTTGTGCGCTTGCATAGCGGTTTCCTAACTCCACGAGCAACCTCTGAGACTTGTCAGCAGCTTGTGGGTTGGAAAGAGCTCCTTTATGGGGTCCAATGATCTCCCTTGTACCAGTCTTCCGATACGGGTGCAGCTCAAAAGTAGTGTTCTCAAGCTGCTCACGGAAGGCATAGCACAGTCCGGTGAGTGACTTCCGTGCAGCATCATCGATAGTTTCTGCCCTTGTAGCTCTAAATGTGGGTGCAAAGTGCCAACCCTACCGTTAGATAGGATGGTTACTTCAGCCTTCCACTCTTCATGTCCGAGACGAGGGACTTTCTTGAGAAGATACTCCGGGTATAAGCTGCAGCAATCCAGAAATTTTTTGAGCTCCTTGGATATGTGTCCTCCTTCCATTCCGTCGTACCGGAATTCTTGAACTGAACGGCTGACCGGTTCATCACCTTCATTCTCGGCCCCAGCAGGGGGTGGCCCCTCTTCGGATTTATCTCCTTCTGACATAGCTTCATGAGGCTCAACGGGGTGTAAGCCCGCGTGAAACTCCTCCTAAGGTGCGTACCAATGCCGTTCTTGTAGATCATCCTCCATATTGTCTTTGAATGGTTCCACCTCTTCTGGATCCTCTTCCTCATTCATATAGCTATTGACTTCATTTTCATCATGAGGTTCCATCTTCACCTCCTCCCAATATGGTCCATCGGACACCTCAATGGGGTTTAGTGCACCCCCACGTGGTGGTGGACGAGTCCTTATGCGTGCTGTGCTCCTAGTCACCGGCATCTATAAATAAGACATGAGAAACTTTAGAGAAGAAGAAAAGAACTCCAAAACTTCAGAAGCTATGAAGCAAGAAAGCAAAAGTGTTGCTGTCCAAAAGAAGAGAAAAAGAGGGGCTGAAAATAGCACTTGCGAAGGCTGAATTGACAAGTAAAGTGCAGCCGCAAGCATTTTTTTTGAAACTAGCAGTTAAGAGGGGTGTTCCTATGTGTTTTAGAGTGTCCTTTATACCTAGTCTTGCATCCTATGGTCAACGTGGCTCTGATACCAATTTGTGACACCCGGTTCCGAAAATAGAACCAAGTGAATGCATATGTGTGCCCAGGATGTTCATCACACATACACATGTATTCCATAAACTGAATTTAGAATATAACCACAAATAAAAAGTGTTTAAGTACTTTATTACAATGACTCAATGTCTCACTCATGAATATCTAACTTATTCTTGCAGCGGAAGACTCTAAACGACAGCGGAAAATGGCTAAAACAGCAGGCTCCAACTTCAACTCCACAGACATGTTGATGGTAGTGCGCACGCCTAGTACTCCACATGTTCCTCGAAATATTCTTCTCCTGTAGCTGATGTATATGTGAGAATGCAAGTGTGAGTACATGTCATACTCAGCAAGTGCGGAAAAGTATGACATGTAGCCTACAACATGGTAGGCAATAAAAAGGCTCATTGCAGCAAGCAAATTTTATTTTATAAACATAGTAAAAACAGCAACTATTTCTAAGTGAGTTTAATCACAACATAACCAAGTAATTAAGCAACATTCTTTCATCATAATTCATCATTTATCATGCTTCAATCAGCCAATAATATTTCTCAAGTTTATCTCATACTCATAAATATTCATATCCATCTCATTTTCATATAACCGAAACCAAATTCATTGTCATGACTCAAAACAGTTCCAAAACCAATCCCAATGACCATACCCAAATAACCATCCTGAATAAACATCCCAATTTTTGCCTCTAATCATGGAAGTTGGCCAGGTGCTTGTGACCGTAAGCACAACTATCATGATAGTTTTACGCTCTGCGGAGGTGGCACCACTTTACCCACAAGTTTGTGATTTCGTCACCCGTCGACGACTAGAAAGAACCTCCATTATACCAGTACACAACCGTCGGTGTAAGGCCAAGAGATCACAAATATCCTTTACAAAGGGGCTACTAGGATGTACGGACCCACTGAGGTTTCACCGGCAGGCTCAAATCTCCATTCTCCCACTCACGGGCCCCTCTTGTGCCATGCAGTTCCCAGGACAGTCCATCTCGACTCCCATTCCCTGCACCATCCAATGGTCCATAAAAAGCTAGCAACACACCTAATTAGTCAGTGAAGCCGCACCCATATTTGGCCTTTTGGTGGCACTGTTTTCCTGACATGTGCTCGCATGAACTGGTCCTTAGATCTACGGCAAGCAAACCACCATCTCATTCAGCAACATCCACGAACCAAGCTTGCCTAGATCTCCCTGATACCATGCTCATCAACATCATCATGTTCTCAACATCATTATTCATATGAGTGCAGTAGAAAACCATGTTTTAATTCAGCTTCCCGTATACCGTAAGTTAAGCGAAGCAAAAAGGAAGAACGACCATACCCGACTCATCAACTTTCCTGACGACAAGGATGGTTAAAAAAACTAGTAAACTCCTATAAAAAGAGTGTCCCATCAAGTTGACACAAGCATACGAGTTTTCACAAACAAAACAGTTTCAAAAACATAGGATCAATATGGTCAAGGGGCACTTTCCTTGCTCCCGTGGCTCGTGTTGCTCAAGCGTCTCGAAGTCTTGGTGCTGTAGTTCCTCGTAGAAGGCCTCTTGAGCTTGTCCTTCTACTTACGACCACGCACATACAAAATTTACAGCAATCAATCATCATGCACAAACTTTACTCAAGATGCAATGGGATAGATGAATGCAAATCCTATAGTGCAGTTTTATAAAACCAGTTTGTACATGTTCTTGCATATTTTAATGGGCTTTCATGGGGTCTTATGATGAACAAGGGTGTAAGGATCAAGTGTGGACGTGGTGATGATCTTGACACAAGATGTAGATCAATTCTGTCGAAGTCGGCAGCCCGGAGGACCACGTCGGGTGGTGTCGTGCGATGCGGCACAAAACAGCTCACAGGTCGAGGAGACGTCATATTACACAAATCTGTTTTTGCGGAAATGTACAAGAGTACTTTAAAAATACTTATATCAAAATAAACTACAGCGGAAGACTACAACTCTCACGACTCATTTCTAGCTTAGCATCAAAGAAACAGTACAGCCTGCGGACGTTTCTTACTAGCAACACGAAGAACAAACCACAGCGGCGAGTATGCTCCTGATTAACCACTCGGAGGTTTCCGAGTCCCATCAGCATCCCTTCTCATAAGCATAAAGTCAATACCTGCAAAACAACTTGGATAGCATCTGTGAGCATAAAGCTCAGCAAGACTTAACCGTCACTCTAGTCATGAAACTCTACATGAGGGTATAGACATAAAGTAGGATGGCATAATGCATAATAAACTCGCCTAAAAGTGAATCCTTACTTTCAGGTCTTATTAGCAGCAAATTAATAGTGACCTTGAGCACGCCACATCGGGAGTCCACAATCAAACAAGAAACGCTTTCCCCCGATGTAATTTGCTCACGGTGGAAATGAATCAAGTTTGCTCTAACTATTCATCAAAGATACATCACAAAGATAGTATAAACTTCAAGCCATAATGATTAGTTCCTTTCTCATGCAAGTTCTTACTACGTCATGACCGTGAGAACAAGTATGCTCGGTCCTTTTCTGCGAGCGACGGTGATTCGAATCAATAACACCCAGACTACATGACACGTACGCCCGTACTCGACGTTGCCTACAGCAACCATCACTGACGTCATACGTGGCAGTCTTTCCCCCGTTTCACCCATGTTGAATCGACCAAATCGCCCTGCACAGTAGCCACTCTCATGGTACACCTACCGAAATGAGATGTCATGAGAATGTTACCCACATACTGCACACCGGCCCTCTCGCCTGAGGTGACCCGAAAAGGCTCAACGCAAGCTTCCCGAGGTACATCGGTTTACTGGGTCCCATATAGCCAGCATGAGTCTGGTACACAACTCAAACTTGCTCAACAGGGCGGCATACGGATCGGTCCTTGACTGACACGGACAGGTCTATAGCACACAGGCCCCTATGTCCTGCTGCCCCTACAACCTGCCGGTCTCAACTTTAACTTGCTAACAATTTTCTGAACCAATCCCGTATGCCCCTGTTGTCCTGATCATGCGAGTAGTATCTCATCACTCGACTTCTACCGAACCTTAATTAAGAATGGCAGTTCTACACGATGAAAATTTTCTACCCAATACTCCTTGGGTTTATCTTGTCATGCAAGAGGAGTATCAAATCATCTAGACCTAATGCACAGTTCATATCATAACCGAAAGAGTGAATACAAAGTAAAAACTTAAAAGTTGTTAAATGCAAACCGGAGCTTACCTTTTTTGTAGGGTAGTCGTATATAAGCAGTTAGTGACCCTTGCTGATCAACCCTTAATTCTCCGGAGTCTGATCCACTTCAATGAATCACTCCTTCGAATCCCCTTCGTTGTGATTCCTATTGAAATGTATATGCACAATTTTTAAATTGCCATGGAAAGAATATAAAGACTTTAGTTCTTAAGAACATAGGCTGTGTGGAAATGCCAAGAAGGCTTGGTTTGCCTCTGTTGTGCAAAGAAATATGAATGAACTAAATTTGCCTTAGTGTTTTAGTTATTCACTAACTAACTTTCCTAATGAACATAAGAGATGAGCTGAAAAGATTTGAATGCAACTGAATAAAAAAATTCCAATGGCTTCAAAACTTTTACAGCATGTTCTATACTACCTAGGGATTCAGCTTGCCAAATTGCAGCTAAAGTGAGATACAATTGTGTTCTCCATAATTCTCCCAAAAGTCTTATGTATTTTCCCACATACATAAGCATGGAGAACAAGGACAGGGAGTTCTAGGGCTCAACTTGAGCTGATAATTTGCATGTGAGTTCCTGGTCAGATGAAAGTAATTTGATCCAAATTTCAGACCTTTTACTTGAGTAGTTCCTACAGAACAATTCCTTAAGCATTTCTACTCAAAAGAATTAATTCTGGAGTAATGTGCATTTTCACGCCCAATCAAGTGAATTATAATTTCAAGTATGACTCAGAGAGCTTGCCTAAATTTTCTCATGATTATTGGAGCTATTATTTGCCTAGAATGGATTTTACAAGTGGGCAACATTTTTTTGAAAATGTTTCTGGACCCTTATGAACACATCAGTTTGTATTTAGCAATTTCCTACTCAAATGATCTTCAAATGAGCCGAAAATTTGCTAGAAGGTCAACAATATCCTAAAAATATTCTGGCAAAATTTGAGGATTTTTGAATGAACCAAACTCCCTCAATAATTCTTTTTCAGAAAATATTCAAAGAATGTTCCAGAATTTATTATTGACTTTCATATAAATTGGGGTTCATATTTGGATAGATCTTTGCAAAATAAATCCAACCCAACTTGAATCACTCAATTTGGAGATTCCTACACAGAGATATGATTTTCCAAAGTTGGGGCAATCTCTGGAATTGTTTTGCTATAGAAAATTGCTTGGACTCACGGGTTTAAACTCCAGCCACTAAGAATTCCACACCGGGTCACACGGTTTCAGCGCGCTTCACAGAGGATCTGAGCCACAACAGATCCTTTGTTTAAAATTTTCAGCCGCTGACAGCCAGGGCCCGCCCCTTCTCCTTCCTCCCGCCGCCTCCTTGGTGCCTCCCTCGCCGGAGCGAACTGTTGCTCGCCCCACCGGAGTTTCTGGCCGCCGCCCGTCCTGAGGCTCGCCGCTAGGGGGTTTTGGACGTCAAGGAACATGATGGTGGGGTGTGCTCGGGCTGCCGGTGGCCGGAAGTAGCTCGGCGACGTGCGGCGGCTACGGGATGAGTTCGTCGCCGTCGGCCGACCTTCCTAGCCCACCAAAACATCATCTAACCTGCTCTACAGCACCCTTGGAGCTTAAGGAAGACCGAAATGGACTCAAAAGTGCTCGGGAATGGCTCCATGTATGTCAGCACCGTGCGCCCGATCGGATCCGCTGAAGAAGCGCTCGGAAAAGCTCAAAATCCGCCGCTCCGAGGTGGTTTCAGGCGATGGTTGCTAAATGAAAGATGATCACCGGCTAGTTCGGCCCATGTGTGCAAGATTTGTCGAGCTATGGAGGATTAAAGAGTCATAATTTTGGAGTTAAGTACCGGACGCTTGGTTTGCACCCGCCGGAGCAAAGTTCCAAAATTCGCTGGCTATGCTCCACGGTTTTGCTCCCAGCTTCGGAGGAGAGCAGCACCGGGGTAGGGCACTCCCGTGGCCGTGCATGCTCAGGTGTGAAAGCTTCTGTGGAGTGCTGTCCACGTGCGCCCGATCGGCGGTTCACTTTAGGTCGCCACGGAGGAGAGTGCGCTTGGGTTAGGGAAGCCGGAGCTCGGCTGTTTTGGCATCGAGGAAGTGAAGAGTGACCCACTGGTGTGGTTTTGCCGCTCGGAGGGCTCTGTGGCACAAGTGTTGCCGGGGTCCGATCGATCGCCGAGGAGCGGGTGTGTGGGGGCTCTGTTCGTGGTTTGCTCGTGAGAAGGAGGAAGCAAAGCACGATTGGCTCGGCTGTGGAGTAGTCGATCACGCCGAGAGGGGATGAAACAGCCACCCAGGTCACCAGCGTGGGGAGAAATCAACGAGGAGGTGGCGGCAGCTGTTCTCTCGGTGGCGCCCGGGTGCAGCTCAGTCGGTTTGGGAGAACAGAGACCCGAGACTTAGTGTGCAAGTCATTTTGTAACAGTGAGAATTCAGTTTGAATTTGCATTGCAAAATTTGAATTCGGTCTGAATTTAAAACTGCTCCTATTTAATCCCTTTTAGCCCACCCTAAAATGAATAGTTTGTCATACAACTTTTTCCTCAAATTCCAAAGTATAGGGCTGCATGAGTATTCAAAGTTTTTGGCCACAATTTGTGTGAACTTTGAATTTGAAATCTGGTTTTTAATCCTTCATGCAAAGGGGTATTTAAGTCCTTATTGGTTCAACACCTTCAAATGAAAATGTGAGCCTCTTTTTGAATGAACATCCATGAACAACTTTGTGTGAAGAAAATTTTTAGCAAGTCCCATTTTTCATGAATTTGGACACATAGACTTTCAAGCCAATGTTTATTCATATACATTTTGGGACTTTTACATTCCTCACCCCTTAAAAGAATCTCGTCCTAAGATTACAAAAGAAGAGCGAGACGGGAGAGGTCATTACAAACTGTACAAAGCTAAAAGTTCCGGATAATTGGTGCGGAGGTAATCTTCACTTTCTCACGTGGTCTCTTCTGTGGTATGATTACTCCACAGCACCTTGTAAAATTTTATCATCGGGTTCTGGGTTACCCGGGTCTTTTCATCCATAATCTGAACCGGTCGCTCGGTGTAGGTAAGGTCCGGTTTCAACTCGTCGATTTCTTCGGTGCGGACAGCAGCGGTGAATTTGAGGCACTTCTGCAGCTTTGATACATAAAATACATCATGAATCCCCGCAAGACTTGCCAGTAGTTCCAGTCGGTAGGCTACGGGTCCGCGCTTCTCCATGATAGCAAAAGGCGGGGAGCGAGTTTCCCCTTTACACCGGACCGGTGAATTCCCTTCATCGGAGATACACGCAGATAAATGTGCTCTCCGACGTCAAAGTGCAATGACCTACGCCTTTCATCAGCGTAGCTCTTCTGTCGGAATTGTGCAGCCTTTAAATTCTCCTGTATCAACCCAACTCGGTCTTCAGCTTCATTGACAAGATCAACCCCAAACAGTACCCTTTCGCTGGACTCACACCAATTCAGCGGTGTGCGACACTTCCGGCCGTAAAGAGCTTCATACGGTGCCATTTTAATACTCGCTTGATACCAGTTGTTGTATGAAAACTCCGCCAATGGTAAGTGATCATCCCAATTCTTACGTGGTGGATGGCATACGCTCTCAGCATATCTTCCAGCACTTGGTTCACCCTTTCCGTTTGTCCATCGGTCTGAGGGTGATATGCGGAGTTTCTAATCAGCTTGGTGCCCAATGAGGCGCGCAGCTGCTCCCAAAAATGAGCAACAAACAGCGCACCCCGATATGAAATGATAGTCTTCGGGACACCATGTGAGCATATAATTATTGAGATATATAACTCCACGTATTGCTTGGCTCGATAATGAGTGTTCACCGGTATGAAATGATCTGATTTCATCAACCGGTCGACGGTCACCCATATCGAGTCATGCTTCCGGGATGTGAGCGGTAATCCGATGATGAAATCCATAATCACATCCTCCCATTTCGATGCCGGTATCTTAAGTGATTGTAGTGGTCCGGCTTTCCGCATATGATCAGCCATGACCCGTCTACAAATATCACACTCGGATACGTACTTAGCAATTTCCCGTTTCATCCGCGTCCACCAAAATTTCTGTTTTAAATCTTGGTACATCTTGTTACTGCCGGGATGAATGGAAAACATCAACAGGTGGGCTTCATCCAAGATCTTCTTCCGGAGATTCATATTACGTGGTACCACTATACGGTCGCGGTCGTTGAACCATAGCGTACTGTCCTCATCGTTCCGGAAACATTTCACCTCTCCGTTGTATATTCTTCTCCGTATGTGAGACATACCCTTGTCTCTTATTTGAGCCTCAACAATCTCTTCATGGATTGTTGGAATGAGAGCAATATTATAAAGTGCTACATACGGAATAACATGGAGTCTCGATTCTTCCTCTTTCAACTCAGCAACCGCCAAATTGTGAACGTGGGCTTTTCGAATAAGCGCGTCGGCAACCACGTTTGCTTTTCCCGGATGGTAGTGGATCTCGATTTCATAATCTTTTATGAGCTCCGACCATCTCCGTTGTCTCATATCCAGCTCCTTCTGCGTGAAGATATACTTCAAGCTTTTATGGTCGGTGTAGAGGTGGACAAGATTACCAAGTAAATAATGCCTCCACATCTTTAACGCCAACACCACAGCAGCAAGCTCGAGATCGTGAGTTGGATAATGCGGCTCGTGGTTTCACAGTTGACGAGACCCATAAGCGACTACACGCCCTTCTTGTATCAGAATGCAGCCGAGACCGATGTCGGATGCATCACAATATACATCAAATGGTTTCGTCGTGTCCGGCTGAGCAAGAACTGTAGCTGTTGTGCGATATTTCACCAAAGTCTTGAATGCGGCTTCACATGCTGCATTCCACATGTATTTCGTACACTTCTTCAGCAGCTCCGTCATTGGTTTAGCAATTTTTTAGAAGCTCAGAATAAACCTCCGATAATACCCCGCTAAACCTAGGAAACTTCGGACCTCGTGGACTGATTTGGGAGATTCCCATTTCAGCACTTGTTCAATTTTGCTGGGGTCCACGGCAATGCCCTCTGCTGAAATAATATGGCCTAGAAAAGGCACTTGATTAATCCAGAACTCGCACTTGCTGAACTTGTCATATAATTTGTGCTCCCTCAACCGTTGTAGCACGATGCACAAATGTTCAGCATGCTCTTCTTCAGATTTGGAGTAAACCAAAATGTTGTCGATGAATACCACGAAGAACTTGTCTAACTCCAGCATGAACACCGAATTCATTAAGTACATGAAGTGTGCCGGAGCATTGGTTAATCCAAATGACATGACGAGGTACTCATAGAGTCCGTATCTCGTCAAGAAAGCTGTCTTCGGTATGTCCTCCGGTCGGATTTTGATTTAATGATACCCAGACCGAAGATCCATCTTCAGGGATACCATTGCACCCACAAGTTGATCAAACAAGATGTCGATGCGGGGCAAGGGATACTTGTTCTTTATAGTGACAGCATTTAACGGACAATAATCAACACATAACCTCAGTGTTTCGTCCTTCTTCTTAACGAACAGCGCAGAGAAACCCCAAGGTGAAGAATTTGGTCGTATGAAACCCTTTCTCATGAGTTCATTTAGCTGCTCCTTCAACTCCGCTAGCTCGTTAGGTGCCATCTTGTAAGGCCTTCGTGAGATAGGTGTTGTTTTCGGTGCCAGTTCAATCTTGAACTCGACGTCCCGTTCGGGCGGCATGCCCGGTAAATCCTCAGGAAACACGTCGGGGTAATCACGTACCACCGGAATATCTTCAAGTTTAAGCGCTTCCATGTGGTAGGCCTCTGCCATTTCTTGATCTTCGCTGTCCAAAAACAGCGTGTGGCGGCATACCACCTGATAATGATGGTTGCCCGCTGTTCAACAACTTCTCCCGGCATTCTTGCATAAAATGCCCAAAATGATGGCAATAAGAACACGGATGTTTCCCTGGTTCTTCGCTGACTTGCGGTTGAGAAGTTGATGTACTTGGCTGCAGCAATGATGCACCAGAACTCATTTGTTGCTGCGGCTGTGGTGGTGCTTCAAGACATGATTCTCGAGCAGGAAATCTGGAATATGTTGATCTTACTGGTGGCTGCCATATTTCATCGGATGGTGTGTGATACACCAAACGGTATTTACGAGGAACAACTGGTGTGTCTTCTTGCACATCATCCCGGTCCCTCTTCTCTGCTTGACACTCAAGTGTCGCCTGTTCTTGCAGCAGGGCAGCACTGATCAACTCGGTGTAATTGCCTTGATTGAACAAATACAACCTATCCTTTAATATGGCACTCAGGCCATGGAAAAAGTAGTCACACCTTGCAGCTTCACTCGTCGCATAGTCGAGAGCATATTGTGCCAAATGGTTAAAACATTTGACATAATCGAGGAGACTCATGTCCCCCTGCTTTAAGTTCCTAAATTCTTGCTGCTGTGCCTTGATAAAACCCATAGGAATGTGACGAGCATGGAATGCTTCACGAAATTCCGCCCATTCCACTTGATGGCCTTCCAGAATGGTGGCGAGATAGGCGAACCACCAATTTCCAGCGGCTCCGTGGAGCTGTTGAGCTGCAAATAATGTCTTCTGATAATAATCGCACTCGAACACTCCAAACTTGGACTCCATAACCCGAAGCCACTGATCAGCTTCCACTGATTTATTAGCTTCCGTGAAAATTTGCGGTTGAGTCGCCAAGAAGTCCAAATAGGCGTTCCGAGGTGGAACGACCTGTTGTGTACGTTGGATCATGCCTTGCTGTACCAAGGCTTGGAGTAGTCTTGTAATCTCTTGATTTGACTCAACCATCTGAGCCATGACATCCACCCATACCATTGATGGCGGTGCCTGTGGTGGAGTCGAGTCATCGCCGTCTTGGCGAGAACCTTCAGCCCTACTCGGAGAACGAGTACGCACCATACTGCACAAGAATAATTTTGAGGGGAGTCAAAACTTGATATCAGCAGTATGTAAAAGTATGTAAAACATGAACATGCTAAAACTTTATGAAAGCATAACAACAATTCATGTTTACACATCTTCCTAAAGCAAACATATTCAGTCCCCTATTCTGTACAGAACAGACCTTTCTGTACTTAACCCAGATTTTTGTCTGGTTACCAGCATTTTTATAACTCAAGTTGAATACCAAAGTGAAGTTTAACTTCAGTATCTTTCCAAAGAGTATTTATATGCCTCTATATAATTTCTGTATCAAAAGTTATGATCTCTCAAAGTTAACAGAATTTCTGGATAAAATTTGCCAGCATCTCCTCTGAATGTGGCTGTTTTCATCACAGTTGTACATAAAAATGGAGTACAAATCTGAACAAACTCTATACTACAAAATTGTTGAAAATTTCATAAAACTTCCATCGGTGTATCATATGACCCTCAAAGATTTTTCTACAAAAAGTTATGGCTAATTTACAGAAGCATCCAGAGAGGTTTGCATCTGTCCTGTTTCTGGACAGTTTGCATTCAACTGGACATTCAACCAATTTGGCTTATGATTTTGCTCTGGAGGTATACTGAGAAGTTGTAGAGCACTTAAAAATATTTCCATAACTATATAATACATCTCCATTGGGTCAAGCTACTCGGAGTTATGCTCTGTAAAATTCCAGCAAAAAATTCTGCCAGAACAGAGCACTCTGTTTTTGGATCAAATGAAGCCTAGCAAGTCTCTTCTTTGAAGCTTAATTCAAATGAAGAGCTCAGTAACTAATATGTGCTTTCCAACATCCATTTTTAGTTGAAAGTTAGTCATGAATGATTTCTTCATAGGAAATAAGTTATCAAGTTTAGTACGGTGGTGATGCACCGTAAGACATATGACGGTACTACGTTGCCTCACAAAAGAAAATCCTAACCGGCCTACACCGGCATATACGTATTCTTAGGTGGCACTAAGAACGTTAATCGCAAACGTGTTCTACTCAGACTACAGTTTTCATGGTTAGCACCTGCATACACACAATCATCAGGTTCGGCTGCACACCGAACCCGGTCCCAATACAGCTCATACACCCGTCCGTCATCACTCGCACGGGTGTTCTCAAGCCAAACATGCCTTGAGCTACGTGTTCACGTTACTAACCACGTGAAGGGGTCTCCCATACTTGCCCGTAGCACGCCAGAGAAGGGCGTTGCTCAAATACCTCAACGAAATGAAGAGTCGTAGAGGATACCCAAGCTGGCCGGGTTACCTGCCACCCGTGAGGCTCCACCCTTCAGCTTGTGCGCACTGGTGAACAGTGCTTACATGCAACCCCCAAGACATCAAAAGTCCCGAGATGCATGATTTTCTGACATAAACAAGTAAGTTAGGTTGCCACCTTCATAACATGCTAATATAGTAGTCCTTATGCAGGCCTAGTACCGTTATCCCACCATATCCTAAGTTTTTATCGTAGTATGATCCTCAATCCGTGCGCTATTCCCAACGCAGCTCTGATACCACGCTGTCGAAGTCGGCGGCCCGGAGGACCGCGTCTGGTGGTGCCGTGCGATGCGGCACCCAACAGCTCACGGGTCGAGGAGACGTCATATTACACAAATCTGTTTTTGTGGAAACGTACAAGAGTACTTTACAAATACTTATATCAAAATAAGCTACAGCGGAAGACTACAACTCTCACGACTCATTTCTAGCTTAGCGTCAAAGAAACAGTCCAGCCCACGGACGTTTCTTGCTACCAACACGAAGAACAAACCGCAGCGGCGAGGATGCTCCTGATTAACCACTCGGAGGTTTCCGAGTCCCATCGGCATTCCTTCTCATAAGCATAAAGTCAATACCTGCAAAATAACTCGGATAGCATCCGTGAGCATAAAGCTCAGCAAGACTTAACCGTCACTCTAGTCATGAAACTCTACATGAGGGTATAGACATAAAGTAGGGTGGCATAATGTATAATAAACTCTCCTAAAAGTGAATCCTTACTTTCAGGTCTTATTAGAAGCAAATTAATAGTGACCATGGGCACACCACATCGGGAGTCCACAATCAAACAAGAAGCGCTTTCCCCCGATGTAATTTTCTCACGGCGGAAATGAATCAAGTTTGCTCTAACTATTTATCAAAGATACATCACAAAGATAGTATAAACTTCAAGCCATAATGATTAGTTCCTTTCTCATGCAAGTTATTACTACGTCACGACTGTGATAACAAGTATGCTTGGTCCTTTTCCGCGAGCGACGGTGATTCGAATCAATAACACCCGGACTACACGACACGTACGCCCGTACTCGACATTGCCTACAGAAACCATCACGGACGTCGTACGTGGCAGCCTTTCCCCTGTTTCATTTGAATCGATCAAATCGCCCCATACAGTAGCCACTCTCATGGTGCACCTACCAACATGAGATGTCATGAGAATGTTACCCACATACTGCACACCGGCCCTCTCGCCTGAGGCGACCCGAAAAGGCTCAACGCAAGCTTCCCGAGGTACATGTGGCGGACCAGGGTCCGCTCATCCAGGATCGCAGAGGGTGGTGCTGCATGATGCGACACCTGACCGCACACATCATAGGAACGATATTGTATTACATAGAAAACCAACTAAAATGTACAAAATAGTACAATACTTCAGTTACAAACTAGTGTTTATATTACAACAGCGGAAGCTAAGTTTGTACAACTCACGCACATCTACCTAGAAAAAGTCGGTTGCCCAGCCCAAGGCAACCCACACTAGCTGCACTCCTCCAGCTCAGCGCGGCGTGTACGGTTCCCACTCAACCGTGGTCCCTGACGAAGGGTAGCCCTCGTTGGTGGACTCGTAACCCGAGTCCGTGGGATACTCCTCACCTGAAAATCACTTATAGCAGCAACCGTGAGCACGAGGGCTCAACAAGACTTAACTGACTCACCTAGCCATGAAACTCTACATGAAGTTTACACGAACATGGGATGATAAATTTCAGCAAATGGACAGGCCTACAAGTTCATCCTTAGTTCATCTTTTAGCCACAAGTTAACAGTTCATGAATTTGAAATTTAGTAAGCAATATTTGGTGGCACAAATGTAGCAATACAATTATACATATCAGCATTATTGAATCATAACATTCCATAGTTTATCTACGTTATAGTGCAGTGAACAAGCGGTACTCGTCACCGTGAGGGACGGCGAATCGACTTGATATACACCTGCAGGGATACCTGAATAGCACGTCAGGTACGCCCACCCGTGGAGCTGCACAGCACGCTCACTCGATTCCGTACGGGACAAACTTTCACCCAACAGCCCAAACGTCGAACCGGTCGCACCGAAACAGACAAGAGGTTCCCTACACAGAGCATCTCTCTATGCCTGTTAGCAGATTTCCACCTTGCTGTCCTCAACATACACATATAAATTGGTGTGCTATGCCTCGAAGCCCGGAGGTTTAGGTTACATCGGTTTATTGGGGCCCATATATCCGATATGCCTTCGGTATGCTCAATACTTGTTCAGCAGGGCCGCACACGGATTGGTCCTCAATCAACACGGACAGGGATGCGCACACAAGACCCCCTCTTTCTGCGCCCTAGCCCCTGCCTAGTCTCATTTTCTTACTAAAATGATCTCACATCACTCGAACCAATCCCGTGTGTCCCAAAGTCTAACTCGTGAGTAGATTCCGACTACTTGACTTGTACCGAAGTTCTATGAATCATTAAGCATAGCCTGTCTACTCGAGGACTTAGACACTACAATCACTCTTATAGGAAAAAGCTGTTTATGCACTTGGGTTTCATCCACCCTACACCTATTGCACATTCATATACCTCATACTAATTGTATAACAAAGCAAAACTTTGTAAAATAGTTTAATGTAAACCGGGGCTTGCCTTGTTTCTGCTGGTCAGTTGTTAGGGCTTCGTCCGGAAGAAGGAAGTCGAGCACTTCCGGAGTTTCCTCGCCTTCAGCGACTACACGGAAACGATATACTATATGTCAATTTAAATGCAATGTTTAGAACTGAATTGTAAGGGCCTCAGTTTTTGACACATGTTTGAAGTGTTCATCACCACACACACACACCTCATTTGAAGCCAGTGGGTGAACACATTTGAAGAGCAAGTAACCACCATCAACATGCTCATTAGAAAACAAACTCACATATTGCAAAAGTGGTATTTCCCACATACATCATATAGGGGCTGGGCATTGGGAAAACTCCTACGCATTGTTAGGAATGTCCATGCCAAGTTTCACCCAAATTCAAAACCTTTTTGAGGTCATTTTGGGTATAGCTAGAAAGAGGGCAGTTTGAACTCAAATGCAAATTCAAACTGTTTTGATCCCATAAATTCAAAAGTGGGAGGCATATTCTTACTCAGCATATTTTTGTGAGCTCACACACCAATTTTCACTCCATTTGGAGTTGATCTTGACATGAGCTAAGTGGGGCAAATTCAAACTTTATTTGAATTTCAAACTGAACATGTGCTGAAATTTATCCAAACCAAACCCAATTTGAATTCTAAACGATTCAAATGGCTCAAGGGTAGATAATTCAAACCACCATGGGCTTTGTGGGAACTACTGTTTACAACAGGGAATTGAAGTTAAGTTCAGGGGTTAAAATTGAGAGGTGGACCCACATGTCATAGAGCTAAGAGGGGTGACTTGCACACAAAGTCACAGCCTCGGTGGGAAATTCTACCGAGCAGCTGCCGGGTGTGCCACCGAGAAGGAACCGGCGCCACCAGCTGCTTCCTACTTCGCGCGCTGGCGCCCAGGGCGGCATTCTCGTGCCCCCACACAACCCTCACCGCCTCAGCCGAACGAAGACCCGGCTGCTTTCTTATCCTCGCTGGTGACATCGAGCAGCGCCATTCCTTTTCCCCCGAGCTCTCGGTCGATCGGGAAAACAGATCAAACACTCGCGCCCTCGCCTCCCCGAGCTGCTAAACAGAACCCTGAGCTCAAGCACCACTCTCCCGACACCTAAACCACCAGGTTTCGGCCTCTGTTCCCGTGATCAACGATGACCGCCGTGACTTAGTTCAAGAACGGCGATCGGTCTCACGTGGGCAGCGCACCACAGCCACTTCCATGGCCAAGCAAGGGCGGTAAAAGGAGCGCATAGACTCCATGCTGCTTCCACCCGAAGCTCAAGCCACGTCGTGAGCTCTCGCCGGCGAATTCCGAGATTTTGCTCCGGCGGCCTCAACCCGAGCTTCCGGTACGGTTCCTTTAAATTCTCCTTCTCTACTCCTCCTTAAGTCATCAAACTTTGCACGTGTATGCTGGATTAGCCGGCGATCAATTATCCTTTAGCATCCATCGCATGAAAACGCCTCGGAGCGATGGAATTCAAGCTCTACTAGGAGTGTTTGCCGCGGACCCATTCGGTCGCACGGTGAAACCGTATTTGCGGCCACTCCCGAGCTACTCTGAGGTTGTGCCGAGCTTCCTTGAGCTGCGCTGGTGGTGTAGAGCCCATCGGTGCAAGTATTGGCGGGCTAGAGACCTCGGGCGACGGCGCCGAACCACAGCAGTAGCCGCCGCACGTCGCTGAGCTGGTTCCGGCCACAGGCAGCCCAAGCAGAGCCCACCAGTGTGTTCCTCGATGCTCTAAACCCTCTGGCGGCGAGTCTCTGGCTGGGCGGCGGCCGGAAACGCCGGTCCGGCGAGCAGCCATCTGCTCCGGCGAGTGGGGAGCGCGCGGGCGCAAAGAAGAGGGCGGGAGGAAGAAGAAGACGCGGGGCCCGGCTGTCGGCGGCTCAAAATTAAAATCGGGATCGGGCTGCGGCTCGGATCCAGTGTGCTGGCATGCAGAAACTCCGTAGACCCCGGTGTGCCGACGTCTCATCGTGCAACACGTGTCCCCGTGGCCCACCAGCAGATTTAAACTTTTCCCCGATTTTCAGATTTCATTCAAACTTCAAATCCTCATAACTTTGGCTAGGAAGCTCCAAATCGAGTGAACCAAATTTTGTTGGATTCAGCTCTCTGAGCACTTTCCAGCAAATCAAGTTTCACTTCATGAAAAATCCTTATTTCTCCATAATTAATTCCTCAAATTTTAAAAAGTTTGGAATTTTAACTGGAGAACCCCTTGGAGGAAAATTATGAAATTTTGCTGGGATGTTCACCAAAATATCCCTGAACTACCATAAGAATTTCAGATCCATTTGAGCTCATTTTATCCACCTAATGGTGTGATTAGTGAAACTGTTCCAGGGAAAATAGAAAATGTTCAGAAACATTTTCAGAATTTTCTCTGAAATTGTTTAGCTCATATCTTTAGCTAGGAACCTTCCAATTAAGTGAGAACAATTCCATCAGAACCCTATGAAAATCTAGTTTTCAGAAAGTCATGGCTTGTTCCATAAAAATCACTAGAGCACCCTAAGAGTTCCAATTAAGGTCAAGGACATAATTAATTGTGGAGGGCTCAAATGAGCTTTGCTGCAACTAAAACTTGACCAAGTCTCTGTTTAGGTTGTAACCAAGCCACAGTAAAAGTTTCACAGTCTTTGGGTCTGCATAGTGAGACTTAGAAGGTTCACAAGTTTAAAACTCAATTCAAATGCATTAAATTAATACATGTACTTCTTATATCATGTAGTCGCTAAGGTCGAGGAGGAACCCGAAGTCCTAGACTTCGTTACTTCGGAGGAGCAGCTAGCCTACGACCAAGAGCAGCAAGGCAAGCTCTGGATTGCATTAACCCTTTTACAATTTTTTACTGTTTTGAGCACTTACTTGGAGTACCATTACTTATTGCATTAGAGTCTTGTTTGAAACCCAAATGCAAACCAAGAAAACCATGGGTTGGTAATAGAATTGAAAACCTCGTTAGCTACTGCAAAGCTAAGTTTGGGTAGGATTCGGTACAAGTCGAGTAGTTGGAACTACTCGCGAGCATAGGCTAGAGGCACTCGACTCGGGTAGAGATAGCACATGATACACATGGCAAGAAAGATGAGACCGAGCAGAGAGTAAGGGCAGCAGGACTTTGAGACCTGTGTGCTATAGCTCCGCTTGTGTATATTGAGGACCGAGCCGTGTGCGGGCCTGTTGAACAAGCTAGAACAGTACCGAAGACCTACCGGCTATATGAGAACCGGGAAACCGATGTAACTCGGGTAGCTGGGTGTTGAGGCATAGCTGGTCGTTCAGAGGGTAGGTTGAGAGCTCGAGGTGTAAATCGGCTGGTGGCACTGAGATGCGCGTGCAGAGACCTCTTGCTCAGGACGATTGGACCGGTTCAACATTTGGCTGATGGGTGAAAGGTAGTTGCGTACGACGTCCGTGATGGTTGCTGTAGGCAACATCGAGTATGGGCGTACGTGACGGGTTGTTCGGGTAACCCTGCAGCTGTAAATCGATTATAATCGCCGTCCCTCGCGGTCAGTGAGTACCACTTGTTCACTGTACCGTGACGTAGAAAGAACAGGCTAGTTACATGTTAAAATGTTGCTGATTGAAAGATGGACTTTGATTGTTAATTATTTGCTGTAGTTTAGAGCTAATTAAATTTCCTTCCAACTTTGGGCAAAGTACATGAGAGAAATGCATTTCTTGTTTGATTGCGGCTCTCTCATGTGCCTTAGCATAAGGTTCTCCATAACCTGCTGCTAAAAGTTGAAAGTAAGGTTCCACTAAGTAGGCGAGTCCTTGCAACTTGTTTTATCTCCTGTACCTATCACCCCTCATGTAGAAGTTCCATATTTAGGAGATACAGGTCAGTCTTGCTGAGCCTTGGTGCTCACTGCTTGTGTTTGAAGCTTTTGCAGGGTTCTATGAGGAAGGAACTCCCGAGGAGGAGACGGAACCCTAGGAGGGGAACCCCGTCGAGTGGGAGTCGTGCACGCCGCCGTGTTAGTGTGTGTGCGTGCTAGTGGGGACACGTTCACGGGCTGAACGTGAACTCAATGCTTAGTCTACACCCGTGAGTGTAGAATGAACATATTTTGTTGTAAAAATGTTCATAAACCTGTTTATGTAATAAAACTTCGCTTCCGCTTTGTACCTTTGATGTGTGTTATCCGGTGCTGTGCAACGCAGCACCCCTCAGCGTGATCCTTGCTCGACAAGACCGTGGGGTCGTGTCAGCGCTGGTATCAGAGCTCGCTTGAGGTTTAACGCACTAAAAATGTCATCTTTTTCAAAAAAATCCGGTGAGGAACGAGTTAGTAGCCCATATAAGGATGTTATTAGTGTATAGAAAGTGGCATACTAACCTATTTGACTATGTCGGAAAATCGTGCATCTCGGGACGTTTGTGTCTTGGGGGGTGCATGTAAGCGCTGTCCACCAGTGCGCACAAGCTGAAGGGTGGAGCCCCACGGGTGGCCGATGACAGCGGATAAACAGTTCGAGAACGGGTGGGTGGAATCTCACTATTCTCACCACCGCGGCTATCCGGAAGCATTGAGGCAGATGCTTCAGTATTTCGGGTACAACCATATGCCGTAGTACTTCGCCAAGGAAAAAGGAGAGGAGGGGAAAAAGACGTGGACAATCCATGTCGAGGTTCCTGCAGGACCTACGTCACCCGGGTGGGCGCCGTTCACCGTCACGGTGAGAGGTAGACAACCGAAGGGAATGTGGCAAGTGACAGCCCGTGACACCATGTCACGTTTCTGCCAGCTACACGTGAGAGCGATGGTGGGCACTCCATACGCGCTCGTTCCGGTGGAGGGACGGGCTCATCATGTGTGGGAAGGGAGGTACCGGGAGGCAACAGACCCAAGTTTCCCAAGGTACAACCCCGCGGAGGCAAACCTCAGCCTCCAGATGAGGGCGGGAAACGCCGTGATGGACAGCCAAGCTGTTCATACGGAGCATCTCACCGCAAGGCTCAAGGAGAGCACAAGCCGTGGAGACCATTTCGAGAGTGCCCACAGCGCACTCCGCAATGTGCTCCTTCCGAAGATTAAGCGACTGAACGAACAGCATAATCAGTTGCATCGTCTGAAGAAGGCGAAGAAGAAGAGCCGTGTCGACATTGCGGCGTTACAAGAGTTGGTGCAGACGTTAACCCAGCAGAACGAGGACCTTACTCAAGAGCGGGACGACGCTATTGAGGAAGGGAAAGGCTGGGAAGAAGACTACAACCAGGCCATGGACGAGGTTCATGCATTGCAGGACCTCGTACCTCCGGTATTGGGCATACCGGTGGTCTTGGGTCTTCCAGCAATGGGAGAGCCCGAGATGGGAGAAGAGGTTATAGATCCAGAGCCACCAGGAGAGGTACCGGAGGAGGACGACCAACAGGAGGTTGAGTTCTACTCCGAGTAGGGGGTTACTGTTGCCAAGTAGGGCAACCAGAGTAGTATGACCCAAACTTTTGTACCAGTGACATGTCGTGTAGGCAGTAGAGTATGTATAGAATGACTCGTACTCGTGCCAACCCAGATGTTGGGGGTTCTAGTCAAGGGGGAGTAACCTCCCAACCGCCTCCCGAGGACTCCTCGGGACAGCAGCAGCAACAACAGCAACAGAAAACACCGCCACCGCCAACGGTTACATTGGCCGACATTGTGGCGGCAATGGCGGGTTCTCATCAGCAGCACACGGAGTTGCTGCAAACTCTCATCGCCAATACGTCTCACCCAGAGAGACGTCAAGACCGTGAGGAGCGTCAACAGAGCTCCTACTCTGACTTCCTAGCGACTCATTCCCCGGTATTCTCAAGGACGGATGAACCTCTTGACGCGGACAACTGGCTCCGTGCGATAGAAATGAAGTTCGGTCTGCTCCAACTAAGTGAGCAGCGCAAGACTCAGTTCGTGATCCAACAGCTCCAGGGATCCGCGAGCGCGTGGTGGGCAAACTTCTGTGCTTCACAGCCCACCGACCGAGTTATGATCTGGGCGGAGTTCCGGACGGCCTTCCGGGCCTATCACATACCGCCGGGTCTGATGAAGAGGAAGACGCAGGAATTCTTACACCTGCAACAAGGGAGCCGGAACATGCTGGAATACTCCAGGGCGTTCAACGACCTCGCGCTCTACGCGTCATATCACGCCGATACTGACGAGAAGCGGAGGGACCACTTTTACCAGGGGCTTAACCCGCTCCTGAAGGACAAGCTGGCGATGTTCAATCGCGGCAGCCTCAACGACATCATTGATGCTGCGATTGTCCAGGAGGACTCCGGCAAGGAGTTAGCGGCGGCGGAGAGAAAGCGAAGCGTGCCGCAAAGCAGCGGAGAAGGAGGCGGTCCTTCTCAGAAGTTTCGGATGGTGAATCTCCCACCATCAGGTCCACGCTGGCAGCCACCACAAAGGCCAATGCCATTCCGCAGTCGGCCGTATCCTTCACCGGCATTCAGGTCGGCACTGCCAGCACCACCTCTGCAACAACAACAGCAGCAGCGGGCGATGCCGCGTGCGTATGCACCTCAGCAGCGCATGCCGGGCTTTCGTCCCCCAAGCGTCGGGCAAGCAGCGGTCACATGCTACAAATGTGGTCGTCCAGGACACTTCGCCAGCAGTTGTCCGGAGAGACAAGGCGGCGGAGTTGCACCGCAATTTCTGGGAAAGAATCAGCCCCAGAACCCTACTAATGCGCGGCGGGCAAACCGTAGGCCCGGCACTGTCCACCAACTTGCCATAGAGGACGTGCCGGAGGGTGAGCCAATCCTTGCGGGTATGTTTCAACTCCACCAGCATCCCGCCATAGTATTATTTGATTCAGGCGCCACGCATAGCTTCATTAGCCAAGCTTTCATTGATAGATATAGCTTGCAAATACTACCCACCGATAGTCCTTATGTAATCTGTTCACCGGGTGGGAAAATTTCAGCAAGCATGATGGTCCCAAAAGCGCCATTGTGCATAGAGGGTAGAGTATACCCTACATCTCTCATGATTTTAGAGGGACAAAAGGTCGATGTCATCTTAGGGATGTCGTGGTTAACCCGCCACAGCGCTGTTTTAGACACCGTCCTCCGAGTTGTGCACTTGAACTCAGAAGTGCACGAGTCTCATTCCTTATTTCTGGACAGTCCAGAAATAAAACTTCCAAGTGTCTATCAATCCACAACCATCAGATTGGAAGATATTCCAGTGGTCCAAGAGTTCCCTGACGTGTTCCCGGAGGATTTACCGGGGATGCCGCCCGATAGAGAGGTGGAGTTCAAGATTGAACTTGCACCGGGAACCATGCCAATATTCCGGAGGCCGTACAAGATGGCGCCCAAGGAATTGGCTGAATTGAATACCCAGCTAACGGACCTGCTGGAAAAGGGTTTTATTAGGCCGAGCTCATCGCCATGGGGCTGTTCGGCATTATCTGTGAAGAAGAAGGATGAGACGTTGCGGCTTTGTGTGGACTATCGTCCACTAAATGCCGTAACCATCAAGAACATGTACCCGTTGCCACGGATCGACATGTTGTTTGGTCAGTTGGTCGAAGCAAAGATCTTTTCCAAGATGGATTTAAGATCCGGGTACCACCAGATTAAAATACGGGTTGAGGACATTCCGAAGACGGCTTTCTCGACGAGGTACGGACTTTATGAGTACCTGGTCATGTCCTTTGGCCTCACCAATGCTCCAGTTCATTTCATGTATTTGATGAACTCGGTATTCATGCCGGAGCTGGACAAATTTGTCGTGGTCTTCATCGACGACATACTGGTATATTCCAAGTCGAAGGAAGATCACAAGAAACATCTGCGTATAGTCTTGCAACGGCTGCGGGATCACAAGCTATACGTGAAGTTCAGCAAGTGCGAATTCTGGATATCGCAAGTGCCTTTTCTCGGGCATATCATCTCAGCGGAGGGCATCGCTGTAGACCCGAGTAAGATCACTCAAGTGCTGAATTGGAAGTCCCCATGGACTGTTCACGAGGTACAGAGTTTCCTTGGACTCGCGGGATATTATCGGAGGTTCATTCCAAACTTCTCGAAGATTGCCAAGCCTGAAGAAGGCTACCAAATATGTTTGGAGTCCAGCGTGTGAAGCAGCATTCAAGGCTTTAGTTAAGCACCTAACATCAGCACCGGTTTTGGTGCAGCCAGACACAACAAAACCGTTCGATGTGTACTGCGATGCATCCGGCATTGGGCTCGGATGTGTGCTGATGCAAGACCGAAGAGTGGTCGCGTATGGGTCACGGCAGCTTAGAAACCATGAGCAGAATTATCCAACTCACGACTTGGGGCTCGCTGCCGTGGTACTTGCACTGAAAATGTGGAGGCACTACCGACTCGGTAACCTAGTGCATTTATATACCGACCACAAGAGCCTCAAGTACATATTCACTCAGAAGGAGCTGAACATGAGGCAGCGAAGACGGTTAGAATTGATAAAGGATTACGAAATAGAGATCCATTATCATCAGGGCAAGGCAAACGTAGTGGCAGATGCGCTGAGCCGCAAGTCACACGTCAACAATCTGACCATCACACCGTTGGAAGAGAGCGAACCACCACTGCATGTGATTCCACATGGAGCTTTCTACAACTTAGCTTTGATCCCCACCATCCGTGAAGAGATAGCGGCAGCTCAGAAACATGACAAGGGCATGTCGCATTTGCGGAGACGTGTAGACAGTGGGGAGTTGAAATGTTTCCGGAAGGACGGAGACCGCGCCCTATGGTTGAAGGACCGGATCGTCGTACCCCGTAACCCAGAGTTACGGAAGAAAATTTTTTGATGAGGCTCACTTATCAAAATTTTCTATTCACCCTGGCAGCAACAAAATGTATCAAGAACTCAGAAGCAAGTTTTGGTGGACACGGATGAAGCGGGAGATCGCGAAGTACGTGTCTGAGTGTGATACATGTCGAAGGGTGAAGGCAGACCATATGCGGAAACCGGGACTGCTGCAACCACTGGGCGTTCCTGCATGGAAGTGGGAAGATGTGAGTATGGACATCATCGTCGGTTTACCCACCACTTTTCAGAAGCATGATTCTGTGTGGGTGATCGTCGACCGGCTCACCAAAGTTGCCCATTTTATCCTGGTCAACACCAACTACAACGCCAAGAAGTACGCTGAACTGTATATCTCACAGATCCTATGCTTGTACGGCATACCCCGTACCATCATATCGGATCGGGGCGCTTTATTTGTGTCCCGTTTTTGGGAGCAGCTACACGCTGCATTGGGGACGAAGATGATCCACAGTTCAGCCTACCACCCGCAGACGGATGGGCAAACCAAGCGGGTAAATCAGATCTTAGAAGAAATGCTACGAGCTTGCGCTATCAACCACGGCAAGAATTGGGATGATCACTTGCCGTTAGCCAAGTTCTCGTACAACAATGGGTACCAAGCCAGCATCAAGATGGCGCCTTATGAGGCGCTATACGGGAGAAAATGCCGCACACCATTGAACTAGTGTGAGTCTGGCGAAAGGGTCACCTTCGGGATTGATCTTGTCAACAACGCGGAGGAAAAGGTTCGGCTGATTCAAGCAAACCTAAAAGCCGCCCAATCCCGACAGAAGCAATATGCGGACCGGGGAAGGCGCCCACTACAATTAGAAGTCGGGGATCACGTATAACTACTGTTGATTGATGATCCAAATTCTAATGAAGATAAAAGAGGCAGGATTTTCATAGCGAAGCGGAGGCCCATCGCTGGGAGGCTTGGGCCGGAGCGAAGCGGCATGAAAAAGAGATTGTAATCTCCCACGATTGTAAACCTCCTGATATAGTGAAATTTGCCGGCCAGTGCCCGTGGTTTTTTCCCTTCCGATTTGGAGGGGTTTTCCACGTTAAAATCAGCGTCTCCTCTGTTTTGATCTACAATTTCTTGTCGTTTGATTCTAACACCTACGTGTGTCTCCAATGAAGGGCGTAAACGGATTTGGGGTGAGAGGAAAGTTGGCACCCCGATTCATCGGTCCATTCTAGATTACCGAAAGATGTGGATCAGTAGCATACCGACTGAAATTACCAGAAGCACTTTCCGGTGTGCACGACGTCTTTCACATTTCCCAGCTGAGGAAGTGTCTTAAGCTATCAACTACCGTTCAACTGGAGGACATTGAAGAATTGCAACCGGATCTCACTATCGGGAGGAACCGGTTCAGATCATTGACGAAAAGGCCCGAACCACACGCAACCGCACGTTGTGGTTCTACAAAGCTCTATGGAGAAATCACTTCGTGGACGAAGCGACAAGGGAGAGCGAAGGATTTCTTCGCGCTAACTACCCCGACTTTTTCACGTCGCATATCCGGTAATTTTCCACCGTCCTCTCTCTCATTTCTACCTTATAATCTCGGGACGAGATTCCTTTAAGGGGGGAGGAATGTAAGGGCCTCAGTTTTTGACACATGTTTGATGTTTTCATCACCACACACACACACACCTCATTTGAAGCCAGTGGGTGAACACATCTGAAGAGCAAGTAACCACCATCAACATGCTCATTAGAAAACAAACTCACATATTGCAAAAGTTGTATTTCCTACATACATCATATAGGGGCTAGGCATTGGGAAAACTCGTACACATTGTTAGGAATGTCCATGCCAAGTTTCACCCAAATTCAAAACCTTTTTGACGTCATTTTGGGTATAGCTAGAAAGAGGGCAGTTTGAACTCAAATGCAAATTCAAACTGTTTTGATCCCATAAATTCAAAAGTGGGAGGCATATTCTTACTCAGCACATTTTTGTGAGCTCACACACCAATTTTCACTCCATTTGGAGTTGATATTGACATGAGCTAAGTGGGGCAAATTCAAACTTTATTTGAATTTCAAACTGAACATGTGCTGAAATTTATCCAAACCAAACCCAATTTGAATTCTAACCGATTCAAATGGCTCAAGGGTAGATAATTCAAACCACCATGGGCTTTGTGGGAACTACTGTTTACAACAGGGAATTGGAGTTAAGTTCAGGGGTTAAAATTGAGAATGGGACCCACATGTAATAGAGCTAAGAGGGGTGACTTGCACACAAAGTCACAGCCTCGGTGGGAAATTCCACCGAGCAGCTGCCGGGTGTGCCACCGAGAAGGAACCGGCGCCACCAGCTGCTTCCTACTTCACGCAATGGCGCCCAGGGCGGCCTTCTCGTGCCCCCACACGACCCTCACCGTCTCAGCCGAACAAAGACCTGGCTGCTTTCTTATCCTCGCGGGCGACATCGAGCAGCGCCATTCCTTTTCCCCCGAGCTCTTGGTCGATCGGGAAAACAGAGCAAACATCGCTCCCTCGCCTTCCCGAGCTGCTAAGCAGCACCCTGAGCTCAAGCACCACTCTCCCGACGCCTAAACCACCGGGTTTCAGCCTCTGTTTCCGTGATCAACGACGACAACCGCGACCTAGTTCAAGAACGGCGATCGGTCTCACGTGGGCAGCGCACCACAACCACTTCCACGGCCAAACAAGGGCGGCAAAAGGAGCGCACGGACTCCACGCTGCTTCCACCCGAAGCTCAAGCCACGTCGTGAGCTCTCGCCGGCGAATTCCGAGATTTTGCTCTGGCGGCCTCAACCCGAGTTTCCGGTACAGTTCCTTTAAATTCTCCTTCTCTACTCCTCCTTAAGTCATCAAACTTTGCACGTGTATGCTGGATTAGCCGGCGATCAATTATCCTTTAGCATCCATCGCATGAAAACGCCTCGGAGCGATGGAATTCAAGCTCTACTAGGAGTGTTCGCCGCGGACCCATTCGGTCGCACGGTGAAACCATATTTGCGGCCACTCCCGAGCTACTCTGAGGTTGTGCTGAGCTTCCTTGAGCTGAGATGGTGGTGTAGAGCCCATCGGTGCAAGTATTGGCGGGCCAGAGACCTCGGGCGACGGCGCCGAACCACAGCAGTAGCCGCCGCACGTCGCCGAGCTGGTTCCGGCCACAGACAGCCCAAGCAGAGCCCACCAGCGTGTTCCTCGATGCTCTAAACCCTCTGGCGGCGAGTCTCTGGCTGGGCGGCGGCCGGAAACACCGGTCCGGCGAGGGAGGAGCGCGCGGGCGCAAAGAAGAGGGCGGGAGGAAGAAGACGCGGGGCCCGGCTGTCGGCGGCTCAAAATTTAAATTGGGATCGGGCTGCGGCTCGGATCCAGTGTGCTGGCATGCAGAAACTCCGTAGATCCCGGTGTGCCGACGTCTCAGCGCGCAACAGGTGTCCCCGTGGCCCACCAGCAGATTTAAACTTTTCCCTGATTTTCAGATTTCATTCAAACTTCAAATCCTCATAACTTTGGCTAGGTAGCTCCAAATCGAGTGAACCAAATTTTTTGGATTCAGCTCTCTGAGCACTTTCCAGCAAATCAAGTTTCACTTCATGAAAATCCTTATTTCTCCATAATTATTTCCTCAAATTTTAAAACGTTTGGAATTTTAACTGGAGAATCCCTTGGAGGAAAATTCTGAAATTTTTCTAGGATGTTCACCAAAATATCCCTGAACTACCATAAAAATTTCAGATCCATTTGAGCTCATTTGATCCACCTAATGGTGTGATTAGTGAAACTGTTCCAGGGAAAATAGGAAATGTTCGGAAACATTTTCAGAATTTTCTCTGAAATTGTTTAGCTCATATCTTTAGCTAGGAACCTTCCAATTAAGTGAGACCAATACCATCAGAACCCTCTGAAAATCTAGGTTTCAGAAAGTCATGGCTTGTTCAATAAAAATCCCTAGAGCACCCTAAGAGTTCCAATTAAGGTCAAGGACATAATTAATTGTGGAGGGCTCAAATGAGCTTTGCTGCAACTAAAACTTGACCAAGTCTCTGTTTAGGTTGTAACCAAGCCACAGTAAAAGTTTCACAGTCTTTGGGTCTGTCTAGTGAGACTTAGAAGGTTCACAAGTTTAAAACTCAATTCAAGTGCATTAAATTAATACATGTACTTCTTATATCATGTAGTCGCTAAGGTCGAGGAGGAACCCGAAGTCCTAGACTTCGTTACTCCGGAGGAGCAGATAGCCTACGACCAAGAGCAGCAAGGCAAGCTCCGGTTTGCATTAACCCTTTTAGAAATTTTTACTGTTTTGAGCACTTACTTGGAGTACCATTACTTCTTGCATTAGAGTCTTGTTTGAAACCCAAATGCATAGCCAAGAAAACCATGGGTTGGGATTAGAATTGAAAACCTTGTTAGCTACTGCAAAGCTAAATTAGGGTAGGATTCGGTACAAGTTGAGTAGTTGGAACTACTCGCAAGCATAGGCTAGAGGCACTCGACTCGGGTAGAGATAGCACATGATACACATGGCAAGAAAGATGAGACCGAGCGGAGAGTAAGGGCAGCAGGACTTTGGGGCCTGTGTGCTATAGCTCCACTTGTGTTGATTGAGGACCGGGCCGTGTGCGGGCCTGTTGAACAAGCTAGAACAGTACCGAAGACCTACCGGCTATATGGGAACCGGGAAACCGATGTAACTCGGGTAGCTGGGTGTTGAGGCATAGCTGGTCGTTCAGAGGGTAGGTTGAGAGGTCGAGGTGTAAATCGGCTGGCGGCACTGAGATGCGTGAGCAGAGACCTCTTGCTCGGGACGATTGGACCGGTTCAACATTTGGCTGACGGGTGAAAGGTAGTTGCGTACGACGTCCGTGATGGTTGCTGTAGGCAACATCGAGTACGGGCGTATGTGACGGGATGTTCGGGTAACCCTACAGGTGTAAATCGATTATAATCGCCGTCCCTCACGGTCAGTGAGTACAACTTGTTCACTGTACCGTGACGTAGAAAGAACAGGCTAGTTACATGTTAAAATGTTGCTAATTGAAAGATGGACTTTGATTGTTAATTATTTGCTGTAGTTTAGAGCTAATTAAATTTCCTTCCAACTTTGGGCAAAGTACATGAGAGAAATGTGTTTCTTGTTTGATTGCGGCTCTCTCATGTGCCTTAGCGTAAGGTTCTCCACAACCTGCTTCTAAAACTTGAAAGTAAGGTTCCACTAAGTAGGTGAGTCCTTGCAACTTGTTTTATCTCCTGTACCTATCACCCATCATGTAGAAGTTCAATGTTTAGGAGAGACGGGTCAGTCTTGCTGAGCCTTCATGCTCACTGCTTGTGTTTGAAGCTTTTACAGGATTCTATGAGGAAGGAACTCCCGAGGAGGAGACGGAACCCCAGGAGGGGAACCCCGTCGAGTGGGAGTCGTGCACGCCGCCGTGTTAGTGTGTGTGCGTGCTAGTGGGGACACGTTCACGGGCTGAACGTGAACTTAATGCTTAGTCTACGCCCGTGAGTGTAGACTGAACATATTTTGTTGTAAAAATGTTCATAAACCTGTTTATGTAATAAAACTTCGCTTCCGCTTTGTACCTTTGATGTGTGTTATCCGGTGCTGTGCAACGCAGCACCCCTCAGCGTGATCCTTGCTCGACAAGACCGTGGGGTCGTGTCATGAATAAGTAATTACCATAACTCTAGCTAGCCCTCCCCTTCGGTTCTGAAATCTTTATGGTGGGTTGGTAGGGTCCTAACCAGAGTCTTGACCAAGCTTCATTTGAAACAAAGTTCATTTGAGCCTTGTACAAATAAAAGCCTATTTGGTCAATATTAGAGCCTCTAAAGAATTCTAGGAGTTTTCATGGATCCAACCATTACTTTCTGGAAAGTAGAATTTGAGATGGTTCTAATGGAACTGGTTTCATGTCATTTGAAGAATTCTAGATGAAGTTATGCCCTAAAAAAGATCTGAGAAAATCTAAAAAATGTTTCTGTACATTTTTCTATTTTCTCTGGGCAGTTCACTTAATCAAACCATTAAGGGGACTAAATTAACTTGGATGGGTCTGAAAAGTTTACTGTGACTCAAGGATTTTCCAACCTCCCAGCCAAATTTCAGAATTTTTCATAAAGTGATTCTCCAGATAAAATTCCTAACAGTTTAAATTTTAGAGAATTAATTCTGGAAAACCATTAAGTTTCATGAGCACAAATTTATTTTGCTTGAAAGTATTTAAAAATCTGAATTCAGCAAAATTTAGTTCACTAAATTTGGAGCTTCCTAGCAAAAGTTATATGCATTTGAAGTTTGAACTAAACTGGAAAATCCCAAAATGTTTAAACTCTGCGGGTGGGCCCCACTTTTAAAACCGGCCCGCTGAGATCTTTGCCACACCAAAGCCCATGGAGTTTTACCCACGCTGCCGCACCGGATCCCGGCCGCAAAGAGGATCCCCGCGAGAGAACAGGGACTGACCGGTGGACCAGGCGCTCCCTTCGTCTACCTCACGACCTCCCGCGACCCCCGCGGCGGCTCTTCGCCGGAGAACTCACTGCCGGTCATTTCACTGCATGACCTTCGATGGATTTCGCCACCTGTGCCCAACTTTGCTCGGAGAACACATTGGTGCACTCACCAAAGCTCTGCGATGGCCGGAACCACGCTCGCGACGGTAACAGCGGCGATCCCCACTCCGGCGATGTCGCCCGAGCTAATCAGGGCCTTATTTTCGGAACGGTTTGCTCCTACAGCTCTGCTGTGGCTTGCTTAGCACGAAAATGAACTCGGGTTGCCATGGAAACGGCCGGAGCTAGGACTTCACCGTTGACCTAGGGCCAAAACGGCGGATGCTCGAAAAACTCGAATAGAAGCGCCAAAACTCGATGGTTTTTGATGGTCTTTGGTCCTAGGTGGCCGTGGGGACGTGTAGAACATGTGCTTAGCTTGCTTTACGTGGTGGTGGACCGATCACCACGAATTTTGGATTCTTGGCTAGCTCGGTACTTTGAACACCGAGGACTAAACATGGATATTCTCTCCCTACAGGGCATGAAAGGAGGTAAGGTTTTCACCGTGACTCGAGCAGTCTCCGGCACGTCTCTTTGCTGTTGATTGTCGGTTGCGAGAGTGCATTCAGATCGGCGGCGCACCGAGGACCCGAGGAGAGCGGCCGGTGAGGTGTTTCATTTCGGATGTGTGCGGGGCAAAACGAAGAGGATGAGGGAGGAATCACGTGGCCTGGCGTGTTACTCGAGTGCTGCACCCGGCGCCCTCAGCCACCGAGCAGGAGGTGGCAAATGCGAGGCGGTCGGGCACCGACGTCGGTAGCTAGCGGTGCGCGCTCTCGGCCGAGTGAAAAAATCAAGCCAAGAATGCTTCTGTGTTAAGGCTACTGACAAGTGGGACCCTCCCCTCTAATTCTTTTTCTGATTTTCATTTCTGTTTTCACTGAAAAGATCCCAGCTACTCACAATTGAATGAAAGACTTAGTCCCAAAGTCATGGTTTGAATTTGATTTCCCCAATTTGAAACTGGTTTGGCTAATTTTGCTACACATTTGAACTGAAATTCAAATTCAGTTTTGAATTAATGCAAATTTGGCTCCCGACAAGATGAAGTCCAATGGGGATGAAAATTGTGGACTAACTCAGAAAAATATACTGAGGTTGAATATGAATTCAACTTTTGAATTCAAGTGATGAAAGTGGCTGCAATCAAATTGGCCCCTTTTGCAAATGCCTCCAAAAGTGCCTCAAAAAGTATTGGTTTTGCATGAAATTTGGCCTGAGCCTTCCCAAGAATATATAAGGTCTAGGGGTGAACTCAACCTTTCATGTTTATGTGGAGAAATCCCACTTTTTGAAGTTAGGGATTTCCCCTCTAATCACCCTTTTGATGGTGGTTACTTGCTCTTCACAAGTGTCCATGAGCTATCCACAAAATGAGTTGTGGTGTTGTGAGGTGGTGAAATGAACACTTTTGCAAGTCACTTTCTTGGGCTTTTACAGTAGATCGGTTTTCTGGGTCACATATAGACAGCATGAGTCTGGTACACAACTCAAACTTGCTCAACAGGGCCGCATACAGATCGGTCCTTGACCGACACGGACAGGTCTATAGCACCTAGGCCCCTATGTCCTGCTGCCCCTACAACCTGCCGGTCTCAACTTTAACTTGCTAACAATTTTCTGAACCAATCCCGTATGCCCCTGTTGTCCTGATCATGCGAGTAGTATCTCACCACTCGACTGTGAAATCCCAAAAGTCTAGCAAGTGGAGCTGAAATTCACACCAAGAAAATGAGAGAGAATTTTTAAACTTTTGGATTGGTAGGTGTGCGCTCCAAGTGCTAAAGTAAACATGTAACAATGTCCAAACACGAAGACCTAAATTTACCCTTTGGTTCTTCACATATCCACGGGTAGCCCGGCAAATTTTCAGCTCATTTGGAAAAGATTTCCTATTTGTTGGAATTTAAACGGGAGACAATTTGAATTTGAATTCAAACTTCAGTTTCAAATTCCGACTTCACTGAAATTCAAATTTGAGAGCACCATTGTGTTCTTCATATTCCTTTTGGGTTATCCTCCAAGTTTGATCAAATTTGGAGTTTGTTTGCTAGCTCAAAAGGAATTGGAAAGAAAAGAAGAGGGAATAGGGGGGCCACTGGTCAGTAAACTTAACACTGAAGTAAATCTTTGCTGGTTTTCACTCGGCAGCCGAATTCACCTGTGCGCCACCTCCTGCTCCCGCGCCCGAGCAAGGAAGACACCGCACTACTATGCCGTGGAAGCGCTGGCTTCAGTGATCAACGCACGCTGGGCCATGTGAACCATTCACTCACCTCTCCACCGTCCTCCCTCGCACAACCGAAGAACCGCACCACCGGCCGACCTCTCTGCTCCCCGGCGCCCGACTGCTAGGAGCTCGTTCGTGGCTGACACCCTACATGAAAAAGGTCCGCCATAAGGTGCTGAAAACAACCGTGCCAACCTCCCCTTCTCTCGCATGATCGGTGGAGAATTTTGCCGTTTATAGCGTCAGTACTCATTGAACCGGGCAATCTTCCAAATTCATGGTGATCCTTCCACCATAACGTGTACCGAGCTATAAACATGATCTAGACTCTCCCACGCTTCTCTAGGATCAATAACCATTGAATTTCATTGAGTTTTAGCGCTGTTCTTCGAGAATTTTTTACCGGTATCGGTTTTGGCCCTAGGTCACTGATGAGCTCGTGTTTGCAGCCTCTTTTGAGCTTATGTGAGCTCCTGCCGGTGACAAGGGAGCCACCACGGTGCTCTAGGAAGAAAAACTGAATAATTTGAGCCCTCCTAGCACGAGTGTGACATCGCCGATGTCCAACCGCCGCTTCTGCCCGTTGCCGAAGGGTTTCCAGTGACCGGGGTCCTCAGCCGACCACGGGGATGAGTTGCCCGTGGTCCAAAAGGGCGAGGCGGCAAGTTTGGGGGCAAGGGAAGGCTGGGAAGGAACTTTCCGTGGGGCTTGCCGGAGAGCACCGCCGCAGCTCGGCTGTTGGCGCAAGGAGGAAGAAAGAACTGTGCTGTGGGGCCCGCATGCAAGAATTTAAACATTTCTCCCAATTTTCAGTTTAGTTCAACTTCTATTGCTCATAACTTTTGATAGGAACCTCCAGAAATTGTGAAATAAATTCCATTAGATTACTCTCAGTGAGTACTATCTAGGGGCGCATCCCAATTGGTATGAAAATCCCTAGATTTGGCTCATTAATTCAATTAATGAAAATATTGTAGGAGTTTTTACAGGAGTTTTGTGTATTGGAAAATTCCCAAATTTGGGAAGGACATTCTTCCAAGATTCCTTGAACTCCAGTAAAAATTTCAGAGGCATTAGATTATATTTGCTTTGCCAAATGTTGTTTGAATCCTCTATGTCTCTGAAAAATAGAAAAAAAAAACAGAGGCCTTTTTCAGAGAATTTCTCCAAAATTGCAAAATCCATATCTCTGACTAGGAAGCTCCAAATTGAGTGAACCAAATTTTGTTGGATTAATATCTTCGAGTACTCTCCAGCAAAACAAGTTTCAGCTCATGAAACTTATTCTTTTTACAGAATTACTTTCCTCAAATTTAAAATGTTGGGAATTTTATCTGGAGAATTCCTTTGTGGAAAATTCTGAAATTTTGCTAGGATGTTCATTTAAAAATGCTTGATTCACAGGAAAAATTTCAGATCCATCAATGTTTATTTAGTTTTCCTAATGAAGTGATTACGTGAACTGCCCTGTGAAAATGGAAAAATGTACAGAAACTTTTTTCAGATTTTCTCAAATCTTGATTAGGGCATAACTTTCTCTAGTATCCTTAAAATGACATGAAACCAATTCCATTAGAACCATCTCAAACTTTAGTTTTATAGAAAGTAATGGTTTGAGCCATGAAAATCCCTGGAAATCCATAAAAGCTCTAGTAATGACCAAATAGGCTTTTATTTGTACAGAGCTCAAATGAACTTTGTTTCAAATGAAACTTGGTCAAGTTTCTGGTTAGGACCCTACCAAGCCACCATAAAAAATTCAGAGCCAAAGGTGATGTCTAGCTAGAGTTATGGTCTTTACATAATCAATTTAACACATTGCATTTAAATTGACATATTGTACATTGCTTACGTGTAGTCGCTGAAGGCGAAGAGACCCCGGAAGTTTTGGATTTCCTACTTCCGGACGAAGCACTAACATCTGACCAGCAGCAACAAGGCAAGCCCCGGTTGGCATTTCACAAAGTTTACACTTGAGGTATTTATGTGCATTAGGTGTAGGATGGATTGTAACACCCTCAAATTCACTTCCATGCATGCATACATTTTTCATATAGAGAAACATTATAAAAGAAGTAGAAATGGAGAAAGAATCATAAAAATGGTGGGGAATGGGAAAAAGATAGCTGAAATGAGCAAATTCCAATTTGCCGAATGTAACACCCCAAAATTTTGATTCAAAGCCCTAAATCATGTTAAGAGGGGAATTTAAAAATTTTTGGACGTGTTGCATGTTTTGCAAAAATTCAAATTCAAACTGGAATTCAAATTAAACTCAAATCAGAAAAGAAATGGAAAAAGAAAAAGAGAAAACAGAAAAAAACCGGCCAGTGGGCCGAAACCCACCAGCCGGCCCAACTTACCCCGCGCCAGCCCGCAGCCGCGCGCCCGCGCTTTCTCACGCTGACAGGCGGGACCACAGATCTTCGTCTACCTCGCGCCGCGCCGAACTCCCCCGCGCCCGAATCGAAACCGATCGGGATTTCGACGTAAACCCCGCTGAGTTCTGTTCGTAGCCGACGCGGACATGATCTAAACCACCCCGTCGCCCTCCCCCGTCTATAAAAACCCCGGCCTCGTTCTGTTTTTCCCACGCCATCGCCGATTTTTACTCCGGTGAGAACCGAGACTTCTCCGGTGAATTCTGGCCGATCTAAGCTCGGAAACTCCGATCTAACTCGCTGGTCTTGATCCACCGCCTCCGGGGAACCTTGCAGGTGCAGAAAACTCGGTGACTTGCGGAGTAAACACAGCGCCGACGAGCTTCGTCGTGGTTTTGCCTCGGACCTCGCCGCCGATCACCTTCCAGGACCTCCGAGCTCAAGAAAACCCCCGAGGTGAGATCCCCGACCTCTCCTCTACCGATCTATGCCATAAGATCACAGTTCTAGGCAGAATTCTCGAGGATCCGAAAGTTTCCGGCGAGATCGCCGCTTTCCGCCGCCGTGCGCCGCCGGCAGCGCCGCCCGCGCTCGATCAGAGCGACGTGGCCGCTTGTGCGCCGTTTATTTTAAATCTCACAGTAGGGTTTAAATCCCCGCGTACCGGTTCGATGTTATAATCTCGGCCGTCGGTTTAAAATCGGACGGTCCACGTCAGCCCCGCGTTATAAAGACTGGAATTCTTACGTGCTACCCCCTGGGGTTCTCGGGAAATAAGAGCTAGCCCCGGAAACTTCAGATCTAGCCCCTGGAACTCCAGAAAATCATGTAAATTCATTTAAAAATCAGTATTAGCCCCTGGACTTAATAAAAATTAGGTAAAACACCTCTGGTATGTGTAGCTAGACCCCTGGAAATTCTGAAAATAATATTATAGACCCTGTAATGGGGTGAGTTCATCATTTTAGCCCTGTTTAGTATTTAATTTAGAAAATTGAATATGTAACTAGTGTTTAAAAATTAAAAAGTGGGACAAACACATTGTCAAAATTAAGTTAAAGACCTTCTCAGTGTTTAGGAAATTTAGGAGTGAGATAAAAACATATTTTGGACTGAATTGAATCTGTTTAATTTATTATTCACAATTAGGGACACATTTTTAAGTAATAAATAGTTTTAGAAAATAGGGAAAATAATTATGAAATAGTTTACATCAGAGGCAAAGGTCAAAATATGCTATTAAATTATTTAGGACCAGAACCTATTCTGTTTAGATGATGTGTATTACTAATTTCATAATAAAATACACAATTATGCATAGGAATATAAATCTGAAAATATAGCAACTAGTAAATGATAAATGGAGTTTTTAAAATCCAAAGAGTTCAGTTTAGGGTTGGTAGAAATTATGAAGGCACATATGGGGAAGAAAAATACTTTTCATACACACTTGGTAGTAAAAAGGTGTAGTAGTTGAATATAAGAAATTTATTGGAAACTCATATATATAGTATGTAAGTATAAATGTGGACACAAAAGTAGGAATCATATACACATGGTTAAAAGTGCATGCAAGCCACAACTCAACACACATAAAGTAACCACAACACATATAATGGTAAAGAACTTTCATAAATGTGAATGTGTGGTTTGTATGAAGTAGAAGTGTGAACTATGTCTTATGATTGTTGTTTTTCTTTTGCTATGTGTGATGGTATGATGTAGAACCTGCTCAAGAGCAAGTTATTCCTTTCCAAGACCAGGACTACCCATTTCAAGAGCAGCAAGAAGGAGGCAAGTGTCCTTGACCACTTTGATCCTATGCTAGGATGTGTAGCTAGAATTATTTGCATTGTCAATTGAAAATATGAAACCCATGTTAGGATGTTTCCCTAGAATTGCATTACCTTGTTTCCTTGTAGCTTGGGTTGGGATTTATTTATTATGTCATTTATTTACATGCATATGCTTAGCCATGCTTAGAATGGGATATTTGGGATATGAGATCATCAGTTTATATTACCATACTCTTGAATGAGATATTGTGAGTTATGTAGAGGTAGGGATCAAGGCAAGTTGGATGTTTTGGTTGTGTGCTGGGTGCACGAGACTTGGGTTTGTGTTTAGTACTTGCCTGGATCCTAAGGACCGGTTCATGGAGCATGTAACCTGGCTTTACAGTGCCAACCACATGCTGAGATGGGGCAGTTTGGCCAATTAATTAGGTGTATCCCCGGCGTAGTATGGGTGTGTTGGATGGTGCGGGGAGTAGGTGTCAGCTGGACTACCATATGAACAGCAAGGCTCAAGAGGGGGCCACTGCAGCGGGGTTGGAGCCTCTTGTATGCTGTTAGGGGTGAAACCTCAGTGGGCCCACGCTCGTCGGGAATCCCTTTGTAAAGGATTCATAGTGATCTCCTGGCTACACACCTGGGAAGTGTGAATGTGGTTCGTAGCCACTGGCATAATGGAGGTTCTTTTAGTCCACCCGGCAATGGGGGATGAAATCACTACATGTGGGTACAGTGGTACAAACTCTGCAGAGTCAAAACTGTCATGACAGCCGTGCTCACGGTCAAGAGCGGCTTGGACTTATTCATGATTAGAGGATTGATGGTTTTGGAAGTTGTGGATGTTAAGCGGGGAGCTTAACATTGGAAATGAGGTTATGGTTATTTGATTATGATGAAGGGATGGGAGATTGGGACCATTTCACCTGTGTAGTAATGTAGGTGCTTAGAAAGCTAAGGTGATAGGTATTAATTGCATAGTGCTTTAACCATGAGTTCAACCTCTCCTTGTCCTAGCCATGCATGACATAATTTTTCCCACACTTGCTGAGTACCATTGGTACTCAACCTTGCATATTTGTTGGTTTGTATTGATGCTCAGGACAAGATAATGAGGTGGTGTATAATGATCAAGACTTTGGACCCGAAGAAGGCTTCTAGGTTCATGGAGACCCCCGGGCAACACCTGCAATGGAGCCCTCAAGAATATTATTCCGCTGCTAGTTTATTTACTTGTGATGAACATATTATTGTCCATCGAGACATTTGCTATGTAAGACTTATTTATATTCGACACCTGGCTTGTAATAAATGATGCTTCACTATTTGTCATCACATGTATGAGAAAATGATCCTGGCATACATGTGATATTCACTTGGTTGTTTTTCGGAAAAACCGGGTGTGACAGAGGTGGTATCAGAGCCAAGGTTGCCCGTAGGAACGTGGACCTAGGTAGAAATGGACGTATTTAAGGGCCCTATTTTCTTAAAAACTATTTTCCGAGGTGTGGGTTGAAAAGTGTTATTTAAGGAGTCATTTTCTTCATCTTACCCCAACTTTCATTCAAAATAGGATTTTTGTTTGAGAGTTTATCTAACCTAATTTTAAATTCTTTTTGTTTTAGATGGTTCGCATGATTCGCACCGCTCGCAAGTCCACAGGAGGGAGAGTTCCCGTAGTAGCCCTTGCCAAAAGAGAGGAGAGTCGTCCGGTGACGTACCTTTCCTACGGATTGGCAGTAGGAGGCTTATTGCGCCGTCTTCGGCGTATGCTCGAAGCCGCCGGCAACACGGGCAAGCTAATTATCCACTATAACTCCACCAGGACCATCCGTGAGAAGAGGGAAGAATGGAGCTCAGAGATGAGGATTATACACGAAAATCAGCTGCTTAAGATTCACCACTCTCCAACTTGTCGGGCAACACAGGTCGATGCGGAGAAAGATGTCACCTGGGAGGCCATCACCTGCCAGCATCTATCGTCGCCACTTGGACAAAACTGAGTACATGTATGTCCTCCAATGTGAGAGTGGTACCATGGAGTACAAGTACCCACCAGTGCAGCAAGGGACTTCCCATGAGCACATGGACTTGTGCTTGGAGGATGCTGCTATGCTCAGCACTCGACTGCAGGAGTGTCAACAAGAGCTTCAGGATGTCCGGGACACCCTGAAGGAAACGGAGGCGTTGCTGCGAGCCTGCTTAAAGGTGAGAGAAAGAGGAGATGGGAATGAACTGTGTGTCACCGTGAATGATACATGGACTCCTGACTCCCCGGATCGCCGAGCGATCAGGCGTCGTCGCACTTCTCCACCGGCAGCCTCCCCACCCAAAGCAGAGTCAGAAGGTAGCCGAAATGAGGAGGAAGATCCCGAGGAGCCAGCTCAAGAGAACGAGTAGTGTAGAGTCTTTCCCTTAGCTAGCAAGAGGTCGAGTAGTCGAGTCGTTACATAGTTAATGGTGTGATAATGCTTGGTGTGTGACGTGAGTTGTGGAAGCCATGAGCAATTGTCCACAGCCTCGTCTTCAGATTGTTTTACTTTGGTGTGTGAACCCACATGAAATAATAGTGTATTTATTTGGTGTCAGATATGAACCCTCGTAAAAGTATAACAAAGCCTTAACACTTCAAAGTACAAACAAATGAAAGTAGTAAGATGATACTAAATGCTTTCAATTGGTTGATTCTGCCAGATGGCCGGAAGAGGAAAAGGACGTGCTGCCAACCCCGCCAACAACAACGATGAGGCATGCAACCCTCATCTTTCTGGAGGCCAGGACCGGGGTGGTCGCCGTGAAGAAGTTGATCCTCTCCACCAAATGCTGGAGAATCAAAATCAGCTCATCCAGAACTTGACTCAAGTGGTGGCCAACTTGCATCAAGTTCCACCTCCACAAGCTGCACCACGCCAACCAAGGTTGAGTGAGTTTCTAGGAACTCAACCTCCAAAGTTTGCAAGTGCTGCTGAACCTCTGGAGGCAGATGATTGGCTGAAGACCATTGAAAGTAAGATGAGGATCATACAGTGCCAAGGGTATGAGAGGGTGCTGTTTGCCTCTCATCAATTGCATGGACCTGCTGCTGATTGGTGGACCGCCTATGTGGCCGCCCATCATGACCCTGAGAACATCACTTGGGAAGAGTTCAAGCGTAGCTTCCGCAACCATTACATCCCAAGAGGTGAACTCAAAAACAAGAGGAAGGAGTTTTTGGGACTGCAGCAGGGAAACATGACGGTGAGGGAATACCTCACTAAATTTACTCAACTATCCCGTTATGCCCCACGAGACATAGAGACTGATGAGCAGAAACAAGATTGTTTTATGGAAGGACTTGCTGCAGAGATGCAGTGTGCAATGTCCTCAAATGAGCATGAAAGTTTCCAAAAGATGGTGGACAGAGCGTTTGTGGTAGAAAGGAAGCTAAAGGCCTTGGAAAATGAGAATAAGAGGAAGGCCGGATGGTCACATCAAGCCTCAGGGAGCAACGCCCGCCCACGTCTGATGCAGCAACCAGCAGGGCAGACGAACCGTGCTGCGGTACCCTACTCAGCACCAAGAGGGTACAACCCGAACTACAGGCCTCCGGCAGCACCAATACAGCCACAACGTCAGTTCGTACAGCAGCCTCGCCCTGCATATCCACCGCGACCAGCAGCACAAGGACCCCCAAACCAACCCCAAGACAGCAAAGGCCAGGCACCTAAGGTTGGGGTGCAATGTTTTAGTTGCGGAGAAGTGGGGCACTACGCCCATAAGTGTCCAAAGAAGAAGCCAACGCAGCCACAGCAGCAGAATGTAATGAGAGGACGGGTGAACCACGTCACTATGGAGGAAGCACAAGAGGCACCCGATGTGGTAGTTGGTAAGTTTCCTGCCAATTTACACATTGCAACCCTGCTGTTTGATTCTGGTGCTACCCATTCGTTCATTGCTCAAGGGTTTGTTAAGAAGCATGACCTAGCAACAACATAAATGAACCATATGCTAGCCGTAAACTCTCCAGGTGGAGAAATAAGGACGAGACAAGTGTGTCCCAAAGTGAACCTAGACATTAATGGGGTAGTGTTCACTGCTAACCTCATAGTGATAGATTCACAAGGGATAGATATTATTTTGGGTATGGATTGGTTGACCAAACATAAGGAAATCATCCATTGTTCGACCAGAACGGTGGAACTAACTCACCCTAGTGGCACCAGGGTAAAGTTTATAACAATACAAGAGCCTAGGAGGGACATTAAATTAAATCAAGTTGAGGTGAAAGTGGAGGAGATCAGGATTATCCGGGAATACCCAGATGTTTTTCCGGAGGAGTTGCCAGGTATGCCTCCCGATCATGAAGTGGAATTCGCAATTGAGCTAGTACCGGGAACAGCCCCGATATACAAGAGACCTTATCGGATGGACTCCAAGCAGCTAGAAGAACTCAAGGATCATTTGAGAGAATTGACGGAGAAGGGGTATATTCGCCCTAGTTCCTCACCATGGGGAGCTCCGGTGATATTTGTGCCCAAGAAAGACGGAACCCAACGGTTATGCGTGGATTACCGTGCTTTGAATGAGGTAACCATCAAGAACAAGTACCCATTGCCTCGCATTGAAGACTTGTTTGATCAGTTGAGGGGAGCTTGTGTGTTCTCGAAAATTGATCTCAGGACGGGATACCATCAACTCAAGATAAGGCAATCTGATATTCCCAAGACAGCTTTCGTATCTCGGTACGGATTGTATGAATACACCGTCATGCCTTTCGGGCTAACTAATGCCCCGTCATACTTCATGTACCTCATGAACAAGGTATTCATATCTGGACAAATTTGTGGTGGTTTTCATAGATGACATTCTCGTCTTCTCCAAAGATGAAGAAGAACATGAGAAACATCTAAGGTTGGTGTTGCAGAGGCTGAGAGAACACCAACTATATGCCAAGTTGAGCAAGTGTGAGTTTTGGCTGAAGAGAGTTCCTTTTTTAGGACATATAATCTCGGAGGGAGGAATCTCCGTAGATCCCGCCAAAATCGAGGATATCCAGAAGTGGAAGACCCCTGAAAATGTCGGGGAAGTTCGAAGCTTTTTGGGATTGGCTGGGTACTATAGACGGTTTATTGAGGGATTCTCCAAGATCTCGAGACCTCTCACCAAACTGTTGGAGAAGGGAATCACATTCACCTGGACACCACAGTGCGAGACGAGCTTTCAGGAGCTAAAGAAGAGATTGACAACAGCCCCAGTGTTGGTTATGCTAGATATGCAGAAGAATTTCACAGTGTACTGCGATGCCTCTGGAAACGGGTTGGGATGTGTTCTCATGCAAGAAGGACATGTCGTGGCTTATGCATCCCGGCAGCTTCGGAAGCACGAGAAGAACTATCCTACACATGACCTAGAACTAGCCGCAGTGGTACACGCGTTGAAAATTTGGCGGCACTATTTGATGGGGAAGAGGACCGAGATATATACGGATCATAAGAGTTTGAAGTACATATTCACACAGCCAGATCTCAACCTCAGACAAAGGAGATGGTTAGAGCTAGTCAATGACTTTGATGTGGGCATCAACTATCATCCCGGGAAAGCAAACGTCGTGGCCGATGCTTTGAGTCGGAAAGTGCAGGTCAATAAGTTGAGCTTGAAGGACATGCCTGCAGAATTGAAGGACGAGGTTATAAGGCTCAATCTATGTCTAGTAAATAGTGGTGAAGCCATCGCCATGGAAGTGGACTCCACACTCGAGCGAGACATACGCGAGGGCCAAAAGAATGATGAGAAGATACAAGAGATCAGACAGCTCATCAAGGAAAATAAAGCTCCTGGTTTTAGAGACGATGAACAAGGAACGTTGTGGCACGGGAAAAGAATCTGTGTGCCAGATGTAAAGGAGATCCGTGAATTGATTTTGAAGGAGGCTCATGGTTTCGACTATTTCATTCATCCTGGGAGTACGAAGATGTACCAGGACCTCAAGAGCAGGTATTGGTGGTATGGCATGAAGCGAGATGTCGCGGAACATGTTGCCCTATGTGACACATGTCAGTTGGTGAAAGCAGAACATCAACGACCCGCGGGATTATTGCAACCACTCAAAGTGCCTGAATGGAAATGGGAAGAAATCAGCATGGATTTTATCGTGGGATTGCCTAGAACCCAATCAGGGTATGACTCAATATGGGTCATCATTGATAGGCTAACCAAGGTAGCTCATTTCATCCCCGTGAAAGAAAGCTACAGCGGATCCAAATTGGCAGAATTGTACATGTCAAGGATCGTGTGTTACCATGGAGTGCCCAAGAAGATAGTGTCGGATCGAGGGACACAGTTCACCTCAAGGTTCTGGCAGAAGCTGCATGAAACCTTGGGAACCCATCTGAACTTTAGTTCGGCCTATCATCCCCAAACTGACGGGCAGACGAAAAGAACCAATCAGATCCTAGAAGACATGCTAAGGGCATGTGCACTCAAAAACAATAGGAGTTGGGACAAGAACTTACTGTATGCGGAGTTTTCCTATAACAACAGCTATCAAGCTAGTATGAAAATGTCACCGTTTGAAGCTCTGTATGGAAGGAAGTGCAGAACTCCTCTATTTTGGAACCAAACAGGAGAAAGTAAAGTGTTTGGTCCAGAAGTGCTACAAGAAGCCGAGGCAAAGGTGAGGGAGATTCGCAACAACTTGAGGATAGCACAGACACGCCAAAAGAGCTATGCCGATGTACGAAGAAGGGAGCTCGTTTTCAACGTGGGAGACTATGTTTATCTCAAGGTGTCCCCTATCAGAGGACTTCGTCGGTTCAAGGTGAAAGGGAAGTTGTCACCTCGATACATCGGACCCTTTCAAGTTTTGGAAAGGAAAGGCGAAGTGGCGTATCAACTAGAATTACCGGTTCATCTATCGGATGTGCACGATGTATTCCATGTGTCACAACTCAAGAAATGTCTGAGGACGCCTGAAGAGGTGTTACCCATGAATGAAGTGGATGTAGCTGAGGATTTGTCTTATGCCGAGCAACCATACAAGATTTTGGAGACAATGGAACGCCTCACCAGAAATAAAAGAATCCGGATGTGCAAGGTGCAGTGGAAGCATCACTCAGAAGAGGAAGCCACCTGGGAACGGGAAGATGAGCTCAAGGCACAATTTCCGGAATTGTTTTCTTAAGAAACACCAATCTCGAGGACGAGATTTCTTTTAAGGGGGGTAGAGCTGTAACACCCCAAAATTTTGATTCAAAGCCCTAAATCATGTTAAGAGGGGAATTTAAAATTTTTTGGACGTGTTGCATGTTTTGCAAAAATTCAAATTCAAACTGGAATTCAAATTAAACCCAAATCAGAAAAGAAATGGAAAAAGAAAAAGAGAAAACAGAAAAAAAAAACCGGCCAGTGGGCCGAAACCCACCAGCCGGCCCAACTTACCCCGCGCCAGCATGCAGCCGCGCGCCCGCGCTTTCTCACGCTGACAGGCGGGACCCACAGATCTTCGTCTACCTCGCGCCGCGCCGAACTCCCCCGCGCCCGAATCGAAACCGATCGGGATTTTGACGTAAACCCCGCTGAGTTCTGTTCGTAGCCGACGCGGACATGATCTAAACCACCCCGCCGCCCTCCCCCGTCTATAAAAACCCCGGCCTCGTTCTGTTTTTCCCACGCGATCGCCGATTTTTACTCCGGTGAGAACCGAGACTTCTCCGGTGAATTCTGGCCGATCTAAGCTCGGAAACTCCGATCTAACTCGCTGGTCTTGATCCACCGCCTCCGGGGAACCTTGCAGGTGCAGAAAACTCGGTGACTTGCGGAGTAAACACAGCGCCGACGAGCTTCGCCGTTGTTTTGCCTCGAACCTCGCCGCCGATCACCTTCCAGGACCTCCGAGCTAAAGAAAACCCCCGAGGTGAGATCCCCGACCTCTCCTCTACCGATCTATGTCATAAGATCACAGTTCTAGACAGAATTCACGAGGATCCGAAAGTTTCTGGCGAGATCGCCGCTTTCCGCCGCCGTGCGCCGCCGGCAGCGCCGACCGCGCTCGATCAGAGCGACGTGGCCGCTTGTGCGCCGTTTATTTTAAATCTCACGGTAGGGTTTAAATCCCCGCGTACCGGTTCGATGTTATAATCTCAGCCGTCGGTTTAAAATCGGACGGTCCACATCAGCCCCGGGTTATAAAGACTGGAATTCTTACGTGCTACCCCCTGGGGTTCTCGGGAAATAAGAGCTAGCCCCGGAAACTTCAGATCTAGCCCCTGGAACTCTAGAAAATCATGTAAATTCATTTAAAAATCAGTATTAGCCCCTGGACTTAATAAAAATTAGGAAAAACACCTCTGGTAAGTGTAGCTAGACCCCTGGAAATTCTGAAAATAATATTATACACCCTGTAATGGGGTGAGTTCATCATTTTAGCCCTGTTTAGTATTTAATTTAGAAAATTGAATATGTAACTAGTGTTTAAAAATTAAAAAGTGGGACAAACATATTGTCAAAATTAAGTTAAAGACTTTCTCAGTGTTTAGGAAATTTAGGAGTGAGATAAAAACATATTTTGGACTGAATTGACTCTGTTTAATTTATTATTCACAATTAGGGACACATTTTTAAGTAATAAATAGTTTTAGAAAATAGGGAAAATAATTATGAAATAGTTTACATCAGAGGCAAAGGTCAAAATATGCTATTAAATTATTTAGGACCAGAACCTATTCTGTTTAGATGATGTGTATTACTAATTTCATAATAAAATACACAATTATGCATAGGAATATAAATCTGAAAATATAGCAACTAGTAAATGATAAATGGAGTTTTTAAAATCCAAAGAGTTCAGTTTAGGGTTGGTAGAAATTATGAAGGCACATATGGGGAAGAAAAATACTTTTCATACACACTTGGTGTAAAAAGGTGTAGTAGTTGAATATAAGAAATTTATTGGAAACTCATATATATAGTATGTAAGTATAAATGTGGACACAAGAGTAGGAATCATATACACATGGTTAAAAGTGCATGCAAGCCACAACTCAACACACATAAAGTAACCACAACACATATAATGGTAAAGAACTTTCATAAATGTGAATGTGTGGTTTGTATGAAGTAGAAGTGTGAACTATGTCTTATGATTGTTGTTTTTCTTTTGCTATGTGTGATGGTATGATGTAGAACCTGCTCAAGAGCAAGTTATTCCTTTCCAAGACCAGGACTACCCATTTCAAGAGCAGCAAGAAGGAGGCAAGTGTCCTTGACCACTTTGATCCTATGCTAGGATGTGTAGCTAGAATTATTTGCATTGTCAATTGAAAATATGAAACCCATGTTAGGATGTTTCCCTAGAATTGCATTACCTTGTTTCCTTGTAGCTTGGGTTGGGATTTATTTATTATGTCATTTATTTACATGCATATGCTTAGCCATGCTTAGAATGGGATATTTGGGATATGAGATCATCAGTTTATATTACCATACTCTTGAATGAGATATTGTGAGTTATGTAGAGGTAGGGATCAAGGCAAGTTGGATGTTTTGGTTGTGTGCTGGGTGCACGAGACTTGGGTTTGTGTTTAGTACTTGCCTGGATCCTAAGGACCGGTTCATGGAGCATGTAACCTGGCTTTACAGTGCCAACCACATGCTGAGATGGGGCAGCTTGGCCAATTAATTAGGTGTATCCCCGGCGTAGTATGGGTGTGTTGGATGGTGCGGGGAGTAGGTGTCAGCTGGACTACCATATGAACCGCAAGGCTCAAGAGGGGGCCACTGCAGCGGGGTTGGAGCCTCTTGTATGCTGTTAGGGGTGAAACCTCAGTGGGCCCACGCTCGTCGGGAATCCCTTTGTAAAGGCTTCGTAGTGATCTCCTGGCTACACACCTGGGAAGTGTGAATGTGGTTCGTAGCCACTGGCATAATGTAGGTTCTTTTAGTCCACCCGGCAACGGGGGATGAAATCACTACATGTGGGTACAGTGGTACAAACTCTGCAGAGTCAAAACTATCATGACAGCCGTGCTCACGGTCAAGAGCGGCTTGGACTTATTCATGATTAGAGGATTGATGGTTTTGGAAGTTGTGGATGTTAAGCGGGGAGCTTAACATTGGAAATGAGGTTATGGTTATTTGATTATGATGAAGGGATGGGAGATTGGGACCATTTCACCTGTGTAGTAATGTAGGTGCTTAAAAAGCTAAGGTGATAGGTATTAATTGCATAGTGCTTTAACCATGAGTTCAACCTCTCCTTGTCCTAGCCATGCATGACATAATTTTTCCCACACTTGCTGAGTACCATTGGTACTCAACCTTGCATATTTGTTGGTTTGTATTGCTGCTCAGGACAAGATAATGCGGTGGTGTATAATGATCAAGACTTTGGACCCGAAGAAGGCTTCTAGGTTCATGGAGACCCCCGGGCAACACCTGCAATGGAGCCCTCAAGAATATTATTCCGCTGCTAGTTTATTTACTTGTGATGAACTTATTATTGTCCATCGAGACATTTGCTATGTAAGACTTATTTATATTCGACACCTGGCTTGTAATAAATGATGCTTCACTATTTGTCATCACATGTATGAGAAAATGATCCTGGCATACATGTGATATTCACTTGGTTGTTCTTCGGAAAAACCGAGTGTGACACCGAAGGGAGCTGTCGACACTTTCCCTGGCACGCTGGACGCGTGGCGCTCGCGGAGCACATCCCTGCGGAGGGGGTGAGGTCCAGCACCACGGGACACGTGGCGCCCGCGGAGCTCATCCCTGCGGAGGGGGGTGAGGTCCAGCACCACGGGACACGTGGCGCCCGCGGAGCTCATCCCTGAGGAGGGGGTGAGGTCCGGCACCGCGGGACACATGTTGCCCTCGGAGCTCGCCATTGAGGAGAGGGGAGGTCCAGCACCGCTGGACACGTGTCACCCTCAGAGCTCGCCTTTGAGGAGAAGGGAGGTCCGGCACCGCTAGACACGTGTCGCCCTAGGAGCTCACCTCTGAGGAGAAGGGAGGCCCGACCCCGATTGGACACGTGGCGCCCTCGGAGCTCGCCTCTGAGGGGAAGGGAGGCCCGGCCCCAATTGGACTCGTGGAGCCCTCGGAGCTCGCCTCTGAGGGGAAGGGAGGCTCGGCCTCGCCGGACACGTGGCGCCCTCGGAGCTCGCCTCTGAGGAGAAGGGTGACCCAGCCCCGCTGGACACGTGGCACCCTCGGAGCTCGCCCCTGCGGAGGGGGCGAGGCCCGGCTCTGCTGGTCGCGTGGTAGGCCCAGAGCTCGCCTATGAGGAGACGGAAGGCCCGGCCTCGCTTGGACGTGGCGCTTTCAGAGCTCACCCCTGAGGAGTGGACGTGGCGCTTTCGGAGCTCACCCCTGCGGAGGGGGCGAGGCCCTTAGGCGGTTTTTCTCCTGTGCGCAGGGGTACCCAGTACTGAGGGTACCCACATGATTTCCCCGAATTTACCTCACATTGCTGCCGCGCCTAACTGAAAAGATAAATTTCTTGAGATCCAAAATTGAGTTGGACTCTTATTTGAGCTCCAATTGGAGTAGGACTCCTCTTCTTCCCCTTATAAATAGAGCCCAAAACCCCCTCCTTGGCCGCAACCCCTTTTCTTTTTCCCCAAGTCGGCGACTTGGAGGTCCTAGCCCCCAACTCTCCGAGTTGGACACACCCCACCCCCTCACCGGAGTTCAGTCGCCGGTGAGCCCCCGCTGCTGCCGTTGCTAGAAGGAAGGCCGTGCCACCAAAGAGAAGTGAGGTAGGTCATCATTATCCATTTCACGACGTTGTTGCTGTTGCTAAGCATCCGTTTTCTTCTCCCCCTTTGAGCAGAAACCTTTATGTGTGGACAGACCGTGTTTTGATCGGTTTTTGGAGGTGGAATTGGTCTAGATTTTGAGTCAAGATCATCACAACGTCCACACTTGATTCTTACACCCTTGTTATCATAAAACCCCATGAAAGCCCATTAAAACATGCAAGAACACGTACAAACTTGCTTAATAAAACAGCACCATAGGATTTGCATCCATCTACCCCATTGCATCTTAAGTAAAGTTTGTGCATGATGTTTGATTGCTGTAAATTTTGTATGTACATGATCGTGAGTAGAAGGACAAGCTAAGGAATCCATCTACGAAGAACTACAGCACCAAGACTTCAAGGCACTTTAGCAACAAGAGCCACGGGAGCAAGGCAAGTGCCCCTTGACCATATTGATCCCATGTTTTGAAACTGTTTTGTTTGCGAAAACATGTACGCTTGAGTCAACTTGATGGGACACCCTTTTATAGGAGTTTACTAGTTTTGTTAACCATCCTTGTCACCGGGAAAGTTGATGACTTGGGTATGGTCGTTTTTCCATTTTGCTTTGCTTAATCTACGTGATACGGGAAGCTGAATTAAAACGTGGTTAGCTACCGCACTCATATGAATAATGATAATGAGAACTTGATGATGATAATGAGCATGGAATCAGGGTCATCTAGGCAAGCTTGGTTCATGGATGTTGCTGAATGAGATGGTGGTTTACTTGCCGTAGATCTAAGGACCGGTTCATGCTAGCACATGCCAGGAAAACAGTGCCACCACAAGGCCAAATATGGGTGCGGCTTAGCTGACTAATTATTGCTAGATTGTTATGGACCGTGGAAGGCGTGGGTAATGGGAGTCGAGAGAGGGCTGCCCTGGGAACTGCATGGCACAAGAGGGGGCCCGTGGGTGGGAGAATGGTGATTCGAGCCTGCTGGTGAAACCTTAGTGAGTCCATACACCTAGTAGCCCCTTTGTAAAGGCTATTTTGTGATCTCTTGGCCATACACCGATGGTTGTGTACTGGTATAATGGAGGTTCCGCAGTCGCCGACAGGTGACGAAATCACAAACTTGTGGGTAAAGTGGTGCCTCCTCTGCAGAGTGTAAAACTATCATGATAGCCGTGCTTACGGTCACAAGCGCCTGGCCAACTCACATGATTAGAGGGAAAACTTGGGATGGATGTTCGGTATGGTTACGGTATGGTCATTGGGATTGGTTTCAGGACTGTTGAGTCTTGACAATGAGTTTGTTTGGTGATATGAATATGAGATGGTTATGGATATTATGAGCATGAGATGAAGTTGAGAAAGGTTAATGGCTGGTTGAGACATGATAAGTGGTGAACTATGATGAAGGTATGTTGCTGTTATAACATGGTTATGTTGGGATAAAATTCACCTAGAAATAGTTGCTGTTTTTATCATGTTTGTGAAATAAAATTTGCTTGCTGCAATAAGCCTTTTTATTCCATACCTTGTTGTAAGCTACATGTCATACTCTTTCCGCACTTGCTGAGTACGTCATGTACTCACCCTTGCATTATCACATAAACATCAGCAAAAAGAGAAGAGTACTTTGAGGATCATGTGGAGTACTAGGCGTGCGGACTACCATCAACATGCCTGTGGAGTTGAAGATGGAGCTGCTGCTGTTTAGTTATTTCCGATGTCGTTTAGAGACTTCCGCTGCAAGAATAAGATAGACAATCATGAGTGAGACAATTAGTCGATGTAATAAAGTACTTAAACACTATTTATTCGTGGTTATATTCTGAATTCAGTTTGTGGATTGCATGTGTATGTGTGATGAACATCCTGGGCACACATATGCATTAGCTCGGTTCTGTTTATGGGACCGGGTGCCACAGATTGGTATCAGAGCCACGTTGACCGTACGATACAAGCCTAGGTAGAATGGACACTCTAAAACACATAGGAACACCCCTCTAAACTGCTATTTTCAAAAATTGCTTGCTGCTGCACTTTACTTGTCAATTCAGCCACCGCAAAGTGCTATTTTCAGCCCCTCTTCTCTCTTCTTTTGGATAGCAACACCTTGTTTTCTTGCTTCATAGCTTCTGAAGTTTTGAAGTATTTTTTTCCTTCTCTAAAGTTTCTCATATCCTATTTATAGATGCCAGTGATCCAGAGCACGAGTACTTGTTCACCACCACGTGGGAGTGCACTTAACCCCATTGAGGTGTCCGATGGACCACCCCCATCACACGGCGGGAACAGCACCAGTTCACATGATTAAATTTAGTATTCCCATTGAATAAAGTTGTAATAATAACGCTTAGATTGTAGTCGCGTGAATAGGAGTGGTTTGCTGAACTTTTGTGATGATTGCTTGTGTTTGTGTGCTAGTGTGAGTTGTGGGACGCTTCTGCGAAAGTCCACATCCACACATAGTAGAGAGATGTGAGGTGCTTCGGCACGTGTTCACATCCTCATATAGGCTAAAGTTAATGAAATTAATAAAAGAAGATATATAGTTCAAACACCTTGATGCATATAGTTGGGGGGATCAATCTAAACTTCTCTTTTCTATTCTACCAAACTCTCTCTCACAGATGGTGAGGGAAAACGCAGGCCGCCAAAGGAGGAACGTTCATGGCCACCCTGATCCACAAGAGGATGGCAACGTTGAAGTTCCTGGAAATGCTAACCCCGGGGCTGGTGCAAACAACCTTGAACGGTTGATGGCTATGCAGAACCAGCTCATGCAAACCATGATACAAACTTTAGGACAGTTGCAAGCCAACAACAACAACAATCCTAACCCCGTTCCTACACCACCACCACCACCGCCGGTTCACAACAGATTGGGAGAGTTCATGAGGACTCGACCACCCACTTTTGCACAAGCTACTGATCCCATGGAGGCTGATGATTGGCTGAAGTCCATGGAAAAGAAGCTTGCTATTGTTCAGTGCGACGATCGGGAGAATGTTCTCTTCGCATCGCACCAACTTATGAGAGCAGCCGCTGACTAGTGGGCGCTCTTTGCAATGCTCATGACAACCAGGAGACTATCACTTGGGCTGAATTTAAGGAGAGTTTCCGCTCTCATTACGTCCCTGCTTGAGTCATGATGCTTAAAAGGCAAGAGTTTGAAGGTCTCCGCCAAGGAAGGAAGAGCGTGAATGAGTACCTCAACAAGTTCACGCAGCTGTCAAAGTATGCTCCAGAAGACGTAAACTCGGATCAAAGGAAGCAATACTTGTTCATGAGAGGATTGAACAATGAGATCCAAGTTCAGTTGCTCAACAACGATTATGCGAACTTCCAGAATCTTCTTGACAAAGCTATAGTGGTTGAGAGCAAGATCCTTGAGATCGAGCAAGAGGGCAAGAGGGAGATGCAATATAAGCCACAAGGGAGTAATGTACGTCCCCATTTCGTGCCCCTAACTGCATCACAGTATGGCTCGTCCGTTTCTACTTTCCGCCCTGCAAACCCACCTCGCCCTAATCAACCACCGCAGCAGCGTCCTGTTATGCAAGCACCTCGTATGCCTTTGCCTCCTGCGCCCCGTCCCAACATGGGCGCTTATGCTCAAAACCACCCTCGCCCCAACGTTCCTGCTGTTTTGGACAACAAAGCATGCTTTGCATGAGGAGAGGCGGGACACCTTGCAAGCCAATGCCCAAAGAAAGGCCTTGGACAGCCACCAACGCGCTCAAGCAGAACCCGCGGCCGAATGGAGGAGCTTTGCAAGGTAACCGTGGGCAGCAGAACTACGCTTGTGGCAACGTGAATCATGTCTCCGCTGAGGAAGCGTAACAATCCGAGGACGTCGTGATTGGTATGTTCCTTGCCAACTCCAACCCAGGCACTGTTTTATTTGATTCCGGATCATTGCATTCATTCATATCATCCAAGTATGTTGCCAAGTATAATCTGCACATATCACACATGAAATATACTATGTTGGTTAATTCTCCCGGTGGAGAGATGAGGACTAATATAGCATGTCTGAAAGTAAACCTTAAAATAAGGGGGGTAGACTTTCTTGGCAACCATATTGTCTTGGATTCCCAAGGGATTGATATAATACGTGGAATGGATTGGTTAAGCAAGTACAACGGAGTAATTCAATGTGCTGAGAGGAGCATGCAGTTGACGAATGAACACGGTACTCGTATTGAGTTCGAGTCAGCCCAACCGGCAACCGAGAAGGCAGCGTTGAACCACGTCGAAGAAGCAACATTGGAAAAGCATTCCGGTGGTTCAAGAATTTTCAGATGTGTTCCCGGAAGAACTTCCTGGTATGCCACCTGACCGGGACATTGAATTTTTCATTCATTTAGTACCTGGAACTGCACCTATAGAGAAAAGACCATATGGGATGCCCGCTAATGAACTAGTGTAACTTAAGAAACAAATTGAGGAGCAGCTAGAAAAGGGTTTTATACGCCCAAGCTCGTCACCGTGGGGAGCCCCCGTGCTCTTCGTAGACAAGAAGGTTGGGACCTAGAGGATGTGTGTGGATTATAGGTCTCTCAATGATGTGACGATCAAGAATAAATACCCTCTGCCCCGTATAGAGGACCTATTCGACAAAATGAAAGGTGCCTGAATTTTCTCCAAGATTGATCTTCGGTCGGGATACTTCCAGCTGAAGATTAAGCCCTCCGACATACCCAAGACTGCAGTTCGAACACGGTATGGTTCGTATGAATATACCGTTATGTCCTTTGGGTTAACGAATGCACCCGCATATTTTATGTACCTCATGAATAAGGTCTTCATGGAGTACTTGGACAATTTCGTCGTGGTTTTCATCGACGATATCATGGTGTATTCAAAAAGCGAGGAAGAACATGAAGAACATTTGAGATTGACATTGCAGAAACTGCAAGAGCATCAATTGTATGTCAAGTTCAGCAAGTGTCAATTTTGGCTAAAGGAGATATCGTTCCTAGGCCACATCATCTCCGAGGAAGGAGTATCGGTTGATCCCGGAAAAGTGGGAGATGTTTTGAAGTAGAACCAACCACAGAATGTGAAGGATATTTGGAGTTTCCTTGGGATGGCTGGATACTACTGACGGTTCATCAAGGATTTCTCCAAAATAGCAAAGCCTATGACTGAATTGCTAATGAAGGGAAAAGCATTTCAGTGGACACCAGTGTGCCAAGAAAGCTTTGAGGAGCTCAGAAAAGACTAACCACAGCGCCGGTTTTGGTATTGCCAGACGTGAGCAAGAGTTTCGATATATATTGTGACGCATCAAGACAACGGCTTGGATGTATGCTCATGCAAGAAGGACATGTGGTAGCCTATGCGTCGAGACAACTAAAGAAACACGAGCTGAATTACCCCACACATGACTTGGAACATGCAACCTTGGTACATGCCTTGAAGATTTGGAGGCATTATATTCTTGGCCACATATGTGAGATCTATACGGATCACAAAAGCCTCAAGTATATATTCACGCAAACGGATCTGAATTTGAGGCAATGTCAATGGATGGAACTCATCAAGAATTATGATGCTGGAATCAACTATCACCCCGGAAAGTGTGAGGACCCCGCCGTCCCGATCACTCACGGGGACGGGGCACCTCGCCCGAGAATCGCATTAGGTGGTGCCGTGCGATGCGGCACCCAACAGCACACATAATAAAGAATCATATTACATAAAACAAGCGGAAGCCTACAAAGTGTTGATTTTACAAATACTTCTTGAAAATATGCTACAGCGGAAGACTATTACAACTCACGTCTCATACCTATGCTAAGCAACAGAGAAGGTGTCCAGCCCGCAGACCCTTCTCGCTAGCAACACTTTCATGATAGCAGCGTCAGGGGTTGCCATGAGTTCACCACTCGGGGAGTTCCGAGTCTCATCGGGCACCCGTACATATCGGCCTACAGTTATTACCTGCAAAACAACTTATGCAGTATCTGTGAGCACGAAGCTCAGTAAGACTGACCCGTCACCTTAGTCATGAAACTCTACATGATGAAAATAGAGGGCTGATTATAGCAGTTTGCACAAACGATGTGCTTGAGCTAAAGGAGAGTCCTTACTTCCAGTTTTAATCAACTTTTATAGACATCGCGCAACTTACATCGAGACTCCACAATCAAACAAGAAACGCTTTATCTCGATGTCACTTGCCCGAGGTGAAAGTAACTTTAGTGAACTACCCTAGACTCATACAGACCTTGCACCATCAACGTCGAGACTCCATAATCAAACAAGAAATGCTTTGCCTCGAGGCTATTAGCCCCAGGTGGAAAATAAATTTAGTGAAAGTGTTGATCATTCCTCATCTCCATTATGAGGATTACTCACGAAGCATTATTAACTTTTCCCAGTTTATTACTACGTCACGACGCAGAGAACAAGTATGCTCAGTCCATTCCGCGAGCGACGGTGATTGCAATCAAAAACCACCCGGCTGACACGACACTTACGCTCGTACTCGACGTTGCACACAGCAACCGTCACTGACGTCGTATGTGGCAACCTTTCACACGACACCCAAATGTCAAACCGGTCCCACCGATTGGGATTAAGTCTATCTACAGCAAACCCTCGTAGAGCCGACTTCTCTATCCTTTCAGCATCGGCATCAGACGGTGAGGTATGCCTCGACACCCAGGTTAACATGTTACATCGGTTTCCTGGGTCCCATATAGCCAGTATGCATCCGGTACACAACTCAAACTTGTCCAACGGGCCGCACACGAGAACGGGCCTTAATCGACTCAGACATAGACTAGGTTCACAGGACCACGTCCTTGACCCTTCCATCCGCTGCCCGGTCTCCATTCCCAACTATGACAATCAATTCCCAACTCTTCCGATTGATCCCCCTTAACCCCGTTTCACGAGTAGAAATCTGCCCACTCGAGTTATGCCTCTTTTAATACACTTTTGTTGAGATTAGCAGTTATAATTAATTGATAACATATCCTATCCTACATTAAACTCCAGGGTTTTCTGGTTCATGCATTTGGAGTGTCATACCACCTAGACTTAATGCAATAAATAAAATGCTAGACGTATAAAGTGAATACAAATAAAAACTTGTAAGTTTTGATGCAAACCGGGGCTTGCCTTTGTTTTGCAGGGGCTAATATATATAACTCAGTTAGTAAAGATCACTTGAGGCTTGATCAACTGCTTTCCTCCTTCCTTGATTTCTACCCCGATGACTCCAACTCCTCCACGTAGATACTACACGTGATGAATATGCATATATATTTAATTGTAAAACTTTGCTACAAGTTCTAACAACAAGTTTCAAAACTGGAACTCTGTTCAAGAATTTAAAATGACACTGGTGCTAAGGTTTTGGGTTTGGATCTAAGCACATGATTAGTGCTAAGTGGTTTCCCCCTCTTCTATATTGACACCTTAAGAGATTAAACGGAACAGGGGTGATCCAGAGCTCCAATGGAGCTGAGAATTTTCATGTGAGTTCCTTGTCACAAGAAAACACTCCGGACCAAAAATTAGCACTTTTTATTGAGTGGTTTGTTCAGAATAATTTTCTAAGCAATTGAGCAAAGAAAAATAAATTCTGAGACCACACCCATGTTCATGCCAAACTTAGGGAACTACAATTTAAATTATAGCTCATAGAGTTTGCATGAATTTTCCTAGCATTTTTGGAGCTAAGATCTGCCCAGAACTGAATTTCCAAGTTTTGGAAATTCTCTGAAATTGTTTCTGTATTCAATTGAACACAGCATCTTCAAAACTGAATTTCCCTGAACAAATCAACTCCAATTGATATGAAACTTTTACAGGGGTTCACTAACACCCGAAAGACTATTCCGGCAAAATTTGAGGATTTTTGGATTAACCAAACTCCCTCTAAAATTCTTTTGCTGAAAAGCTTTATAGAATTTTCCAGAATTAAATAATGGGTTTCATACAAATTGGGTTGTAGATTTAGACAGATCTATTCAATCGGAATCCAACCCAATTTGAATCACTAAATTTGGGGCTTCCTAGCAAGAGTTATGTGGTTCTAAAGTTTGGGGAAAATCTGAATTTGAATTCTGCTCTATTTTCCAATTTTCAGAGACATAAGAAATTAACACCACATTTGGCCAAGCAAATGAGGTCCAATGCTTCTGAAAATTTTACTGGAGTTCAGGCATGTTTGGGGGAATCTCCTGCCCAAATTTGGTAATTTTCAAATACACAGAGCTCCTGGAAAAATTCCTACAATATTTTCCTTATACGAATTAATGAGCCAAAACCAGGGATTTTCATAAATATTGGGCTGTATCCCTGGATAGTACTCTCTTATAGGAATCTAACAAAATTTGTTTCACAATTTTTGGATTCTCCTACACCAAGTTGTGGCTATTTAAACTTTCAACTGAATTCTGAAAAACAGATAAAAGTTCAAATGCCTGCTGCTGGGCCCAGGCCACGTGTCACCCTCTGAGACAAAACCACAGAGGGCCACACAGTCCCAGCCACACAGTCACACCGGATCAAATAGCCACAGAGGATCGGCTTTAAACCTTTTCCCTCACTGACCGCTGGGACCCGGTGCCCTTCTTCAACCTCCCGACGCCCCTCGCGCGCGCGCTGCCAGGTCGCCGGAGCTCACCGGGACAGCTCTCCCGACTCTTGCCCGAGCTCCTTTTCGCCACCAGGGCCTAACTCCACGTGCTGATCAACTTGGTGGAGCTTCCCCGAGCCAGCAAGGTCCCCAACCTCCGTTGCGACGGCACAGCGGCTCGGCTCACCTCCGGTGGCGTCGGCCAGCTAACCTAGTCCGCCAAACGCCCGGGGAAACGGTGCTACAGCACCAGTGAACCATGAGGAAGCCAGACAGGACTTCAAAACCGCTTGGGACCGGCGGCTGATGGGGTTTCACCGTGCACCCGAGACTTCTTTCACGGTGGAGCTCGGAAAATCTATAATTCGTGCGGTCTACGTGTGTTTTTCCAGCTAGGGTTGTGAAGAACAAACGATCACCGACTACTGGCGGTCCTGTGTGCAAGAATTGACGAGCTAAGAACAAAGGTAGAGGTAGAATTTGAAGTTACCGTGCCGGGAGGTCAGTTCGTGCCCGTCGGGAAATTTTCTTCAAATTCTTGTTCGGTAGATCACGTCACAGCTTGAGCTTCGGATATGAGCATCAGAGGGTCTCAGCGCGTCTGAGGGTACTCTTGCTCAGGCCTGAGACGCTCTCGGTAGGGCTGTCCACGTGAGGCCGGCTTGTGTTCATCGACGTTCAACACGGGAGCAGCGATATTTTGCCGGTTTTCGGTAGAAACGAGTGGGGAGAAACTGCTAGCGATCTAGAGCATGCTTGGACAAAGCTTTTTGCTGTGGAGCTCATGACCCAACGGCAACCGGCGGGTGGTGTGCGATCACGAGAACCGAGCGGGCGCCGTTGCTTGTGGTTGGGCGAAAGAACAGAGCGATAGGAGCTACGGTGAAGAGGAGAACTGGTGTTGTGCCACCCGCGTGAGAGATAAGGGCGAGGTGAGCCTCGGGACAGCAGGAGCTGGCGTCGGTGACCGTGGCCCGAGCTGCTCGGTGCCGCCCGGGAGGAATTGCCTCGGTGGAGTGAAAGACAGAGAGGAGACTTAGTGTGTAAGTCTAAATATCACTATGACATGTGGGTCCCACTGCCCCCCCTTATCCCCTCTCAACAGCTCTCAAATATCTCCACAGTTTGCAAATGATCCATCCAAATGTTTGAAGTTGCAAATTGAGTTGCATTTGGAGAGTTGGGCAAATTTCATCCAAGTTCAAATGTGTATTTGAATTCTTTACACATTTAAATCCTTTTGGGAGAAATGGATAGCAAATCTTTTCAAAAATTAATGAAACTTTGCCTACCCCCTAATTTGGACCTAAGAAATCCAAATGTGAACTCTGATCATTTATTTGGCTGCTGCAAATGAGGTTTTTAATACAACAGTTTGAAAACCCTTGTGTTACTCTCATTTGCATTTTTGATTGGAACAATTTGTTCTCAAAATCAAACTTTAGCTTCCTCACACATATGGGGACTTCCCACCTTAATTTTAGATCCCTCTTGGGTTCCAAGTCTTCAAATAATTATTTGAACTTGTGTGAAGAAAGCTCTCATGTGTATTATCACATGGGAAAAAAGTTTTAACAAGTCCCATTTTTCATACATGTGAAACCAACTTTGTGCAAACAAGAGTTTCTTTGTATGCATATTTTGGGACCTTTACAATCCTCCCCCCTTAAAAGAATCTCGTCCCGAGATTACAAGGTAAAAATGAGAGGAAGGATAGTGGAAAATTAACTAACGTGCGATGTCAAGAGTTGGGATAATTGGTGCGAAGCAATCCTTCGCTCTCCCATGTTGCTTCACCCTTGGAGTAATCACTCCCTAAAACTTTATAGAACCACAACGTATGGTCGCGTGTGGTTCGGTCCATTATGTCGATGATCTGAGCCAGTCCCTCCTGATGTGTGGGATCTGGCTTCAGTCCTTCGATATTCCCCAGCTGAATGGTGATTGAACACTTGAGGCACTTCCTCAGCTGAGAAAATGTGGAAGATGTCGTACACACCGGTGATACTTCCAGCCGGTATGCAACGGGTCCACATGTTTCCATAACCTGGAATGGACCAACGAATCGAGATGGATAGAAACTATGACAAGTGAGCCTCGTCAAAAATCTTTCTCCTTTGACTCCGGTTTACGGGGTACGACAATTTTGTCCGTAATCACCGGATGCCGTCTCCGTCTTTCCAAAAATACTTCAGTTTCCCCACTGTCTATACATCTCCGCAAATGTGTCATGCCCTGATCATGTTTCTGTCCTACCACCCTTTTTCACGGGTGGTGGGGGTAAAAGCTAAATTGTGGAGAGCTCTAGTGTGAACCATACATGATGGTGGCTCGCTCTCTTCCAACGGGGTGATGGTTGGATTACGAACGTGTGACTTGCGACTCCCGCATTCGCCCAAGTTAACCTTGCCGGGGTGATAATGGATCTCTATTTCGTAATCCTTTATCAACTCCAACCATCTTTGTTGCCTCAGGCTTCACTCCTTCCAAGTGAATATGTACTTGAGGCACTTGTGGTCGGTATATAAATGCACGAGGTTACCGAGTAGGTAGCACCTCCACATTTTTAGTGCGAGTACCACGGCAGTGAGTCCTAAGTCATGAGTCGGATAGTGTTACTCATGATTCCTATGTTGCCGTGATCCATACACGACCACACTTCGGTCTTGCATCAGCATACATCCTAGCCCAAAGCCGGATGCATCGCAGTACCCAGCGAACGGTCTTGTTGTGTTTGGCCGTGCCAAAACCGGTGCTGATGTTAAGTGTTTCACTAATGCCTTGAACGCTGCTTTACATGTTGGACTCCAAACTTATTTGGTAACCTTCTTCAGCAGCTATGTCCTAGGCTTGGCAATCTTCGAGGAGTTCGAAATGAATCTCCGATAATATCCCGCGAGTCCGAGGAATTTTCCCGTACCTCGTTAATAGACCGCGGGGACTTCCAATGCAGCACTGTGCAATATTACTCGGGTCTACAGCGATGCCCTTCGCTGAGATGATATGCCCGAGACAAAGTACTCGGGATATCTAGAATTTCGCACTTGCTGAATTTCACGTATAGCTCGTGATCTCGCAGCCGTTGCAAGTCTATACGCAGGTGCTTCTCAGGTGCTTCCTCCGACTTGGAATGAACCAGTAGGTCGTCGATGAAGACCATGACAAACCCATCCAGCTCCGGCATGAATACCGAGTTCATCAAGTGCATGAACTGAGCTGGAGTGTTGATAAGGCCAAGGATTATGACAGGCACTCATAAACTCCGTACCTCGTCAGAAAACTGTCTTCAGAATAGCCTCAGCCCTTATCTAAATCTGATGGTACCCTGATCTTAAGTCCATCTTGGAAAAGATCCTTGCTTTGACCAACTGATCAAACAATATGTCGATCTGTGGTAACGGGTACTTGTCCTTGATTGTCACAATGTTAAGCGGACGAAATTAACACTAAGCCGTAGTGTTTCATCCTTCTTGCTACTACACCGCGCAGAGCAACCCCAAGGTCATGAGGTTGGCCGTACAACTCATTTTCTCAGGAGTTCACTTAGTTGCTCCTTCAACCGTTCTCTTTGCTGTGAAGAACAGATTCTTCGGTCCTAACCCAGATTTTGATCCGTTTAGAAGCATTTTACTAACTCAAGTTGCATACCCAAGTTAAATTTAACTTCAATATCTTTCCAACGAGTACTCCTATGCCTCTAGATCATTTCTGAATCAAAAGTTATGATTTCGCAAAGTTGACAGACTTTCTGGATAAAATTTGCCAGCATCTCCTTTGTATGTGGCTGACTTTATCACAGTTGTATATGAAAATACAACAAGAATCTGAACAACCTTTGAACTACAACAATGTTGCATATCTCATAACCTTTCTAAAGGTGTATCACAGGCTCCTTAGGGATGTTTCTACAGCAAGTTATGGCTTAAAAACAGAAAGGTCCAGAGAGGTTTTTGCTACTGTCCTGGTTTTGAACAGTTTGCCTTCAACTGGACTTTTTGCCAACTTAAAGTGTGATTTTGCTCTGCAGGTCTTCAAAGGAGTTGTAGAGCACTTGAAAATCTTTCCAGAACTGTATCATACACCTTAATTGGTTACCTACTCAGAGTTATGCTCTGTAAAAGTCCAGCAAGAATTCCTGCTAGAAACAGAGCACTCTGTTTTTGAAATCTCTGAAGCCTAGTTATACTCTCATTTGAATCTTAGCTCAAAATAAGAGTTCAGTAACTAATATTTGTTTCAAACTTCCATTTTTAATTGAAAGTTAGCTCATGAGTCATTTCTTCATAGGGAAGAGGTTATTAAGTGTAGTACGGTGTCGATGCACCGTAAGAAACATGTCGGTACTACGTTGCCTCTCTAAAAGAAAATCCTAAACCGGATTATACCGGCATATCCGTTTTAATCAGTGGCACTAAGACGGTCACTCGCACACGTGTACTACACGGGATACGTATGTGGTTGGTACCTGCAGAAGAACACTCAATAGTGATGCACTCAAGGTTATTTCATTCCAGGCAGTTCCATATTAGAAAGTAAATACAAACGCCCGTATCATTGCCATACGGCCGTCCTTGAGTTAAGTCACGTCTCAAGGTACGTGATTGTGTTTCAACACCACACGACGGGGAACCCGAGTATTTCATGAACGCGTCGTCACGGTTGGGAATGTTATCAACCCAACAGATACCACCTACTGCCCTGCAGGGCACGCCGATGGCAAGCGCTGCGTATGTCCTCCTGGGCTATTTCCAGACGAACACACTTTCGTGTTACTGACCACGCGATGAGGTCTCCACTTACTTGCCTAATGCACGCTAGGGATCAGCATTTCATATGAACTCAGGAACATGAAGAGTCCAAGAGTTTCATATTGACGTCTCACACAAAGCTGTGAGACCTATCCCTGAACCACTTTCCTCGTCAGGGGAGCTAACCGAAATTGATCCGCTTTCGGTGGCGTTCCTTACCATGCTTACCTGAACGTAGGTGCGTCGCTACATAATTAAAATTTCAGAATTATAACAAGTATGTTAGTACTGCCACTTTAAGTAACTATACTACTATAGTCCTTATGTGGGCCTAATATCGTTTCCTCACCGTATCCTAAGTTTTTGTCGTAATACGATCCTTATTCCGTGTGCTATTACCAATGCGGCTCTGATACCACGCTGTGAGGACCCCGCCGTCCCGATCACTCACGGGGATGGGGCACCTCGCCCGGGAATCGCATTGGGTGGTGCCGTGCGATGCGGCACCCAACAACACACATAATAAATCATCATATTACATAAAACAAGCGGAAGCTTACAAAGTGTTGATTTTACAAATACTTCTCGAAAATATGCTACAGCAGAAGACTATTACAACTCACGTCTCATACCTATGCTAAGCAACAGAGAAGGTGTCCAGCCCGCAGACCCTTCTTGCTAGCACCACTGTCATGATAGCAGCGGCAGGGGTTGCCATGAGTTCACCACTCGGGGAGTTCCGAGTCTCATTGGGCACCCGTACATATCAGCCTACAGTTATTACCTGCAAAACAACTTATGCAGTATCTGTGAGCACGAAGCTCAGCAAGACTGACCCGTCACCTTAGTCATGAAACTCTACATGATGAAAATAGAGGGCTGATTATAGCAGTTTGCACAAACGGTGTGCTTGAGCTAAAGGAGAGTCCTTACTTCCAGTTTTAATCAACTTTTATAGACATCGCGCAACTTACATCGAGACTCCACAATCAAACAAGAAACGCTTTATCTCGATGTCACTTGCCCGAGGTGAAAGTAACTTTAGTGAACTACCCTAGACTCATACAGACCTTGCGCCATCAACGTCGAGACTCCACAATCAAACAAGAAACGCTTTGCCTCGACGCTACTAGCCCAAGGTGGAAAATAAATTTAGTGAAAGTGTTGATCATTCCTCATCTCCATTATGAGGATTACTCACGAAGCATTATTAACTTTTCCCAGTTTATTACTACGTAACGACGCAGAGAACAAGTATGCTCGGTCCATTCCGCGAGCGACGGTGATTGCAATAAAAAACCACCCGGCTGACACGACACGTACGCCCGTACTCGACGTTGCATACAGCAACCGTCACTAACGTCGTGCGTGGCAACCTTTCACACGACACCCAAATGTCGAACCGGTCCCACCGACTGGGATTAAGTCTCTCTACGGCAAACCCTCGTAGAGCCGACTTCTCTATCCTTTCAGCATCGCCATCAAACGGTGAGGTATGCCTCGACACCCAGGTTAACATATTACATTGGTTTCCTAGATCCCATATAGCCAGTATGCATCCGGTACACAACTCAAACTTGTCCAACGGGCCGCACACGAGAACGGGCCTTAATCGACTCAGACATAGACTAGGTTCACAGGACCACGTCCTTGACCCTTCCATCCGCTGCCCGGTCTCCATTCCCAACTATGAGGATCAATTCCCAACTCTTCCGATTGATCCCCCTTAACCCCGTTTCACGAGTAGGAATCTGCCCACTCGAGTTATGCCTCTTTTAATCCACTTTTGTTGAGATTAGCAGTTATAATTAATTGATAACATATCCTATCCTACATTAAACTCCAGGGTTTTCTGGTTCATGCATTTGGAGTGTCATACCACCTAGACTTAATGCAATAAATAAAATGCTAGACGTATAAAGTGAATACAAATAAAAACTTGTAAGTTTTGATGCAAACCGGGGCTTGCCTTTGTTTTGCAGGGGCTAATATATATAACTCAGTTAGTAAAGATCACTTGAGGCTTGATCAACTGCTTTCCTCCTTCCTTGATTTCTACCCCGATGACTCCAACTCCTCCACCTAGATACTACACGTGATGAATATGCATATATGTTTAATTGTAAAACTTTGCTACAAGTTCTAACAACAAGTTTCAAAACTGGAACTCAGTTCAAGAATTTAAAATGACACTGGTGCTAAGGTTTTGGGTTTGGATCTAAGCACATGACTAGTGCTAAGTGGTTTCCCCCTCTTCTATATTGACACCTTAAGAGATTAAACAGAACAGGGGTGATCCAGAGCTCCAATGGAGCTGATAATTTTCATGTGAGTTCCTTGTCACAAGAAAACACTCCGGACCAAAAATTAGCACATTTTATTAAGTGGTTTGATCAGAATAATTTTCTAAGCAATTGAGCAAAGAAAAATAAATTCTGAGATCACACCCATGTTCATGCCAAACTTAGGGAACTAAAATTTCAATTATAGATCATAGAGTTTTCATGAATTTTCCTAGAATTTTTGGAGCTAAGATCTGCCCAGAACTGAATTTCCAAGTTTTGGAAATTATCTGAAATTGTTTCTGTATTCAATTGAACACAGCATCTTCAAAACTGAATTTCCCTGAACAAATCAACTCCAATTGAGATGAAACTTTTACAGGGGTTCACTAACACCCTAAAGACTATTCTGGTAAAATTTGAGGATTTTTGGATTAACCAAACTCCCTCTAAAATTCTTTTTCTGTGAAGCTTTAAAGAATTTTCCAGAATTAAATAATGGGTTTCATACAAATTGGGTTGTAGATTTAGACAGAGCTATTCAATAGGAATCCAACCCAATTTGAATCACTAAATTTGGGGCTTCCTAGCAAGAGTTATGAGGTTCTAAAGTTTGGGGAAAATCTGAATTTGAATTCTGCTCTATTTTCTAATTTTCAGAGACATAGGAAATTAACACCACATTTGGCCAAGCAAATGAGGTCCAATGCTTCTGAAAATTTTACTGGAGTTCAGGAATTTTCGGAGGAATCTCCTGCCCAAATTTGGTAATTTTCCAATACACAGAGCTCCTGGAAAAATTCCTACAAGATTTTCCTTATATGAATTAATGAGCCAAAACCAGGGATTTTCATAAATATTGGGCTGTACCCATGGATAGTACTCTCATATAGGAATCCAACAAAATTTGTTTCACAATTTTTGGATTCTCCTACACCAAGTTGTGGCTATTTAAACTTTCAACTGAATTCTGAAAAACAGATAAAAGTTCAAATGCCTGCTGCTGGGCCCAGGCCATGTGTCACCCTATGAGACAAAACAACACAGGGCCACACAGTCCCAGCCACGCAGTCACACCGGATCAAATAGCCACAGAGGATCGGCTTTAAACCTTTTCCCTCACTGACCGCTGGGACCCGGTGCCCTTCTTCAACCTCCCGACACCCCTCGCGCGCGCGCGCTGCCAGGTCGCCGGAGCTCGCCGGGACAGCTCTCCCGACTCTTGCCCGAGACCCTTTTCGCCGCCAGGGCCTAACTTCACGTGCTGATTAACTTGGTGGAGCTTCCCCGAGCCAGCAAGGTCCCCAACCTCCGTTGCGACGGCACAGCGGCTCGGCTCACCTCCGGTGGCGTCGGCCAGCTAACCTAGTCCGCCAAACGCCCAGGGAAACGGTGCTACAGCACCATTGAACCATGAGGAAGCCCGACAGGACTTCAAAACCGCTCGGGACCGGCGGCTGATGGGGTTTCACCGTGCACCCGAGACTTCTTTCACGCTGGAGCTCGGAAAATCTAGAATTCGTGCGGTCTACGTGTGTTTTTCCAGCTAGGGTTGTGAAGAACAAACGATCGCCGACTACTGGCGGTCCTGTGTGCAAGAATTGACGAGCTAATAACAAAGGTAGAGGTAGAATTTGATGTTACCATGTCGGGAGGTCAGTTCGTGCCCGCCGGGGAATTTTCTTCAAATTCGCGTTCGGTAGATCACGTCACAGCTTGAGCTTCGGATATGAGCGTCAGAGGGTCTCAGTGCGTCTGAGGGTACTCTTGCTCGGGCCTGAGACGCTCTCGGTAGGGCTGTCCACGTGAGACCGGCTTGTGTTCATCGACGTTCAACACGGGAGCAGCGATATTTTGCCAGTTTTCGGTAGAAACGAGCATGGGGCCGTGGGGAGAAACTGCTAGCGATCTAGAGCATGCTTGGACAAAGCTTTTTGCTGTGGAGCTCACGACCCAATGGCAACCGGCGGGTGGTGTGCGATCGGGAGAACCGAGCGGGCGCCGTTGCTTGCGGGAGGGCGAAAGAACAGAGCGATAGGAGCTACGGTGAAGAGGAGAACTGGTGTTGTGCCACCCGCGTGAGAGATAAGGGCGAGGTGAGCCTCGGGACGGAAGGAGCTGGCATCGGTGACCGTGGCCCGAGCTGCTCAGTGTCGCCCGGGAGGAATTGCCTCGGTGGAGTGAAAGACATAGAGGAGACTTAGTGTGTAAGTCTAAATATCACTATGACATGTGGGTCCCACTGCCCCCCCTTATCCCCTCTCAACAGCTCTCAAATATCTCCACAGTTTGCAAATGATCCATCCAAATGTTTGAAGTTGCATTTGGAGAGTTGGGCAAATTTCATCCAAATTCAAATGTGTATTTGAATTCTTTGCACATTTAAATCCTTTTGGGAGAAATGGATAGCAAATCTTTTCAAAAATTGATGAAACTTTGCCTATCCCTAATTTGGACCTAAGGAATCCAAATGTGAACTCTGATCATTGATTTGGCTGCTGCAAATGAGGTTTTTAATACAACAGTTTGAAAACCCTTATGTTACTCTCATTTGCATTTTTGTTTGGAACAATTTGTTCTCAAAAACAAACTTTAGCTTCCTCACACATATGGGGACTTCCCACCTTAGTTTTAGATCCCTCTTGGGTTCCAAGTCTTCAAATAATTATTTGAACTTGTGTGAAGAAAGCTCTCATGTGTATTATCACATGGGGAAAAAGTTTTAACAAGTCCCATTTTCCATACATGTGAAACCAACTTTGTGCAAACAAGAGTTTCTTTGTATGCATATTTTGGGACCTTTACAGAAAGGCCAATGTAGTAGCTGATGTGTTGAGCCCAAAGGGAGCATGTCACCAACACACGGTTCGGGAGCTACCGCCTGAGCTGTGCAAGGAGTTCGAACGGTTACATCTCGGGTTCTTGAACGTGGAAGTGATAGAACTCAACTCTTCGCTTGAACAAGAGATACGAGATGGCCAAGCAACGGATGAGGAAATCAAGGAAAGAATCCTACAAGGCATAGAAAAGGATTTCAAGGAAGACGAGAAGGGCAAGCTTTGGTTAGGGAAAAGGATTTGTGTGCCTAACGTGAAGCATATCCGCAACACGATATTAAAGGAGGCACATGACTCACCTTATTCCATACATCCCGGCTGTACAAAGATGTACAAGGACCTGAAAACTTGCTATTGGTGCGATGGTATGAAAATTGACATAGCTGAATATGTTGCCTTATGCGACATGTGCCAACGGGTGGAGGCCAAACATCAAAGACCCGCTGGACTGTTGCAGCCATTGAAAGTACCCGAGTGGAAGTGGGAAGACATCAGCATGGATTTCATTGTCGGATTGCCACGTACTCGCTCTGGTTATGACTCCATTTGGGTTATTGTGGACCGATTGACAAAAACAGCCTATTTCCTTCCTGTTAGAACCACGTACGGCGTCGCAGAACTAGCCGAGCTGTACATGGAGCAAATCATGTGTCACCATGGAGTTCCGAAGAGGTTAGTTTCAGATCGGGGTTCTCAATTTACCTCTAGGTTCTGGAAGAAGCTGCATGAAGCCATGGGTACACGACTGAATTTCAGCTCCGCTTATGACCTGCAAACTGACGGGCAAACTGAGAGGACAAATCAAATTTTGGAAGAGATGTTGAGAGCTTGTGCCTTGAAACATGGGCGTAGTTGGGATAGGAGCTTGCCATATGCTGAATTCTCATACAACAACAGCTATCAAGTCAGCTTGAAGATGTCACCTTTCGAAACATTGTATGGTAGATGGTGTAGAACGCCGCTGTTCTGGAACGAGACCGGAGAGAGCCAAGTGTTTGGACCCAAAGTGCTGCAAGACGCTGAAAAGCAAGTCCAAACGATACGAGAAAATTTGAAGGCTGCTCAGTCAAGACAAAAAGGTTATGCGGACAATAGGCGAAGAAGGTTGACCTTCGAAGTAGGAAACTTCGTGTACCTAAAGGTATCACCTATCCGAGGCCAACGACGGTTCAACTTAAGGGCAAATAAGCACCTCACTACATCGGGCCATTTAAGATTTTGGGCAAGCGAGGAGAGGTAACCTATCAACTAGAGCTTCCAATGCACCTCTCTGACGTGCACGACGTGTTTCACGTGTCCCAACCCAAGAAGTGCTTAATAGTACCAGAAGAACAAGTACCGATAGATGAGCTCGAGCTTCAAGAGGATCTGAACTACGCAGAACACCCTGTCCAAATTTTGGACGTGAAGGAAAGGGTCACGAGGAACAAAGTGATCCATTGGTGCAAGGTACAGTGGAGCCACACACGGAAGCCGAAACTACATGGGAGCGTGAGGAAGACCTCAAGGCAGAGTTCCCTCATCTATTCTCTACTCTATCGAATCTCGAGGGCGAGATTCAGTTTAAGGGGGTAGGTTTGTAACACCCTCAAATTCACTTCCATGCATGCATACATTTTTCATATAGAGAAACATTATAAAAGAAGTAGAAATGGAGAAAGAATCATAAAAATGGTGTGGAATGGGAAAAAGATAGCTGAAATGAGCAAATTCCAATTTGCCGAAAGGCGCTGTCGACACTTTCACCGCCCCGCTGGACGTGTGGCGCCCACGGAGCTCATCCCTGCAGAGGGGGTGAGGTCCGGCACCGCGGGACACGTGGCGCCCGCGGAGCTCATACCTGCGGAGGGGGTAAGGTCCGGCACCGCGGGACACGTGGCGCCCACGGAGTTCATCCCTGTGGAGGGGGTGAGGTCCGGCACCGCGAGACACGTGTCACCCTCGGAGCTCGCCTCTAAGGAGAGGGGAGGTCGGCACCGCTTGACACGTGTCGCCCTCGGAGCTCGCCTCCGAGGAGAAGGGAGGCCCGGCCCCGATTGGACACGTGGCGCCCTCGGAGGTCTCCTCTGAGGGGAAGGGAGGCCCGGCCCCGATTGGACACGTGGCGCCCTCGGAGCTCGCCTCTGAAGGGAAGGGAGGCCCGGCCCCAATGGACACGTGGCGCCCTCGGAGCTTGCCTCTGAAGAGAAGGGTGTCCCAGCCCCGCTGGACACGTGGCGCCCCCGGAGCTCGCCCCTGCAGAGCGGGCGAGGCCCGGCTCTGCTGGCCACGTGGCAGGCCCGGAGCTCGCCTCTGAGGAGAGGGAAGACCCGGCCCCGCTTGGACGTGGCGCTTTCGGAGCTCACCCCTGCGGAGTGGACGTGGCGCTTTCAGAGCTCACCCCTGCAGGGGGGGGCGAGGCCCTTAGGTGGTTTTTCTCCTGTTCGCGGGATACCCGGTACTGAGGGTACCGACACGATTTATCCAAATTTACCTCACATTGCTGCCACGCCTAACTGAAAAGATAAATTTGTTGAGATCCAAAATTGAGTTGGACTCTTATTTGAGCTCCAATTGGAGTATGACTCCTCTTTTTCCTTTTATAAATAGAACTCAAAACCTCCTCCTTGGCCGCAACCCCTTTTCTTTTTCCCCAAGTCGGTGACTTGGAGGTCCTAGCCCCCAACTCGCCGAGTTGGACAAACCCCCCCCCCTCGCCAGAGTTCAGTCGCTGGTGAGCCCCCGCTGCGGCCGTTGCTAGAAGGAAGGCCATGCCACAAAAAAGAAGTGAGGTAGGTCATCGTTATCCATCTTACGATGTTGTCGCTGTTGCTACACATCCGTTTTCTTCTCCCCTTCGAGTAGAAACTTTTACGTGTGGACAGACCATGTTTTGATCGGTTTCTGATGGTGGAATTGATCTAGATCTTGAGTCAAGATCATCACCACGTCCACACTTGATTCTTACACCCTTGTTATCATAAAACCCCATGAAAGCCCATTAAAACATGCAAGAACACGTACAAACTGGCTTAATAAAATAACACCATAAGATTTGCATCCATCTACCCCATTGCATCTTGAGTAAAGCTTGTGCATGATGTTTGATTGCTGTAAATTTTGTATGTGCATGATCGTGAGTAGAAGTACAAGCTCAGGAAGCCATCTAAAGAACTACAGCACCAAGACTTCGAGACGCTTGAGCAAAGAGCCATGGGAGCAAGGCAAGTGCCCCTTGACCATATTGATCCCATGTTTTGAAACTGTTTTGTTTGCGAAAACATGTACGCTTGAGTCAACTTGATGGGACACCCTTTTATAGGAGTTTACTAGTTTTGTTAACCATCCTTGTCGACGGGAAAGTTGATGAGTCGGGTATGGTCGTTTTTCCTTTTTGCTTCGCTCAATCTACGGGATACAGGAAGCTGAATTAAAACATGGTTAGCTACTGCATTCATATGAATAATAATAATGAGAACTTGATGATGATAATGAGCATGGAATCGGGGTGATCTAGGCAAGCTTGGTTCGTGGATGTTGCTGAATGAGATGGTGGTTTACTTGCTGTATATCTAAGGACCGGTTCATGCCGGCACATGCCAGGAAAACAGTGCCACCACAAGGCCAAATATGGGTGCGGCTTAGCTGACTAATTAGGTGTGTTGCTAGATTGTTATGGACCGTGGAAGGTGCGAGGAATGGGAGTCGAGAGAGGACTTCCCTGGGAACTGCATGGCATAAGAGGGGGCCCGTGGGTGGGAGAATGGTGATTCGAGCCTGCTGGTGAAATCTTAGTGAGTCCATACATCTAGTAGCCCCTTTGGAAAGGCTATTTGATCTCTTGGCCATACACCGACGGTTGTGTACTGGTATAATGGAGGTTCTGTAGTCGCCGACGGGTGACAAAATCACAAACTTGTGGGTAAAGTGGTGCCACCTCTGCAGAGTGTAAAACTATCATGATTGCCGTGCTTACAGTCAGAAGCGCCTGGCCAACTCACATGATTAGAGGGAAAACTTGGGATGGATGTTGGGTATGGTTACGGTATGGTCATTGGGATTGGTTTCGGGACTGTTGCGTCTTGACAATGAGTTGGTTTGGTGATATGAATATGAGATGGCTATTGATATTATGAGCATGAGATGAAGTTGAGAAAGATTAATGGCTGGTTGAGACATGATAAGTGGTGAACTATGATGAAGGTATGTTGCTGTTATAACGTGGTTATGTTGGGATAAAATTCACCTAGAAATAGTTGCTGTTTTTATCATGTTTGTGAAAAAAATTGCTTGCTGCAATAAGCCTTTTTATTCCATACCTTGTTGTAAGCTACATGTCATACTCTTTCCGCACTTGCTGAGTACGTCATGTAATCACCCTTGCATTATCACATAAATATCAGCAACAGGAGAAGAGTACTTTGAGGATCATGTGGAGTACTAGGCATGCGGACTACCGTCAACATGACTGTGGAGTTGAAGATGGAGCCGCTGCTGTTTAGTTATTTCCGCTGTCGTTTAGAGACTTCCGCTGCAAGAATAAGATAGACAATCATGAGTGAGACAATTAGTCGATGTAATAAAGTACTTAAACACTATTTATTCGTGGTTATATTCTGAATTATGTTTGTGGATTGCATGTGTATGTGTGATGAGCATCCTGGGCACACATATTCATTAGCTCGGTTCTGTTTATGGGACCAAGTGCCACATGGATGAAACCCAAATGCATAACCAGATCATTCCAACAAGAGTGAGGGTAGTGTCTAAGTCCTCGAGTAGTGTATGCTCTGCTTAATATGTATAGACTTCAGTACAAGTCGAGTAGTTGGAATCTACTCGCGAGTATAGGCTTTGAGACACACAGGATTGGTTCGAGTGATGTGAGATCACTTTAGTAAGAAAATGAGACTAGGCAGGGGCTAGGGCGCAGCAAGAGAAAGTCTTGTGGGCGCAGCCCTGTCCATGTTGATTGAGGACCGATCAGTGTGTGGCCCGCGCTGATCATGTTTGAACGTACCGATAAACCGATGTAACCTATACCTCCGGGTGTTGAGGCATAACGCACTGATTTATAGGTGTAGGTTGAGGGCAGCAAGGTGGAAATCCACTAACGGGCATAGAAAGATGCTCTGTGTAGGGAACCTCCTGTCCGCTTGGGTGTGACTGGTTCGATGTTTGGGCTGTTTGGTGAAAGGTTGCCCCGTACGACATCGAGTGAGCGTGCTGTGCAGCTCCACGGGTGGGCATACGTGACGTGCTCTTCGGGTATCCCTGCAGGTGTATATCGAGTCGATTCGCCGTCCCTCACGGTGATGAGTACCACTTGGTCACTGAGTCGTGACGTAGTTTAATATATGAAATGTTATGATTCAATATTGCTGTTCTGAATAAATTGTATGGTTACATTTGAGCCACCAAATATTGCTCACTAAATTTCAGATTTCATGAACTGTTAACTTGTGGCTAAAAGATGAATTAAGGATGAACTTGTAGGCGTGTCCTTTGCTGCAATGTGCCATCCTATGTTTGTTATGACCTGCATATAGAGTTTCACGTGTCAGTGAGTCGGTTAAGCCTTGCTGAGCCATCGTGCTCACAGTTGCTGCTATGAGTGTTTGCAGGTGAGAATTACCCCACGGACTCGGGGTACGAGTCCACCGGCGAGGGCTACCCTCCATCGGGGACCACGGCTGAGTGGGAACTGTACACGCCGCACTGAGCTGAGGAGTGGAGCTAGTGTGAGTTGTCCATAGGGCTGGACAACCAACTTTTGCTAGTTAGGTGGGTGTGAGATGTAAAAATTTAGCTTCCGCAGTTGTAGACTCTGTATCTAGATGTAATCTGAAGGCTTGTACTACTTTGTACATATTCAGTTTGTTTTTCTATGTAATACAATGTTTTCCTTATGATGTGTGCCGTCAAGTGTCGCGTCGTGTGGCACCACCCTCTAAGATCCTGGGCGAATGGATTCCGGTCCGTCTGAGGCTGGTATCAGAGCTGCTTAGGGGATAGCACACTAATTAAGGATTGTATTACGGGAAAACTTTGGAGTACGGTGAGGATTCGCTAGTATTCCCAAGTAAGGATTATATTAGTATAGTTACTTAAAGTGGCATGAGTAACATATGTGTTATAATTCTAAATTTTAATTATGTAACGACGCACCTACGCTCAGGTAAAAATGGTAAGGAACGCCACCGAAAGCGGTTCAATTTCAGTTAGCTCCCCTGACGAGGAATGTGGTTCAGGGATAGGTCTCACAGCTTATTGTGAGATGTCAATATGAAACTCTTGAACTCTTCATGTTCCTGAGTTCATATGAAAAACTGGTCCCTAGCGTGCATTAGGCAAAAAAGTGGAGACCTCATCGTGTGGTTGGTAACACGATAGTGTGTTCTTCTAGAAATAGCCTAGGAGGACATACGCAGCGCTTGCCATCGGCGTTCCCTGCAGGGCAGTAGGTGGTATCTGTTGGTTTGATAAAATTCCCAACCATGACGACCCATTCGCGCTCTACTAGGGTTCCCTGTCATGTGGTGTGAAAACACGATCACGAACCTTGAGACGTGGCTTAACTCAAGGACGGCCGTATGACAATGATACGGGTGTATGTAATTACTTTCAAATATGGACCTGCCTGAAATGAAAACAACCTTTGATTGCATCGCTATTGAATGTTCTTCTCCAGGTACTAACCATGTATGTATCCTGTGTACTACACGTGTGCAAGAGACCGTTTAGTGCCACAGTTGAGACATATATGCCAGTATAATCCGGCTAGGATTTTCCTTTTTGTGAGGAACGTAGTACCGACATATAATAGGAATTTGCATTAAAGATAATGGTAACAAGGAACAAAAATAACCAAGTTTCAATATTTAGGACCCTGTGAAGTAGAAAAATTCAATAGTGGATTGGTTTAGCTCAAACGGATTGAAAAACAGAGTGCTCTGTTTTGGCAGCAAGGTTGCTGAACTTTAACAGAGCATAACTCACAGGTTACTTAGCCAATGGGGGTGTGGGATATAGTTCTGCAAAGGAGTTTAAGTTCTCTACAACTTTGTTGTTGACTTCCAGAGCATAATCACACCATAAACTGGTTGAAATTCCAGATGATGGTAAACTGTCCAGAACCAGGACAGATTCAAAAACTCTCTGGACTGTTCTGTTTTTCTAGTATAACTTCCTGTAGAAAAATCTAAAATTTTCATATGATACATTTTTGGAAAGGATAGGAGATATGTTACATCTTTGTAATTCAAAGTTTCTGCAATTGCAGCAAGGAATTCAGTGGAATTTAGAGTTAAAAACAGCAACTTCCAAAGGAGGTGCTGTTCAAATTCTTCCAGAAATGCTGTTGACATTGAATTATCATAACTTTTTAACCAGAGCAAATCTGAGGGCAAATAAATACTTGTTGGAAATCTACTGAAGTTAACTTTAACTTTGGTATTCAACTTGAGTCATGAAAATGCCCATTACCAGATCAAAATCTCGGATATGTAGAAACTGGTCATTCTGGGCAGAGGGATGGACAGTTGAACTCATTCGAGAGATTGTTGTTCCCTAGGGGGTTTGATTACTTCCAATGGGGTAGAACATACTCATGAGTTTTTATCTTCAACTAGTGAAAGATTTGAGTATATTTCCTACTCAAGTTTCTTTTGCTAGAGACCATGGTTGTGTCGTATTGAAGATAAAGGGTATATACGTGATGACAAAGCGATATTAACGTCTCGTAGTGACCAAATCTAGTTGAGATGAACTTCCAAAGAGGAAGTCCATCAAGTTGGATTTAACTAGTTTGTATTTGGTCTGGCAATGGTGTAGCTTGTGCAAAGTTATTACATTATCTATATACGAGATGTATCGCATGTTTACTGTCATTATGTCTTTACGCCTATTTTATTGTACTGCATGAAGTATGTTGTGGGACTGATTTTATTATCGTATGGTTGCAGATGGTTCGTACTTCGGACACGCATGAGGTAGGTGGCTCTAGTCAGCAAGGGGGGAGGACTCCCAGCCACATGCCTACGACAGTACCCCGCAGCAACAACCACCAGCGCCACCTCCGCTTACACTAGCATATGTGATCGTGGCGCTGGTGGGCAATCGTCAGGAGCAGACCGACCTTCTCCGCACGATCGTGCAGAATACGTCCCAGGCGGGGGGCATCAAGAGAGGGGGCCTCGTGAGCCCCACACTATGACGTACTCGGATTTCATTGTGAGGGCCCCGGTCCCGATCACGGGGCCGTGCCGCTCGCCCGGGAATCGCATTGGGTGGTGCCGTGCGATGCGGCACCCAACAGCACACATAATAAAGCATCATATTACATAAATCATGCGGAAGCTTACAAAGTGTAATTTTTTACAAATACTTCTCAAAATAATCTACAGCGGAAGACTATTACAACTCACGTCTCATACCTATGCTAAGCGACAGAGAAGGTGTCCAGCCCGCGAACCCTTGTCGCTAGCAACACTATCACAATAGTAGGGGTTGCCATGAGTTCACCACTCGGAGAGTTCCGAGTCTCATCGGACACCCGTACATATCAGCATACAGTTATTACCTGCAAAATAACTTATGCAGTATCCGTGAGCACGAAGCTCAGCAAGACTTAACCGTCACACTAGTCATGAAACTCTACATGCTAAAAAATAGAGGGCTGAATATAGAAGTTTGCACAAACGATGCTCTTGAGCTAAAGGAGAGTCCTTACTTCCAGTTTCAAGCAACTTTTATAGCCCTCGCGCAATTTACATCGAGACTCCACAATCAAACAAGAAACGCTTTATCTCGATGTCACTTGCCCGAGGTGAAAGTAACTATAGTGAGCTACCCTAGACTCATACCGAATTTGCGCCATTAACGTCGAGACTCCACAACCAAACAAGAAACGCTTTGCCTCGACGCTACTAGCCCATGAAAAATAAATTTAGTGAAAGTGTTGATCATTCCTCATCTCCATTATGAGGATTACACTCAAAGCATATTAAATGTTTTCCCAGTTTATTACTACGTCACGACTCAGTGTACAAGTATGCTCACTACCGCGAGCGATGGTGATTGCAATCGAAAACACCCGGATGGCACGACACATACGCCCGTACTCGACGTTGCACACAAAAACCATCACTGACGTCGTATGTGCCAACCTTTCACACGACACCCAAATGTCGAACCGGTCCCACCGACTGGGATTAAGTCTCACTACGGCAAACCCTCGTAGAGCCGACTTCTCTATCCTTTCAGCATCTGCATCAGACGGTGAGGTATGCCTCGACACCCAGGTTAACATGTTACATCGGTTTCCTGGGTCCCATATAGCCAGTATGCATCTGGTACACAACTCAAACTTGTCCAGCGGGGCCGCACACGAGAGCGGGCCTTAATCGACTCAGACATAGACTAGGTTCACAGGACCACATACTTGAGCCTTCCATCCACTGCCCGGTCTCCATTCCCAACTATGAGGATCAATTACCCAACTCTTCTGATTGATCCCCCTTAATCCCGGTTCACGAGTAGGAAACTGCCCACTCGAGTTTTTGCTTCTTTTAATCCACTTTAGTTAACTTGAGATCAGCAGTTATAATCAATTGATAACCTATTCTACATTATACTCCAGGGTTTTCTGGGTTATGCATTTGGAGTGTCATACCTCCTAGACTTAATGCAATAAACAAAATGCTAGACATTATAAAGTGAATACAAATAAAAACTCGTAAATTTATATGCAAACTGGGGCTTGCCTTTGTTTTGCAGGGGGCTTATATATATGAAGTTCAGTTAGTGAAGATCACTTGGCTTGATCAAGTGCTTTCCTCCTTCCTTGATTTCCACTCCAATGACTTCAAGTACTTCACGTAGATGCTACACGTTATGAATATGCATATGGATTTAATTGTAAAGATTTTACTAACAAGTTCTAATGACAAGTTTAAAATCTGGAACTCTGTTTAAGAATTTAAAATGACACTGGTGCTAGTGGTTTGGGTTTGGTATTAAGCACTATGCTCAAGTGATAAGTACATTTTCTCACTTGTGTGTTACTCCTCTAAATAGGTTGAACAGAACAGTGATCATCCAAAGCTCCAATGGAGCTGAAAATTTCTTGTGAGTTTCTTGTCACAAGAGAGTAGTTTGGACCAAAATTTAGGTTTTTCAATGAGTAGATCACTCAGAACAATTAATTCTGAATAAACCTGCACCTTCATGCAAATTCAAGTGAACTACAATTTCAAACATAGCTCACAGAACATGCATGAATTTTCCTACGACTTTTGGAGCTAAGACTTACCCAGAACTGAATTTCCAAGTTTTGGAAATTCTCTGAAAATGTTTCGGTATTCAATTGAACACAACAACTTCAAATCTGAATTGCCCTACTCAAATCAACTCCAAATGAGCTGAAATTTCTACAGGGGTTCACTAACATCCTAAGGATTCTGGCAAAATTTAAGGATTTTTGGATAAACCAAACTCCCTCTAAAATTCTTTTTCTGAAAAGATTTAAAGAATTTTCCAGAATTAAATAATGAGTTTAATACAAATTGGGTTGAATATTTGGATAGAGTTTTCCAACCTGAATCAAACCCAATTTGAATTAATAAATTTGGATCTTCCTATCAAAAGTTATGAGGTTCTAAAGTTTGGGGAAATTCTGGAATTCGAATTAACCCGGGAAAAGTTCAAATCTCTGACAGCGGGTCCGGCCAACACGTGTCAGCTCCTCGGCAAAACCACATGGGGCCACAGGGCTATTTCCCGCACTGTCAAGACGATCCCGTGCAACAGAAGATCCCACCCCTATTCACTGGGCGACTGACGTGCGGGCCCGGCCTCCTCGTCTTCTACCTGTCGCTCCCTCGCCCGCGCGCCGCCGGGCTCGCCGGAGCTGCGCTGATCTTCGCCGTCCGGCCAGCTCCCGCGCTCTCCCTCGCTGCTAGGGCCTAATTCCACACGCTGAACATGATGGGACCACTTCCCCCGACCGGCGGTGGCCCTAACATAGCCGGCGACGGTGCGGCGGTTCGGTACCATTTCGGCGACGTCGCCCGGCCAACCTAGCCCGCCAAAGCATCGGTGAAATGGCGCTACAGCACTGGTGGATGCTAGGGAAGATCGTCCTGGTGGTGAAACTGCCCGGAGATGGCTCTAACATAGCTCTCATCGTGAGCCCGATCCTCCCCACCATAGCCGTCATCGGGAAAATTGTCAAATACGCCGGCTACAACCGTGATCAAGCTAGGGTTGAGAAGAAAACTTGGGTGCCGTCAAGTCTAGCTCCTATGAGTGCAACATAGTGGGCTCTAAGCAGATAGGGATCGAGAATTTGAAGATTTTTTACCCGAGGGTGGTTTTGCACTGGCCGGGAGAAAACCGTGAAATACTCTGGAGACGATCAATCACTTGGCCCAAGCTTTGGGGTTGAGCAGCATGGAGTCTTGGCGCGTCCAAAACCACTCTTGCTCAGCCGTGAAAAGCTCTCTGCCGAGCTGTCCACGAGAGCACCTCCACTCGGCTTCTTTCGATCGCCGCGAAAACACGAAGCTTCCGGGTGGTGGTGGCTTACACCGCGTGAGGATGGTGCGAGGAGGTCGTCGGATGCCCCGTGGTGCTGTTTAGATGGGTTGCCAAGGTTTGCACGCGAGAGGAGCCAGTTGCCGAATGATTAAGCAACGGCGGCAGCTGCTCTGTTCTTTAGCCCACGCGAGACAGAGAACGAAGGCGGTTCTCGGTGTTGTAGCAAAACTGAGCACGACGGGGAGTAATACCAGAGCACGAGTAGCTCGCCAGCATGAGGAAACCGACCCCGGAAGTGCTGCGGTGGGTGTCTCGGTGGCGCCCGTGGAGTCCTCGGTCTACCCGACTGAAACAACTAATCTCAATTTCAGATATTTGGCACACTGACTAGTGGGTCCAACTCTCCCTCTTATCCTCTCAAAAGATCTCCAAAATTTTGCAATTGACCAATTCAAATGGTTGGAGTTGAAAACTGAGCTGCATTTGGATATTTGAGCAAATTTCATCCAAATTTAATTGTGTATTTGAATTCTTTCACATTTAAATCCTTTTTGGAAAAATGGATAGCAAACCTTTTCAAAAATTAATGAAACTTTGCCTACCCACTCATTTGGACCTAAGGAATCCAAATATGCAAATTTGATTCTGGTGTTAGCTGCTGCAAACAAGAGTTTGAACACAACAGTTTGAATTACCATTTGTCCTCCCTAATTTGAAGTTTGGTTTGATCCTTCAGTTCAAAATCTGATTTTTAAACCCTTCCTTTGCACTTGAGTACTTCAATTCTGTGGGTTTAATCCACCTAGGGTCCAAACATGCAAGTAACCCTAAGTTGGTTTTAGAAGACTCTCTCTCATGTGTTATCATATGTGTAAAAAGTTTAAACCAGCCCCCTTTTTCATACACATGACGCCAACATTTGTGCAAACTCAAGTTTCTTTGTATTCCTGCTTTTGGGACCTTTACATTCCTCCCTACTTAAAAGGGAATCTCGTCGCGAGATTACAAAAGAAAGATGAGGCGGAAAGTAATTACAACGTCTATGACAAAAGTTCCGGATAGTTCTTGTGGATGTAATGTTCACTCTCCCAAGTCGAATCTTCTGGTGTATGATTACTCCACAGGACTTTGCAAAATTTCAAAGTCCGATTTCGAGTGATCCGGGTCTTCTCGTTGATAATCTTGATGGGCTACTCGGCGTAGGTGAGATCCGGTTGTAATATCTCCATGTCTCTCGAAAGAATCTCTGTCGGCTTCTTCAAACACCTTCTCAAGTGTGACGCCCTTGTTTCCCACCTCTGACCTTCCGCTATGACCAGTCCACTAAGTCAGGTATCTCAGGTTTGGGTAGGTAGGCTCTTTCCTTAATAAAATGCACTTAAATAAGTGAATCCGAAAAGACCAAGACTTGAATGAAGCCCATTTCCCAGGCTCAATTCTGTGGGAGAACCACGGAATCGAGAACTAATGCATATGTGTGCCCAGGATGTTCATCACACATACACATACGTTCCACAAACTGAATTCAGATATATATAACCACGAATAACAGAGTTTATTACAACGTCTCATGAGTCTTGGACTCATGCTTACAGCGGAAGTCTTATTTCTATGCAGCGGAAACCTCTACTTTATTTCGGAAGCAAAACTACTGCGGAAGCAAAACTAAGCAGAAGTGGCTCCATCTCTACTCCCTCCACAGGCAAAGTTGAGAATAGATCACACGCCATAATGCTCCACTTGATCTTCATAGTAGGCTTCTCCTGCTGCTGAGGATGAAGTAATAATGCAAGGTTGAGTACAATGATGTACTCAGCAAGTGCGGGAAAACACATGATATGCAGCTCATAAACAAGGTAGGCATAAAAGGCTTATTTGCAGAAAAGCAGATTTGTAAAATTATGATAAACAGCAACTTAACTTTAGATGTAATCCCAGCATATATTAAATTACCAACATACCTCCATCACTTCCCGTGTTCCATCCGAACATTAATCAATCCTTTATTCATACTCACGAATACCTCCTCGTATTCGCTACCATCTTATCTCACAAGTAATCCTCGTCTCACACCGAGACCAATCTCATGTCTTGACCCAACAGTCATGCAAACATCTCATCATCCAGACTCAACAGTTCCAAACCAATAACCATAACCAAGAACCTTCCCAATAACCATCCCGAAAACCATCCCAACTAATCATCCCAACTAATCATGGCAGTTTAGCCAGGTGCTCATGACCGTAAGCTCGGCTATCATGATAGTTTTAGTAACTCTGCAGAGTTTGCACCTCTTTACCCACAAGTTTGTGATTTCGTCACCCGTCGGTGACTGCAGAACCTCCATTATACCAGTACACAGCCGTCGGTGTATGGTCAAGAGATCACAAAATAGCCTTTACAAAGGGGTTACTAGATGTATGGACTTACTAAGGTTTCACCGGCAGGCTAGAATCTCCAATTCTCCCACCCACGGGCCCCCTCTTGTGCCATGCAGTTCCCAGGGCAGTCCTCACTTGACTCCCATTCCCCGCGCCTTCCACAGTCCATAATCACTCTAGTAACTTACCTAATTACTCAGCTAAGCCGCACCCATACTTGGCCTTGTGGTGGCACTGTTATCCTGGCATGTGCATGCATGAACCGGTCCTTAGATCTACAGCAAGTAAAACCACCATCTCATGCTACCTCATTGACAAACCCAGGCTTATCTAGATCTCCCTCCGATCCATGTTCATTAACATCATCAGTTTCTCATTATCATTACGAGTGCAGTTAGCTAAACACATCTATCTCGCTTCCCAATCCCATAGACTCAGCGAAGCATAAAGCAAAAAACATACCCGACTCATAAACTTCCCAGGCGACAAGGGTGGTTAAGTCAAAACTAGTAAACTCCTATAAAAGGGCTTCCCATCATGTTTGACTCAGCACACACACATTTTTGCAAAACAAAACAGTTTTATCCAAAACATAGGATCAATATGGTCAAGGGGCACTTGCCTTGTACTTGTGGTCCCGATTGTTCTTGATTCTCAAAACCTGGTTGATGTAGTTCGTCGTAGACAGCTTCCTGAACCTGTCCTGCTATGTAGGATTCACGTGCATACAAGATTCACAGCAATCAATATCATGCGCAAACCTTAAACTAGATGCGATGATGCACATGCATAATATCCTATGATTTTTATTAGATTGGTGTGCTCTTGCATGGCTTGCATGGCAGAGGTGTTTGGATTAAAGGTGGATGTGGCGATGATCTTGTCTTTAGATCAAACTGATCATCGAGTAATCTGCCCACGAGAAGGCTTCTGTTCGAAAGGAATTGAAGAACAGATGCAAGAGATGAACAATGATGTTGTAAGGTGGTATTGAAGTCCTACCTCACGCTCTTCTTGTCTTTGAGGTCCTCCTCAGACCGCTTGGTTCTTCTCCGATGATCTCCCTTGTTGCTCTTCGGCGATGTTTTGCTCGGCGAGTTAGGGCTAGGGCTCTAAGTCGTCGGCTTAGGAGTTGAAAGAGAAGTTTGTGGTTTCGTCCAGAGGTTTTGGGTTCTATTTATAATCGGGAAGAGAAGAGTCCTAATCTGATTGGATCCCGAATAAGAGTCTTATTCAGACCTTTTTGGATCCTAACGTCTTATCTTTAGTAACATCGTGGAAATTTAGATCGGTTTCTGTTTCGTACTGGTATCTTTACGCGTAAAAACCGCTCTAGACTCTTTACCTTCGTGGTGATGAGCTCCGGAGGCTCCACGTATCCTCACGGGGCTTGGTATCTACTTCTCCGCAGAGACGAGCTCCGGTTGGGCTACGTGTCAATCGACCGAGACCTCCCCCTCTTTTGGAGGTGAGCTCCGCGCACGCCACGTGTTGGCGCCGGTCTTCCCTCTCTTCCCTCCTCAGGAACATGCTCCGAGGTCGACACGTGTCTAGCAACGAAAGACCTCCCGGAGATAAGCTCCGGTGGCAACACGTGTTCGATAGATCCGGATTCCTCTGAGATGAGCCCTGAGATCGACACATATCCTGGCAACGGGTCCTCTGATTTCCACGAGGACTAGCTCCGAGGATGACACGTATCCTACGAAAAATGCCTTTGCTTCTTCCGCAGAGGCTAGCTCCGTGGGCAACACGTGTCCCACAGGGTCGAACCCTTTTTTCCAATTGCGGAGGTGACCCCCGAGCCTTCCACGTAGCCAGATTAGCGGCGAACCTCTCTTCACCTCGCGGGGGCGAGCTCCGAACACGCCACGTGGCCTGCTGGCTGCGGAGGTTGCCTTCGGTGCTCTCTGAGGGCTTTATTGGCTATCCTTTTGATATTTGTCATTGTTCCATCTTTTCTTAAAATGTTTTTCTTCTTCATAACACATGAACATATGCTGACACCTGAGATGAGGGTGTCACATCAAGTGTGATACATGGAAGATGTCTTGAATGCCTGATAAAGATGGCTGCAGTTTCAGACGGTAGGCTACCGGCCCACACCGTTTTGTAATAATAAACAGAGCCACAAAGCGAGGAGCTAGCTTTCCCTTGACCCCAAATCGATGAATTCCCTTGATCGGGGATACTCGGAGATAAATGTGATCTCCGACTTCAAAATACAAGGGTCGGCGTCACTGGTGCGCATAGCTTTTTTGGCTAGATTGAGCGGCTTTGAGGTTTGCTTGAATAAGTTGGACGCGCTCTTCGGCATCTTTTACAAGATCAATGCCGAAAATCACCCTCTCGCCGGATTCACACCAATTGAGTGGTGTGCGGCACTTCCTGCCATAAAGTGCTTCGTACAGTGCCATTTTACTACTGGATTGGTAACCATTGTTGTAGGAGCACTCCGCTAATGGCAAATGGTTATCCCAATTCTTTCCATGATCTATGGCACATGCTCTCAGCATATCTTCTAAAATTTGATTCACCCTCTCCGTTTGACCGTCGGTCTGAGGATGGTATGCCGAGCTTCTGATTATCTTTGTTCCTAGAGATTCATGTAGTTGCTCCCAGAAACGAGCAACAAATATTGAACCTCGATCAGATATGATGGTTTTGGGGACTCCGTGTGAGCACGTAATTCTGGAGAGATACAACTCTGCATATTGCTTAGTATGGAATCCCATATTCACTGGGATGAAGTGGGCTGTTTTCGTTAACAACAATCGATCAAATGGAGTCATGCTTTCTAGATGTGAGAGGCAGTCTGACAATAAACTCCATGCTGATGTCCTCCCACTTCCATGCCAGAATAATTAATGGTTGCAGCATTCCCGCTTTCTTAATATGATCAGCTTTGACTCGCCGACATGTGTCACACTCGGATACATACTTGGCAATTTCTCGCTTCATCCGAGTCCACCAAAATATTGCTTCCTGGATGTATCGAGTACTTGGACAAATGAGCTTAATCCAAGATCTTCTTTCTTAGCTTCAGGTTTCGGGGTACCACGATATGGTTGTTAAACCATAACACACCTTGTTCATCTTCCCGGAAACATTTAATTTTATCCTCATTGATTCTTGCCCGGATTTTCCGCATTCCTTTATCTCTCTTCTGGGCTTGTACAATCTCTTCTCTAATGGTAAGCACAAGAGCAAGATTATACAATGCCCCATATGGAATTACCCGCAAGCTTGGTTCTTCATCCTCATCCGGAATAACTGACAAGTTATTTACTGTAAAAGTACCAAAAATGCAAAGTCAATAAAGTGAATGTTGATTTCCATTTGTGTTGGAATGCATGAAAATGGGACTTACAAAAAATTTTGTACACGTGATGATGCACATGGGTGTCCAACCAAACGAGCTCTGACATTCATTTGAAGGTGTTTAGCCAAGGTTGGATTAAACACCATGTGTAGAGTTCTCACATGTAAGGGGGAGTTTAAATTCAGATTTGAACTCAATTGTTCCCCTCAAGTTGCTGCCAAAAATTTGGAGCACACATGTATCCTCGAATCTTTGAATGCGAGGAAAGTCAGGGTGGCCACATTCTAATTTCAGGGTGGGCTAAAAAGGAGTCAAATATGACCATTTCCAGATGTGAGCTTTATTCAAAATTGAAAGTGGACATCACACTGAATACGGTTTATTCAAACTTCAGCCCACGTTTAAACCCCCGAAATATCAGATTAAGGGGATTTACTGGAATAAAGACCTTTTGGAAACATTGGGAGGATAAGAAGAGGAGTAAGGGGGTAGAACCCACATATCATTGGGCTGATTTAACTTGCTCTTGAATTCTTTCTCTGTTCGGTGTCGAACACCAACCGAGCCTCCTCAGAGTGCCACCGAGGGCAGCCACCTCCAGCTTCCTGCATCGAGCTGGTGACCTGTTCGTGGCTTCAACACCTCACGGCGTGATCCTCTCACTCACCAACCGAGCTGCAAGCGTAGGCCACCTCCTCGCTGTTTTCATCGCACTGGCGACCAACTCGTGGGATTGAGTACCTCCCGGTGTGATCTTTTGCTCACAAGAACAGCAACGCCAGGCATTATTTGTAAAAGTCCCAAAAATGCAAAGTCAATAAAGTGAATGTTGATTCCAATTTATGTTGGAATGCATGAAAATGGGACTTACAAAAAAATTTTGTATACGTGATGATGCACATGGGTGTCCAACCAAACGAGCTCTTACATTCGTTTGAAGGTGTTAAGCCAAGGTTGGATTAAACACCATGTGTAAAGTTCTCACATATAGGGAGGAGTTCAAATTCAGATTTTGAACTCAATGGTTCCCCTCAAGTTGCTGCCAAAAAGTTGGGGCATACAGGTATCCTCACATCATTGAATTTAAGGAAATTCATGGTGGTCACATCCTGATTTCAGGGTGGGCTAAAAAGGAGTCAAATATGACCATTTCCAAATGTGAGCTGAATTCAAAATTGAAAGTGAACTTCACACTGAATTCGGTTTATTCAAACTTTAGCCCACGTTTAAACCCCCGAAATATCAGATTGAGGGGATTTACTGGAATAAAGACCTTTTGGAAACATTTGGAGGATAAGAAGAGGAGTAAGGGGGTAGACCCCACATGTCATTGGGTTGCTTTAACTTGCTCCCGAAGTCTTTCTCTGTTCGGTGTCGAACACCAACCGAGCCTCCTCAGAGTGCCACCGAGGGCAGCCACCTCCAGCTTCCTGCATCAAGCTGGTGACCAACTCGTGGGATTGAGTACCTCCCGGTGTGATCTTTTGCTCACAAGAACAGCAACCCCGGGCATTATTTCCCCCGTACAGGAAATGAACCGACATCACGGGATTTAAAATTTGAACTGAACACAACGAAGGTTAACTTCACGGTAATCAAATTCAGTTCGTGGAATTTGCTGTAAACTTGAAATTTGAATTTGGGAGCCACTGAGGTGGGGAAACTGCTTGTGGGACCCACCTGTCATTGGCACAGAGTCAACAAACGAGCTCATGTTCTGTGTGTGCTTGACACGATGAGCATGCAGCTCCACGGAGCTGCCTCTGTGCTGGCTCACCGAGGCGGTTTCCTCAGTCTTCGGCTGCAAGACAGAGCCCCGAGGCTGTACAAACCAAACGTTGTTTGCCTGCTCGATAGCTATCGCAAGCCTCGCTCACGCACGCTCGAAGGAGAATGGTGCCGCCTCCTCTCTGCTCCCATTCCCAATCAGCCTACAGCCACTGTGGCGCCCAGCTGAACCACTTAGGAGCTGCGCCAACCTCCACTGGACGTCCTCCACCACTTCTCAGCTCGTCCCTGGCCTCCCCTCGCTGTGCCCGAGCTATTTTTCACCGGCAGAACAGAGCACGTCGCACCATGGGTGCACCTCGCCTTCCGGATGCTCCAACGCCTCTCCCACACGTCCAGCACCTCCCAAAGGTGCGCCAAGGTGTGTAGATCATGCTACCGCAGTCCCCTTGCCCTTCCCCATCACCGGCTAGCAGTAATTTGAGTTTTGGCGCCGGTACACGTGAAGAACCGACCCACACCAAAACTGGAAATTCGTCCAACGTGGTTGATCATCGGTTCTACAATTCAAGCCACAGAAACTAGTGATTCTAGCGCCCTCCAAACCAAAGCACGCATCAAACCATCCACCACAGGCCCCGGGCGACGAGAAATCGCCGGCGGCGGCAAAAATGGGCCGGTCCTCCGGTGAACCCTATGTTCCGGCCATTTGCTGCAAGGTTTAGCCTGCGTTCCATGTTCCCTGATCATTGGTGATGCTTTAGGGTAAGGTAGCTCGCCGGGAGAAGCTTCGTACGCGCCAGAACGCGTTGATGCCGAGCTCCCGAGCCGCCCCGATCATTGTGCCGGCCTGTTTTCGGCCGTTTTCATGCGTGGAAACCTTGCCCGGCAGCTGCGCTATGTTCCCAGGAGCATGTAGGGCGAAACCGGAGCTAATTTGGTGGAGAAATGAGGGAGAACGAGCCATGCCACGATTTGAACTGGTGTGCACGCGCGCCTCTGGCGGGAGGTTGAAGAAGGACCTGACCAGTGGGCCCCCCTGTTAAGTCTCTATGTAGATTTTAAACAGAGAGCTATCACAGTTTGAAAAATTCATAACTTTGTGTATACAGCTCCAAAAAGGGTGAGACAAATTTTGTCTGAATCCTTAGGATAAGTATTTTACAGAGGAACAAATTTCATGCTATGAAAATGCCCAGGAATTTCTGTAGAATTGTTTTTATTAAATCATTTAGGGATTTATTACAGGAGCAATTCTTTATGAAATATTCCCAAATTTGGGCAGCTAGTCCTTTTCATAGTGCCTGACCTCCAGTAAAAATTTTAGGATTTTTGGAGCTTATTTGGAGGGCTTAATCAGTAGGTTATCTCAGGATTAAATAAATTAGCTAAAAATCATAGAATTGATTTCCAGAAAAATGTTTCAACCTTCATAGCTCCATAACTTTCTGTAGGGATGTCCAAAATTTGTGAAACAAATTTTGTTGGATTTATCTCAGTCAGTACTTTGCAGAAATGCAAAGAAATTGATCTGAAGATCTCTGGATATTTCTCCAAGATTCATCAAAGTTAAATCTTTGGGAATTTAGTCCAGAATGTCTCTGTTATGGAATTTCTTCAAATTTGGCCAGGAAGTTCCTCATGACATTACTGATCTACAGTAAAAATTTGAGCTTCATTGGAGTTTATTTGCTAGGTCCAATTACCTTCCAAAGTCCAGCCTTTATTTGGAAATTCAAATTTAAACAGAAACTTTTCAGAACTCCTGTCCAACTTCAAAAATTCATATCTCTCTGATGGTAGCTCCAAAAATGGTGAAACAAATTTTGTTAGAACCATGGAGACTTACCCTAATCAGATCTTCCACTATTAGCTATGTCAAAGCTCCTGAATTGGGCTCAAAATTCAGATAAGAATTGTACTTGTAGGAATTTTAAAGACTACATTATGCAATGACATGTCTCCAAATTTGGCTCAAGTCATCCTTAGAGAGTCTAGTATCCACTGAAAAATTCCCAAAGCCAATTAAGGATCCTAAATAGCAGTAGCTATGAATAGAAGTTCAATTTCTATAAACCTTTAATACTTACACATGTATTTTATTAAATTTCATCATAGTGACCGAAGTTGAGGACGCACCGGAGCCTTTGGACGTCCTGCCACCTGAAGTTGACTTCCCCTTTAACTCGCAACCAGGCAAGCCCCGGTTTGCACTTAAGTAACTTTTATAAAATTCTTTATTTGTATCACTTATGTCTAGGGTGAATGTTTGCATTAGAGTTAAGGTGTTTGAAACCCCACTTGCACAACCTTTTAAATCCTATGAAGGGTTGGGTAGCTTACAGAGCCGACGAGTAGACAAGGCCCCGCTAATATGCTTAGGACCTTGGTAGAAGTCGAGTAGTTGGAATCTACTCGCGAGGTAAGGTTTATCACACGGTTTGGTCAGAATAGAAAATGGCTTAAGAGTGGTAAAAATGAGACCCAGCAGGGGGGATAGGAAGCAGTGAGCGGAGGTCTCATGTGCGTAGCCCTGTTGGTGTCGATTGAGGACCGAGTCGTGTGCGGGCCTGCTGAACAAGTATCGAACAGTACCGGATGGCATACTGACATAAGCAGGAAACCGATGTAAATGGTTAACCTGGGTGCCGAGGCTTACCCAACCGTAAACAGGAGTGGGTTGAGGGTAGCAAGGTGTAAATCTGCCGGTGGGCACAGTCACGCTCCACGCGGGGACCTCCTACCCGTTACGGATGGACCGGTTCGGTGTTTGGGTTGCCTTTGAAAGGTGGTTGCATACAGCAGAGTAGGAAGGGGTGTGGAATCACGCTTCTGAAAGTGGGTGTATGCAACGTGTTGTCCGGGTGTCTCCTGATTGCAATCACCGTCCCTCGCGGTTATTTGAGTACCGCTTGTTCACTGTTTCGTGACGTAGTAATAAGTAAAGTAAGCCAGTTGAATGATAATATGCTGTGATGATAGAGTAATGTTTTGGAAACCATGTTTGCTGTAGATGTAGAGCTAATTAAGTTTACTTTTCGCTTTGGGCATCACCACATCGGAAGAAAGCGTTTCTTGTTTGATTGTGGACTTCCGATGTGAGGGCTGCCTAAGGCACATGAATTTGCTGCTATAAAACTGAAAGTAAGGATCAACTTATAGGCGTGTCTTTGTCGCAAATTCCTTTTCCTATCATACACCTCCCTGCATGTAGAGTTCCATGCCTAGGTCAGACGGTTAAGCCTTGCTGAGCCATCGTGCTCACGGTTGCAATATTTGAGCTGTATGCAGGTGAGAGCTATGAGGAGGGTTCCGAGGATGAGGCGATGCCCCCGTCAGGGTACACGGCCGAGATGGAGCCCTGCACGCCGCCGTGATCTCCGGTCTCGTGCTGCTAGCGTGTAGCGTCCCCGGGCTGGACGGCTGCACTTTTGCATAGTTAGGATGAGAGGCTACTAATGTACATTACTTCCGCTGTCTAGTTATATTTTGTAAAAGACTTCCGCTGTTTTATATCAAATAAAAGTTTGTATTTTGTTCTTTATTCTTTTCGTGTGTGCTGTTGGGTGCCGCATCGTACGGCACCACCCTATGCGATCCTGGAGTGGGTGAACCACGGGGTGGTCCCCACATTATTTCCCCCGTACAGTAAATGAACCGACATCACGGGATTTAAAATGTGAACTGAACATGACCGAAGGTTAACTCCCAGAAATAAAATTCGGTTTGTGGGGATGGCTGCCAATTTGAATTTGGGAGTCACTGTTGTTTAGGGGGGAGACTACCAGTGGGACCCGCATGTCAGTGAACAGAGACAATAATCAAATTGGGTCTGTGTGCGCGCGCCACCGAGGCAACCACCGAGCTGCTGCTCGTGTCTTGCTTCCGAAGGAAGTCAGCTTCAGTGGGGAGGGCGATGGCCACGGCAGTGCACAACTCAAATGCATCTTCTCTGCTCACAGGACGCTTCTCCTCGCCTTCGTTGCACACGCGCGCCAAGAAGCAGAAGAAAAACACCCCGTGAGTTTCTGCTCCTCGCCCCCGATCAACCTACAGCCACTGTGGCGCCCAGCTGAGCCGACTAGGAGGTGCGCCGGCCTCCACTGGACGTCATCCGCGCCTCCACAGCCTGTGTCCATCGTCCTCCGGCCAGGGCCGAGCCAATCTTTTCCACTCGGTGCACCACGACATGACCATCACTGCTCCTCACGTTCCAGCCGCTCCAACACCTCTCCCGCACGTCCAGCACCTCCCTAAGGTGCGCCAAGGTGTGTAGATCAAGCTACCGCAGTCCCCTTGCCCTTCCCCATCACTGTCTTGCTGGAATTTGGATTTTGGTGCCGGTACACGTGAAGAACAACCCCAAACCAAAACTGTAAATTCGTCCAACGTGGTTGATCATTGGTTTTACAATTCAAGCCACAGAAACTAGTGATCCTAGCGCGCTCCCACGCGAAATACCACAGCAAACCATCGACCACACGCCCCGGGCGACGAGAAATCACTGGCGGAGGCAAAAACGGGTCAGTCCTCCGGTGAACCCTATGTTCCGGCCATTTGCTGCAAGGTTTAGCCTGCATTCCATGTTCCCCAATCATTGGTGATGCTTTAGGGCAAGGTAGCTCGCGGGATAAGCTTTGGACACGCCAGAACGCGTTGATGCCGCGCTCCAGAGCCGCCCCACCGGTGCCGGCCTGTTTTCGGCCGTTTTCGTGCGTGGAAACCTTGCCCGGCAGCTGCGCCATGTTCTCAGGAGCATGTAGGGCGAAACCGGAGCTAATTTGGTGGAGAAATAAGGGAGAACGAGCCATGCCACGATTTGAACTGGTGTGCACGCGCGTCTCTGGCGGGAGGTTGAAGAAGGACCTGACAGTGGGCCCCCCTGTTAAGTCTCTGTATAGGTTGCAAACAGAGAGCTAGTCAAGTTTCAAAAATCCATACCTTTGTGTAGACAGCTCCAAAAAGGGTGAGACAAATTTTGTCTGAATCCATAGGAGGAGTACTTTACAGAGGAACAAATTGCATGCTACGAAAATGCCCAGGAATTTCTGTAGAATTGTTTTTATTAAATCCTTTAGGGGTTTATTACAGGAGCAATTCTTTATGAAATATTTCCAAACTTGGGCAGGTAGTCCTTTTAATAGTGCCTGACCTCCAGTAAAAATTTTAGGATTTTTGGAGCTTATTTGGAGGGATTAATCAGTAGGTTATCTCAGGATTAAATAAATTAGCTAAAAATCATAGAATTGATTTCCAGAAAATGGTTCAACCTTCATACCTCCATAACTTTCTGTAGGGATGTCCAAAATTTGTTAAACAAATTTTTTTGGGTTTATCTCAGTCAGTAATTTGCAGAAATGCAAAGAAATTGATCTGAAGATCTCTTGATATTCTCCAAGATTCATCAAAGCTAAATCTTTGGGAATTTAGTCCAGAATAATCTCTGTTATGGAATTTCTTCAAATTTGGCCAGGAAGTTGCCCATGACATTACTGATCTCCTGTAAAAATTTGAGCTTCATTGGAGTTCATTTGCTAGGTCAAATTACCTTCCCAAGTTCAGCCTTTATTTGGAAATTCAAATTTAAACAGAAGCTTTTTCAGAACTGTGGCCCAACTTCAAAAATTCATATCTCTCTGATAGTAGCTCCAAAAATGGTGAAACAAATTTTTTTAGAACCATGGAAACTTACCCTAATCAGATCTTCCTCCATTAGCTATGTCAAAGCTCCTGAATTGGGCTCAAAATTCAGAGAAGCATTGTACTTGTAGGAATTTTAAAGACTACATTGTGCAATGACATGTCTCCAAATTTGGCTCAAATCATACTTAGAGGGTCTAGTATTCACTGTAAAATTCCCAAAGCCAATTAAGGATCCTAAATAGCAGTAGCTATGAATATAAGTTCAATTTTTATAAACCTTTAATACTTACACATGTATTTCATTACATTTCATAATAGTGACCGAAGTTGAGGACGCACCGGAGCCTTTGGACGTCCTGCCACCTGAAGTTGACTTCCCCTTTAACTCGCAACCAGGCACGCCCCGGTTTGCACTTAAGTACCTTTTATAAATTTTTCATTTGTATCATTTATGTCTAGGTTGAATGTTTGCATTAGAGTTAGGGTGATTGAAACCCCACTTGCATAGCCTCTTTAAGTCCTATAAGAGGGTTGGGTAGTTTATAAACTCGACGAGTAGAGGATGCCATGCTGGAAGCTACTCGCGAGATAGTCCTTATCACCCGGAAAGAAAAGAGGTAGATAATGGCTTGAGTTGTAAAAAAATGAGACCCGGCAGGGGGGATAGGATGCAGTGAGAAGAGGTCTCACGTGCGTAGCCCTGTTGGTGTCGGTTGAGGACCGTCCGTGTGCGGCCCTGCTGGACAAGTATCGAACAGTACCGGATGCATACTGGCTTATGGGAACCAGGAAACCGATGTAATTGGTTAACCTGGGTGTCGAGGCTTACCCAACCGTAAATAGGAGTGGGTTGAGGGTAGCAAGGTGTAAATCTGCCGGTGGGCACAGTCACGCTCCACGCGGGGACCTCCTACCCGTTACGGATGGACCGGTTCGGCATTTGGGTTGCCTTTAAAAGGTTGTTGCATACAACAGAGTAGGAAGGGGTGTGGAATCATGCTTCTGAAAGTGGGTGTATGTAACGTGTTATCCGGGTGTGTCTTGATTGCAATCACCATCCCTCACGGTTATTTGAGTACCCGCTTGTTCACTGCGCTGTGACGTAGTAAGAAGTGAAATAAGCCAACTGAAAATGCTGTATTGAACTATTAAATGTCTTGAAACCTTGTATGCTGTAGTTATAGAGCCAATTAAGTTTATATTCCACTTTGGGCATCACCTCATCGGAGGAAAGCGTTTCTTGTTTGATTGTGGACTTCCGATGTGAGGGCTGCCTAAGGCATACAAATTCGCTGCTATAAAAACTGAAAGCAAGGATCAACTTATAGGCGTGTCTTTCTTGCAAAGTCCTTTCCTACCTTACACGTCCTTGCACGTAGAGTTCCATGCCTAGGGTTGACGGTTAAGACTTGCTGAGCCTTCGTGCTCACGGTTGCAATATTTGAGCTGTGTGCAGGTGAGAGTTATGAGGAAGATTCCGAGGACGAAGCGATGCCCCCGTCGGGGTACACGGCCGAGCTGGAGCCCTGCACGCCGCCGTGATCTCCGGTTCCATGCTGCTAGTGTGTAGCGTCCCCGGGCTGGACAGCTACACTTTTGCATAGTTAGAATGAAAGAGTGTTAATAAAGAATACTTCCGCTGTATAGTTTTATTTTGTAAAAGACTTCCGCTGTTTTATATCAAATAAAAGTTTGTATGTTGTTCTTAATTATTTTTGTGTGTGCTGCTGGGTGCCGCATAGCACGGCACCACCCTATGTGATCCTGGAGTGGGTGAACCACGGGGTGGTCCCCACAGTCATGGTATCAGAGCCGCATTGGGAATAGCACGCTCGAAAAGAGCCTAATTTTGAAAACTTAGGAGTAGTCGAGTGAGGATTAGTCATTAAGCCCACATAAGGTCTATGATAGTAGTAGTTACTAAGGTGGAAAAGCTAACTTATGTGTTATACATTCTGTAACGATGCTCCGACGTCAGGTAAGAGGTAAGGTACGCCACCGCAGGCGGATCAATTGCGGCAACTCGCCATACGAGTAATAGTATGGAAGGTCATACCGTGGCTTGGCACGGTAGTGAATATGAGTCTCTGAACCTCTCCATGGTTCCGAGAGCATATGAAAACGCTGTTCTCCAGCGTGATTTAGGCAAAAGTGAGAATACCCCATCGTGTGGTAAGCAACACGATAGTATGCAACTCTTGAACGTTCAATGTTCAAAGGGCCATACGCAGCGCTCGCCATCGGCGTGCCTCAACGGTCATGAGGCAGTAGGTGGTATCCGTTGGGTTGATAAAATTCCCAACCGTGACGACCCGTTCGCGCTCTACTCTGGTTCCCCGTCGTGTGGTGTGAAAACACGACCATGTACCTTGAGACGTGGCTTGACTCAAGGACGATCCGTATGGCAATGATACGGACCGTATGTTTTTACTATGATATGGAACTGCCTGCAATGTCAAAAACCTTTGTGTGCACCATTATTGTGTGTTCTTCTGCAGGTACATTAACCACGTTAGCGCATGACGTGTAGAAACCGTTTGTGAGTGACGTCTTTAGTTCCACCATGCGACCCGTATATGCCGGAATACTGGTTTAGGATTTTTCTTTGGTGAGGAAACGTAGTACCGACTGCATAAAAGTTTATTTTCAAAGAAAAGAATTACAATGAAGTTTGGGAATTCATTTAGGGGTCAGTAAACTCCTATATTGAACTAAGAGTCAATTGGGAGTATAGGTTCAATCTCAAAAGCTTAGGAATAATCTCCCCTGTTTTCGGCAGAAATTTTGCTGAACTTGAACAGGGCATAACTTAAGATTGGTTGAACAAATGGAGGTATGGGATACCATTCTGGAAAGGTTTTGAAGTCCTCTACAATTTTTCTGTAGAGTTCCAGAACAAAATCTTCCTCCCAATGGGTGAAGATCTCAGAAGGGTAGGTACTGTCCAGAAACAGGGCAGACCAAAATGCTCTCTGGAGTTTTCTGTATTTCAACCATAACTTTCTGTAGAAAAATTCCTAAGGATCAGATAAGACACCTTTGGAAAGGGCATGAGATATGCTACAACTTTGTAATTCAAAGTTTTTCCACAACTGGAGCAGAATTAAATGAAATTGCGGATTGAAACTAGGTACCTCTGGGGAGGTGCTGTCAAAATCCTGCCAGAAATTCTGTTAACTTTGAACCATCATATCTTTTGATCCAGAGATTCAAATAGATCATATAAATATATTTTTGGAGAGCTTGGGAAGTTCTTTGCAATTTTTCTGTTCAACCCCAGGACAGAATCCTCCTGTAAAGAGGTGAAATTCGCAGTACAAGTGAAACTGTCCAGAGTATCAAAGTCTGTGCATAGTTTCTATACTGAATTGGATCTTGCTTATGACTTCCTGTATAAGAATTATAAAAGGTAAAATCTTACGATTCTATAAATCTTGTCAATCGTGCTTCAACTTTGTAAGTATGAGTTTGGTCCATATACATTTCTAACTATATAGAAAGGTTGACCAAAGTGAGCACTTACAGGGGAGGTGCTGCTGAAATTCCTCTAGAATTTCTGTCAACTTTAGAAGCTCATAGCTTTTGATCTAGAACTTGGTTGAATGCAAATAAACACTCGTTGGAAATATATGTCAGTCTTATCCAACTTTTCTGTTCACTGCCACAACAGTTCAAATGTTGAATTAGGATTTAAATCATCGAACAGAAGATGGATCAGTTTCTGTACCTTGCTGTTGTTGGACCATAACTTCAGGTATACCTTGTTACCAAAGAATCTGTGCTATAGATCTGGAAGGCTATGGTTATGCATTACCTTCCCATAATATGATTATGAATTAAGTTTTCAATTTCCTACATTGGAACTTAAGGGGGAAGGAGTGCATCCATGCAAACCATAGCATTGATAACCCATGGGCTATACATCGAAGTATGACATTACCAAGAGGCAAGAGGAGATTACATTTTTATGTAATCAAAGTTCAAGTACAAGATCCGTCATCATCGAGAAAGATGTAGTTTTAGCGTCTTCACCACGTACACACAAATGCTCGCCAGAATCACAAGACTTGAGAGAACAAGACTAGGAGCTAGAACTAGTAGCTGGTGTTTCACGCTAAACGGGTATTGTGAAGCCTTAGGAGAAAAGAGAAAGTGAAGTCAACGTAAGAATAGAGATTTCTAGGTTAAGTTATTATGGAGTATTTCCCAACGATTGTGTCAAACATTTGACATATTTTCCTTAAACTTGGTCACCACATGAAAGTGGCATGCCTCGTTTAGCACCTTTCCTGACCAAGTTGTCTGTACTTGGCAAAGTTTGAGATGCTTCTTAACCATGTTTGAATTATCGTACTAATTCTTGCTCAGACTATAAAAAAGATGATGCACCATTTTGCATCATACATATGCACCATCTGCACCATACCATATGCATATGCATTGCACCAAATAACATGTAAAACCAAAGTACTGAGCAAGATTGTGTACCTCTCTTCAAACCATTAAGCGGTGTCTAATGACCTTGTATTATTGATCAAGCTGTTGAGTCTACCTCACTGGACAATACCAAGGAAATAAGTTACTCAACATCCCTTGTACCTAAGAAAGTTTTGAACTTTCATCTATGACTTGTTTAGCTATGAGTGCCATAATTGTTGGAACTACACTAATTTCTCATCGCGGAGCTTACCAATTGATTGCTCAACCTCGTGACAATCCTTGAACACAATCTAAATTTTTGAGAGATCATATGGTGACTTTGACAACCTTGTGGTCACCATAGATAGTTGTCCTTGGCTATGATGGTAATATAAGTGAAATTGACTTGTGGTTACTCTTATGTTCAAGCAAAGCAATCAATTTTGACTAAAGGGTTGAGATGCCAATTCGAGTCGAGATTTTCGATTCATTGTTTAATCTCACCAAACATCTCGATTCATGTTTGGGGAAGTACTACACTAAGCTTCTAAGGACTCAGTTAATCTAGACAAGCATTTGTTATCCATGTCAAGATTAGGACAGTAAAGATTCCAGCCAATCGACCCGGTCGACATGGGTCTGCAGAGTTTTATGGACTCGCCCTACCGTCAAAGGAAGCACTAAGGAAAACCTAGAAGATCGTTATATCCGTTCGGTGTGTTATCGTCATATTACCGATAACATTCCCTACTTTCCTCTTCTCTTTGGAATCTCGGGACGAGATTCTTTTAAGGGGGGAGGAATGTAAAAGTACCAAAAATGCAAAGTCAATAAAGTGAATGTTAATTTCCATTTGTGTTGGAATGCATGAGAATGGGACTTACAAAAATTTTTGTACACGTGATGATGCACATGGGTGTCCAACCTAACGAGCTCTGACATTCATTTGAAGGTGTTTAGCCAATGTTGGATTAAACACCATGTGTAAAGTTCTCACATGTAAGGGGGAGTTTAAATTCAGATTTGAACTCAATTGTTCCCCTCAAGTTGCTGCCAAAAATTTGGAGCACACATGTATCCTCGAATCTTTGAATGCGAGGAAAGTCAGGGTGGCCACATTCTGATTTCAGGGTGGGCTAAAAAGGAGTCAAATATGACCATTTCCAGATGTGAGCTTTATTCAAAATTGAAAGTGAAATTCACACTGAATTCGGTTTATTCAAACTTCAGCCCACGTTTAAACCCCCAAAATATCAGATTGAGGGGATTTACTGGAATAAAGACCTTTTGGAAACATTTGGAGGATAAGAAGAGGAGTAAGGGGGTAGACCCCACATGTCATTGGGCTGATTTAACTTGCTCCCGAAGTCTTTCTCTGTTCGGTGTCGAACACCAACCGAGCCTCCTCAGAGTGCCACCGAGGGCAGCCACCTCCAGCTTCCTGCATCGAGCTGGCGACCTGCTCGTGGCTTCAACACCTCACGGCGTGATCCTCTCACTCACCAACCGAGCTGCAAGCGTAGGCCACCTCCTCGCTGTTTTCATCGCACTGGCGACCAACTCGTGGGATTGAGTACCTCCCGGTGTGATCTTTTGCTCACAAGAACAGCAACCCCGGGCATTATTTCCCCCGTACAGGAAATGAACCGACATCACGGGATTTAAAATGTGAACTGAACACGACCGAAGGTTAACTCCCAGAAATAAAATTCGGTTTGTGGGAATGGCTGCCAATTTGAATTTGGGAGCCACTGGTGTTTAGGGGGGAGACTACCAGTGGGACCCGCATGTCAGTGAACAGAGACAATAATCAAATTGGGTCTGTGTGCGCGCGCCACCGAGGCAACCACCGAGCTGCTGCTCGTGTCTTGCTTCCGAAGGAAGTCAGCTTCGGTGGGGAGGGTGATAGCCACGGCAGTGCACAACTCAAATGCATCTTCTCTGCTCACAGGACACTTCTCCTCGCTTCGTTGCACACGCGCGCCCAGAAGCATAAGAAAAACACCCCGTGAGTTTCTGCTCCTCGCCCCCGATAAACCTAAAGCCACTGTGGCGCCCAGCTGAGCCGACTAGGAGGTGCGCCGGCCTCCACTGGACGTCATCCGCGCCTCCACAGCCTGTGTCCATCGTCCTCCGGTCGGGGCCGAGCCAATCTTTTCCCCTCAGTGCACCACGACATGACCATCACTGCTCCTCACATTCCAGCCGCTCCAACGCCTCTCCCGCACGTCCAGCACCTCCCTAAGGTGCGTCAAGGTGTATAGATCAAGCTACCGCAGTCCCGTTGCCCTTCCCCATCACTGTCTTGCCAAAATTTGGATTTTGGTGCCGGTACACGTGAAGAACAGCCCCAAACCAAAACTGTAAATTCGTCCAACATGGTTGATCATCAGTTTTACAATTCAAGCCACAGAAACTAGTGATCCTAGCGCCCTCCCACGCCAAATACCGCAGCAAACCGTCGACCACATGCCCCGGGCGACGAGAAATCACTGGCGGAGGCAAAAACGGGTCGGTCCTCCGGTGAACCCTATGTTCCGGCCATTTGCTGCAAGGTTTAGCCTGCGTTCCATGTTCCCCGATCATTGGTGATGCTTTAGGGCAAGGTAGCTCGCCGGGAGAAGCTTCGGACGCGCCAGAACGCGTTGATGCTGAGCTCCCAAGCCGCCCCACCGGTGCCGGCCTGTTTTCGGCCGTTCTCATGCGTGGAAACCTTGCCCTGCAGCTACGCCATGTTCTCAGGAGCATGTAGGGCGAAATCGGAGCTAATTTGGTGGAGAAATGAGGGAGAACGAGCCATGCCACGATTTGAACTGGTGTGCATGCGCGTCTCTGGCGGGAGGTTGAAGAAGGACCTGACAGTGGCCCCCCTGTTAAGTCTCTGTATAGGTTGCAAACAGAGAGTTAGTCAAGTTTCAAAAATCCATAACTTTGTGTAGACAGCTCCAAAAAGGGTGAGACAAATTTTGTCTGAATCCTTAGGAGTAGTACTTTACAGAGGAACAAATTGCATGCTATTAAAATGCCCAGGAATTTCTGTAGAATTGTTTTTATTAAATCTTTTAGGGATTTATTACAGGAGGAATTCTTTATGAAATATTCCCAAATTTGCGCAGCTAGTCCTTCTCATAGTGCCTGACGTCCAGTAAAAATTTTAGGATTTTTGGAGCTCATTTGGAGGGCTTAATCAGTAGGTTATCTCAGGATTAAATAAATTTGCTAAAAATCATAGAATTGATTTCCAGAAAATGGTTCAACCTTCATACCTCCATAACTTTCTGTAGGGATGTCCAAAATTTGTGAAACAAATTTTGTTGGGTTTATCTCAGTCAGTACTTTGCAGAAAGGCAAAGAAATTGATCTGAAGATTTCTGGATATTCTCCAAGATTCATCAAAGTTAAATCTTTGGGAATTTAGTCCAGAATAATCTCTTTTATGGAATTTTTTTCAAATTTGGCCAGGAAGTTCCTCATGACATTACTGATCTCCAGTAAAAATTTGAGCTTCATTGGAGTTCATTTGCTAGGTCAAATTACCTTCCCCAGTTCAGCCTTTATTTGGAAATTCAAATTTAAACAGAAGCTTTTTCAGAACTCTGGCCCAACTTCAAAAATTCATATCTCTCTGATGGTAGCTCAAAAAATGGTGAAAAAAATTTTTAGAACCATGGAGACTTACCCTAATCAGATCTTCCTCCATTAGCTATGTCAAAGCTCCTGAATTGGGCTCAAAATTCAGAGAAGCAGTGTACTTGTAGGAATTTTAAAGACTACATTGTGCAATGACATGTCTCCAAGTTTGGCTCAAATCATCCTTAGAGGGTCTAGTATTCACTGTAAAATTCCCAAAGCCAATTAAGGATCCTAAATAACAGTAGATATGAATAGAAGTTCAATTTTTATAAACCTTTAATACTTACACATGTATTTTATTACATTTCATAATAGTGACTGAAGTTGAGGACGCACCGGAGCCTTTGGACGTCCTGCCACCTGAAGTTGACTTCCCCTTTAACTCGCAACCAGGCAAGCCCCGGTTTGCACTTAAGTACCTTTTATAAAGTTTTCATTTGTATCATTTATGTCTAGGTTGAATATTTGCATTAGAGTTAGGGTGATTGAAACCCCACTTGCATAGCCTCTTTAAATCCTATGGAGGGTTGGGTAGTTTATAAACTCGACGAGTAGAGGATGTCATGCTAATGTATAGGATCTCGGTAGAAGTCGAGTGGTTGGAAGCTACTCGCGAGATAGTCCTTATCACCCGGAAAGAAAAGAGGTAGATAATGGCTTGAGTTGTAAAAAAATGAGACCCAGCAGGGGGGATAGGATGCAGTGAGCAGAGGTCTCACGTGCGTAGCCCTGTTGGTGTCGGTTGAGGACCGTCCGTGTGCGGCCCTGCTGGACAAGTATCGAACAGTACCGGATGCATACTGGCATATGGGAACCAGGAAACCGATGTAATTGGTTAACCTGGGTGTCGAGCCTTACCCAACCATAAATAGGAGTGGGTTGAGGGTAGCAAGGTATAAATCTGCCGGTGGGCACAGTCACGCTCCACGCGGGGACCTCCTACCCGTTACGGATGGACCAGTTCGGCATTTGGGTTGCCTTTGAAAGGTTGTTGCATACAACAGAGTAGGAAGGGGTGTGGAATCACGCTTCTAAAAGTGGGTGTATGTAACGTGTAATCCGGGTGTGTCTTGATTGCAATCACCGTCCCTCGCGGTTATTTGAGTACCCGCTTGTTCACTGCGTTGTGACGTAGTAAGAAGTGAAATAAGCCAACTGAAAATGCTGTATTGAACTATTAAATGTCTTGAAACCTTGTATGCTGTAGTTATAGAGACAATTAAGTTTATATTCCACTTTGGGCATCACCACATCGGAGGAAAGCGTTTCTTGTTTGATTGTGGACTTCCGATGTGAGGGCTGCCTAAGGCATACAAATCCGCTGCTATAAAAACTGAAAGCAAGGATCAACTTATAGGCGTGTCTTTCTTGCAAAGTCCTTTCCTACCTTACACATCCTTGCACGTAGAGTTCCATGCCTAGGGTTGACGGTTAAGACTTGCTGAGCCTTCGTGCTCACGGTTGCAATATTTGAGCTGTGTGCAGGTGAGAGTTATGAGGAAGGTTCCGAGGACGAGGCGATGCCCCCGTCGGGGTACACGGCCGAGCTGGAGCCCTGCACCCAGCCGAGATCTCCGGTTCCATGCTGCTAGTGTGTAGCGTCCCCGGGCTGGACAGCTACACTTTTGCATAGTTAGAATGAAAGAGTGTTAATAAAGAATACTTCCGCTGTATAGTTATATTTTGTAAAACACTTCCGCTGTTTTATATCAAATAAAAGTTTGTATGTTGTTCTTAATTATTTTTGTGTGTGCTGTTGGGTGCCGCATCGCACCGCACCACCCTATGCGATCCTGGAGTGGGTGAACCACGGGGTGGTCCCCACATTTACGTGGGACTTACGACTAAGTGCATTAGCCACCATGTTAGCTTTGCCTGTATGGTAATGGATCTCGAGCTCATAATCTTTGATTAATTCCAACCATCTCCGCTGCCTCATATTAATATCCTTCTGAGTGAATATATATTTGAGGCTCTTATTGTCGGTGTAGAGGTGCACTAAATTCCTAAGTAAGTAGTGCCTCCACATTTTAAACGCCAGCACCACTGCAGCAAGTTCTAGGTCATGAGTGGGGTAGTGCTGCTCGTGGTTGTGGAGTTGACGAGACCCATACACGATCACGCGTCTATCTTGCATTAAGACGCAGCCAAGTCCAATGCCCGAGGCATCACAATAAACATCAAATGGCTTTGTTGTATCCGGTTGGGCTAGAACCGGTGCCGTTGTGAGATGTTTCTTTAGAGTTTGAAATGCCTCTTCACAGGCCTCTGTCCATACATACTTTCTGCTCTTCTTTAATAATTCTGTCATTGGTTTAGCCACCTTCGAGAAGCTGGGAATAAATCTCCGGTAATAACCCGCTAGTCCTAGAAAACTGCGGATTTGATGAACAGATGTCGGAGACTCCCACTTCAAGACTTGCTCAATTTTGGTTGGATCTACAGCCACACCCTCAAATGAAATAATGTGGCCTAAGAATGGTACCTTGCTGATCCAAAATTCACATTTGCTGAATTTGGCATACAACTTATGTCCTCGTAAGCGTTGGAGCATGATATGGAGATGTTTGGTGTGCTCTTCCTCTGATTTGGAGTATACGAGAATGTCGTCGATGAAAACCATGATGAACTGATCCAACTCTGGCATGAACACAGAATTCATGAGATACATGAAATGTGCGGGTGCATTTGTTAACCCGAAAGACATGACTAGATACTCATAGAGCCCGTATCTAGTCGAGAAAGCCGTCTTTGGTATATCCTCTGCTCTGATTTTTATCTGATGATAACCGGACCGTAAGTGCATCTTGGAGAATACTTTGGCACCCACCAACTGATAAAATAATATATCGATCCGCGGCAGTGGATATTTATTTTTGATCGTCACTGCATTCAGCGGCCGATAATCCACACATAACCGAAGTGACTCATCCTTTTTCTTCACAGAGAGGGCTGAACAGCCCCATGGCAATGAGCTTGGTCGGATGAACCCTTTGTCCATTAAGTCCTTTAGCTGTTCTTTCAGTTCAGCCAATTCCTTCGGAGATATTTTGTACAGCCTCCGAGATATCGGTGTGGTTCCCGGTGCTAACTCGATATTGAATACCACGTCCCTTTCAGGCGGCATCCTTGGAAGATCGTCGGGAAACACATCTGGGTACTCACGGACCACTGGAATATCCTCCAGTTTCATGGTCACACTGTAGTACACCACTGGAATTTTAAAATCCACGGCTTCAAGTATGAGTGTTTGAAGACCGTAGATCGGAGAGTCCAAACTAACAATCCATGGACCAATCAAGAACAGCCCCGTGGTAGTTCATCCACGCCATTCCTAAGATCACATCGATCTTCTGCCCCTCTAATATAATGAGGGTTGTGGGGTATAATTTTCCACCTAAGCACAAGGGTGCTTTGATCACTACTTCATTAGCAGCTATATTCCCACCAGGTGAGTGGATAAGGTAGTGATCCTTCGGTGTAGAGGTGGAGAGCTCAGCTTTGCACACAAATAACCTGCTGATGAAATTGTGTGTAGCTCCAGAGTCAAATAAAATCAATACGGGCAGTTCATTGAGGGTGAACATTCCCGCTAGCACAGGTGCCCCATCCGGCACATCTTCTAGAGCTGTATGATAAAGGCACCCGGATTTTGGTGCTGTTCCTTGAAGCTGAGCACGGGGTTGATTCATACCCTGCTCCGAGGCATTTCCTCTGTGGCGTATCCATTCTGGACACTTCCTGCTGATGTCACCCAAATACCCGCATGTAAAGCACGGTTTCTCAGCCGGTTCCAGGTTGCTCTGAGTACGGACACTAGTTGTATTCTGCTGCGGCAAGAACGCTTGAGGAACAGAATAATGTGGCTGTATATACCGTTGTTGCAGCTGTCCGAATTCAGAGTATTGAGATTAACGACCCTAATATGGTTGGAGTCGTCGAGCCGGCTGCATCAGCTGGCAGTTCAAGGTACTATCTACCACCCTGTATTTATGAGGACCACTACTGCTACTATCCGGTGGTATACGGTTCTTTCTTTTCTTAGCCTGAACTTCTCGCTGAGCATCTTCAACCATGATGGCAGCACTCATCAATTCGTTGAAGTTCTTTCGATCAGCTAAGACAAGTCTTTCCTTTAACTTGGGGTTGAGGCTGCGGAAGAACCATTCGCACTTTTGTGCCTCAGTGTTCACATGTTCAGGCGCATACTGTGCCAGTTTGTTGAACACTCGCGAATGCTCGTATGCATCCCTCCCTCCTTTTTTTAAGACCAGAAATTCCTCGAGTTTACGCTGAATTATTCCAGAAGGAACGTGATATACAAGAAATGCCTTCCGGAATTCTATCCATGTGAAATGATGTCCAGCTGGTAAGGAGGCGAGTTGATTTGCCCACCATGCACTGGCGGACCCGTGAAGTTGTTGCACTGCGTATAAAACCTTCTGATGTTCGTGCATTGGAGCAACCCAAACTTAGACTCAATGGTACGGATCCAGCTATACGCCACCAGAGGGTCCTCAGCTTCAATGAACACCGGTGGTTGAGTCGCTAAGAACTCAACATAGGAATTCATTTGAGGTTGGCGCAAGTCTTCATCTTGACATCCCCCTTGACGAGATGTATTCATCACCAGGGTGTGGAGCAAGTCGGTTCGCTCATCGCTTGCACCCGTCATGGCAGCCAGAATGTCTGCCATTGTGACCGTAGGTGAAGGTCCTGGTGGTGGCTGCAGTTGCGGAGCTCGCTGCTCCCGCTGTGGAGAGTTATCACTACCACCACCACTGGAACCACCCAATTCACCCATGGAACGAGTTCGCACCATTCTGCAATTGCAAGAGTTCATTATCAGTTCAACACTATCACTTAATTTATTCCATGAACAAAGTAGTGAAACACTGATAATGAAATCTTAACATGTAAGCAAAACAATTTGGGTGCAAACTGATGTAACTAACAGCAAGGATTTAAATGCAGATTGACGGGTCCTTAAACAAACCAGATTTCGTTCCAGTTAAAAACATTATCATAACTCAGGTTGAATATCAAAGTTAAATTTAACTTCAATATCTTTCCAATGAGTATTCAAATGCCTCCATATCACTTCTGAATCAAAAGTTATGATTGCTCAAAGTTGACAGAATTACTTGATAAAATTTGCCAGCATCTCCTTGTATGTGGCTGACTTTATCACAGTTGTATACACAGATACAATATGAATCTGAACCAACTTTGAACTACAACATTGTTGCATATCTCATAACCTTTCCAAAGGTGTATCACAGGCTCCTTAGTGATTTTTCTACAGCAAGTTATGGCTTAAAAACAGAAAGGTCCAGAGAGGTTTTGTTGCTGTCATGGTTCTGAACAGTTTGCCTTCAGCTGGACTTTCCACCCAGTTAACTTGTGATTTTGCTCTGGAGGTCTACAAAGAAGATGTAGAGCACTTGAAAAGATTTCCATAACTGTATCATTCATCTTAATTGGTTAAATCTACTCAGAGTTATGCCCTGTCAAATTCCAGCAAGAATTCCTGCCAGAAACAGAGCACTCTGTTTTTGAAATCTTGGAAACCTAGACCTTCTCTCGTTTGAATCTTAGCTCAAAATAAGAGTTCAGTAACTAATATTTGTTTCAAACTTCCATTTTTAGTTGAAAGTTAGCTCATGAATCATTTCTTTATAGAGAAGAGTATTATTAAATGTAGTACGGTGTCGATGCACCGTAAGAACGATATCGGTACTACGTAGCCTCACCAAAGAACATCCTAAACCGGATTATACCGGTATAAACGTCTCAATTGTGGCACTAAGACGGTCACTCGCACAAGAGTAATACACGGGATATGTACATGGTTAGTACCTGCAGAAGAACACTCAATGATGATGCACACATAGGTTTTCTCATTTCAGGCAGCTCCATATCATACTAACAACATACGCCCCGTATCATTTCCATACGGGCCGTCCTTGAGTCAAGTCACGTCTCAAGGTACATGGTCGTGTTTTTACACCACACGAAAGGGAATCCGAGTAGAGTGCGAACGGGTCGTCACGGTTGGGAATGTTATCAACCCAACAGATACCACCTACTGCCCTGCAGGGCACGCCGATGGTAAGCGCTGCGTATGTCCTCCTAGGCTATTTCCAGAAGAACACACTATCACGTTACTGACCACATGATGGTGTCTCCACTTACTTGCCTAGTGCACGCTAGGGATCAGCGTTTCATATGAACTCAGGAACATGAAAAGTCCAAGAGTTTCATATTAACGTCTCACACCAAGCTGTGAGACCTAGCCCTGAACTACTTTCCTCGTCAGGGGAGCTAACCGAAATTGAACCGCTTTCAGTGGCGTTCCTTACCATGCTTACCAGAGCGTAGGTGCATCGTTACATAATCAAAATTTAGAATTATAACAAGTATGTTAGTCTTGCCACTTTAAGTAACTATCCTACTATAGTCCTTATGTGGGCCTAATATTGTTTCCTCACCGTATCCTAAGTTTTTGTCGTAATACGATCCTTATTCAGTGTGCTATTACCAATGCGGCTCTGATACCACGCTGTGAGGGCCCCGGTCCCGATCAAGGGGCTGTGTCGCTCGCCCGGGAATCGCATTGGGTGGTGCCGTGCGATGCGGCACCCAACAGCACACATAATAAAGCATCATATTACATAAATCATGCGGAAGCTTACAAAGTGTAAATTTTACAAATACTTCTCAAAATAATCTACAGCGGAAGACTATTACAACTCACGTCTCATACCTATGCTAAGCGACAGAGAAGGTGTCCAGCCCGCGAACCTATCTCGCTAGCAACACTATCACAATAGCAGCGGCAGGGGTTGCCATGAGTTCACCACTCGGAGAGTTCCGAGTCTCATCGGACACCCGTACATATCAGCATACAGTTATTACCTGCAAAACAACTTATGCAGTATCCGTGAGCACAAAGCTCAGCAAGACTTAACCGTCACCCTAGTCATGAAACTCTACATGCTGAAAATAGAGGGCTGAATATAGCAGTTTGCACAAACGATGCTCTTGAGCTAAAGGAGAGTCCTTACTTCCAGTTTTAAGCAACTTTTATAGCTCTCGCGCAATTTACATCGAGACTCCACAATCAAAAAAAGAAATGCTATATCTCGATGTTACTTGCCTGAGGTGAAAGTAACTTTAGTGAGCTACCCTAGACTCATACCGACATTGCGCCATTAACGTCGAGACTCCACAATCAAACAAGAAACGCTTTGCCTCGACGCTACTAGCCCAAGGTGAAAAATAAATTTAGTGAAAGTGTTGACATTCCTCATCTCCATTATGAGGATTACTCACAAAGCATATTAAATGTTTCCCAGTTTATTACTACGTCATGACTCAGTGTACAAGTATGCTCACTACCGCGAGCGACGGTGATTGCAATCAAAAACACCCGGCTGACACGACACATACGCCCGTACTCGATGTTGCACATAACAACCATCACTGACGTCGTACGAGGCAACCTTTCACACGACACCCAAATGTCGAACCGGTCCCACCGACTGGGATTAAGTCTCACTACAGCAAACCCTCGTAGAGCCGACTTCTCTATCCTTTCAGCTTCTGTATCAGGAGGTGAGGTATGCCTCGACACCCAGGTTAACATGTTACATCGGTTTCCTGGGTCCCATATAACAAGTATGCATCCGGTACACAACTCAAACTTATCCAGCGGGGCCACACACGAGAGCGGGGCTTAATCGACACAGACATAGACTAGGTTCACAGGACCACGTACTTGAGCCTTCCATCCACTGCCCGGTCTCCATTCCCAACTATGAGGATCAATTCTCAACTCTTCCGATTGATCCCCCTTAGTCCCGGTTCACTCGAGTTTTTGCTTCTTTAATCCACTTTAGTTAACTTGAGATCAGCAGTTATAATCAATTGATAACCTACTCTATATTATACTCCAGGGTATTCTGGGTTATGCATTTGGAGTGTCATACCTCCTAGACTTAATGCAATAAACAAAATGCTAGACATTATAAAGTGAATACAAATAAAAACTTGTATATTTTTATGCAAACCGGGGCTTGCCTTTGTGTTGCAGGGGGCTTATATATATGAAGTTCAGTTAGTGAAGATCACTTGGCTTGATCAAGTGCTTTCCTCCTTCCTTGATTTCCACTCCGATGACTTCAAGTACTTCACGTAGATGCTACACGTTATGAATATGCATATGGATTTAATTGTAAAGATTTTACTAACAAGTTCTAATGACAAGTTTGAAATCTGGAACTCTGTTTATGAATTTAAAATGACACTGGTGCTAGTGGTTTGGGTTTGGGGTTAAGCACTATGCTCAAGTGATAAGTGCATTTTCTCACTTGTGTGTTACTCCTCTAAATAGGTTGAACAGAACAGTGATGATCCAAAGCTCCAATGGAGCTGAAAATTTTCTTGTGAGTTCCTTGTCACAATAGAGTAGTTTGGACCAAAATTTAGAATTTTTCAATGAGTAGATCACTCAGAACAATTCCCTGAGTATTTAGGAAAAAGGCAATTAATTCTGAATAAACCTGCACCTTCATGCAAATTCAAGTGAACTACAAAACATAGCTCAGGGAACATGCATGAATTTTACTAGGAATTTTGGAGCTAAGACTTACCCAGAACTGAATTTCCAAGTTTTGGAAATTCTCTGAAAATGTTTCTGTATTCAATTGAACACAGCAACTCCAAATCTGAATTGCCCTACTCAAATAAACTCCAAATGAGCTGAAATTTTTACAGGGGTTCACTAACATCCTATGGAATATTCTGGCAAAATTTGAGGATTTTTGGATGAACCAAACTCCCTCTAAAATTTGTTTTCTGAAAAGATTCAAAAAAATTTCCAGAATTAAATAATGAGTTTCATAAAAATTGGGTTGTATATTTGGATAGAGTTTTCCAACCTGAATCCAACCCAATTTGAATTACGAAATTTGGAGCTTCCTAGCAAAAGTTATGAGGTTCTAAATTTGGGGAAATTCTGAAATTTGAATTAATCCGGGAAAAGTTCAAATCTCTGACAGCGGGTCTGGCCAAAACGTGTCAGCTCCTTGGCTAAACCACACGGGGCTACAGTGCTATTTCCCGCCCTGTCACAGACGATCCCGTGAAACAGAAGATTCCACCCCTATTCACTGGGTGACTGACGTGCGGGCCCGGCCTCCTCGTCTTCTACCTCTCGCTCACGGGCCCGCGCGCCGCCGGGCTCGCCGGAGCTGCGCTGATCTTTGCCGTACGGCAAGATCCCGCGCTCTCCCTCGCCGCTAGGGCCTAATTCCACACGCTGAACACGATGGGACCACTTCCCCCGACCGGCGGTGGCCCTAACATAGCCTGCGACAGTGCGGCGGCTCAGTACCATTTCGGCGACGTCGCCCGGCCAACCTAGACCGCCAAAGCATCGGTGAAACAGCACTACAGCACCGGTGGATGCTAGGGAAGATCGTCCTGGTGGTGAAACAGCCCGGAGATGGCTCTAACATAGCTCTCATTGTGAGCCCGATCCTCCCCACCATAGCCGTCATCGGGAAAATTGTCAAATACGCCGGCTACAACCGTGATCAAGCTAGGGTTGAGAAGCAAACTTGGGCGCCATCAAGTCTAGCTCCTATGAGTGCAACTTGGTGGGCTCTAAGCAGATAGGGATCGAGAATTTGAAGATTTTTTACCCGAGGGTGGTTTTGCACCGGCCGGGAGAAAACCGTGAAATACTCCGGCGACGATCAATCACTTGGCCCAAGCTTTGGGGTTGAGCAGCGTGGAGTCTTGGCATGTCCAAAACCACTCTTGCTCGGCCGTGAAAAGCTCTCTGCCGAGCTGTCCACGAGAGCACCTCCACTCGGCTTCTTTCGGCCGCCGCGAAAACACGAAGCTTCCGGGTGGCGGTGGCTTAGACCGCGTGAGGATAGTGCGAGGAGGTCGTGGGAAGTCCCGTGGTGCTGTTTAGATGGGTTGCTGAGGCTTGCACGTGAGAGGAGCCAGTTCCCGAACGAATAAGCAACGGCGGCAGCTGCTCTGTTCTTTAGCCCGCGCGAGACAGAGAACGAAGGCGGTTCTCGGTGTTGTAGCAAAACTGAGCACGACGGGGAGTAATACCAGCGCACGAGTAGCTTGCCAGAGTGAGGAAACCGACCCCGGAAGTGCTGCGGTGGGTGTCTCGGTGGCGCCCGTGGAGTCCTCGGTCTACCCGAGTGAAGCAGCGCTGATATTAGTTGTTTCAGTGGACAACAGAATAGGTGCTCAATTTCAGATATTTGGCACACTGACTAGTGGGTCCCACTCTCCCTCTTATCCTCTCAAAAGATCTCCAAAATTTGGCAATTGACCAATTCAAATGGTTGGAGTTGAAAACTGAGCTGCATTTTGATAGTTGAGCAAATTTCATCCAAATTCAATTGTGTATTTGAATTCTTGCACATTTAAATCCTTTTTGGAAAAATGCATAGAAAATCTTTTCAAAAATTAATGAAACTTTGCCTACCCACTAATTTGGACCCAAGGAATCCAAATATGCAAATTTGATTCTGGTGTTAGCTGCTGCAAACAAGAGTTTGAACACAACAGTTTGAATTACCATTTTGTCCTCCCTGATTTGAAGTTTAGTTTGATCCTTCAGTTCAAAATCTGATTTTTAAACCATTCCTTTGCACTTGAGTACTTCAATTCTGTGGGTTTAATCCACCTAGGGTCCAAACATGCAAGTAGCCCTAAGTTCATTTTAGAAGACTCTCTCTCATGTGTTATCATATGTGTAAAAAGTTTAAACCAGCCCCCTTTTTCATACACATGACACCAACATTTGTGCAAACTAAAGTTTCTTTGTATTCCTGCTTTTGGGACCTTTACATTCATGAGTACGCATCCTCTGGTATTCACCAAAGCGGTAGAACCACTGGAGGCCGACAACTGTCTACGGACGGTCGAGTTCAAGTTCGGGCTGCTCCAATGCACGGAGCGGCAGAAGACTCTCTTCGCGGCACAGAAGCTTCACGGTGCCACTGGTGCGTGGTGGGCGAACTATGTCGCCTCACTGCCGGCTGGCCAAGCCGTGGAGTGGGAAGAATTCCGGGAGGCGTTCCGCGCCTACCATATACCTCCCGGGATAATGAAGAGGAAGTTCCAAGAATTTCTGGAGCTGAAGCAGGGCGGGAGGAGTGCCCATGACTACTCCCGTGCATTCAACCATATGGGGCAGTATGCGTCGGATTATGTCTCCACCGAGGAGAGGAAGCGAGAGCAGTTCTATCAAGGGTTAAGTCCCGAGATGAAGATGCATCTCGTACAATGGAATCGCGGCACTTTCAATGACCTCATCAACGCCGTGATTATGGAAGAGGATGCTCAGCGAGAATTGGCAGCTGAGCAGCGAAAGCGAAGCGCTCCACCAAGCAGTGGGGGTGGATCTCCTCAAAAATACTGCATGGTGTATCGAACACCATCCGGTCAGCAGTGGCATCCACCGGCGCGACCTCAGCAGTTTCGGGGTCGTTCTTTTCAGCCACCCCCATTCCGACTGCCGATGCCACCACCACGTCCGCAACAGCAGCAGCAGCAGCAGATGGTACCCCGGGCGTTACAACCGCCACAATGCGCCCCGGGATTCCGTCCACCGATCAGCGGAGGACCGCCTCGCTACACCTGCTACACGTGTTGCCAAGCGGGTCATTTCTCGAAGGACTGTCCGCAGGGGCAGCAGAGCAGCGGGCAAGACCAATATCAGGGCGGTGCATGAGGCCGACCTCTGGTAAAGAAGGGAGGTCAGCAAAACGGGGGCGTTCACAACCTGGACAATGAGGACGCCCCGGAGGCAGAAAACGTGCTGGAAGGTACGTTCACTCTCAACGATCAAGCCATCATCATTTTATATGATTATGGTGCAACCCACAACTTCATAAGTGCATCATATGTGGTTAAGCATCAACTGAAAGTCTTTCCAACCGAGTGCTCTTATATGATCTGCTCACCGGGAGGGAAGATTTCAGCAAATATGATGGTTCCGAAAGCACCTTTGTGCTTAGGTGGGAAGATATATCCCACTACTATGATTATTCATGAGGGGCAGAAGATTGATGCAATCTTAGGAATGTCATGGCTAAGTTATCATGGCGCTGTCCTAGCAACTTTGACACAGACGGTTCATCTCAACTCCCCACTCCACCGTCCGCAGTCCCTCATACTTGACAATCCAGTCCTAGAAGTTTCAGCCGCCTATCATACTGAAACTCCCAAGTTAGAAGACATCCCCGTAGTCCGAGAGTACCCCGATGTGTTCCCAGATGATCTCCCGGGCATGCCACCGGAACGGGATGTGGAGTTCAAGATAGAACTTGCACCCAGGACTACTCACATATCACGGAGACCGTACAAAATGGTCTGACTGAGCTGGCTGAGTTGAAGGAACAGCTCAATGATTTGTTGAGCAAGGGTTTCATTAGACCGAGTTCCTCACCTTGGGGATGCTCGGCGCTGTTCGTCAAGAAGAAAGATGAAACCTCGAGGCTGTGTGTGGATTACCGGCCGCTCAACGCTGTCACCATCAAGAAAAAATATCCAATGCCCTGCATTGACATCCTGTTTGATCAGGTTGTGGGTGCAAGTGTGTTCTCCAAGATGGACCTTTGCTCAGGGTATCATCAAAAAAAAATCTGAGCGGAGGATATCTCGAAGACGGCCTTCTTGACGAGATATGGCCTATATGAATATCCCTCATGTCTTTTGGTCTCACTAACGCTCCAGCACATTTCATGTATCTCATGAACTCGGTGTTCATGCCAGAGCTGGACACGTTCGTTGTGGTGTTCATTGATCATATCTTGGTTTACTGCAAGACAGGAGCAGGTCGTCCTTCAACAACTGCGAGACCATCAACTTTATGCTAAGTTCAGCAAATGCGAGTTTTGGATCAGCCAAGTGCCATTTTTGGGACATATTATCTTAGCGGAGGGCATTGCAGTTGACCCAAGCAAAATTGAGCAAGTGCTGAAATGGAAAGCCCCCACTTCTGTCTATGAAGTTAGAAGCTTCCTCAGTTTAGCGGGATGTTACCGGAGATCCATTCCAAGCTTGCTAAGCCGATGACAGAATTATTGAAGAAAGGAACAAAATATGTTTGGAACGGAGCATGTGAAGGAGCGTTCCAAGCATTGGTGAAGCATATCACAACAGCCCCGGTCTTAGCTCAACCGGATACGACCAAGCCCTTCAACATGTATTCTGATGCATCCGGTATCGGGCTCGGCTGCGTGTTGATGCAAGAAGGACGTGTGGTCGCGTATGGCTCACGCCAACATCGAAACCATGAGCAGCACTATCCGACTCATGATCTTGAGCTCGCTGCTGTGGTATTGGCGCTGAAAATGTGGAGGCACTATCTCCTAGGGAATTTGGTGCGTCTCTACACCGACCACAATAGCTTGAAATATATCTTCATCCAGAAGGAGCTTAATATGAGGCAAAGGAGGTGGTTAGAACTAATCAAAGACTATGAGATTGAGATTCATTACCACCCCGGCAAGGCGAATGTGGTTGCCGATGCACTGAGTCAGAAATCAATGTCCATAACCTTACTATTACGCCAATGGAAGAAGAAGAGTCGAGTTTATACTTGGTTTCTTATGGATCACTCTACAACCTTGCTCTCATCCCTACCATTAGGGAGGATATCATTGCAGCTCAGAAAGTTGACAAGGGCATGGCACATCTTCGTAGACGGATAGACAGCGGGGATATCAAATGTTTCCGGAAAGATGATGAGGGGACGTGTGGGGACCACCCCATGGTTCACCACTCCGGGATTGCAGAGGGTGGTGCTGTGCGATGCGGCACCCAACAGAACACAGGAAATGAATATGAACAACATACAAACTTTTATTTGACATAAAACAGCGGAAGTCTTTTTATAAAACTTAATTATACAACGGAAGTATTATACATAGCTAGTCTCTAATCCTATCTACGCAAAAGTGCAGCCATCCAGCCCGGGGACGCTACACACTAGCAGCATAGAACCGGAGATCACGGCCGCGTGCAGGGCTCCAGCTCGGCCGTGTACCCCGACGGGGGCATCGCCTCGTCCTCGGCACCTTCCTCATAACTCTAACCTGCACACAGCTCAAATATTGCAACCGTGAGCACGATGGCTCAGCAAGGCTTAACCGACAACTCTAGTCATGGAACTCTACATGCAGGGATGTGTAATATAGGAAAAAGACTTTGCAATAAAGACACGCCACATATTGATCCTTACTTTCGGTTTTATAGCAACAGTTTCATTTGCCTTAGGCAGCCCTCACATCGGAAGTCCACAATCAAACAAGAAACACTTTCCTCCGATGTGGTGATGCCCAAAGTGGAAGATAAACTTAATTAGCTCTACAACTACAGCATACAGGGTTTCAAGACATTAATAGTTCAATGCAGCATATTCATTGGCTTATTTCACTTCTTACTACGTCACAGCACAGTGAACAAGCGGTACTCAAATAACCGCGAGGGACGGTGATTGCAATCAGGAGACACCCGGATAACACGTCATATACACCCACTTTCAGAAGTGTGGTGCTTCACACATCCTACTCTGTTGTATGCAACAACCTTTCAAAGGCAACCCAAATGTCGAACTGGTTCATCCGTAACGGGCAGGAGGTCCCCGCGTGGAGCGTGTCTGTGCCCACCGGCAGATTTACACGTTACTAACCTCAACCCACTCCTATAAAACGGTTGGGCAAGCCTCGGCACCAAGGTTAACCAATTACATCAGTTTCCTGGTTCCCATATGCCAGTATGCATCTGGTACTGTTCGATAGTTGTCCAGCAGGGCCGCACACTGTGACGGACCGAAATCCGCTCGCCCAGGATCTCAGAGGGTGGTGCCGCTTGATGCGACACCCGACAGCACACATCATAATGCAAACATGTATTACATAGAAAAAACAACTGAATATGTACAAAGTAGTACAAACCGTCAGTTTACAACTACGTATAGAGGTTACAACAGCAGAAGCTAAATTTATACAACTCACCCCCACCTAACTAGCAAAAGTCAGTTGTCCAGCCCTATGGACAGCCCACACTAGCACCACTTCGCTGCTCAGCGTGGCGTGTACGGCTCCCACTCAGCCGTGGTCCCCGACGGAGTGTAGCCCTCGCCGGTGGACTCGTACCCAGAGTCCGTGGGGTAATCCTCACCTGAAAAACACTTATAGCAGCAACCGTGAGCACGATGGCAAAGCAAGTCTTAACCGACTCACCTATACATGAAACTCTACATGCAGTTCATAACCAACATGGGATGGCACATTGCAGCAAAGGACACGCCTACAAGTTCATCCTTAATTCATCTTTTAGCCACAAGTTAACAGTTCACAAAACTGAAATTTAGTAAGCAATATTTGGTGGCACACATGTAGCAATACAATTTATACATATCAGCAGAATTGAACCACAATATTCCATAATTTATCTACGTCACGACGCAGTCAACAAGTGGTACTCATCACCACGAGGGACAGAGAATCGACTCGATATACACCTGCAGGGATACCCGAAGAGCATGTCACGTACGCCCACCCGTGGAGCTGCTCAGCACGCTCACTCGATGTCGTACGGGACAACCTTTCATGAAACAGCCCAAACATCGAACCGGTCACACCCAAACAGACAGGAGGTTCCCTACACGGAGCATCTCTCTATGCCCGTTAGCAGATTTCCACCTTGCTGCCCTCAACCTACACCTATAAATCGGTGTGTTATGCCTCGACGCCCAGAGGTATAGGTTACATTGGTCTATCAGGGCCCATATATCTGATATGCCTTCGGTATGTTCAATACTTGTTTAGCAAGGCCGTACACGGATCGGTACTCAATCGACAGGGACAGGTCTGCACCCACAAGACTTCCTCTCATTTTCTTACTAAAGTGATCTCACATCACTCGAACCAATCCCGTGTGTCCCAAAGCCTATACTCGCGAGTTGATTCCAGCTGCTCGACTTGTACCGAAGTCCTATGAACATTAAGCACAGCCAGACTACTCTAGGACTTAGACACTACCCTCACTCTTGTAGGAATAATCTGGTTATGCACTTGGGGTTTCATCCATCCTACACCTAATGCACAAACATACCTCATGCTAAGTATACATAAAGCAAAACTTTGCAAAACTTGTTAATGCAAACCGGGGCTTGCCTTGTTGCTGCTGGTCAGATGTTAGTGCTTCATCCGGAAGGAGAAAGTCCAGCACTTCCGGGATTTCCTCGCCTTCAGCGACTACACGTAAGCAATGTACTATATGTCAATTTAAATGCAATGTTTGGAACTGAATATGTAAATACCATAACTCTAGCTAACCCTCCCCTTTGGCTCTGAAATTTTTATGGTGGCTTGGTAGGATCCTAACCAGAGACTTGACCAAGTTCATCTGAAACAAAGTTCATTTGAGCTCTGTACAAATAAAAGTTTATTTTGTCATTACTAGAGCCTCTAAGGATTTCCAGTGATTTTCATGGCTCAAACCATTACTTTATGGAAACTAGAGTTTGAGATGGTTCTAATGGAATTGGTTTCATGTCCTTTGAAGAATCCTAGAGGAAGTTATGGCCTAAACAAGATTTGAGAAAATCTTAAAATTGTTTCTGTACATTTTTCCATTTTCTCAGGGCAGTTCACTTAATCACACCATTAGGGGGGCTAAATGATCTTGGATGGATCTGAAATTTCTCCTGCGACTCAAGGATTCTCTAATGAACATACCAGCAAAATTTCAGAATTTTCTATTAACGAATTCTCCAGATAAAGTTCCCAACAGTTTAAATTTGAGGGAATTAATTCTGGAAAAAGAATAAGTTTCATGAGATGAAACTTGTTTTGCTGGATAGTACTCGAAGAGATGGATCCAACAAAATTTGGTTCACTCAATTTTGAGCTTCCTAGTCAGAGATATGGATTTTACAAGTTTGGAGAAATCCTCTGAAAATGGTCTCTGTTATTTTTCCTATTTTTCAGAGACATAGAGGATTCAAACAACAATTGGCCCAGAAAATGGAATCCAATGCCTCTGAATTTTTTACTGGAGTTCAAGGATTTTCGGTAGAATGTCCTACCCAAATTTGGGCATTTTCCAATACACAGAACTCCTGTAAAAACTCCTACAAATTTTTTTAATTGAATTAATGAGCCAAATCTAGAGATTTTCATACCAATTAGGATGCACCCCTAGATAGTACTCACTGAGAGGAATCCACTAGAATTTATCTCATTATTTTTGGAGGTTTCTATCAAAAGTTATGAATTTCCTAATTTGGAGCTAAAACTGAAATTGTTTTGCTATTGAAAATGGACTTGGGCCCACAGTTTAAGTCTCAGCCAATGAAACTCGAGGACACACGGGCTACAGGGTTACCCCGCGTGCAGCCACACGTGATCCTGAGCCACATCCGATCCTGGGTTTAAAATTCCCTTACTGACCGGTGGGCCCTCCCCCCTTCTTCTTCCTCTCGCTTTTCTTCCCGCGTGCGCCCTCCCCCTCGCCGGACTGAGGCGGTGCCTCGCTGGAGGGACGTTCCTGGCTGCCATCCGGCCGGAGGGTCGCCACCTGTGGGTTTGCAGCCACGGGAAATCGGTTGGTCGTAAAATCCCCAAAAAGTGGTAGCAAGAAAAATTCAGCTCATGTACACTTAGGAAAAATGAGGGGAATTAAAACTTTGAATTTTAACAGTGTAAGTTCAAAGTGAGGATTTAGACTTCCCAAAAACTTCCAAACATGGAGATATAAATGCATAATTTGGATCTTCATATTTCAAATATTTAACCTTCCAAATTTCAGCTCATTTGGAGGGGTTTAATATTTGTTTGGGATTAAAAGAGGAAGCCCTCTAATCTGAATTTGAATTTCAGTTTCAAATCCCAACTTCCTCAATTTGCAAATTTTGTTCCACAAATGTGTTCTCCACATTTGAATTAGCAGCCATGCCAAAAATCAGAATCTTTGGAGTTGGTTTGCTATGTTTTGGAACAATGCAAACGGAAGAATTCAAATTCCATTTTCAAATTCAAATGACCATATTCAATTAAAAATCCACACCAGAATTCAAACCATTTGAATTCAACCTTTTCAAACCTTAACTTGGAGGCAAAGCAAAGCCTTAAATTTTGAGTAGCTGGGGGAAAAATATCAGTGAAAATTGGATTAAAAATAGAGGTGGTGGGACCCTTTTGTCAGCCACACAATGTTTTACCGCCTCTGCTGACTTCGGTTGAACAGCGAGCGGCCGCCAGCTCTCGGTTGAAACCCGCTCCTAAGAGAGCATCGCGCCACCTCCAGCTGTGTGGTCTTTTGCTCGGCTGGATCACTACAAAGAGTGCACCGGAGCTACTTCGCTTCCTTCAGCTCATGTTTGCGCCTCGGTTGCTTTCTTCGCACAGAGCACCGCCGCCAGTTCCTCCCGATCAACCACAGCACCCCGAGCTTGGTTGCTTGAGACTTCCACAGCAAAAACCATCACCAACACGTGCTCTAGCCCTCCACCATCCCAACTCCTTCGGTCTCTGGCCGTTGGGGCCTAAAATTCCCGGAGTTGCAACTGTGCCGCCGTGAACACCGAAAGTTCCAACCTTAGGTCACCGTGGACAGCGCAACCTGGAGAAGCTCACGTCCAAGCGATCCAACCCATTGGTGCACCTACGACCGTAGCTGCTCACCTCCAAAATTAAGCCCAAGCCGTGATTCCTCGGAGGAGAATTCGGAGATTTTCATCCGGGCAGCGCAACTCGACCCCGAGGTAAAGAGTTGCTAAATTCAGCTTCAATTCGTGTTGTGAGTAGCTCAAATCTTGCACACAGGTTCTAGACTAGCTAGCGCCCTTCATCCCTCGATTCTAGGTCAGGAAATTAGGTGTAGAGCGAGGAATTCACGTTCTTGTCGCGGCAACACCTTCGGAGCACTTCGGGCGCACGGTGCCGATAGGTTTGGAAGGCTCTCTGGCAGATTTGGCTGCCATGCCTAGCTCTTACATCTCCCACTGGTGCTCTAGGGCCCAAGAACTGATCGTTTGGTGGAGAATTCACCATGCACGACCTCGCCGGAGCCCTAGTTCTCACTGTTGCTGGTGCGCGGTGGTTTTCGGTGAGATCCGGCCGCCGGCGACCCCACCGGTGTGTTCAGCGTGCCTGAAAACAGGAAAGGCGGCCAGTATGGGGCCGGGAGATGGCCGGGAAGGGCTTTCCCGCCACCCTTGCCAGAGAACGCCGTGGGTTTCTCTGTTTGAAAGGTAGAAGAGGATGCTGACATGTGGGGCCCGCTGCAGCGTTTAAACTTTTCCAGGATTTTTTCTATTCCAGTTCAAACTTTGAAGAGCCATAACTTTGTGTAGGAATGTCCAAAAATTGTCAAACAGATTTTGTTGGATTTCACTCAGAGAATACTATCCAGGGGTACAGCCCAATGGTTATGAAAATCTCTGTATTTTCTCATTAATTCAATTAAGGAAAATATTGTAGGAATTTTCGCAGGAGTTCTGTTTATTGGAAAATTCCCAAATTTGGGCATGACATTCTTCCAAAAATCATTGAACTCCAGTAAAAATTTCAGAGGCATTGGACCTCATTTGCTTGACCAAATGTGGTGTCAATCCTTTATGTCTCTGAAAAATGGGAAAATAAACTGAAGCAATTTCAGCATTTGTTATCAAGTTCCAAAATTCATATCTCTGTTGGTAGCTCAAAAAATGGTGAAACAAATTTCATTAGAAACATGTAGACTTAACCTAATTAGATCTTCCACTGTTAGACATGTTAAAACTCCAGATTTGGCCTTAAAATTCAGAGAATCCTTGTACTTGTGGGAATTTTGGAGACCACAAGGTGCAATGAAATTTCTCCAAATTTGGCTCAGATCATCCTTAGAGAGTCTAGTATCCACTGGAAAAATACCAAAGCCAATTAAGGGACCTAAATAACAGTAGCTCTAAATAAAACTGTACTTCTTATATAAAACTTGCACTTATGCATGTTTTTGTTGCATTTCATTTAGTGACCAAAGTTGAGGACGCACCGGAGCCCTTGGACGTCCTTCCACCTGAAGCTAACTTTTTGTTTGACTTGCAACCAGGCAAGCCCCGGTTTGCATTTAAGTACTTTTGCAAATTCTTCATTTGTATCACTTATGTTTAGGGTGAATGCTTGCATTAGAATTAGGGTCATTGAAACCCCTCTTGCATAACCTTTTAAATCCTATGGAGGGTTGGGTAGTTTACAAACTCGACGAGTAGAGAATGCCGTGCTAATGTTCTTAGGATCTTGGTAGAAGTCGAGTGGCTGGAATCTATTCGCGAGATAGGTATTTATCACACGGGCTGAGAAGAGGTAGAGAATGGCTTAAGTTGTGAAACTGAGACCCAGCAGGGGGGATAGGATGCAGTGAGCGGAGGTCTCACGTGCGTATCCCTGTTGATGTCGATTGAGGACCGAGCCGTGTGCGGCCCTGCGGGACAAGTTTCGAACAGTACCGGATGCATACTGGCATATGGGAACTAGGAAACTGATGTAATTGGTTAACCTGCGTGCCGAGGCTTACCCAACCATTTTATAGGAGTGGGATGAGGGTAGCAAGTTGTAACGGTGGGCACAGACAGGCTCCACGCGGGGACCTCCTGCCCGTTACGGATGGACCGGTTCGGTATTTGGGTTGCCTTTGAAAGGTTGTTGCATACAACAGAGTAGGAAGGTGTGAAGCACCACACTTCTGAAAGTGGGTGTATGTGACATGTTATCCGGGTATCTCCTGATTGCAATCACCGTCCCTCGCGGTTATTTGAGTACCGCCTTGTTCACTGCGCTGTGACGTAGTAAGAAGTGAAATAAGCCAACTGAATATGCTGTATTTAACTATTAATGTATTGAAACCTTGTATGCTGTAGTTGTAGAGCTAATTAAGTTTATATTCCACTTTGGGCATCACCACATCGAAGGAAAGCGTTTCTTGTTTGATTGTGGACTTCCAATGTGAGGGCTGCCTAAAGCTCATTAAACTAGTGCTATAAAACTGAAAGTAAGGATCAACATGTAGGCGTGTCTTTATTGCAAAGTCTTTGACCTATATTATACATCCCTGCATGTAGAGTTCCATGCCTAGGTTAGTCGGTTAAGCCTTGCTGAGCCATCGTGCTCATGGTTGCAATATTTGAGCTGTGTGCAGGTGAGAGCTATGAGGAGGGGTCCGAGGACGAGGCGGTGCCCCCGTTGGGGTACACGGCCGAGCTGGAGCCCTGCATGCTGCCGTGATCTCCGGTTACATGTTGCTAGTGTGTAGCGTCCTTGGGCTGGATGGCTGCACTTTTGCGTAGATAGGATTAGAGAGTAGCTATGTATAATACTTCCGCTGTATAATTAAGTTTTGTAAAAGACTTCCGCTGTTTTATATCAAATAAAAGTTTGTATGTTGTTCTTAATCTTTTCTTGTGTGCTGCTGGGTGCCGTATCGCACGGCACCACCCTTTGCGATCCCGGAGTGGGTGAACCACGGGGTGGTCCCCACAGACGTGGTATCAGAGCTGCATTGGGAATAGCACGCTCGAAGCCTATTTTGAAAACTTAGAAGTAGTCGAATGAGGATTAGTCACTATGCCCACATTAGGTCTACGATAGTAGTAGTTAATAAAGTGGAAATGCTAACATACTTGTTATACCTTTTGTAACGACGCTCCGATGTCAGGTAAGAGGTAAGGTACGCCACCACAGGTGGATCAATTGCGGTAACTCGCCATACGAGTAATAGTATGGAATGGTATATCGTGGCTTGGCACAGTAGTTAATATGAGTCTCTAAACCTCTCTATGGTTCTGAGATCATATGAAAACGCTGATCTCCAGCGTGCTTTAGGCAAAATTGAGAATACCCCATCGTGTGGTAAGCAACACGATAGTATGCAACTCTTGAACGTTAAATGTTCAAAGGGTCATACTCAGCGCTCGCCATCGGCGTGCCTCAACGGTCATGAGGCAGTAGGTGGTATCCGTTGGGTTGATAAAATTATCAAACGTGACGACCCGTTCATGCTCTACTTGGGTTCCCCGTCGTGTGGTGTGAAAACACGACCATGTACCTTGAGACGTGGCTTGACTCAAGGACGATCCGTATGGCAATGATATGGATCGTATGTTTTTATTATGATATGGAACTGCCTGAAATGTCAAAAACCTTTGTGTGCACCATTATTGTGTGTTCTTCTGCAGGTACATTAACCACGTTAGTGCATGACGTGTAGAAACCCTTTGTGAGTGACGTCTTTAGTTCCACCATTTGACACGTATATGCCGGAATACCGGCTTAGGATTTTTCTTTGGTGAGGAAACGTAGTACCGAGACTACATAAAAGAATATTTAAAAAAAGTGTCAAAAGGAAGTTTAGGATTCCCTTTAGGGGTTATTGAACTCCCATGTCAAACTAAGATTCAATTGGGAGTATAGATTCATGTCCAAAGACTTAGGAACAACCTCCCCTGTTTTCAGCAGAAACTTTGCTGAACTTGAACAGGGTATAACATAGGATTGGTTGAACAATTTGAGGTGTGGGATACCATTCTGGAAAGGTTTTGAAGTCCTCTACAACTTTTCTCTAGAGCTCCAGAACAAAATCTCCCTCCAAATGGATGAAGATCTCAGATGAGTAGGCACTGTACAGAAACAGGACAGACCAAAAGGCTCTCTGGAATTTTCTCTATTTGGACCACAACTTTCTGTAGAAAAATTTCTAAGGGTCAAGTAAGACATCTTTGGAAAGTATAGGAAATGTGCTACAACTTTGTAGTTCAGTGTTTTCCTAAATTTAGGGCAGAATATGATGGAATTTTTAAACAATACAGCCACTTGCAAAAGAGATGCTGTCAAAATTCCTGAGAAAATTATGTCAAATTGTAGAATTCATAACTTACAAACTATAAAGTATATATAGGCAAATAAATACAATCTGGATTCCTTTTTGAGTCTACTACAACTTTGTTGTTGAACTCTAGTCCAGATTTTGCCTTCAAAGTGGCCAAAACAGTTGAATTATCCAGACTGGTCAGCTGGACCAGAAGCTGGACAGGGAACACCATGTTGAAGTTTTCAACCAAAACAATTAAGTTTCACATTTAGACATCCAGCGGCTGTTGTAAAACAGCGAGTGGAGTCGAAAAGTTTATGCATTCGACATATCACTTCGAGCGGGTACATGTTTGGGGTCCAGTACAATAGCGAGGAATTACGCATGCTAACACACGTAACATCCCATGGCGACCTACGATGGTCGAAATGAACTTTTAATCCATAAACTTCATCACTTTGAAACTCGATCGTGTGACCTGATCCAGGGATCTATATGTTGTATAAAGTTTATACTTTATACATATGTGTGATTGTTATGCGTATTATTTGTTCCATTCTCGCACTACTATTGTATAGACTGCATGAAATAAACCAACATGTGCTGATCGTTTGAATGATATGAATGCAGAATGGTGCGTACACGTTCAACACAAGAGGATGGAGGTCCGAGTCAGGTTCGTGGTGATGAGTCTCCACCTCCGGAGCAAACCACGACGCAGCAGCAGCCACCTCCACCACCGCCAGAACTTCCAAGAAACCTTGCAGATGTTCTCGCTGCAGTGCTCGGCTCGCGCAACGAGCAAACCGAGTTGCTGCGGATGCTGGTGCAGCAGAATGCGTCCCGTCCAGGAGGACGCCAAGACAATGGGAAACGCCAGCCCCAACAAAGTTCATATTCAGACTTCCTGGCGACCCATCCACCGGTCTTTACGGAGGCTGAAGAGCCTTTGGAGGCGGACAGTTTCATCCGCACTCTGGAGGCAAAGTTTGGTTTATTTCGGTGCACCGAACATCAGAAGGTGCTGTACGCAGCGCAACAGCTTCAAGGAGAAGCCAGTACATGGTGGGCGAACTACATCGCCTCATTACCGGCTGGCCATGCCGTCACATGTAAGGAGTTCCGGGAGGCATTCCGCGCCTATCATATACCTCCCGGGGTATGGAGAGGAAGCTCCAGGAGTTCCTGGCGCTGAGACAAGGCGAGAGGAGTGCTCATGAGTACTCCAGGTCATTCAACCGGCTGGCGCAGTATGCGCCAGGATTTGTGGGAACGGAAGACGATAAGCAAAATGTGTTCTTCCGGGGCATCAATTCCAAGATGAAGGTCCGTCTCGCCCAAAGCAATTGTGGCACATTCAATGACCTTGTTAATACCGCGATTTTACAAGAAAATGCTCAGCGCGAGCGTGGTTCTGACAATAGGAAATGCAGCGCGCAGATGAGTAGCAGTGGTGGGGCGCCACAAAAGTACCGCGTGGTGTATCGCTCACCATCCGGTCAGAGATGGCAGCCACCAGCGCGACCGCCTCAGTTTCACGGTCAACAATATAATGCGCCAAGCTTCCGACCAACGTATCCACCACAGCAACAGCAGCAGCAAACGATGGTCCCGCGTGCACCGGGATTCCGTCCTCAAGTCGGAGGGACCCCGACACCTTACACGTGTTTCACATGTGGCCGTGTCGGGCATATTTCGAGGGACTGCCCCGAGCCGCGACAGGGCAGGGGTCCAGCACCGTATCAGGGTGCTAATCAGCCCCGTAATCAGCCCAAGAAACCAGTACCAAAACCCGGCAACGTCCACCACTTAGCCATCGAAGACGTGCCGGAAGGCGAACCCGTCCTCGCGGGTACGTTTTCTTACTCAGATCATCCCGTAGTCATACTTTTTGACTCCGGTGCCACCCATAATTTCATAAGTCAATCTTATGTTATTAAGTATCAATTGCCTATCATTCCCATAAATAGTTCATACTTGATATGCTCTCCAGGTGGGAAAATAACAGCTGATAGGATGGTTCTATAGAGCACCATTACAGTTGGATAGAAACCTATATCCGACTTCTCTAATCTTGTTAGAGAGTCAAAAACTTGATGTCATTTTGGGAATGTCATGGCTACATTGCCATGGTGCTGTTATTGATATCATTCCACGCGTGGTTCGTTTAAACTCTACACTTCATGAACCACATGTTCTCATTCTTGACCCTTCGGTTCAAGAAGCTCCAGCCACATATAACACGGAAGCCACAAAACTTGAGGATATTCGTGTGGTCCGTGAATACCCGGATGTTTTTCCGGATGATCTCCCGGGCATGCCACCCGAAAGGGATGTCGAGTTCAAGATTGAACTTGTACCTAGGACGACACCGATATCACGGAGACCGTACAAGATGGCTCCGAATGAGCTAGCTGAATTAAAAGAGCAGCTCAATGATTTAATGAAGAAGGGTTTCATTCGACTGAGTTCTTCGCCATGGGGATGCTCGGCGCTGTTTGTGAAGAAGAAGGATGAAACCTTGAGGTTGTGTGTGGATTACCGACCTCTCAACACCGTCACCATCAAGAATAAATATCCACTGCCGTGCATCGATATTCTCTTCGATCAACTTGTGGGTGCGAGTATATTTTCAAAGATGGATCTTCGCTCCGGATATCACCAAATCATGATCCGGTCCGAGGATATTCCGAAGATGGCCTTCTCAACGAGATACGGATTGTATGAATACCTCGTCATGTCTTTTGGCCTCACCAACACCCCGACACATTTCATGTATCTCATGAACTCAGTGTTCATGCCGGAGTTGGATAAGTTCGTGGTGGTGTTCATAGATAACATCTTGGTTTACTCCAAGTCTGAACAAGAACACGCCGAACACCTGCATATCGTGCTTCAACGATTGCGAGACCATAAGCTTTATGCCAAGTTCAGCAAGTGTGAGTTTTGGATCAGCCAAGTGCTATTTCTGGGTCGTATTATTTCTGCAGAAGTCATTGCAGTTGATCCAAGTAAAATTAAACAAGTTCTGAAATGGAAGTCCCCCACATCAGTCCATGAAGTCAGGAGTTTCCTCGGGTTAGCAGAATATTACTGGAGATTCATACCGAACTTCTCCAAGCTTGCTAAGCCGATGATTGCACTGTTGAAGAAGGGGATCAAATTTGTTTGGAGCTCAGCTTGTGAAGAAGCATTCCAAGCATTAGTGAAACATCTTACAACATCCCCGGTGTTAGCTTAACCAGATACAACCAAGCCCTTTGACGTATATTGTGATGCGTCCGGCATCGGGCTTGGTTGTGTATTGATGCAAGGAGGAAGAGTGGTCGCCTGTGGCTCACGTCAACTTTGTAACCACGAGCAGCACTATCCGACTCATGATCTTGAGCTCGCTGCTGTGGTGTTGGCCTTGAAAATGTGGAGGCACTATTTACTCAGGAACTTAGTGCACCTCTACTCAAGAGTTTGAAGTATATATTCACTCAAAAGGAGTTGAATATGCGGCTACGGAGATGGCTAGAACTGATCAAAGACTATGAGATCGAGATTCACTACCATCCTGGAAAGGCAAACGTGGTTGCCGACGCCTTAAGCCGCAAATCTCATGTCAACAATCTGTCCATCACCCTACTTGAAGAGGAGGAGCCGAGTCTATACTTGGTTCCGTATGGGGCATTATATAATCTTGCTCTCGTCTCTACCATACGAGACGAGATTATGGAGGCTCAGAAGAAAGATGTGGAAATGTCGCACATTCGGAGAAGGATGAAGAATGGCGAAATGAAATGCTTCCGAAGAGATGAACATGACACTCTATGGTTTAAAGACCGTATAGTGGTACCCCGTGATATGAAGCTTCGGAAGAAAATCTTGGACGAAGCTTATTTGTCCAAGTATTCTATTCATCCGGGCAGTAACAATATGTACCAAGATCTGAAAACCAGGTTTTGGTGGACACGGATGAAAAGAGAAATCGTGAAGTACGTATCCGTATGTCATACGTGTCGGCGTGTGAAAGCCGATCATATGCGTAAAGCCGGACAGCTGCAAGCATTGAACATTCTGGCGTGGAAGTGGGAGGATATTAGTATGGACTTCATAGTCGGGTTACCTCTCACGTCTCATAAGCATGACTCAATTTGGGTAATAGTCGATCGACTCACCAAGTCGGCTCATTTTATCCCCGTACATACAAAGTATGTGGTCAAGCAATATGCGGAACTGTATATTGTAAGGATCTTGTGCTTGCACGGTGTTCCCCGCTCCATTATTTCAGATCACGGTGTGCTGTTTGTCGCTCGGTTTTGGGAACATCTGCACGCGTCGTTGGGGACCAGACTGATCCGCAGCTCTGCGTATCACCCGCAGACGGATGGTCAAACTGAACAGGTGAATCAAGTGCTTGAAGACATGCTATGCGCTTGTGCCATCCACCACGGCAAGAATTGTGACGATCATTTGCCATTGGCGGAGTTTTCTTACAACAATGGCTATCAAGCTAGCATCAAGATGGCGCCATATGAAGCTCTCTACGGCCGGAAATGCCGCACACCTCTCAACTGGCGCGAGTCCGGCGAGCGAGTTATCTACGGCATTGAACTTGTGAATGAAGCGGAAGAACGAGTACGAGTAATACAAGCCAATCTCAAGGCTGCTCAATCTCGTCAGAAGAGCTATGTGGATAAAAGACGCCGCCCTCTCCACTTCGACATCGGGGACCGTGTATATGTCCGTGTGTCTCCGATGAAGGGAGTTCATCGTTCGGAGTGAAGGGTAAACTTGCGCCGTGATTCATTGGTCCGTTCGCCGTCATTGAAAAATGCAGACCCGTGGCCTATCGCTTGAATTACCGGCGTCGCTCGCAGGAATTAATAACGTATTCCATATCTCTCAGCTGAGAAAGTGCCTCAAACACTCCGCTGAAATCCACACTGAAGACATAGAAGTTCTTAAACCGGACCTCACGTACACGGAGTATCCAATCTGGATTATCGATGAAAAGACTCGCGCCACAAGAAACCGGACCTTATGGTTTTACAAGGTCTTGTGGAGTAACCATACCGCTGCTGAGGCGACATGGGAAAGCGAGGACTATCTACAAACAAATTATCCGAATTTGCTATCATCATATAACCGGTAAAGTTTCCCCACCTTTGCTTTTCTTTTGGAATCTCGGGATGAGATTCTTTTTAAGGGGGGAGGGATGTAAAATTCCCAAAAAGTGGTAGCAAGAAAATTCAGCTCATGTACACTTAGGAAAAATGAGGGGAATTAAAACTTTGAATTATAATCGTGTAAGTTCAAAGTGAGGATTTAGACTTCCCAGAAACTTCCAAACATGGAGATCTAAATGCATAATTTGGATCTTCATATTTCAAATATTCAACCTTCCAAATTTCAGCTCATTTGGAGGGGTTTTAATATTTGTTTGAGATTAAAAGAGGAAGCCCTCTAATCTGAATTTGAATTTCAGTTTCAAATCTCAACTTCCTCAATTTGCAAATTTGATTCCACAAATGTGTTCTCCACATTTAAATTAGCAGCCATGCCTGTGGCGGACCGTAATACGCTCATCCAGGATCACAGAGGGTGGTGCCGCACGATGCGATACCCGACAGCACACATCATAAGGAAACAGTGTATTACATATAAAACCAACTGAAATGTACAAAGTAGTACTTACTTCAGTTACAAATTAATGTTATTATTATTACAGCAGCGAAAACTAAATTTGTACAACTCACACCCGTCTACTTAGCAAAAGTCGATTGCCCAGCCCTAGGGCAACCCACACTAGCTGCACTCTTCAGCTAAGCACGGCGTGTACGGCTCCCACTCAGCCGTGGTCCCCGACGGAGGGTAGCCCTCGCTGGTGGACTCGTAACCCGAGTCCGTGGGATGCTCCTCACCTGGAAAACACTTATAGCAGCAACCGTGAGCTCGATGGCTCAACAAGGCTTAACTGACTCACCTAGGCATGAACTCTACATGCGGCTAGTACGACCATGGGATAGTAAATTTCAGCAAATGGACACGCCTACAAGTTCATCCTTAGTTCACCTTTTAGCCACAAGTTAACAGTTCATGAATAAGAAATTTAGTAAGCATGATTTGGTGGCACACATATAGCAAAGCAATTATACATATCAGCAGTATTGAATCATAACATTCCATGGTTTATCTACGTTACGACGCAGTGAACAAGCGGTACTCGTCACCGCGAGGGACGGCGAATCGACTCAATATACACCTGCAGGTATAACCAAAGAGCACGTCACGTACGCCCACCCGTGGAGCTGCACAGCACGCTCACTCGATGCTGTACGGGACAACCTTTCACCCAACAGCCTAAATGTCAAACTGGTCGCACCGAAATGAGCAGGAGGTTCCCTACACGGAGCATCTCTCTATACCCGTTAGCAGATTTCCACCTTGCTACCCTCAGCCTACACCTATAAATCGGTGCGTTATGCCTCGACGCCCGGAGGTTTAGGTTACATCAGTTTATCGGGGCCCATATATCCGATATTCCTTCGGTACGCTCAATACTTGTTCAGCAGGGCCGCACACGGATCGGTCCTCAATCGACACGGACAGGGCTGTGCACACAAGACTTCCTCTTGCTGCGTCCTAGCCCCTGCCTAGTCTCATTTCCATTACAAAAGTGATCTCACATCACTCAAACCAATCCCGTGTGTCCCAAATCCTAACTCGCGAGTGGATTCTAACTACTCAACTTGTACCGAAGTTCTATGAATCATTAAGCATAGCCTGTCTACTCGAGGACTTAGACACTACCCTCACTCTTATAGGAAACATCTGGTTATGCATTTGGGGTTTCATCCATCCTACACCTAATGCACAGATATATACCTCACACTAAGTATGTAAACAAAGCAAAACTTTGTAAAACGGGTTAATGCAAACCGGGGCTTGCCTTGTTGCTGCTGGTAAGTGGTTAGGGCTTCATCCGGAAGAAGGAAGACGAGCACTTCCGGAGTTTCCTCGCCTTCAGCGACTACACTTAAACGATATACTATATGCCAATTTAAATGCAATGTTTGAACTTGAATATGTAAAGACTATAACTCTAGCTAACCCTCCCCTTTGGTTCTGAAATTTTTATGGCGGCGTGGTAGGGTCCTAACCAGAGTGTTGACCAAGTTTCAATTGAAATAAAGTTCATTTGAGCCTTGTACAAATAAAAGCCTATTTGGTCAATATTAGAACCTCTAAGAACTTCCAGGGTTTTTCATGGCTTCAACCATTACTTTCTGGAAACTAGAATTTGAGATGGTTCTAATGGAATTGGTTTCATGTCATTTGAAGAATTCTAGATGAAGTTATGCCCTAAGAAAAATTTGAGAAAATCTGAAAAAAATTTCTGTACATTTCTCTATTTTCTCAGGGCAGTTCACTTAATCACACCATTAGGGGGACTAAATGGACTTGGATGAGTTTGAAAATTTTATTGTGACTCAAGGATTTTCCAATGAACCCCCAGCCAATTTCAGAATTTTTTCATAAAGTAATTCTCCAGATAAAATTCCTAACAGTTTAAATTTTATGGAATTAATTCTGGAAAACCATTAAGTTTCATGAGCTGAAATTTGTGTTGCTGGAAAGTACTCAAAAAGCTGAGTTCAGCAAAATTTGGTTCACTGAATTTGGAGCTTCCTAGCAGAAGTTATATGCAATTGAAGTTTGAACCAAATCTGAAAATTCAAATAAAGTTTAAACCGGCTGGTGGGGTCCCCGGGCTACGTATCAGCACTGCAGCCAACCCACACGGGGGTCCGCAGAGTCTTCCGCGCAGTCACACGGGATCCCGGTGCCACAGCCGATCCGGCGCCGTTTAAACCGGGGCTGACACATGGGGCCCATGAGGCTTCGTCTACCTCGCGTTCCAGCGGCTTCCCGCCGCCCCCTTCGCCGGAGAGCTCGCCGCCGGGCATTCTGCTGCCCGACCTTCGACGAAACTCGCCGCCTGTGCATATTTCTGCCTGGGAAACACGGTGGTGCACTTCCCGGAGCTCGGTGACAGCCAGAATAGTGCTCGCGACGGTGACAGCGGTCGGGAGCTCATCTGCGACGTCGAACTCGGTGTCCTCTGCACCTTTTTCGACGCGGTTTGCTCGGAGACCTCCACTGAGACTTGGTGATCACCGATATTAGCACTGATCCCCGTGAAAATGGCCGCAACTATGACCTCACCGTCGACCTAGGGATAAAACGGCCGTGACAGGAAAATTTTTGAAGAACAGCAACACTAGTCCATGATTTCCGCTGGTTTTTTATCCTAGGTGGCCGTGGACAAGTGCAGAACGTATGTGCAGCTCGGAATCCTCTGTGTTGAACTACCCATTATGAATTTCCGAGTTTTGAATCCTTCGGTCCTCTGAACCCCGAACGACTAAACGTGGAAATACTCTCCCTACAGGGCATGAAAGGAGGTAGGGTCTTCACCGTGAGTTCGAGCAGCCTCCGGCGCGTCTCTTTGCTGTTGATCGTCGGTCGCGAGAGTGCCTGGATCGTCAGCGCACCAAGGACCTGAAGAGAGTGGCCGGTGAGGTGTTTCATCTCGGAGGTATGCGGGGTGGAATGACGAGGAGGAGGGAGGACTCACGTGGCCCGGCGTTATACTCGAGTGCTGCACTCGGCGTTCTCAGCCACCGAGCAGGAGGTGGCGAGGGCGAGTCGGTCGGGCGCCGACGTCGGGACTGGCTGGCGCGCGTTCTTGGCCGAGTGAGAAAAGATCAACCCGAAGAAACTTCAGTGTGAAGGCTACTGACAAGTGGGTCCCTCCCCTCTAATTCTCTTCTAATTTTTCATCTCTGTTTTCACTGAAAATATCCCAGATACTCACAATTGAATGTGAGATTTAGCCCCCAAGTCATTGTTTGAATTTGATTTCCTTAATTTGAAATTGGTTTGGCTAAATTTGCTTCCCATTTGCACTGAAATTCAAATTCAGTTTTGAATTAATACAAATTTAGCTCCCGACAAGATAAAGTCCAATGAGGATGAAAATTGGTGGGATAACTCAGAAAAACATGCTGAGTTTTAATATGAAGTCAACTTTTGAATCCAAGTGATGAAAGTTGTTGCAATTTGAATTTGCTTTCAAATTGGCCCCTTTCGAATTGTCTCCAAAAGTGCCTCAAAAAGTGTTGGATTTGCATGAAATTTGGCCTGAGCCTTCACAAGACTTTTTAAGGTCTAGGCGTGAGCTCCGCCTTCCATGTTTATGTATAGAAATCCTACTTTTTGGAAGTTAGGGCTTTCCCCTCTAATCACTCTTTTGATGGTGGTTACTTGCTCTTCACAAGTGTTCATGAGATATCCATCACAAGAACTGTGGTGTTGTGAGGTGATGAAAAATTTTTGCAAGTCCCTTATCTTGGGCTTTTACATTGCCAAAAATCAGAAACATTGCCAAAAATCAGAAACAATGCAAAAGGAAGAATTCAAATTCCATTTTCAAATTCAAATGACCATATTCAATTCAAAATCCACACCAGAATTCAAATCATTTGAATTCAACCTTTTCAAACCTTAACTTTGAGGCAAATCATAGCCTTAAATTTTGAGTAGCTGGGGGAAAATATCAGTGGAAATTGGACTAAAAATAGAGGTGGTGGGACCCCTTTGTCAGCCACACAATGTTTTACCGCCTCTGTTGACTTCGGTTGAACAGCGAGCGGCCGCCAGCTCTCGGTTGCAACCCGCTCCCGAGAGAGCACCGCGCCACCTACTACTGCATAGTCTTTTTCTCAGCTGGATCACTACAAAGAGTGCACCGGAGCTACTTCGCTTCCCTCAGCTCGTGTTTGCGCCTCGGTTGCTTTCTTTGCCTAGAACACCGCCGCCGGTTCCTCCCGATCAACCACAGCACCCCGAGCTCGGTTGCTCGAGCCTTCCACAGAAAAAACAATTACCAACACGTGCTCTATCCCTCCACCATCCCAACTCCTTCGGTCTCTTGCTGTTGGGGCTTAAAATTCCCGGAGTTGCAACTGTGCCGCCATGAACACTGAAAGTTTGAACCTTCGGTCACCGTGGACAGCCCAACCCGGAGAAGCTCATGTCCAACCGATCCAACCTATTGGTGCACCTATGACCGGAGCTGATCACCTCCAAAATTCATCCCAAGCCGTGATTCCTCGGAGGAGAATTTGGAGATTTTCCCCTGGGCAGCGCAACTCGACCCCGAGGTAAAGAGTTGCTAAATTCAGCTTCAATTCGTGTTGTGAGTAGATCAAATCTTGCACACAGGTTCTATACTAGCTAGCGCCCTCCCTCCCTCGATTCTAGGTCGGGATATTAGGTATAGAGAGAGGATTTCACGTTCTTGTCACAGGAACACCTTCGGACCACTTCGGGCGCATGGTGCCGATAGGTTTGAAGGGCTCTCCGGCGGATTTGGCTGCCATGCCTAGCTCTTTACATCTCCCACTGATGCTCTAGGGCCCAAGAACTGATCGTTTGGTGGAGAATTAACCATGCACGACCTCGCCGGAGCCCTAGTTCTCACTGTTGCCGGTGCGCGGTGGTTTCCGGTGAGATCCGGCCGCCTGTGACCCCACCGGTGTGTTCAGCGTGCCTGAAAACAGGGGGGCGGCCAGTATGGGGCCGGGAGACGGCCGGGAAGGGCTTTCCCGACACCCTCGCCAGAGAACGCCGCGGGTTTCTCTGTTTGGCGCGAGGTAGAAGAGGGTGCTGACATGTGGGGCCAGCTGCAGCGTTTAAACTTTTCCAGGATTTTTTCTATTCCAGTTCAAACTTTGAAGAGCCATAACTTTCTGTAGGAATTTCCAAAAATTGTCAAACAAATTTTGTTGGATTCCTCTCAGAGAATACTATCGAGGGCTACAGACCAATGGTTATGAAAATCTCTTCATTTGGCTCATTAGTTCAATTAAGGTATATTTTGTAGGAATTTTCATAGGAGTTCTGTTTATTTGAAAATTCCCAAATTTGGGCATGACATTCTACCAAAATACATTGAACTCCAGTAAAAATTTCAGAGGCATTTGACCTATTTTCTTGACCAATGTGGTGTCAATCCTTTACGTCTCTGAAAAATGGGGAAATAAACAGAAGCAATTTCAGCATTTCTTATCAAGTTCCAAAATTCAAATCTCTCTGTTGGTAGCTCCAAAAATGGTGAAACAAATTTTGTTAGAACCATGGAGACTTAACCTAATTAGATCTTCCACTGTTAGACATGTTAAAACTCCAGATTTGGCTTTAAAATTCAGAGAAGCCTTGTACTTGTGGGAATTTTGGAGACCACAAGGTGCAATGAAATTTCTCCAAATTCGGCTCAGATCATCCTTAGAGAGTCTAGTATCCACTGAAAAAATCCCGAAGCCAATTTAGAGACCTAAATAACAGTAGCTCTAAATAAAAGTGTACTTCTTATATAAAACTTGCACTTATTCATGTATTTTGTTACATTTCATTTAGTGACCGAAGTTGAGGACGCACTGGAGCCCTTGGATGTCCTCCCACCTGAAGCTAACTTTTCATTTAACTCGCAACCAGGCAAGCCCCGGTTTGCATTTAAGTACTTTTGCAAATTCTTCATTTGTATCACTTATGTTTAGGGTGAATGCTTGCATTAGAGTTAGGGTGATTGAAACCCCACTTGCATAACCTTTTAAATCCTATGGATGGTTGGGTAGTTTACAAAATCAATAAGTAGAGAATGCTGTGCTAATATTCTTAGGATCTCGGTAGAAGTCGAGTGGTTGGAATCTACTCGCGAGATAGGTATTTATCACACGGGCTGAGAAGAGGTAGAGAATGGCTTAAGTTGTGAAACTGAGACCCAGCAGGGGGGATAGGATGCAGTGAGCGAAGGTCTCACGTGCATAGCCCTGTTGGTGTCGATTGAGGACCGAGCCATGTGCGGCCCTGCTGGACAGTATCGAACAGTACCGGATGTATACTGGCATATGGGAACCAGGAAACCGATGTAATTGGTTAACCTGGGTGCCAAGGCTTACCCAACCGTTTTATAGGAGTGGGTTGAGGGTAGCAAGGTGTAAATTTGCCGGTGGGCACAGACACGCTCCACGCGGGGACCTCCTGCCCGTTACAGATGGACCGGTTCGGAATTTGGGTTGCCTTTGAAAGGTTGTTGCATACAACAGAGTAGGAAGGTGTGAAGCACCACACTTCTGAAACTGGGTGTATGTGACGTGTTATCCGGGTGTCTCCTGATTGCAATCACCGTCCCTCGCGGTTATTTGAGTACCTGCTTGTTCACTGCACTGTGACGTAGTAAGAAGTGAAATAAGCCAACTGAATATGTTGTATTGAACTATTAATGTCTTGAAACCTTGTATGCTGTAGTTGTAGAGCTAATTAAGTTTATATTCCACTTTGGGCATCACCACATCGGAGGAAAGCGTTTCTTGTTTAATTGTGGACTTACGATGTGAGGGCTGCCTAAAGCTCATTAAACTGTTGTTATAAAACTGAAAGTAAGGATCAACATGTAGGCGTGTCTTTATTGCAAAGTCTTTGACCTATATTATACATCCCTGCATGTAGAGTTTCATGCCTAGGTTAGTCGGTTAAGCTTTGCTGAGCCATCGTGCTCCGGTTGCAATATTTGAGCTGTGTGCAGGTGAGAGCTATGGGGAGAGGTACGAGGATGAAGCAGTGCCCCCATCGGGGTACACGGACGAGCTGGAGCTCTGCACGCCGCCGTGATCTCCGGTTACATGTTGCTAGTGTGTAGCGTCCCCGGGCTGGACGGCGGCACTTTTGCGTAGATAGGATTAGAGAGTAGCTATGTACAATACTTCCGCTGTATAATTAAGTTTTGTAAAAGACTTCCGCTGTTTTATATCAAATAAAAGCTTGTATCTTGTTCTTAATCTTTTCTTGTGTGCTGTTGGATGCCGTATCGCATGGCACCACCCTCTGCGATCCCGGAGTGGGTGAACCACGGGGTGGTCCCCACATTGGTGGGGTCGGTGTGGGCGCTAGAGAACTGGAAAGGTGTCGGCGACGTGCGGCAGCCTCGGGAGAAGTCCGATGCCGTAGGCCGGTGGTCCTTGCACGCCAAAAGCTTGGGTGATTGGCTCTAGAGCATCCTTGGGTGCTAGGGAAACTCGGCAAGGATGGAAACACGCCCGGAAATGGCGGCTACCCTGCTTTCACCGTGCGCCCGAATGGTGTTGCGATGTCTGAGCTCGGGAAGCTTCAAAATAAGTCGCCTCTCGTCGTTTTTGAAGCTAGTTTTGAAAAAAGGAAATCACCACCATCTAGCCTAGCTCCTTCGTGCCTAATTTGGTGACCTATGAATAGATAACAAGGGAGAATCGCTTGGTTTCGTACCAGAATGTCGAGTTGCGTCATCCGACGGAAAAGCTTCAAATTGGCACTCGGTGGTCCATGGCTCGATGTGAGGGTTGGGGATGAGCAGCACGGATCCACGGTGCGTCATTGGGTGCCCTTGCTTGGGCGTGAAAGCCGCTGTGGCGAGCTGCTCACGTGCGCCCGATCACCGACGGGTTTAGGTTGGCCTGAAGAACAGCGCGACCGAGGAAAGGAAACCAAAATTTGCTCAGTTTCGGCACCGAGGAGGTAGCTGAGGGTTCTACCATGTCGTTTTTCAGCTCGGCGGGGCTCTGGCACAAGTCTGGCGGGTTCCTGATCGATTGCCCGAGGCGGCTATGAGTGGCGGCTCTGTTTCGTTCTTGTGCGGGGGTTAAGCAATGAACAGGACTCGGTCGAGGAGGAAGTGGATCACACCAAGTGGTAAATCATACCACGAGCTGCTCTCTAGCGCTGCTCAAGCAGCTGGGAGGTGGCGGCACCCCCCTTCGGTGGCGCACGCTCCCTCCTGGACTGGTTCGAGTCTGAACCGAAGAACAGGCTTCCTTTGGTTGTAAGTTTCCTTCCAATGACATGTGGGTCCCACCTTTAGAATCTCCTTCTTATCCCTCTTGGTTGCTCCCAAATTCCTCCCAAATTTGGCAGGTGGTCCAATTCACTTGGTAAAGTTGACTTCGCGTGCGGACAAGTTTTTGTCGAGGGACACGTGATAATGGATGGCAGCTGGGTGAGGCGGTTTGTGAGGTCACGAGCTCCTGGCGTGAGCCGATAAGGGCAAGGAAAACAAGCCAGGGTTCGCTCGGGAGGTGGCGGTAACACTGCCCTCGGTTGCACACACTGGTTGACTCGGTGTCCGAAAACCGACTTATTTGCTTCAGTGGAAAACAGGGAATGGGGACTTAGGGGGGCAAGTCTAGTTGGCTCTATGACATGTGGCTCCACTGTCCCCCTTATCCCCCTAAATTTTCTCCAAATTGGCAAATTACTATTTTCAGTTGTGGGGGGCTACAATCTGAACTCAATTTGGATACTAGAGCAAGTTTCATCCGTATTTACATTTGTAATTGAATTCCTATGCCATTTAAAGTCCATTTGAAAAATGGGTAGCAAAACAATCTCCAAACTTCATGAGACTTTGCCTCCCCACTAATTTGGACCCAAGGAATTCAAATATGAAATTTGCTTTCTGGTTTGGCTGCTGCAAATGAGGTTTTGAGCACAACTATTTGCATTCCTATTGGTTGCCCTAATTTGACATGTGAGTTGAACAATTTGAGTTCAACCTCTGAATATCATTTCTCCCTTGCACATGAGAGCTTACACCTGGGTTTTAAATTAACTTTGTTCCCCAAACATTCAATTGCTCTTAGGCTAGAGTGGTGGGACACTCATGTGTGTCATCACATGTGGAAAAATTTAAATAAGTCCCAATTTTTATGAACCCGGAACACAATGATGCTCCAACATCCGTTTCCTTGCATTCACGTTTTTGAGACTTTTACATTCCTCCCCCCCCCCTTAAAAGAATCTGGTCCCGAGGTTCCAACAGAAGAACGAGACGGGAGAGGTAATTCCACGCTGTACGACGATAAAAGTTTCGGATTGTTCATGTGGAGGTAATCTTTGCTTTCCACGTTGTTTCTTCCGTGGTCTGGTTACTCCACAGCATCTTGTAAAAGCATAATGTCCCATTCGAGGTGTTCCGGATCCTTTCATCGATAGTCTCAACCGGTCACTCGGTGTAGGCACGATCCGGCCTCAACTCGTTGATTTCTTCGGTGCGGACAGCAATGGAAAACTTGAGGAATTTCCGCAGCCGTGACACATGAAACATGTCGTGAACACCAGCAAGGTTTGCTGGTAGTTCCAGCCGTTAGGCTATGGGTCCGCACTTCTCCGTGATAGCCAATGGATCTCAAGCCCGGGAAGCAAAATCTCCCCTTTACATCGAACCGGTGAATTCCTTCCATCGGAGACACACGAAGATAAACGGGTTCTCTGAAGATGAAATGTAACGGTCTACGCCTTTGATCAGCATAGCTTTTTCTGTTGGTATTTTGCGGCTTTCAGGCTCGCTTGTATTAACTGAATTCGGTTCCCGGCTTTGTTGACTACATCAATCCCAAACAGTACTCTTTCGCCGTACTCACACCACTTTAGCGGTGTGCGACATTTCCGGCCGTAGAGTTTTGTATTACGAGGTATAACTATATGGTATTTCAACTATATGGTAACTCATCGGAAACACATCGGTTATTCACGTCCCCCAGCATACTCCATGCAGTCCAATAAAATAGGCGTAAAGACATAATAACAATAAACATGCGATACATCTCATAATAGATAATGTAATAACTTTGCACAAGCTACACCATTACCAGACCAAATACAACTAGTTAAATCCAACTTGATGGACTTCCTCTTTGGAAGTTTACCTCAACTAGATTTGGTCACTACTAGACGTTAATATCACTTTGTCATCACGTATACTACCCTTTTATCTTCAATACGACACAAACATGGTCTCTAGCAAAAGAAACTTGAGTAGGAAATATACTCAAACCTTTCACTAGTTTAAGATAACAACTCATGAGTATGTGCTACCCTATTGGAAGGAATCAAACCCCCTAGGGTACAACAATCTCTCAAATGAGTTCAACTGTCCATCCCTCTGACAGAATGACCAGTTTGTACATATCCCACATTTTGATCTGGTACTGGGCATTTTCATGACTCAAGTTGCATACCAAAGTTAAAGTTAACTTCAGTATATTTCCAACGAATATTTATTTGCGCCCAGATCAGCTCTGGTTAAAAAGTTATGATAATTCAAAGTCAACAGAATTTCTGGAAGAATTTCAACAGCACCTCTTTTGGAAGTTGCTCTTTTCAACTCAATTCCACTGAATTCCGTGCTGAAATTGCAGAAACATTGAATTACAAAGATGTAAGACATCTCCTACCCTTTCCAAAATGTGTCATATGATCATTTTAGATTTTTCTACTGGAAGTTATGCTTGAAAAACAGAACAGTCCAGAGAGTTTTTGAATCTGTCCTGGTTTTGGACAGTTTACAGTCATCTGGAATTTCAACCAATTTAAGGTGTGATTCTGCTCTGTAAATCTACAACAAAGTTGTAGAGCACTTAAACTCCTTTCCAGAACTATATCCCACAACCCCATTGGCTAAGTAATCTGTGATTTATGCTCTGTTAAATTCAGCAAACTTGCTTCCCAAAACAGAGCACTCTGTTTTTCAATCCCTTTGAGCTAAACTAATCAACTGTTGACTTTTCTACCCAACCAGGGTCCTAACTATTGAAACTTGGTTATTTTAGTTCCGTTTTACCATTATCTTAATGCAAATGCCTATTACATGTTGGTACTACGTTCCTCACAAAAAGGAAAACCCTAACTGGATTATACCGGTATATATGTCAAAATTGTGGCACTAAACAATCTCTTGCACACATGTACTACACGGGATACATACGTGGTTAGTACCTGCAGAAGAACACTCAATAGTGATGCACTCAAAGGTTGTTGTCATTTCAGACAGGTCCATATTTGAAAGTAAATACAGCCATACGGCCGTCCTTGAGTTAAGCCACGTCTCAAGGTATGTGATCGTGTTTTCACACCACATGACGGGGAACCCGAGTAGAGCGCGAACGGGTCGTCACGGTTGGGAATTTTATCACCCCAACAGATACCACCTATTGTCCTGCAGGGCACGCCGATGGCAAGCGTTGCGTATGTCCTTCTAGGCTATTTCCAGAAGAACACACTATCGTGTTATCGACCACACGATGGGGTCTCCACTTTCTTGCCTAATGCACGCTAGGGACCAGCGTTTCATATGAACTCAGGAACATGAAGAGTCCAAGAGTTTCATATTAACGCCTCACACCAAGCTGTGAGACCTATCCCTGAACCACATTCCTCGTCAGGGGAGCTAACCAAAATCGAACCGCTTTCGGTGGCGTTCCTTACCATTTTTACCTGAGCATAGGTGCGTTGTTACATAATCAAAATTCAGAATTATAACACATATGTTATTCGTGCCACTTTAAGTAACTATGCTAATATAGTCCTTACTTGGGCATACTAGTGAATCCTCACCGTAATCATAAGTTTTCCCGTAATACAGTCCTTAATTAGTGTGCTATCCCCTAAGCTGCCCTGATGCCAGCCTGTGACGGACTGAAATCCGCTCGCCCAGGATCTCAGAGGGTGGTGCCGCTCGATGCGACACACGACAGCACACATCATAAGGTAAACATGTATTACATAGAAAAAACAACTGAATATGTACAAATTAGTACAAACCTTCAGTTTACAACTACGTATGGAGGTTACAATAGCGGAAGCTAAATTTATACAACTCACGCCCACCTAACTAGCAAAAGTAGGATGTCCAGCCCTATGGACAACCCACACTAGCACATCAGCGCGGCGTGTACGGCTCCCACTCAGTCGTGGTCCCCGACGGAGGGTATCCCTCGCCGGTGGACTCGTACCCCGAGTCCGTGGGGTAATCCTCACCTGAAAAACACTCATAGCAGTGACCGTGAGCACGATGGCTCAGCAAGTGTTAACCGACTCACCTATACATGAAACTATACATGCAGTTCATAACCAACATGGGATGGCACATTGCAGCAAAGGACACGCCTACAAGTTCATCCTTAATTCATCTTTTAGCCACAAGTTAACAGTTCACGAAACTGAAATTTAGTAAGCGATATTTGGTGGCACACATGTAGCAATACAATTTATACATATCAGCAGAATTGAATCACAATATTCCATAATTTATCTACGTCACGATGCAGTGAACATGCGGTACTCATCACTGCGAGGGACGGTGAATCGACTCGATATACACCTGCAGAGATACCCGAAGAGCACGTCACGTACGCCCACCCGTGGAGCTGCACAGCATGCTTACTCGATGTCGTACATGACAACCTTTCACCAAACAGCCCAAACGTCAAACCGGTCGCACCCAAATGGACAGGAGGTTCCCTACATGGAGCATCTCTCTATGCCCGTTAGCAGATTTCCACCTTGCTGCCCTCAACCTACACCTATAAATCGGTGCGTTATGCCTCGACGCCCGAAGGTATAGGTTACATCGGTTTATCGGAGCCCATATATCCGATATGCCTTTGGTACGTTCAATACTTGTTCAGCAGGGCCGCACACGGATCGGTCCTCAATCGATACGGACAGGGCTGCACCCACAAGACTTCCTCTTGCTGCGCACTAGCCCCTGCCTAGTCTCATTTTCTTACTAAAGTGATCTCACATCACTCGAACCAATCCCGTGAGTCCAAAGCCTATACTCACGAGTAGCTTCCATCTGCTCGACTTGTACCGAAGTCCTATGAACATTAAGCACAGCCAGACTACTCGAGGACTTAGACACTACCCTCACTCTTGTAGGAATAATCTGGTTATGCACTTGGGGTTTCATCCATCCTACACCTAATGCACAAACATACCTCATGCTAAGTATACATAAAGCAAAACGTTGTAGAACTTGTTAATGCAAACCGGGGCTTGCCTTGTTACTCTTGGTCAGAGGTTAGTGCTTCATCCGGAAGGAGAAAGTCCAGCACTTCCGAGATTTCCTCGCCTTCAGCGACTACGTGTAAGCAATGTACTATATGTCAATTTAAATGCAATGTTTGGAACTGAATATGTAAATACCATAACTCTAGCTAACCCTCCCCTTTGGATCTGAAATTTTTATGGTGGCTTGGTAGGATCCTAACCAGAGACTTGACCAAGTTTCATATGAAACAAAGTTAATTTGAGCTCTGTACAAATAAAAGTTTATTTGGTCATTACTAGAGCCTCTAAGGACTTCCAGGGATTTTTATGGCTCAAACCATTACTTTCTGGAAACTGGAGTTTGAGATGTTTCTAATGGAAGTGGTTTCATGTCCTTTGAAGAATCCTAGAGGAAGTTATGGCCTAAACAAGATTTGAGAAAATCTGAAAATTGTTTCTGTACATTTTTCCATTTTCTGAAGGCAGTTCACTTAATCACACCATTAGGGGGGACTAAATGAACTTGGATGGATCTGAAAATTTTCCTTTTACTCAATTATTTTCCAATGAACATCCCAGCCAAATTTCAGAATTTTCGTAAAAGAATTCTCCAGATAAAATTCCCAACATTTTAAAGTTGAAGGGATTAATTCTGGAAAAAGAATAAGTTTCATGAGCTGAAACTTGTTTTGCTGGATATTACTTGAAGAGATGAATCCAAAAAAATTTGATTCACTCAATTTGGAGCTTTCTAGTCAGAGATATGGATTTTACAAGTTTGGAGAAATCCTCTGGAAAAAGGTCTGTTATTTTTCCTATTTTTCAGAGACATAGAGGATTCAAACAAAATTTGGCCCAGCAAATGGAATCCAATGCCACTGAAATTTTTACTGGAGTTCAAGGATTTTTGGTAGAACGTCCTACCCAAATTTGGGCATTTTCCAATACACAAAACTCCTGTAAAAATTCCTACAAGATTTTTCTTAATTGAATTAATGAGCCAAATGTATGAATTTTCATACCAATTGGGATGCACCCCTAGATAGTACTCACTGAGAGGAATCATCTGCAATTTATCTCATATTTTCGAAGGTATCTATCAAAAGTTATGAATTTCCTAAGTTAGAGCTAAAACTGGAATTGTTTTGCCATTGAAAATAGACTTGGGCCCACGGTTTAAGTCTCAGCCAATGAAACTCGAGGACACACGGGCTACAGGGTTACCCTGCACGCAGCCACATGTGATCCCGAGCCACATCCGATCCCGGGTTTAAAATTCCCTCACTGACCGGTGGGCCCTCCCCCACCCTTCTTCTTCCTCTCGTTTTCTTCCTGCGCGTGCCCTCCCCCTCGCCAGACTGAGGTGGTGCCTCGCGAGAGGGGCGTTCCCGGCTGCCATCCGGCCGGAGGGTCTCCTCCTGTGGGTTTGCAGCCACGGGAAATCGGTTGGTGGGGTCGGCATGGGCGCTAGACAACCGGAAAGGTGTCGGCAACGTGCGGCGGCCTCGGGAGAAGTCCGACGCCATCGGCCGGTGGTCCTAGCGCGCCAAAAGCTTGGGTGATTGGCTCTAGAGCATCCTTGGGTGCTAGGGAAACTCGGCAAGGATGCTAACACGCCCGGAAATGGCCGCTACCGTGCTTTCACCGTGCGCCCGAATGGTGTTGCGACTTCCGAGCTCGGGAAACTTCAAAATACATCGCCTCTCGTCGGTTTCAAGCTAGGTTTGAAAAGGGGAAATCACCGCCATCTAGCCTAGCTCCTTCATGCCTAATTTGGTGACATATGAATAGATAAAAAGGGAGAATTGCTTGGTTTCGTACTGGAAGGTCAAGTTGCGTCATCCGACGGAAAAACATCAAATTGGCGCTCGGTGGTCCATGGCTCGACGTGTGGGTTGGGGATGAGCAGCACGGATCCATGGTAGGTCCTTGGGTGCCCTTGCTCGGGCGTGAAAGACGCTGTGGCAAGCTGCCCACGTGCGCCCGATCACCGGTGGGTTTTGGTAGCCGCGAAGAACAGCGCGCCCGAGGAAAGGAAACCGAAATTTGCTCAGTTTCGGTACTTAGGAGGTAGCTGAGGGTTCTACCACGTCGTTTTTAAGATTGGTGGGGCTCTGTGGCACAAGTCTGGCGGGTTCCCGATCGATTGCTCGAGGCGGCTATGAGCGGCAGCTCTGTTTCGTTCTTGCGCGGGGGTTAAGCAATGAACAGGACTCAGTCGACGAGGAAGTGGATCACACCAAGCGGTAAAGCAGCCCACGAGCTGCTCTCCAGCGCTGCTGAAGCAGCTGGGAGGTGGCGGCATTTCCTCCCCCCTCGGTTGGCGTGCGCTCCCTCCTGGACTGGTTCGAGTCTGAATAGAAGAACAGGCTTCCTTTGGTTGTAAGTTTCCTTCCAATGACATGTGGGTCCCACCTTTAGACTCTCCTTCTTATCCCTCTTGGTTGCTCCCAAATTCCTCCTGAATTTGGCAGGTGGTCCAATTCACTTGGTAAATTTGACTTCGCATGCGGACGAATTTTCATCGAGGGACATGTGATAATGGACGGCGGCTAGGGTGAGGCGGTTTGTGAGGTGATGAGCTCCTGGCATGAGCCGATAAGGGCAAGGAAAACAAGCCGGGGTTCGCTCGGGAGGTGGTGGTAACACTGCCCTCGGTGGCGCACGCTGGTTGACTCGGTGTCCGAGAATCGACTTATTTGCTTCAGTGGAAAACAGGGAATGGAGACTTAGGGGGCAAGTCTAGTTGGCTCTATGACATGTGGCCCCACTGTCCCCCTTATCCCCTCAAATTTTCTCCAAATTGGCAAATTACTAATTTCAGTTGTGGGGGGCTACAATCTGAACTCAATTTGGATACTAGAGCAAGTTTCATCCGTATTTACATTTGTAATTGAATTCCTATGCCATTTAAAGTCCATTTGAAAAATGGGTAGCAAAACAATCTCCAAACTTCATGAGACTTTGCCTCCCCACTAATTTGGACCCAAGGAATACAAATATGAAACTTGCTTTCTGGTTTGGCTGCTGCAAATGAGGTTTTGAGCACAACCGTTTGCATTCCTATTGGTTGCCCTAATTTGACATGTGAGTTGAACAATTTGAGTTCAACCTATGAATTTCATTTCCCCTTTCACATGAGAGCTTACACCTGGGTTTTAAATTAACTTTGTTCCCCAAACACTAAATTGCTCTTAGGCTAGAGTGGTGGGACACTCATGTGTGTCATCACATGTGGAAAAATTGCTCTTAGGCTCCAACATCCATTTCCTTGCATTCATGTTTATGGGACTTTTACACACACGGCTCAGACCTCAATCGACACCAACAGGGCTATGCACGTGAGACCTCCGCTCACTGCATCCTATCCCCCTGCTAGATCTCAGTTTCACATTCCTAAGCCATTCTCTACCTCTTCATACCGTGTGATAAAATACCTATCTCGCGAGTAGATTCCAACCACTCGACTTCTACCGAGATCCTAAGAACATTAGCATGGCATTCTCTACTCGTCGAGTTTGTAAACTACCCAATCCTCCATAGGATTTAAAGGTTATGCAAGTGAGGTTTCAATCACCCTAACTCTAATGCAAGCATTACACCCTAAACATAAGTGATACAAATGAAAACTTTGCAAAAGTACTTAAATGCAAACCGGGGCTTGCTTGGTTGCGAGTTAAATGGAAAGTCAGCGTCTGGTGCGAGGACTTCCAACGGCTCCGGTGTGTCCTCAACTTCGGTCACTATATGCAATGTAACAAAATATAGGTATGAGTGCTAATGAATTATAAGAAGTGAACTTCTATTCATAGCTACTGCTATTTATGTTCCTTAGTTGGCTTTGGGATTTTTCCAGTGGATACTAGACTCTCTCAGGATGATCTGAGCAAAATTTGGAGAAATTTCATTGCACCTTGTGGTCTCCAAAATTCCAACAAGTACAAGGATTCTCTGAATTTTGAGCCCAAATCTGAGTTTTAACATGTCTAACAGTGGAATATAATTAGGGTAAGAGTCCATGGTTCTAACAAAAATTTTTTCACCATTTTTGGAGCTACCAACAGAGAGATATGGGTTTTTCAAGTTTGGGTAAAATCTGAAAATGTCTCTGTTTATTTTCCCATTTTTCAGAGAGATAAAGGATTGACACCATATTTGGCCAAGCAAATGAGGTCCAATGCCTCTGAAATTTTTACTGGAGTTCAGGGATTTTCGGAAAAATGTCCTGCCCAAATTTGGAAATTTTCCAATAAACAGAACTCCTGTGAACATTCCTACAATATTTTATTTAAATGAATTAATGATCCAAATCCAGAGATTTTCATAACCATTGGGCTGCTCCCCTGGATAGTATTCTCTGAGAGGAATCTAAAAAAATTTGTTTGACAATTTTTGAACATTCCTACACAAAGTTATGGCTCTTCAAAGTTTGAACTGAAATAGGAAAATCCTGGAAATGTTTAAACGCTGCCGGCGGGCCCCATACATCAGCATTCTCTTCCACCTCACAACAAACAGAGGACCCGGCAGCGCCCTCCGGCGAGGGTGGCCGAAACAGCCTTCCCGGCCACCTCCCGGCTCCATAGTCACCGCCCCCCCCCCCCATTTTCCAACCCGCTGAGCGTGATGGTGGTGTCGCCGGCGGCCGAAACTCGCCGGAAATACGCGTGCACCGGTGACAGCAAGGGTTAGGACTCCGGCGAGGTCGGGATGCTTCATTTCTCCACCAAACGATCGGCTCTCTGTCTCTATAGCACCAGTGGGAGATGTAGAAGCTAGGCATGGCCACCAAATCCGCCGGGGAGCCCTCCAAACCCATCGGCACCGTGCGCCCGAAGTGGTACGAAGGTTTTCCCGTGGCAAGAACGTGGAATTCTCACTCTACACTTAATTTCCCGGCCTAGAATCGAGGGAGGAAGGGCGCTAGATAGTTTAGAACCTGTGTGCGAAGTTTGAACCACTCACAACACGAATTGAAGATGAATTTTGCAAATCTTTACCTCGGGGTCGAGTTGCACTGCCCGAGGATAAACTTCCAAATTCTTCTCCAAGGAGTCATGGTTTGGGCTGAGTTTTGGGGGGGAGCAGCTCCGGTCATAGGTGCACCATGGGTTGGATCACTTTAGCCTGAGCATCTCCGGTTTGATCTGCCCACGGCGACCAAAAGTGGGAACCTTCGGTGTTCACTGCGGCACAGCTTCAATTACGGAAATTTCAAGCTTCAACGGCAGAGACCGAAGGAGTAGGGGTGGTGGATGGCTAGAGCACGTATTGGTGATGCTTTTTTCTGTGTAACGCTCGAGCAACCGAGCTCGGGTTGCTGTGGTTGATCGGCGAGGAACCGAGCGGCGGTGTTCTTCGCGAGGCAACAACTGAGGCTCGAGAGCGAATGGAGGAAGCAAAGTAGCTTCGGTGCACGCTCTGTGGTGATCAGGCCGAGCAAAATATCAGGTAGCAGGAGGTGGCACCGGAGAAATTTGGCCGAGGTCGGCTCCGGCGGGCTGCTGCGTGCGTGCGCACCCCAGAGAAACAAAACCGAGTCGGTTTGCATCTCTGTGTAGCTGACTAGTGGGCTCCACCTTTTTATCTCTTATCCAATTTTTCCCACTAATCTTTTCACCACAGCTACTCACAATTGAATGCTTTGCTTCACCTCAAGGTCATGGTTTGAAATGTTGAATTCAAATGATTTGAATTCTAGTGTGGGATTTGAAATGGTTTTGGTTATTTGAATTGATTTGGAATTTGAATTCTCCTTTTGCATTGTTCCAAAAATATAGCAAACCAACTCCAATAATTCTGAATTTTGATATGGCAGCTAATTCAAATGTGGAGAACACATTTGTGGAACCAAAGTTGCAAATTGAGCAAGTTGAAATTTGAAACTGAAATTTAAATTCAGATTCAAGGGCTTCCTCTTTGAATCCCAAACAAATAGTATAACACTGCCAAATGAGCTGAAATTTTGGAGGTTGAATATTTGAAATATGAAGACCCAAGTTATGAATTTAGATATCCATGTTTGGAAGATCTTGGGAAGTTTGAATCACCACTTTGAACTTACACCGTTATAATTCAAAGTTTTAATTCCCCACATTTTTCCTATGTGTAAATGTGCTGAAATATTTGTTAGCACTTTTGGGGATTTTACAGGACGCTGTGGTTCAATGACCGCATAGTCGTACCCCGGAATATGGAGCTGAGGAAGAGGATCCTTGATGAGGCTCACTTGTCTAAATTCTCCATTCATCCGGGCAGCAACAAAATGTACCAAGATTTGAAAATAAAATTTTGGTGGACACGGATGAAGTGGGAAGTGGCTAAATACGTATCCGAGTGTGATACGTGTACATGAGTGAATGCAGATCACATGAGAAAATCAGGGCTGTTACGACCTCTGAAAATTCCAGCATGGAAGTGGGAAGATGTGAGCATGGATTTCATTTTGGGATTACCTATGACTTCCAACAAGCATGATTCCATTTGGGTAATCGTTGACCGGTTAACCATGTCGACTCATTTCATTCACGTGCATACACATTTCCATGCCAGCAGATATGCGGAGTTGTACATTGAAAGAATTTTATGCTTGCATGGAGTACCCAAGACTATAATCTCAGATCGAGGGGCATTGTTCGTGGCTCGTTTCTGGGAGAAGTTGTACGCTGCTTTTGATACTAAGCTGATTAAAAGCTCCGTCTATCACCCTCAGAAAGATGGGCAAATGGAAAGGGTGAACCAAGTATTAGAAGACATGTTAAGAGCGTGTTCCATCCACCACGGTAGAAACTAGGATGATCATCTACCAATGGCGGAATTCTTGTACAACAATGGCTATCAAGCAAGTATCAATATGGCGCCATATGACGCTCTCTACGGTCACAAATGCCGCACCCCATTGAACTGGTGCGAGTCCGGTGAAAGGGTCACGTTCGGGATTGATTTGATGAACGACGCCGAAGAGCGCGTTCGGATAATTCAAGCCAACTTAAAGGCCGCCCAATCCCGCCAGAAAAGTTATGCTGATAAGAGGCGTAGGCCGCTGCACTTCAACGTCAGGGAACACATATACCTCCGTGTATCTACGATCAAAGGCGTGCACCGATTCGGCGTGAAGGGGAAGCTTGCTCCCCGATTATTGGACCCTATGCTATCACCGAAAAGTGTGGACCAGTGGCATATCGACTGGAACTACCGGTGTCTCTCGCTGATGTTCATGACATTTTCCATGTTTCACAACTCCAGAAATGTCTGAAATATACAGCTGCTGTTCCCACCGAAGACATTGGCGAGCTACAACCGGATTTGACATATGCTGAATATCTGGTGGCGATTATTGATGAGAAGGCTCGGACCACGCGTAATTGAACGCTGTGGTTCTACAAGATATTGTGGAGCAACCACGCCACTGAGGAAGCGACGTGGGAGAGCGAGGAGTTCCTTCGCTCAAACTACCCAGACTTTTTGGCATATCATCACGGGTAATTCTTCTCACATCTTTGTCTCTTCTTTTGTAATCTCGGGACGAGATTATTTTAAGGGGGGGGGAGGGATGTGAAATCCCAAAAGTATAGCAAGTGGAGCTGAAATTCACACTGAGAAAATAAGAGAGAATTTTTAAACTTTTGAATTGGAAGGTGTGAGCTCCAAGTGCTAAAGTAAACAGGTAACAATGTCCAAACACGAAGACCTAAATTTACCCTTTGGTTCTTCACACATCCACGGGTAGCCCGGCAAATTTTCAGCTTTTTTGGAAAAGATTTCCTATTTGTTGGAATCTAAATAGGAGACAATTTGAATTTGAATTCAAACTTCAGTTTCAAAATCCAACTTCACTGAAATTCAAATTTGAGGGCACCATTGTGTTCCTCATAATCCTTTTGGCTTATCCTCCAAGTTTGATCGAATTTGGAGTTTGTTTGCTAGCTCAAAAGGAATTGGAAAGAAAAGAAGAGGGAATAGGGGGCCCACTGGTCAGTAGACTTAACACTGAAGTAAATCTTTGCTGGTTTTCACTCGGCAGCCGAACTCACCCGTGCGCCACCTCCTGCTCCCGCGCCCGAGCAAGGAAGACACCGCACACCCTCGTGCTGTGCCGTGGAAGCGCCGGTTGCAGTGATCAACGCATGCTGGGCCATGTGAACCATTCACTCACCTCTCCACCGTCCTCCCTCGCACAACCGAAGAACCGCACCACTGGCCAACCTCTCTGCTTCCCGGCACCCGGCTGCTAGGAGCTCGTTCGTGGCCGACGCGCTAAAAAAAAGGTCCGCCATAAGGTGCTGAAAACAACCGTGCCGACATCCCCTTCTCTCTCGCACGATCGGTGGAGAATTTTGCCGTTTATTGCGTCGGTACTCATTGAACCGGGCCGCACCAATCTTCCAAATTCGTGGTGATCCTTCCACCATCATGTGTACCGAGCTATAGACATGATCTAGACTCTCCCATGCTTCTCTAGGATCAATAACCATCGAATTTCATCGAGTTTTGGCACTGTTCTTCGAGAATTTTGCACCGGTACCGGTTTTGGCCCTAGGTCGCTGATGAGCTCGTGTTTACAGCCTCTTTTGAGCTGATGTGAGCTCGTGCCCGTGACGAGGGAGCCACCATGGTGCTCTAGGAAGAAAAATCGAAGAATTTGAGCCCTCCTAGCACGCGTGCGACGTCGCCGAAGTCCAACCGCCTCTATCGCCCGTCGCCGAAGGGTTTCCGGTGACCGGGGTCCTCGGCCGACCACGGGGATGAGTTGCCCGTGGTCCAAAAGGGGGAGGCGGCGAGTTTGGGGGCAAGGGAAGGCCACTAAGGCACTTTCCGCGGGGCTCGCCGGAGAGCACCGCAGCAGCTCGGCTGTTGGCGTGAGGAGGAAGAAAGAACTGTGCTGTTGGGCCCGTGCGCAAGAATTTAAACATTTCTCCCAATTTTCAGTTTAGTTCAACTTCTATTGCTCATAACTTTTGATAGAAACCTCCAAAAATTGTGAAATAATCCATTGGATTCCTCTCAGTGAGTTCAATCTAGGGGTGCCCAATTGGTATGAAAATCCCTAGATTTGGCTCATTAATTCAATTAAGGAAAATCTTGTAGGAATTTTTACAGGAGTTCTGTGTATTGGAAAATGCCCAAATTTGGGTAGGACGTTCTACCAAAAACCCTTGGACTCCAGTAAAAATTTCAGAGGCATTGGATTCCATTTGCTGGGCCAAATTTTGTTTGAATCCTCTATGTCTCTGAAAAATAGGAAAAATAACAGAGACCTTTTCCAGAGGATTTCTCCAAACTTGTAAAATTCATATCTCTGACTAGGAAGCTCCAAATTGAGTGAACCAAATTTTGTTGGAATCATCTCTTCGAGTACTATCCAGAAAAACAAGTTTCAGCTCATGAAACTTACTCTTTTTCCAGAATTGATTCCCTCAATTTTAAACTGTTGGGAATTTTACCTGGAGAATTATTTTACGGAAAATTCTGAAATTTAGCTGGGATGTTCATTGGAAAATCCTTGAGTAGCAGGAAGAATTTCAGATCCATCCAAGTTCAATTATTCCCTCTAATGGTGTGATTAAGTGAACTGCCTTGAGAAAATGGAAAAATGTACAGAAACAATTTTCATATTTTCTCAAATCTTGTTTAGGCCATAACTTCCTCTAGGATCCTTCGAATGACATTTAATTTGGGCTGTTTGGTGAAAGGTTGTCCCGTACGACATCGAGTGAGCGTGCTGTGCAGCTCCACGGGTGGGCGTACGTGACGTGCTCTTCGGGTATCCCTGCAGGTGTATATCGAGTCGATTCGCCGTCCCACGCGGTGATGAGTACCACTTGGTCACTGAGTCGTGACGTAGGTTAATATATGAAATGTTATGATTCAATATTGCTGTTCTGAATAAATTGTATGGTTACATGTGTGCCACCAAATATTGCTCACTAAATTTCAGATTTCATGAACTGTTAACTTGTGGCTAAAAGATGAATTAAGGATGAACTTGTAGGCGTGTCCTTTTCTGCAATGTGCCATCCTATGTTTGTTATGACCTGCATATAGAGTTTCACGTGTAGGTGAGTCGGTTAAGCCTTGCTGAGCCATCATGCTCACGGTTGCTGCTATGAGTGTTTGCAGGTGAGGATTACCCCCACGGACTCGGGGTACGAGTCCACCGGCGAGGGCTACCCTCCGTCGGGGACCACAGATTAGTGGGAGCCGTACACGCTGCACTGAGCTGAGGAGTGGAGCTAGTGTGGGTTGTCCATAGGGCTGGACAACCGACTTTTGCTAGTTAGGTGGGCGTGAGTTGTAAAAATTTAGCTTCCGCAGTTGTAGACTCTGTATTTAGATGTAAACTGAAGGCTTGTACTACTTTGTACATATTCAGTTTATTTTTCTATGTAATACAATGTTTTCTTTATGATGTGTGCTGTCAGGTGTCGCACGTGCTGCACCACCCTCTGAGATCTTGGGCGAATGGACTCTGGTCCGTCTCATCGACTTCTACCGAACCTTTCTTAAGCATGGAAGTTCTACACGATGAAAAACGTCTACCCAATACTCCTTGTGTTTATTTGGTCATGCAAGAAGAGTATCAAATCATCTAGACCTAATGCACAGTTCATATCTTAACCGAAAGAGTGAATACAAAGTAAAAACTTAAAAGTTGTTAAATGCAAACCGGAGCTTGCCTATTTTGCAGCGTAGTCGTATATAAGAAGTTAGTGGTCCTTGCTGATCAACCCTTGATTCTCCGGAGTCTGATCCACTTCAATGAATCACTCCTTCGAATCGCCTCCGTTGTGATTCCTATTGAAATGTATATGCACAATTTTTATATTGCAATGGAAAGAATTTAAAGACATGAGTTCTTAAGAACAGAGGCTGTGTGGAAATGCCAAGAAGGCTTGGTTTGCCTCTGTTGTGCAAAGAAGTATGAATGAACTAAATCTGTCTTAGTGTTTTAGTTATTCACTAACTTTCCTAATGAACATAAGAGATGAGCTGAAAAGATTTGAATGCAACTGAAGAACAAGAACTCCAATGGCTTCAAAACTTTTGCAGCATGTTCTATACTACCTAGGGATTTAGCTTGCCAAATTGCAGCTAAAGTGGGATACAATTGTGTTCTCCATAATTCCCCCAAAAGTCTTATGTATTTTCCCACATACATAAGCATGGAGAACAAGCACAGGGCGTTCTAAGGATCAAATTGATCTGATAATTTGCATGTGAATTCCTGGTCAAATTAAAGTAATTTTATCCAAAATTCAGACCTTTTACTTGAGTAGTTCCTCCAGAACAATTCCTTAAGCATTTCTAATCAAAAGAATTAATTCTGAAGTAATATGCATTTTCATGCCCAATCAAGTGAACTACAATTTTAAGTATGACTCAGAGAGATTTCCTAAATTTTTTCATGATTTTTGGAGCTATGATTTGCCTAGAATGGATTTGACAAGTGGGCAACATTTTTTGAAAATGTTTATGGACCCTTATGAACACAGAAGTTTGTATTTAGCAAATTCCTACACAAATGATCTTCAAATGAGCTGAAAACTTTCTAGAAGGTCAAATATATCCTAAAAAATATTCTGGCAAAATTTGAGGATTTTTGGATGAACCAAACTCCTTCAATAATTCTTTTTCAGAAAATCTTCCAAGAATTTTCCATAATTTATTATTGACTTTCATACAAATTGGGGTTCATATTTGGATATATCTTTGCAAAATGAATCCAACCCAAATTGAGTCACTCAATTTGGATATTCCTACACAGAGATATGATTCTCCAAAGTTGGGGCAATCTCTGGAATTGTTTTGTTATAGAAAATTGCTTGGGCCCACGGGTTTAAACACCAGCCACACAGAATTGAGCCACACCGGGTCACACGGTTTCAGCGCGCCTTCACAGAGGATCCGAGCCACAACAGATCTTTTGTTTAAAATTTTCAGCCGCTGACAGCCGGGGCCTGCCCCTTCTCCTTTTCCTGCCGCCTCCTTCGCGCGCGCGCCGCCCCCCCCCCCTCGCCGGAGCAAACTGTTGCTCGCCGGACCGGAGTTTCTGGACGTCGCCTGGCCTGAGGCTCGCCGTTAGGGGGTTTTAGACATTGAGGAACATGATGGTGGGGTGTTCTTTGGCTGCCGGTGGCCGGAAGTAGCTCGGCGACGTGCGGCGGCTACGGGATGAGTTCGGCGCCGTCGGCCGATCTTCCTAGCCTGCCAAAACATCGCCTAACCTGCTCTACAGCACCCTTGGAGCTTAAGGAAGACCGACATGGCCTCAAAAGTGCTCGGGAACGGCTGCAAGTTGGTCGGCACCATGCGCTCGATCGGTTCCGCCGAAGAAGCGCTCGGAAAAGCTCAAAATCCACCGCTCCGAGGTGGTTTCAAGCGATGGTTGCTAAAGGAAAGATGATAGCCCGCTAGTCCAGCCCATGTGTGCAATATTTGTCAAGCTACGGAGGATTAAAGAGTGAGAATTTTGGAGTTAAGTACCCGATGCTCGGTTTGCACCCGCCGGAGCGAAGTTCCAAAATTCGCCGGCTATGCTCCACGGTTTGCTCCCAGCTTCGGAGGAGAGCAGCACCGGGGTACGGCACTCCTGTGGCCGTGCTTGCTCAGGCGTGAAAGCTTCTGTGGAGTGCTGTCCACGTGCGCCCGATCGGCGGTTCACTTTAGGTCGCCGCGAAGGAGAGTGCGCTCAGGTGAGGGAAGCAGGAGCTCGGCTGTTTTGGCGTCGAGGAAGTGAAGAGCGACCCACTGATGTGGTTTTTCTGCTCAGAGGGCTCTGTGGCACAAGTGTTGCCAGGTTCTGATCGATCACCGAGGAGCGGGTGTTTGGGGGCTCTGTTCGTGGGTTGTTCGTGAGAAGGAGGAAGCAAAGCACGTCTGGCTCGGCTGTGGAGTAGTCGATCACGCCGAGAGGGTATGAAACAGCCACCCAGGTCACCAGCGTGGGGAGAAATCAACGGGGAGGAGACGGCAGCCGTCCTCTCAGTGGCGCCCGGGTGCAGCTCAGTCGGTTCGAGTGAACAGAGACCCAAGACTTAGTGTGCAAGTCATTTTGTAACAAGACAGGTGGGTCAGACCCATTTCCTCCACAAAAGATCTTCTCAGGTCCATCTCCTCAATTCAAAAGCTCTGAATTTCAAAAGTGGGCTAGAATTTGAATGCACCGAATTCAGTTTGAATTTGCATTGCAAAATTTGAATTTGGTTTGAATTTAAAACTGCTCCTATTTAATCCTTTTTAGCCCACCCTAAAATGAAAAGTTTGTCATCCAACTTTTTCCTAAAATTCCAAAGTATAGGGCTGCATGAGTATTCAAAGTTTTTTGCTACAATTTGTGTGAACTTTTGATTTGTAATCTGAATTTTAATCCTTCATGCAAAGGGGTATTTAAGTCCTTATTGGTTCAACACCTTCAAATGAAAATGTGAGCCTCTTTTTGGATGAACATCCATGAACAACTTTGCATGAAGAAAAATTTTAGCAAGTCCCATTTTTCATGAATTTGCACACATAGACATTCAAGCTAATGTTTATTCATATACATTTTGGGACTTTTACAAATTCCACCATCATAAATCGACCAAAACATGATCTGTCCACACGCCAAAAGTTTCTGCTAGAAGGGGCGAAGAAAACGGGTGCGTAGAAACAGCGGCGATGTCGTAAGAGGGGGAATGAAGACATATCTCACTTTCTCATTGCGGCAGGGCCTCCCTCCTAGCAATGGCAGCAGCGGGGGATTTTTCTGCAGAGAATTATGGTAGGGCAGAATGTCGGGCTTCTTCTCCGGTGACGGCGAGGCGTGATGGGGCTCGACGGCGGGGCTCGACGGTGGCCAAACTCCGGCAAGGGGGGGACTCGGCGACTTGGGCAGAGGGGAGAGAAACTCGCCAAAACTCCCTATAATGCAAGCATCAAGCTTAGAAAATTCATGGCAGAGGGAAAAGATCAACTGAGATATTCACAAACAATCGGTTCTCTTATGTATCTAGCCGGTGCCACGCGACCTGATATCTCCTATGCTGTGAGCAAACTCAGTCGGTTTACATCAAACCCAGGAGATAATCATTGGAAGGCACTTGAACGAGTGTTGCGCTATTTGAGAGGCATGACCTCACTTGGAATTCACTACACGAGATATCCCCCAGCGTTGGAGGGATATAGTGATTCCCATTGGATCTCAAATGCGGATGAGATGAAGGCCAAGAGTGGCTTTGTGTTTACACTTGCTGGTGCTGCAGTTTCATGGAGGTCTTGTAAACAGACTATATTAACAAAGTTCACCAAAGAGGCAGAACTTGTAGCACTAGAAACATCTACCAATGAGGCTGAATGGCTAAGAGAGCTATTGATGAACTTACCTTTTGTTGAAAAGTTGGTACCACCTATCCTAATGTATTGCGATAACAAATCTATGCTAGATCAGGTTATGAATACAAAGGATAATTCAAAGTCCAACAAGCACATCAAGCGTGGACTGAAACCTGTCAGGAAGATGAAAAACTCCAGAGTTATAGCTGCGAGCTATGTGAGAAGTGAAAATAATCTGGCAGACTCTTTCACAAAGGGATTATCACGAAATGTGATTCCTGTGATGTCTAAGAACATGGGTATGAGGCCCACTTGAAGTTACATCACAATGGTAACCTGTCCTTTTGATTGCAGATCACGTGATTTAGGTACTAGAAAAAACAAGTTGACTGATGTAACCAAAGAGTACACTGTAAATAAAAAAATGTACCTGTGGCGGACCGGAATCCGCTCATCCAGGATCGCAGAGGGTGGTGCCGCGCGATGCGACACCCGACAGCACACGTCAGAAGAACACATTATATTACATGGGAAAAACAAACTGAATCTACAAAGTAGTACACTTCTCAGTTACAAACTAGGGTCTTTATTACACAGCAGAAGTTTCTTTTGTACAACTCACGCCCGCCTATCTAGCAAAAGTCGGTTGCCCAGCCCTAGGGCAACCCACACTAGCTACACGTCTCAGCTCAGCGCGGCGTGTACGGCTCCCACTCAGCCGTGGTCCCCGATGGAGGGTAACCCTCGCTGGTGGACTCGTACTCCGAGTCTGTGGGTGGCTCCTCATCTGAAAAACACTTAAGCAGCAACCGTGAGCACGATGGCTCAACAAGGCTTAACCGACTCACCTAAGCATGAAACTCTACATGAGGGGTACAATGACATAGGGTAGTAATATTGCAGCAAATGGACACGCCTACAAGTTCATCCTTAATTCATCTTTTAGCAACAAGTTAATAGTTCAGAAATCTGAAATTTAGTAAGCAATATTTGGTGGCACACATGTAGCAATACAATTATATCATAGCAGCAATATTGAATCATAACATTTCATTCATTAGTCTACGTTACGATGCAGTGAACAAGCGATGCTCATCACCGCGAGGGATGGCGAATCGACTCGATATACACCTGCAGGGAAACCCAAAGAACACGTCACGTACGCCCACCCGTGGAGCTGCACAGCACGCTCACTCGATGTCGTACGGGACAACCTTTCACCCAACAGCCCAAACGTCGAACCGGTCGCACCAAAACGAGCAGGAGGTTCCCCACACGGAGCATCTCTCTATGCGTGCTCACAAGTGCTTTTAATCATAAAAAATTAATCAAGTGATCAGCTCACATGTTGAGTTTTCAAATAAAAAATTGAGAAAAGATCAAGAGAATATGCATGCATCGCACTTCTTCTTTTGAGATTGCTTATCATAACACTAAGATATGAACTTGGAAGGAATTGTGTATGACTAAAACCATGTCCTTAAGCTTCTGATTGTCAAATGACATAGGCTTGGCTTGGTTGGTTAGAATAAGGCTGATGCGGCATATAATCTCTTGCAAATATCATATGATCAACTTTGTGCCTTAAATGATTATGAATAATAAAAATGCAGCAACAAGTGTCATGTTTTCAGGTTTTGAAATAGTTAAGTAAGGGAGATCATGACTTGCTTAAACTAAAAAATACATTTGATCTCTCACATGGCTTACACTACTTTATGTATCTCATTGATGTGATAGTGTAAGTAACCTGATAGTATGACTTGGATGAGCTTTGTTTTGTATGTATATGTTATAATATGCTCATAACATTTAAAAATTTCTCTTTTAAACCTTGCTGAATACATTGTCAAAGGGGGAGAAATATGTATAAGGAGAGATTTTTTTTACACTTTGCATATGTTATACACTTTCTTCTTCTCTGATTTTAAAAAATGGGGAGAAATTAATAAAGGGGGAGAAATGAGTTTTCAAAGCTTTTCAAAACTTTTCATAAGCCAATGTTCGGATTTTAATTGGTGTTGCCAATGCATTCATCAAGGGGGGAGATTGTGAGACCTATGTGTGCTGAATACATTGGTAATTAGCATAAAAGTTAGCATTAACATTCAAACTTTTGAATATTGCCAAAACATTCTTCTGTGGCAAGGTCCGACAAGTTCTTTGTTAGGTCCGCCAAGTGTTGGCAAGGTCCGACGCAAGGTCCGGAGAGCTTCTGTGAGGTCCGGAGCTTGTTTTTAGGGAGCTCCCGTGAAGTTCAACTCGTAGAACTGCAGCGTCTTGTTTTTGCTTTTAACTCGCAATGTTTCAAACTTGCTTTATGGGAAGGTTTGCTTAGTATTAATTTGCTAAGTTTTTGGTGTGTTTTGGTGGTTATGGCTGTTATCATTTGATATGGTTTGCAACATGCTTATGTGACGTGCTCATTGTCACACCCGGTTTTTCCGAAGAACAACCAAGTGAATACACATGTATGCCAGGATCATTTTCTCATACATGTGATGACAAATAGTGAAGCATCATTTATTACAAGCCAGGTGTCGAATATAAATAAGTCTTACATAGCATATGTCTCGATGGACGATAATAAGTTCATAATATGTAAATAAAACAGCAGCGGAAATATTATTCTTGTGGGCTCCGTCACAGGCGTTGCCCGGGGACTCCATGAACCTAGAAACCTTCTTCGGGTCCAAAGTCTTGATCATTATACACCACCTCATTTTCTTGACCTGAGCAGCAATATAAACCAACAAATATGCAAGGTTGAGTACCAATGGTACTCAGCAAGTGTGGGAAAGTTATGTCATGCATGGCTAGAGCAAGGGGAGGTTGAACTCATGGTTAAAGCACTACGCAATTAATACCTATCACCTTAGCTTATTAAGCACCTACATTACTACACAGGTGAAATGGTCCCAAACTCCCATCCCATCATCATAATCAAATAACCATAACATCATTTCCAATGTTAAGCTCCCCGCTTAACATCCACAACCTCCAAGGTCATCATACTCTAATCATGAATAAGTCCAAGCCGCTCTTGACAGTGAGCACGGCTGTCATGACAGTTTTAACTCTGCAGAGTTTGCACCACTTTACCCACATGTAGTGATTTCATCCCCCGTTGCCGGGTGGACTAAAAGAACCTCCATTATGCCAGTGGCCACAACCACATTCACACTTCCCAGGTGTGTAGCCAGGAGATCACTACGAAACCTTTACAAAGGGATTCCCGACGAGCGTGGGCCCACTGAGGTTTCACCCCTAACAGCATACAAGAGGCTCCAACCCCGCTGCAGTGGCCCCCTCTTGAGCCTTGCGGTTCATATGGTAGTCCAGCTGACACCTATTCCCCGCACCATCCAACACACTCATACTACGCCGGGGATACACCTAATTAATTGGCCAAGCTGCCCCATCTCAGCATGTGGTTGGCACGGTAAAGCCAGGTTACATGCTCCATGAACCGGTCCTTAGGATCCAGGCAAGTACCAAACACAAACCCGAGTCTCGTGCACCCAGCACCAACCAAATCATCCAACTTGCCTTGATCCCTACCTCTACATAACTCACAATATCTCATTCAAGAGTATGGTAAAATAAATTGATGATCTCATATTCCAAATATCCCATTCTAAGCATGGCTAAGCATAAGCATGTAAATAAATGACATGATAAAATGAATCCCAACCCAAGCTACAAGGAAACAAGGTAATGCAATTCTAGGGAAACATCCTAGTATGGGTTTCATATTTTAATTTGACAATGCAAATAACTCTAGGTACACATCCTAGCATAGGATCAAAGTGGTCAAGGACACTTGCCTCCTTTCCGCTGCTCTTGGAATGGGTAGTCCTGATCTTGGAAATGAAGAACTTGCTCTGGAGCAGGTTCTACATCATACCATCACACATAGCAAAAGAAAAGCAACAATCCATAAGACATAGTTCACACTTCCACTTCATATAAACCACACATTCACATTTATGAAAGCCATTCACAAATTCTATGTGTTGTGGTTACTCTATGTGTGTTGATTTTTGGCTTACATGCACTTTTAAACATGTGTATATGATTTCTACTTTTGTATTCATACTCATGTTGGCATACTATATATGAATTTCTAATTTAAATAAATCCCTTATATTTAATGGATACACATTTTAGCTACCAAGTATGCATGAAAGGTATTTTCCCACTTCATATGTGTCTTCAAACCTTTTACCAACCCTAAACTGAATTCTTTGGATTTTGGAAACTTCATTTATCATTTTCTAGTTATTCCACCTAGTTTGCTATATTCTCAGATTTATTTCCTATGCCTAAATGTGCACTATGAAAATAGTAAGACACCTCATCTAAACATAATAGGTTTTGGGCCTAAAATATTAAATAATATATTTTTGAACTTCTCTTCTGATGTGAACTGTTTTACATTTATTTTACTAATTTTCAGAATTATTCTATACTTAAAAATATGTCCCTATAACTAATAAATGTGAATAATCAATTAAACAGATCCATTTCAGCCAAAAATCTATTTTTATCTCACTCCAAAGTTTTCCAAGTACTAGGAAAGTTTTTAATTTGAATTTGCAATGTGTTTGTCCCATCTTTTAAATTTTAAATACTAAACACATAGTTAAATTCCTAGATTTAATATCACATAGGGTTGAAAAGGTAAACTCACCCCACTACAGGGTCTATTATATTATTTTAAGAATTTCCAGGGGTCTAACTACACATAACAGAGGGGTTTTGCTAATTTTTATTAAGTCTAGGGGCTAAACTGATTTTTAATTGAATTTACATGAATTTCTGAAGTTCCAGGGGCTAGATCAGAAGTTTCCGGGGCTAGCTCGTATTTTCCGAGAACCCCAGGGGGTAGCGCGTAAGAATTCCAGTCTTTATAACGCGGGGCTGACGTGGACCGTCTGATTTAAAACAGACGGCTGAGATTATAACGTCGAACCGGTACGCGGGGATTTAAACTCTACCGTGCGATTTAAAATAAACGGCGCACAAGCGGCCACGTCGCTCTGATCGATCGCGGGCGGCGCTGCCCGGCGGCGCACGGCGGCGGGAGGCGGCGATCTCGCCGGAAAGTTTCGGATCTTCGTAAATTCTTCCTAGAACTGTAATTTTACGGCATAGATCGGTAGAGGGGAGGTCGGGGATCTCACCTCGGGGGTTTTCTTGAGCTCGGAGGTCCCGAAAAGCGATCGGCGACGAGGTCCGAGGTGAATTCACGGCGAGGCTCGTCGGCGCTGTGTTTGAACCGCAAATCACCGAGTTTTCTGCACCTGCAAGGTTCCCCGGAGGCGGTGGATCAAGACCAGCGAGTTAGATCAGAATTCCCGAACGTAGATCGAGCAGAATTCGCCGGAGGGGCTCGGGTTCTCACCGGAGAGAAAATCGGCGGATCGTGGGGGAAAACGGGACGGTGCCGGGGTTTTTATAGACGAGGGAGGGCAGCGGGTTGGTTTATATCGAGCTGGAGTCTTCGGGGTCCGGAAGTCGGCTGGGAACACGGGATTTTCCGGTCGGTTGCGATTTCGCGCGCGCAGGGGAACAGTCCGGGTTTCGGACGATCGGGGGTTAGGGATGACAGATGGGTCCCACCTGTCTGCGAGAGGGAGCGCGGGCGCGCGGCTGCGGGCTGGCGCGGGGCTGGGTGGGCCGGCTGGTGGGTTTCGGCCCACTGGCCGGGAAGATTTGTTTTTTTTCTTTTTCTTTTCTTTTCCATTTCTGTTTTGAGTTTAATTTGAATTCTAGTTTGAATTTGAATTTTTGCAACACATGCAACACGTCCAAAAAAATTTTAAATTCCCCTCTTGATAGGATTTTGGGATGTTACACTCATGTAAGGTGTTGTGGTTTTTGAACTAACGTGAGTCAAGTCGAGGACTTGTGCTCGGAAGAATTGGTTGTTTATTCATGTGCAGGTGTTGCTTGAATTCAAGACATGGCTGGTGACGGGATCCTTGGACTAGTCTCAGGGAGGAGATGAGGTTCCAACAACCAAGTTCGGGAGGAGCTGTGGTTGAGTTGATCGGGAGGTCGCGCAGCATGTTTGGATCAAGGGCAGTGCATATGAAGGTTGCGTGTACGTAGTTGGAAGGTGTTTGCACGTGTGCAAGGAGTGCATGGACGTGGCAATATTGTTCCAAGGCGTGATGAAGAGAAGTGGACGTAAAGAATTGGTCGGAAAGGTCCAACCGGCTGGATTGCGTACTCAGGCTGAGGCTGAGTCGGATATGGCTCAAATATGAAAGATTTGAGTTGGTTATGATAGGATTTCGTGCTAGGCACGAAGTTGAGTTGTTTTAGGAATGTTTAGGACGTTCCTAAGTTGTTTGGAAGTCACACGATTGCTTCTATCTGCGTATAGGAGAGTCCTGAGCAGTTATGGTAAGTTAGGATATGAGTCCAATTAGGAGTAGGAGTCCTAGATTGGATTGTTTAGCCTGAGGGCTGGCTATAAAAGCAAGGGAGGCCAGAGCTCTCATGGGTAGAGAACTTTGGGCTGTTCCTCTTGTGTTTCTATTGAATAAAGTTCATAGTTTCGAGGAGCTTTTGTGCCTTGTTCGTCCGACTTGTTTTTCGTGAAGTCTTTCTCGCCGAGTTTCTGGACAGACCGACGTTGCTTTGGTGTTTCGTTCATAACTCGAGTTTTACAGATCCGATTGACGTGATTCTTTTTGGGTTGTCTTCACAACTCAATTATCTATCATTTGTGAAATTTTCACGAGCTTCGGATCTGTAGTTTTTGAGATACACGAGTTTATTTGCAGCGTTGCAGATCTATTTTATATCGGGTAGAACAGATTGATCTTCGTTTAATGTTTTGATCGTATCTCAAGTTTTACTTCGTGTTTTCATGTGATTCTTGTTGCATTAGATCCGTGACTTGATTCTCTACCTCTCTACTTGATTTGCCACGGTTGAACACGTTTGAAAACACTTGCACACACGGTTTCTTTAACCGATTGATTTTTTGCTGAGGGGTTTTTGTTGTTTCCGCTGCGAAAAGTTTTAATCTACCATTCACCCCCCCCCCCCTCTGGTAGCTTTTCACGTGCTCTTCGATCCTACAAGTTTTACCGGAAATAAGGAACTTCAAGTCGTCTTCTTTGATTGTGATTGGTTGGACAACAATCATGGAACAGGACAAAACAAATTTGGCATGGTGGAAGTCAAACACAATGAAGGACTACAAGGCTATGATACATTTATTCTTGCACACCAAGTGGAGCAAGTGTATTATTTACCTTATGTCACACCCGGTTTTTCCGAAGAACGACCGAGTGACTCCCACATGTATGTCAGGATCATTTTCTCATACATGTGACGACAAAGAGTGAAGCATCATTATATTACAAGCCAAGTGTTCGAATATAAATAAGTCTTACATTACGTCTCGATGGACGATAACATGTTCACAACATAGAAATAAATAAACAGCGGAAGATAAGTCTTGTGGGCTCCGTCACAGGCGTTGCCTGGGGGACTCCGTGAAACTAAAATCCTTCTTCGGGTCCGAAGTCTTGGTCATTGTACACCACGTCATTGCCTTGGCCTGAGCAGCAATTTAAAAACTAACGAAAAGCAAGCTTGAGTACCATAGGTACTCAGCAAGTGTGGGAAATGAATGTCATGCAGGCTAGAACAAGGAAAAGGTTGAACTCATGGTTAAAGCACTACGCAATTAATACCTATCACCTTAGCTTATTAAGCATCTACATTTACTACATAAGTGAAATGGTCCCAATCCCCTAACCCATCATCAGTATCAAATAACCATAACTTTATTTTCATTGTCAAGCTTCCCGCTTAACATCCTCAACTTTCTAATTCATCATCCTCTAATCATGAATAAATCCAAGCCGCTCTTGACCGTGAGCACGGCTGTCATGACAGTTTGACTCTGCAGATTTTGCACCACTGTACCCACATGTAGTGATTTCATCCCCCGTCGTCGGATGGACTAGAAGAACCTCCATTATGCCAGTGGCCACGAACTACGTTCACACTTCTGAGGTGTGTAGCCAGGAGATCACTACGAGTCCTTTACAAAGGGATCCCCGATGAGTGTGGGCCCACTGAGGTTTCACCCCTAACAGCATCCAGGAGGCTCCAACCCCCGCTGCAGTGGCCCCCTCTTGAGCCTTGCGGTTCATATGGTAGTCCAGCTGACACCTATTCCCCGCACCATCCAAACACCCATACTACGCCGGAGATACACCTAATTAATTGGCCAAGCTACCCCATCTCAGCATGTGGTTGGTACGGTAAAGCTAGGTTACATGCTCCATGAACCGGTCCTTAGGATCCAGGCAAGCACTAAACACAAACCCGTGTCTCGTGCACACAGCACCAACCAAAGCATCCAACTTGACTAGATCCCTATCTCTACATAATTTATAATAATCCATTCAAAGGGTGAAATAATCAAGGTGATGGTTTCATATCCTATTATTCCTATTCTAAGCATGGCTAAGCATAAGTAGTATAAATGAATGACATAATAAATTAACTCCCAACCCAGGCTACAAGGAAGCAAGATAAGGAAAATCTAGGGAAGCAAGATAATAAATTAGCTTGAAGTTTTGGAGTTGGAGACCTCATTTGACATTTTCCCATTATGTATACCTATTTTTCTATATTTTCAGATCTATTTCCCATACCTAAAAGTAAACTTCAATACTAATATAGTAAATTACATCACCTACACAGAATATGTTTTGATCTAAGATGCCCAACAAAATATCTTTTGACTTCCTTTCTGCTGGGATCAATTTAAATTTATTTTTTTACCTATTTTCAGAATTATTTCTAGCCTAAAAATGAATTTCAGCACTAAAACAGCAAAATAAATTCATACACAAATTTTATACTGTTCCAATTATCTAAACAGAACCTTTATAAATTTTCCTACCCTTTTTGGTTACTTAGATTCATTTTTCCACTTATTTAAATTTGTTTTATACCTAAAGGGTGTATTTCAGAAATAAATAGCAAAACAGCAACCTTATTTAAATTTCAAAGTCTATTTCCCCTCTAAATTCAAACTTCGGATTGTTCTACAAGTTTTCAACAGGGTCAGAATAATTCAAACTGAATCTATACCCATATTTGAATTTAAATCACACTCAATTTGCTTGAGATTCTAAATTAAATATTCCCCCAGGGTTGAAATTTAAATTTTATATTGTTGCAGGGTCCTGGAGCAGTGGTAGAGTCTCTCCATTTGTGTCCTGGAGGTCCTGGGTTCTAATCAGCCTCCTTGCAAAATAAGCAAGGGGAAGGCTGCCTAGAAATTCCCTTCCCCAGACCCCACAACGTGTGGGAGCTTTCAGCACTGGGTATGCCCTTTTTTATTGTTGCAGGGTCAAAATTATATTTCCCTAAACTCTCAGGGGTCAATGCATCATTTACAGAGGGTACTTCCTAATTTCTATTAATCCCAGGGGCTAAAACTGATTTTTAATTGCATTTACATGAATTCCAGAGAGCACAAGGGTTAGATCAGAAGGTTTCAGGGGCTAGCTATTCTTTTCTAACAACCCCAAGGGGTAGAACGTAAGATTCCAGTCCTTTATAACGCGGGGCTGATGTGGGCCGTTGGATTTTAAATGAACGGTTGAGATTATAACGCGAAGGGGTACGGGTTAAATCTATTCAGGTCCGCACGATTTTAAATGGACGGGCCACAGAGGGCCACGTCGCCCTGGCCGTGTGCGGGCGGCGCTACCCGGCGACGCACGACGGCGGAAGGCGGCGATCTCGCTGGAGAAGTTTCGGTTTCCGTCTCTACGCGCTAGAATTCAATTCTGTTTGCATGGGTCGGCTGCGGAGGAGTAGGGGAACTCACCTCGGTGGTTTTCTTGAGCTCGGAGGCACTGGAAGTCGGTCAGCGACGAGGTCCAAGGGGAGAGCTCGGTGGCGTTCACCAGAGCTGTGGCTAGAGCGCAACACCGGCGCCTTCTTCACCTGCAAGACTCCCCGGAGGCGGTGGAACACCCTACGCACGTTAGATCAGAGAAAGCGGACGAAGGTTGAGAGAAAACAGCAGAGGGGGGTCTCGGTCTCACCGGGAACTGAGGCGAGTCGATCGGGGACGAAAAGGGGCGGACCTCGGCGTTTAAATGGGCGAGGGGGAGGCGACGGGGTAGGTTTACGCGGTGCAGCAACGAGGGAGCCGGAGATCGTGGCTCGTGGCGCAGAATTCGGACGGGGGTGGCGCGATCGGTGCAGGAGAAGCGGCGTGCGGCGGTTGAAGATAGTGCTGATAGGCGAGACCCGCTGGTTAGTGGCGAGGAGAGGGGGGTGGGAATAGGCCGCGGGCTGCTGGGCCGGCTGGGGCTGCTGCGGCAGTTTCAGCCCAGTGGCCCTTTTTCTTTTCCCTTTTCTTTTTCTTTTCTGTTTTTGCTTCAAATTTGAATTCTGGGTTGAATTTGAATTTTCCTTCAACATGCATCACGTCCATTAAATTTGAATTCATCTTTTGCTACATTTTGGGGTGTTACAACTCTACCCCCCTTAAAAGAAATCTCGTCTCGAGATTGGTGACTCTAGGGAAACAGATACGGAAACTGTGTCTTGAGCTCGTCTTCTCGCTCCCATGTGGCTTCTGCTTCCGAGTGGTGCTTCCACTGCACTTTGCACATTCGGATTCTTTTGCTCCTTGTGATGCGGTCCATTGTCTCCAGAATCTTGACCGGCTGTTCAGCATAAGAAAGGTCTTCTCGGACGTCCACTTCATTCATGGGTAACCTCTCTTCGGGTGTTCTTAAGCATTTCTTAGGTTGTGACACATGGAATACATCGTGCACATCTGATAGGCGGGCCGGTAATTCCAACTGATATGCAACTTTGCCTTTCCTCTCTAGAATCTGGAAGGGTCCGATGTACCGAGGTGATAACTTCCCTTTCACCTTGAACCGACGAAGCCCTCGGATAGGAGACACCTTGAGATAGACGTAGTCCCCTACATTGAAAGTGAGCTCTCTTCTTCGTGTATCAGCATAGCTCTTTTGTCGGGTCTGGGCTATTCTCAAGTTGTTGCGGATTTCTCGCACTTTCGCTTCGGCATCTTGTAGTACCTCTAGTCCAAACACTTTGCTCTCCCCAGTTTGATTCCAAAACAAGGGAGTTCTGCACTTCCTCCCATACAACGCCTCAAAGGGTGACATACAAGCCTGATAGCTATTGTTATAGGAGAACTCCGCATACGGTAAGTTCTTTTACCAACTCCTATTGTTCTTGAGTGCACAAGCTCTCAGCATATCCTCAAGTATTTGATTGGTTCTTTCGGTCTGCCCGTCGGTCTATGAATGGTACACAGAATTGAAATTCAAATGAGTCCCCATGGTCTCATGTAACTTCTGCCAGAATCTTGAGGTGAACTGTGTCCCTCGATCTGACACTATCTTCTTCGGCACTCCATGAAAACACACAATTCTTGACATGTACAATTCTACCAATTTGGATCCGCTGTAGCTTTCTTTCGTGGGGATGAAATGAGCTACCTTAGTCAGCCTGTCGATGATGACCCATATCGAATCATATCCGGATTAGGTCCTAGGCAGTCCCACTATGAAGTTCATACCTATTTCTTCCCATTTCCATTCGGGCACTTTGAGTGGTTGCAACAGTCCCGTGGGTCGTTGGTGTTCTACTTTCACCAACTGACATGTGTCACATAGGGCAACATGTTCCGCGACATCTCGCTTCATGCCATACCACCAAAATCTGCTCTTGAGGTCAGGGTACATCTTCGTACTCCCAGGATGGACGGAATAGTCGGAATCATGAGCCTCCCTCAGAATTAGTTCACGGGTATCCTTTACCTCAGGTACACAGATTCTTTTCCCATGCCACACCGTACCTTGTTCATCTTCTCTAAACCTAGGAGCTTTAATTTCTTTGATGAGTTCTCTGATTTCTTGTATTTTCTCGTCATTCTTCTGACCGTTGCGTATGTCTTGCTCCAATGTGGAGTCCACTTCCATGGCGATGGCCTCACCACTATTGACCAGACATATATTGAGTTTTGCAATTTCCTCCTTCAATTCCGTAGGCGTGTCATCTAAGCTCAACATGTTGATATGCACCTTGCGGCTTAAAGCATCTGCCACGACGTTCACTTTCCCAGGATGATAGTTGATACCCACATCAAGGTCGTTGATTAGCTCTAACCATCTCCTTTGTCTGAGGTTGAGATCTGGCTGTGTGAAAATGTAGTTTAAGCTCTTATGGTCTGTGTATATCTCTGTTCTCTTTCCCATCAAGTAATGCCTCTAAAGCTTCAATGCGTGGACCACTGCGGCTAGCTCTAGGTCATGGGTAGGATAGTTCTTCTCGTGTTTTCGAAGCTGCCTGGAGGCATATGCAACGAAATGCCCCTCTTGCATGAGAACACATCCCAACCCGTGTCCAGAAGCATCACAATACACCGAAAAATTCTTCTGCATGTTTGGCATAACTAGCACTGGGGCCGTCGTCAATCTTTTCTTTAGCTCTTGGAAACTTGCCTCACACTCCGGTGTCCATGTGAATGTGATTCCCTTCTCTAACAATTTGGTGAGGGGTCTCGAGATCTTGGAGAAGCCCTCAATGAACCGTCAATAGTACCCAGCCAATCCTAAGAAGCTTCGAATCTCCTCGACATTTTCAGGGGTCTTCCACTTCTGCACATCCGCGATCTTGGCGAGATCCACGGAGATTCCTCCTTCCGAGATTATATGTCCTAGGAAGGGAACTCTCTTCATCCAAAACTCACATTTTCTTAGCTTGGCATATAGTTGGTGTTCTCTCAACTTTTGCAACACCAGTCTTAGATGCTTCTCGTGTTCTTCTTCATCTTTGGAGAAGATGAGAATGTCATCAATGAAAACCACCACAAATTTGTCCAAATATTCCATGAATATATTGTTCATGAGATACATGAAGTACGCCGGGGCATTAGTTAGCCCGAACGGCATGATGGTGTATTCATACAGCCCGTACCGAGATACGAACGTTGTCTTGGGAATGTCGGTTGGCTTTATCTTCAGTTGGTGATATCCCGACCTGAGATCGATTTTTGAAAATACACAAGCCCCTCTCAACTGATCAAATAGGTCTTCAATGCGAGGTAATGGATACTTGTTCTTGATGGTTACCTCATTCAACGCATGGTAGTCTACGCATAGCCTCTGGGTTCCATCCTTCTTGGGCACAAATATCACTGGAGCTCCCCATGGCGAGGAACTAGGACGAATATATCCTTTCTCTGTCAATTCCCGGATATGTTCTTTGAGCTCTTCTAGTTGTTTAGAATCCATCCGATAAGGCCTCTTGTATATCGGGGCGGTTCCAGGCATTAGTTCAATTGCGAACTCCAATTCACGATCTGTTGGCATACGTGGCAACTCTTTAGGAAAAACATCAAGATATTCCTTGATGACCCTTATCTCTTCTAATTCCACTTCCACTTGATTGAGTTTATTGTCCCTCCTAGGTTCTTGGACAGCTATGAATTTCACTTTGGTGCCACTAGTGTGAGTTAGTTCCACCGTTCTAGTCGAACAATGGATAATACCTTTATGTTTGGTCAACCAATCCGTACCCAAAATAATATCTATTCCTTGCGAGTTTATCACTATGAGGTTTGTTGTAAATACTACCCCCATTATGTCTAGATGCACTTTGGGGCACACTTGTCTTGTTCTTATTTCTCCCCCTGGAGAGTTCACTGCTAATATATGATTCATTTGTGTTGTGGCTAGATCATGCTTCTTAACAAATCCTTGAGCAATGAACGAGTGGGTAGCACCAGAATCGAACAAAATGGTTGCAATGTGTAAATTTGCAGGGAACTTACCAATCACCACATCAGGTGCCTCCTGTGCTTCTTCCATGGTCATGTGGTTCACCCGTCCTCGCATCATATTATGCTGTTGTGGCTGCATAGGCTTCTTCTTTGGGCACTTATGAGCGTAGTGCCCCACTTCACCACAGTTGAAGCATTGCACCCCAACTTTAGGTGTCTGGCCTTTGCTGTCTTGGGGTGGGTTCTGTGGCCCTTGTCCTGTTGGTCGAGGTTGGTAAGCAGGGCATGGTTGCTGCATAAACTGACGCTGCGGCTGTACTGGTGCTGATGGAGGCCTAAAGTTTGGATTGTAACCTCTCGGTGCTGAGTAGGGTACCACAGCATGGCTCATCTGCCCTGCAGGTTGCTGCATATGACGTGGATGTGTGTTGCTGCTTGACGCTTGGTGTGACCATCCCATCTTCCTCTTGTGTTCATTCTCCAAGGCCTTCATCTTCCTCTCCACAACAAACGCCCTGTCCACCATCTTTTGGAAACTTTCATATTCGTTGGAGGACATTGCACATTGCATTTCCATGGTGAGCCCTTCCACAAAGCAGTCCTGTTTCTGCTCATCAGTTTCAATGTCCCGTGGCGCATAGCGGGACAGTTGGGTGAACTTGGTGAGGTACTCCCTCACCGTCATGTTGCCTTGTTGCAGCCCAAGAAACTCCTTCCTCTTGTTCTTGAGTTCTCCCCTTGGTATGTAGTGGTTTCGGAAGCTGCGCTTGAACTCCTCCCAAGTTATGTTCTCGGGGTCGTGGTGGGCTGCCACGAAAGCGGTCCACCAATCAGCAGCGGGTCCATGTAATTGATGAGAGGCAAACAGCACCCTCTCATATCCTTGGCACTGTATAATCCTCATCTTGTTCTCAATGGTCTGTTGCCAATCATCTGCCTCCAGAGGTTCAGCAGCACTTGCAAACCTCGGGGGTTGAGTTCCTAGGAACTCACTCAACCTTGGTTGACGTGGTGCAGCCTGTGGGGGTGGATCTTGGTGTAAGTTGGCCACCACTTGAGTCAAATTCTGTATGAGCTGATTTTGATTGTCGATCATTTGGTAGATAGGATCAGCTCCTCCTCGGCGACCACCCCTGCCTTGCCATCCTTGAAGGTGAGGATTGGCAGCCTCATCGTTGTTGTTGTTGTTGTTGTTGGGGTTGGCACCACGACCTCTTCCTCTTCCGGCCATCTATTACGATTAACCAAGTGTCAACTTAATCATTACGCATTAATTTCCCACATTGCTTGTATAAACTTAAACTTTTGAGACATTAAAATTTAGACAATTTCTGAAAATCTCGCATAGATTTTTAGGCACCACGTCTCATACGAAAATAAACGCAACTATTGATTCATAAGGTTTCACACACAAAAGCAAATGCAACATAAAGACTGAGGTTGTGGACAAGTGCCCATGGCTCCCACAACTCACGTCACACCAAACATTAACAAGCAAATAGATAGGTTCTTGACTCGACTACTCGATAACATGCTGAAATAGGGGAAATGACTCTAAATGACTCGTATCACTGAGCTGGCTCGTCAGGGTCCTCCTCATCATTGCGGCTGCCCTCTGACTCCACTCTAGGTGGGGAAACTGCTGGTGGAGAAGTGCGGCGACGCTTGTTCGCCCGACGGTCTGGGGAGTCAGGAGTCCATGTGTCATTCTCCGTGACACACAGTTCGTTCCTATCTCTTCTCTCCCTCGCTCTCAAGCTGGTGCGAAGCAATGCCTCAGTCTCCTTTATGGTGTCACGGACATCCTGAAGCTCCTGCTGGCACTCCTGCCGTCGAGTGCTGAGCATAGCTGCATCGTCCTAGCACATATCCATATGATCATGGGAGGTCCCCTGCTGCACCGGCGGGTACTTGTACTCCGCGGTGCCACTCTCACGCTGGAGGACATATATGTACTCAGTCCTGTCCAGCTGTCCACGGTTGATGTAACTCTGGCAGGTGATGGCCTCCCAGGTGACATCCTTCTCAGCATCGGCCTGAGTCGCCCGACAAGCTGGAGAGCGGTGGATCTTGAGCAGCTTGTTGTCGTGGATGATCCTCATCTCTGAGCTCCATTCTTCACGCTTTTCACGGATGGTCTTGGTGGAACTGTAGTGTATGATCAGCTTGCCGATGTTGCCGGTGGTGTGAAGCATACGTCGAAGACGGCGCAACAAGCCTCCTACTGCCAACCCGTAGGAGTGGTATGTCACCGGACGGTTTTCCTCCCTCAAGGCAAGTGCAGCTATAGGAACTCTCCCTCCGGTGGACTTGCGAGCGGTGCGGACCATGCGAACTATCTAAAACATAAAACATTTAGGATCAAGTTAGACAATAAATACTGTGTTTTAAATAAAAGTTGAGGCAAGATGAACAAATAAAATAAAGAAACAACATTAATTAACACTTTTACCCCACACCTTTTGTAAAATAGTTTTTAAGAACATAAGGTCCTTAATTACATCCATTTCTACCTAGGTCCACGTTCGTACGGGCAACCTGGCTCCGATACCACTTCTGTCACACCCGGTTTTTCTGAAGAACGACCGAGTGACTCCCACATGTATGCCAGGATCATTTTCTCATACATGTGACGACAAAGAGTGAAGCATCATTATATTACAAGCCAAGTGTTCAAATATAAGTAAGTCTTACATAACGTCTTGATGGACGATAACATGTTCACAACATAGAAATAAACAAACAGCGGAAGATAAGTCTTGTGGGCTCCGTCACAGGCGTTTCCCGTGGGACTCCGTGAACCTAAAATCCTTCTTCGGGTCTGAATTATTGGTCGTTGTACACCACGTCATTGCCTTGGCCTGAGCAGCAATTTAAAAACCAATGAAAAGCAAGCTTGAGTACCATAGGTACTCAGCAAGTGTGGGAAATGAATGTCATGCGGACTAGAACAAGGAAAGGTTAAACTCATGGAAAAAGCACTACGCAATTAATACCTATCACCTTAGCTTATTAAGCACCTACATTTACTACATAAGTGAAATGGTCCCAATCCCCTAACCCATCATCAGTATCAAATAACCATAACTTTATTTTCATTGTTAAGCTTCTTGCTTAACATCCTCAACTTCCCAATTCATCGTCCTCTAATCATGAATAAGTCTAAGCAGCTCTTGACCGTGAGCACGGCTGTCATGACAGTTTTGACTCTACAGAGTTTGCACCACTGTACTCACATGTTGTGATTTCATCCTCCGTCGCCGAGTGGACTAGAAGAACCTCCATTATGCCAGTGGACACGAACTACGTTCACACTTCCGAGGTGTGTAGCCAGGAGATCACTACGAGGCCTTTACAAAGGGATCCCCGATGAGTGTGGCCCACTGAGGTTTCACCCCTAACAGCATCCAGGAGGCTCCAACCCCCGCTGCAGTGGCCCCCTCTTGAGCCTTGCGGTTCATATGGTAGTCCAGCTGACACCTATTCCTCGCACCATCCAAACACCCATACTACGCCGGAGATACACCTAATTAATTGGCCAAGCTGCCCCATCTCAGCATGTGGTTGGTACGGTAAAGCTAGGTTACATGCTCCATGAACCGGTCCTTAGGATCCAGGCAAGCACTAAACACAAACCCGTGTCTCGTGCACACAGCACCAACCAAAGCATCCAACTTGCCTAGATCCCTATCTCTACATAATTTATAATAATCCATTCAAAGGGCAAAATAATCAAGGTGATGGTTTCATATCCCATTATTCCCATTCTAAGCATGGCTAAGCATAAGTAGTATAAATGAATGACATAATAAATTAACTCCCGACCCAGGCTACAAGGAAGCAAGATAAGGAAAATCTAGGGAAACTTCCTAGCATGGGTTTCATAATTCAATTGACAATGCAATTATTTCTAACTACACATCCTAGCATAGGATCAAAGTGGTAAAGGACACTTGCATTCTTCCTGCTGCTCCTGAAATGGGAAGTCTTGGTCTTGGAAGGTGAGAACCGGCTCTGGGGCTGGTTCTAATCATGCCAACATATATAGCAAAAAAAAACAACATCCCATAAGAAACCATCAACACAGACACTCATGCAAGTCATACATACATGCAAATTAAAGTCATACACATAATTAAGTTTTGTGTTCACCCTTGATAGGTTGCTCCTATGCATGCATGCACCTTTAAACATCCATATTATTTCTTACTTTGATTATTCAGATTTCCAAGTATACCCTAACTCTAGGTTTTCAATTTGAACTATTTCCTACACTGAATATTACCCTTCTTACTTTCCAACTTGTATAAAATGTATATTCCCACTCCAAAATGGTTTTCAGGTCCTCTACATTATCTTAACTTGAAGTTTTGGAGTTGGAGACCTCATTTGACATTTTCCCATTATGTATACCTATTTTCCTATATTTTCAGATTTATTTTCCATACCTAAAAGTGAACTTCAATACTAATATAGTAAATTACATCACCTACACAGAATATGTTTTGATCTAAGATGCCCAACAAAATATCTTTTGACTTCCTTTCTGACAGGATCAATTTAAATTTATTTTTTTACCTATTTTCAGAATTATTTCTAGCCTAAAAATGAATTTCAGCACTAAAACATCAAAATAAATTCATACACAAATTTTATACTGTTCCAATTATCTAAACAGAACCTTTATAAATTTTCCTACCCTTTTTGGTTACTTAGATTCATTTTTCCACTTATTTAAATTTGTTTTATACCTAACAGGTATATTTCAGAAATAAATAGCAAAACAGCAACCTTATATAAATTTCAAAGTCTATTTTCCCTTTAAATTCAAACTTCAGATTGTTCTACAAGTTTTCAACAGGGTCAGAATAATTCAAACTGAATTTATACCCATATTTGAATTTAAATCACACTCAATTTGCTTGAGTTTCTAAATTAAATATTCCCCCAGGGTTGAAATTTAAATTTTATACTGTTGCAGGGTCAAAATTTTATTTCCCAAAACTCTCAGGGATCAATGCATCATTTACAGAGGGTATTTTCTAATTTCTATTAATCCCAGGGGCTAAAACTGATTTTTAATTGCATTTACATGAATTCTAGAGAGCACAGGGGTTAGATCAGAAGGTTTCAGGGGCTAGCTATTATTTTCTAACAACCCCAGGGGGTAGCGTGTAACATTCCCGGTCTTTATAACGCGGGGCTGATGTGGGCCGTTGGATTTTAAATGAAACGGCTGAGATTATAACGCGAAGGGGTACGAGTTAAATCTATTCGGGACCGCACGATTTTAAATGGACGGGCCACAGAGGGCCACGTCGCCCTGGCCGTGTGTGGGCGGAGCAGCGGCGGAAGGCGGCAATCTCGCCGGAGAAGTTTCGGTTTTTGTCTCTACGCGCTAGAATTCAATTCTCTTTGCATGGGTCGGCTGCGGAGGAGTAGGGGAACTCACCTCGGTTGTTTTCTTGAGCTCAGAGGCACTGGAAGTCGGTCTGCGACGAGGTCCGAGGGGAGAGCTCGGTGGCGTTCACCAGAGCTGTGGCTAGAGCGCAACACACAGCGCCTTCTTCACCTGCAAGACTCCCCGGCGGCGGTGGAACACCCTACGCGCGTTAGATCAGAGAAAGCGGACGAAGGTTGAGAGAAAACGGCAAAGGGGGTCTCGGTCTCACCGGGAACTGAGGCGAGTCGATCGAGGAGGAAAAGGGGCGGACCTCGGCGTTTAAATGGGCGAGGGGGGCGACGGGGTCGGTTGAGGCGGTGCAGCAACGAGGGAGCCGGAGATCGTGGCTCGTGGCGCAGAATTTGGACGGGGGTGGCGCGATCGGCGCGGGAGAAGCGCCGGGCGGCGGTTGAAGACGGTGCTGACAGGCGGAACCCGCTGATCAGTGGGGAGGAGAGGGGGAAAAATAGGCCGCGGGCTTCTGGGCCGGCTGGGGCTGCTGCAGCGGTTTCGGCCTAGTGGCCCTTTTCTTTTCCCTTTTCTTTTTTCTTTTCTATTTTTGCTTCAAATTTGAATTCCGGGTTGAATTTGAATTTTCCTTCAACATGCATCACATCCATTAAATTTGAATTCATCTTTTGCTACATGTTGGGGTGTTACACCTTATCCATGTAAATAGATTAATGCTTGGTGGGTGGTACATAAGGTGAATCCTCGTGAGCGGTTATATACTCCAAGAGATGATGACTACCATGATATCAATGATGTTGATGAGGTTTATCAAGAACAAGAGTTGCCACTCGTTTTCCGTCGAGCCTGGTATTGAACTCAATCACTTGGTTGGAGACACTGACGATGTAGAGACTTCTGATATGCGCAAACAAAAATGGAAATAAATTACGAAACAAGATCGATGGTCTAGTTTAAGGACTAGGTTCGTGATATCGATGAATTCTGAAACTGACTCCAAGTAACTTTTTTCACTAAATTATCATAACTTTGTATATTTTCTTAGCATATTTATCAATTACTCCTTACAACAGGATGTTGTCAGAGAAGGGAAAAGGGAAGGGGGCTAGGGGCTTCCTCAGGGAGGCATGGGACACCCTTTTTAGAGGCAGTTCGTCAGTTGAGAGCAGACGCTCTCAACAGTTGAGACATGTCCCGGACCTAGCGGGCAGATGTAGTCCCAAGGTAGAGGCAGCGGACGAGAAGGATGCACTTTGTGTCTCCTTCTCCAGTCCTACAGAGAGGGTCACTATTCGCCCCGTCAGAGACACGTAAGCAAACTATCACATAATATTCAACTTTTAGGTTTTTTTGTTTGTGGGTACATTATTAAGTTCACTAAATCCTTGCATCGGGTCAGGGGCACCACAGACAGGTGTCCAGTTGCATCGGGTCTTTAGTGCGTCTGCACTTTCCCGGTGTGATCGACGGGGTCTCTGCGACGTCGTGGGATGACTACGCTCGTTGTCTCTCATGAGGCGCATAACAACCTTCAGGGAGTTGTGTGGGCAGATTTTATGGTAAGTCTGCTTAATAATATTTTGTAAATTTGTATTCTTCAACTTGATTAAATTGTTAATGCATATCTCTTTAATATTTGTTTTCTTATAGCTGAGGTATCGTTTAGAGGACACGAGCTAGAGCATGTTGGACCATGCTAGAGCCATGTTCAACAGGAACGCACGGAAGCTTGTAACGCAAGCGCTATCGTACGCTCGTATTTAAGCCGTGAACGAGTACCTCAAGCGGCACTAGGAGTACTAGTCGGGGCCGTTTAAGAGAGCCTCACACACGTAGTTTATGGAGGAGTAGTACGCGGAGGTAAGTTATTTGTGTTCAATTATTTCAATACTTAGTTATGTAAATGGTATGTCAATGACATAATAAATATGTGCAAGTCAGTATTTCCTGGCTACAGGGTCGGTCCAAAGCGTATCAAGCTCTTTGCCCAGATGTGGGCAAGTGATGCTTTCATCGCTAAGTCCAGGAGGGCTCGTGGATGCAGATGTTCCGAATCAAAGCACTCCTATGGCCCTGATGGCCATGTGCATTTGGCTAAACGCATGGTAACAATGATAACCCTTCTTTGTATTTCTTAATAATATAATTAGCATACTAACACATATCTACAGGAGCAGGAGACCAGTCAGGTACCGAGTGCCACTAAAGTCTGGAAGCGGGGTCATAAGGACCCATCCCAGCCTGGGGAGTGCAGTCAAGTCGCGGCCAATCGACTGGTAAGTGATCAAAACTTATCAATTCAATTGGTACTAATTTGTTGTTACTAACACGCAATTTTACTTTTTTGAGGAAAAGTATGGGCGAGAGGCCGTGAGGATACACGGAGAAGGGTATGATTGGGAAAACGCCAATTGACCCTCAAGCCGTTTATGCTAGCGGAGGAGGGAAGGCATATGGACGTTTAGTTGGTCATTTTCTTTTTTTTCTTTAAAATCTTGCTTCTTCTAAATATTATTCTTTTATTCCTTTGTAGGTTTGCCATTTTCGATGGAGTTGTCGACTCGAGGGTAGCGCGACCTTCGATCGTCACTCCATCGACCAAGGGTTCCTCCATCGGCAGACAAGAAGTCGTCTCTCCTAGAGCGGGGTAGAGGAGCTCCATAGGAAGAGAGACGACATCCAGAGAGAGAAAGGAGCTCTAGAGGGAGAGGGATCTAGCCCGGGCCGCACAGAAGCAGCAGGTCGTCTAAATGGCAAACTACATGGCTCAAATGCAGGCGGCAGTGGAGGTAAGTAATTGAATATAAATTAATTTAAATTCATATTGTTGCATTAGTATATTTGTTTTAATATTTTGCAATTACAGGCCTTAGCCCGAAAAAGTGGGCAGCAGATCCCGATCCCTACGTGACAGCCGTCATAGTTGGCCCCGCCACAAGTGCCCCCACCACATGGACATTCAGATATCTAGGTAATGTGTTTTTTATTTGCTATTTTGTAATCTAAGAAAAATTTAGTGTAGTTGAGAGGAGAGAGTGAGAGTGAGGGGGGAGAGGGAGGGAGTGAGAGTACGAGATAGTGGTAGAGAGGGGGAGGAAGAGGGAGAGAGAGTGAGAGTGAAAAGGGAAAGAGGGAGGTAGAGAGAGATAGAGTGGTAGAGAGGGGGTGAGAGAAGGAAAGGGAGTCGTAGAGAGAGGGTGAGGGAGAGGGCGAGGGAGAAAGTGAGAGTGTGGGGGAGGGAGAGGGAGAGAGAGTGAGAGTAAGGGGAGAGTGATAGTAAGGGGGGAGAGTCGTAGAAACTCAAACTCACTTTATCTATTTATTTGCATTGCAGATATTAGCAACTGAGGCTCAAACTCCACCGCCAGAGCTACACGCACTGGGAGAAGGTCGCAGAGACGGATTCATCGGCTCCGGAGCGAGTGGAGGAGCGAGTGGAAGGGGTAGTGTTTAGCAAGTGGATCTCCTTTTTGTTTAATATTTTGGAAGTTTTATATTTTGGATGTGTATATAAACTGTTCTGTGAGTTGACCATCGTGTCAGGTTATCTGTATTCTGTTATTTTTTAAAAAATAAACCTTATTTACGACGGCCAGCTATACAGGGCCGTTGTAAGTTAACCTAATTAACTTACGATGGCCAGGGTCCAGGCCGTCGCTGTCGTAAGTAAGGTGTCGAACCCACCACGTTGCATGGCCATTGGCGACAGCCCATTGTTTACGACGGCTAGGAACGGCCGTCGTAAGTTAGTTGTTTACGACGGTGACTATCGTAAATAACATTATTTACGACCAATAACTGGAAACGGATAGAAACCATCATAAATAATCAAAAACTGTCATAAATAACTTATTTACAACGGTTTTTCCTAATTTACGACGGTTTCTGGCCGTCATAAATTTGTTGGATTCCTGTAGTGGTGGCCTGCTTAAGCTTAAAAGAGAACAATATTGTGTGCAATTCTTGTAGACATGCTAAGATGGTTGCATGTACATATGCTCCACTCACAATGACCATGGCAATAGAACCGGAACAACTCCTACATCTTGATATTGTTGGTTCCTCACATGTTCGATCATTTGGAGGTAAATGGTATGTACTTGTGATAGTTGATGATTATTTTAGATACTCTTGGGTTTTCTTCATGGCATCTAAGAATGAAGCTTTTAGTCACTTTAGAAGTGTATTTCTTTGATTATCACTTGATCACCTAGGATCTTTAAAAGTATTTAGAAGTGATAATGGAACCGAGTTTAAAAATCAAACATTTGGTTCCTTTTGTGCTGAAAAAGTAACAAATCATCAATTTTCTTCACCATATGTGCCTCAAAAAAATGTTGTAGTAGAAAGAAAGAACAGGACTTTATTAGAGATGGCTAGGACTATGCTTGATGAATATCAAACTCCTAGAAAATTTTGGAGAGATGCGGTTGCAACGGCTTGTTATGTATCAAATTGGGTTTTCCTGAGAGCTAAGATAGGAAAAACACCGTATGAGCTTCGGTTTGGACATAGGCCTAGTGTCACACACTTTAGGGTCTTTGGTTGTAAGTGTTTTGCAAAGAAACATGATAATTTTTAAAGTTTGAAGGTAAATCTGTTGTTAGGAAAGAGAAATCCGTGTGGAGCAAGGCTCACCAAAAGGTGTTTGATTCAATCAAACAGCACCAGACGAAACCTCCAGTGTTGATTCCACCGAAACAAGGGCTAGCCAGTGATCTTGTATTTATCTGCCTCTGAAGAATCAATGGGATGCTTGCTTGCCAAAGAGCCCGAGGGAGCAGAAAGAGCCTTAAAGTCAACTGATTCTTTCAGTCCAGTTGCTAGCCCGCCCTATGTTCCCTATTCTGCACCACGGTGGTAAACCCATCTGTAGCTCGCCATCTAGATTGAAAACATCCCCGGGCATTGGAGTTAGGCTTCGCCCCTCTCCTTTTCTAGCTGTCCCATCTTTTTTTTCTTTGGGAGGAGAGTGATGGATGCTTGGGTTAGGTAAGAGTATTTTCATTTTTGTGGATGAAGTAACCGCTGGTACAAGTTCATTTTATTCACACATTCAATGCAGTCCTACATCATTCTATTCAATTACTGTTTCAACTTAGGTCCTTTACTGGTGAGCTCCACATACATATACCGTAGTGGACTTAATCCCAGATATGTTTTGCTTCGCACAATAAGAAACTTCACAACCAGTTAGACCTCTATAGAGTGTGGCATTAGCTAACACAAATCAAAGAGCCGAGCTATTCATAGCATGAGTTGTTCCTAAATAATCTTCACTGCATCATCATGGATGTACCTACTCTTTACTTATTTAACCCACCACTAAACTGTATCTTGGTTATCCCTCTCACACTAGAGGCTATCGTGTGCTTTTGCTTGACACTAACAAAATTGTAGAGATTTGTGAGATTTCTTTTGATGAAGCTAGCCCATGTACTAGCTCTAACATTGCAGGTCTAGGTGCATATCCTTAGGGGGAGAGCATTTTTATTGAAGATGAAGCAGAAGTGGAGCTGCTGCCAGAAAATTCAGAAGCTAATGATGCCTTTCCAGATCCTGTTTTTGATTCACAACCAGCTCAAACGTCTAATACAGTTTGTCCTGATCATTCACAAGCCACAAGATCTTCAGTTGATGATGAACATAAAGAAGAAGCTTGTCAAGTCTATACTCCTTTCTACATCCGCAAAATGCGCCTTCCACAACAGATTATTTGAAGCTTGCATGAAAGAGTGACATGGTTCAGGTTCTTTGATTCAAACTCTCGCGCTCATTCTGCTTTTGTTGCTTATTTTGAGCCCAAAGATGTATCACACGCACTCACTAATGAGTTCAGGATCATTGTCATGCAACAAGAGTTACAAAACTTTGAAAGAAATAAAGTTTGAAAACTTGTTCCTCCACCTCATGGTCACACTTTGGTAGGAACTAAATGGGTGTTTAAGAACAAACAAAGTGAGGGTGGGGATGTGGTTAGGAATAAAGCTAGGTTGGTTGCTCAAGGTTTCACACAAAGACTTTGGTGAAACTTTTGCTCCTGTTGCTAGATTAGAAGTCATAAGAATTTTGTTAGGATTTTCTACATATAAAGATTTTAAGTTGAATCAAATGGATGTTAAAAGTGCTTTTCTTAATGGCTACAAAGATGAGGAGGTTTATGTCAAGCAACCACCTGGATTTGAAAATTCAAATTTTCCTAACCATGTTTACAAACTGTCCAAAGTGTTGTATGGTCTTAAACAAGCCCCTAGAGCATGGTATGTTAGGCTTAAAACATTCTTACATGACCGTGGGTTTGTCATGGGCAAGTTAGATAAAACTCTTTTTGTACTTAAGCATGACAATGATTCACTATTCGTTCAAGTGTATGTGGATGATATTATCTTTGAGTCGGCATCTCATGATCGTGTGTCCAAGTTTTCAGCTATGTTGAGCTCAGAATTTGAGATGAGTATGATGGGAGAGCTCATGTACTTTTTGGGGCTGCAAATCAAGCAAACTAAGGAAGGAACCTTTATGCATCAAACGAAGTATACAAAAGACCTCCTCAGGTGCTTCAACAAGGAAAACAGCAAGCCTGTTCGGACACCATTGGGAGCAACAACAACACTTGAGCTTCATGAAGATGGTGAACTCGTGGATCAAAAAGAATATAGAAGCATGATCGGGTCGCTTTTGTACCTAATAGCGCCAAGAGCGTACGTCTATGTGCACGATTCCAAGCTTCTCCACGTGCATCACATCTTCAAGCCGTCAAAAGGATACTATGGTATTTACAAGGAACCCAAGAATTTGGCATTTTTCTTCCTTCTTCCTCAACTTTTACTTTGAGAGCTTTTTCAAATGCTGATTTTGGGGGTTGTAGGATTGATAGGAAAAGTATTTTGGGTGCTTTTCATTTGTTGGGTAACTCACTTGTTGCTTGGGCCTCTAGAAAAGAAAGTTTAGTTGCACAATCCACTGTCGAATCTTAATATGTAGCTGTTGCTAGTGCTTGTTCTCGAATTCTTTGGATTGATCAAACACTTAAGGACTATGGGATTGATTTAGATAGTTTCCCACTGTTTTGTGATAACACTAGTATTATTTGCATTGCTAAAAATCCCGTGCAACACTCTAAAACTAAGCACATTGATATTAGGTATCACTTTCTTCGTGATAATGTTAAAAAAGGAAACATTGTGTTTCACCATCTAGATATCGAACAACAGTTGGCTGATATATTCACAAAACCTTTAGATTTCACTCGTTTTTCTTACATTCGGGGTGAACTAGGGGTTATTCATCCTCATGGATTCAATTGAGGGGGAGTTTTGACACTTGGGAAATCTATGTGTGAACCTGAACATAAAAATAATATGAGCATAGTATTTCATACATATATGACTTTGTGATTCCTTGTACATACTCAAAGTTCATACTACATTCTGTGACACCCGGTTCCGAAAGTGAACCAAGTGAAGTGTATGTGTGCCCAGGACATTCATCACACATACAGGAGTGCATCACAAACGGTATTAAGAATTTAACCACGTCACAAATAGTAATTAAGTACCTTATTACAATAGTTCAATGGTCTCACTGAAAGTCTCTAATTTATTGAAGCAGAAAGAACTAAGTAGTAGGACTCCGACTCCGCAGGCAGTTGACAGTAACACGCATGCCTAGTACTCCATGTGATCCTCAGGGTACTCCTAAGTGTCTCCTGTAGCTGAATTGATGTGGGAATAACAAGGGTGAGTACATGTCATACTCAGCAGGTGTGGGAAAGTATGACATGTAGCTTAAACAAGGGTGGAAACAATGGTTCATTACAGCAAGCTAGTTTTATTTCACAATCACAAAGAAAGCAACCTACAATGTATAAATGAGATTAAATCCCAACATAACCAAGTAATCAATATGCTTCATGTCCAATGTCATCATATACCATCATTCATCGAGTATAACCAGCCAACTTCATTATCATGCCTATCCCAAATTCATACTTCTCATTACCACACCATACTCATATGACATAACCGAAAACAACTCATATGACATAACCAAAACCCAACCGAGACCAAGTTTAGCCTCTAATCATGGAAGTTGTCTAGGTGCTCATAATCGGAAGCTCGACTATCATGATAGTTTGTACGCTCTACAGAGGTGGCACCACTTTACCCACAAGTTTGTGATTTCGTCAACCGTCGGTGACTAGAGAACCTCCATTATGTCAAAATACACTACCGTTAGTGTATGACCAAGAGATCACAAAATAGCTTTTACAAAGGGACTACTAGTATGTCTGGACCCACTGAAGTTTCACCAGCGGTCTTGAATCAACATTCTCCCACCCACGGGCCTCCTCATTGTGCCATGCAGATCCCAGGGAAGTCCTCATCAACTCCCATTCCCTGCGCCATCCAATGGTCCATACAATGCTAGCAGCACACCTAATTATTCAGCTTTGCTGCGCCCATACTTGGCCCTGTGGTGGCGTTGTTGTCCTGGCATATTCCTGCATGAACCGGTTCTTATATCTAAAGCAAGCAAAACCCCATATACCATCCGACCCAACCACAAACCATGCTTGTTTATATCACCTAAGTTTCCTGTTGCTAAAAATATTACCATTGTCTCATCATCATTAATCCACATGATTATAGTCGTTAAGCAAATTTATTTAGTTTCACATAACCCCGTAGAGCGATGTGACGTAAAAGAGAAAACACCCATACCCAACTCATCATGTACCTGGCGGCAAGGAGAGGCAAGCAATAATATTAAACTCTTACGTACATGTTTCCCATCAAGTTGACAAAAGCATGCAGTTTCGTAAACAAAATACTTAAAATATGGGATCGATATGTTCAAGGGCACTTGCCTTGTTCCAATGGGTTGGGTTGCTCAAGTGCTTCGTAGTCTTGGTGTTGGATATCCTCGTACACGGCCTCTTGAGCACGTCCCTCTACTCGTGGTCACACACATACAAGACAAATACATTCAATCAATATAATGCACACATGTTATTCAATATGCGATGATGTGGATGCATGCAAAATTTTACGATGCAACCTATACTAATAATTTCCTATGTTTGTTTACTAATGATGGGTAACTAGTTCATATATATTCATGCGATTTGGGATAGATTATTGTGGGTTTTTGTGATGATCGGTGCTGCTGAAAATCAATAGATATGACTATGATTTAATCCTGGATAGTAGATCGATTCTGTCGTTAAAATCCAAACCGGAAAATAATCTACCTAGGTGCAGCTGCTTCATTGGTCGTGGGACGGTGACGTAGCGTAGACAAAGAAGATGACGACGAGGTGTGACAAAAAAAGACGGCAGCGACGTAGCAACCTTTCGCAAAGAACGGCGACAATGCAACGATCCTAGCGACTCTTCCCTTTTCTTCCTCCTATTCCCCTCCTCCTCCTCCTCCTCCTCCTCCTCCTCCTCCTCCTCCTCCTCCTACTACTACTACTACTACTACTACTACTGCTGCTGCTGCTGCTGCTGCTGCTGCTACTACTACTGCTGCTGCTGCTGCTGCTGCTACTACTACTACTACTGCTGCTGCTGCTGCTACTACTACTACTGCTGCTGCTGCTACTGCTACCGCTACTGCTACTACTACTTGCTGCTGCACACCACCACCACCACCACCACCACCACCACCACCACCACCACCACCACTACTACTACTACTACTACTTTATGCTCAAGTGAATATCCAAGAAAAATGCAGGCTGTGGAACGAGGTGATAGATTGTGTTGGGATTGAGTTGTAAGGTTGGGATAGCATAGACATCCAAACACACGCATGTGTAAGTAATCTGGATGTTGGCCGAATAGAGCATAGTAGGGGATGTTGAATTTTAGAGGTTGGGATGGACGTCCGTTGATTATCTATGTAGCTGTGTGAATGGCCTTGACCCAAAAACGTGGTGGAAGTTTAGCTTGGAAGAGGAGACAGCGTATGACATTGTTTATGGTGCGGATGGCACGCTCAGCTCTGCCATTTTGGACTGACGTGTATGGGCAAGAGATACGGTAGGTGATGCCGTGTTTTGTAAAGCAGGTTCGGAGATCTGAATTAAGGAATTCAGTGCCGTTGTCGCATTGAAAGGATTGGATGCAAGTGTGAAATTGATTGGAGACTAGTTTCTAAAAATCTTTGATCGTGTTATAGGCATCAGATTTGTGTCGAAGTGGCGTAGTCCATATGTATCGTGTGTAGTCGTCTAAAAGGACAAGGTAATATTTGAATCCTGTGACACTCTCTATTGGGGAAGTCCAAATATCACAATGAATTGACTGAAATGGAAAATAGGTGACAGTGATAGAATGCAAAAAAGGGAGACGAACAAGGCATCCCTATTGACAAGCATCACAAATGTGATTGTTATTAAATGGAATAGAGAATTCTGATAAAATAGTGCCTAAACTTTGGGAGCCCGGGTATCCAAGATGTTGGTGCCACAGGGTATTGTGTGATATCCTAGCTCCTGGCTTAATAGGATTGATAGAGTACTCATACCATCAAGTTATACCTTCTTTTCCGGAAACCCACCTTCAAAGGACTCCGTGGTTAAGCGTGCTTGGCCCGGAGGAATTTGGGGATGGGTGACCGACCGGGAAGTCTTCCCGGGTGCGCACGAGTGAGGATAAAGTGTGCAGAAAAGAAGAGTGGTGGTCTGTGGGGCTAGTCTATGATCCTAGAGAGCTGCTACAAATGGTATCAGAGCCGACCCTCGTAGTTTCACAGGTGCATACGGGTCAGTGACAAGGATACGGTAGCGTACGGGTCAGGGACGCAGGTACGTAGGCATGACACGTGGGTCCTCTGTGTGGGACACTGTATGGTACGTATGCTGCTAACCGGACGTACGGTATGCGTATGCCAGTACTGAACGTACGAACGTGGCTAAGAGGGAAATTCCTGTCTTAGTGTTGACCGACGAGGACGTCGGTTTTCTAAGGGGGGTGGATTGTGTGATATCCTGGCTCTCGGCTTAATAGGATTGATAGAGTACTCATACCACCAAGATATACCTTCTTTTCCGGAGGCCCACCTGCAAAGGACTTCGGGGTTAAGCGTGCTTGGCCCGGAGGAATTTGGGGATCGGTGACCGATCTGGAAGTCTTCCCGGGTGCGCACGAGTGAGGACAAAGTGCGCAGAAAAGACTAGTGGTGGTATGTGGGGCCAGTCTATGATCCTAGAGAGTTGTTACAAACCTGAGAGAGGCCGTGAGAGCTGAGGTTGTGGATGATCGGGTTGAGCCATAAAAGGGGTACAAGTCGCCAGAGCTACTGGACCTCATGATCTCTTGATTGTTGAGTAGATCCTTGATGGTGAAGCCAAGAGGATCAAAGGTGACAGAACAACAATTGTCAGCAGTGAATTTCTAAAAATAGAATAGATTTTTATTAGGTTTGGAGTGTGCAAAACATGAGATAAATGAAAATTTGCAGCAGGGGTAGATAAAGTAACAGAGCCAGAACCTTTAACTGGTAATGTGGATCCATTGCCCACCATAATTTGAGAAGAATGATGCAATGATGATGGACACTACTTTAGCAATGTACCTGAGTCGGCAGTTATATGGCCGGTAGCTCCCGTGTCCATGTACCACCCTTGGCCGTGCAGCAGAGTGAAAAACTTGTAGCAGACCCGAGGTGTCGAACGTTTGAGGAGCCGATGGCACAAACTGTGTTGACGGTTACTGGAAGTTGGCATTGTATGCCTGACCGACGGGTGGACGCGAACCAAGGACTCCGTGGCCAGTGGAGCCGTCCAGGGTGCACGCCACGCCTGGGTAGACCCGAGCCAGGCATCGAACCACGGCGGGACATTTCCTGTCCACGAGTTCTGCTGGCCACGACCGCCAGTGCCTCGACCGTGGCTCCGCGACCACGTCCAAGATTTCTTGACGAAGATTGGCCACCGTATTTTGGAGGACATGGCCATGGATTTTTGTTGACGTCGGGAGATGCTTCAGATGATTGAAGCGCAATTTCTTGATTTGGTACGTTGGAAGATGCCAGAGTGTTTTCAGCGGCAATGAGTTGGTTACGTGCCTCCATGATGGAAACGTGGGCATCGCTGGTAAAAGCTGACGAAGAACGTGATATTTCAGGTTGAGCCCCCGAATGAGCTGGTGCACAAGTGCACGATCCGAGATAGGCTGATCACAGTCGGCCAATGAATTTGCAAGATCTTAAGTTTGTGACAGTAGGCTATGGCGGAGAGATCACCTTGTACGAGCCCATGTAGTTCTTGCTCTAGATGGATGGCGTGGCTGGACTTGTTGCCAAGGAAGTAGTTCGCAATCTTTGTCCATACGTCGTGAGCTGTGATATCGTCCTCTAGCACAAAGTTGAGGAGGTCATCGGCAAGTGTTGCGTGGATCCACATTAGGACCGTGAGGTCCTCTTGAATCCACATGCCGTCGTCGAGACGAGGAGGGGAGCCGTCGACATGGTGGCGCAGGTTGAAGCAACAAAGGACCACCATGAATAGCTTTTTCCACCGACGGTAGGAGGTGGAAAACATATCCAGTCTAACTGTAACGAGACCGGTGATGTTTACTGATTGGGCAACACTCGCAATAGAGGGCATGGCCAGAATGCCGATGGACGGAGCTGTGGTGGATGGGGGAGTCGAGCTTGTGGCAGCAGAGGAGGTCATGACGGCGTTGATGTTCGCCGTCGTGGAGGAGTCGGCCATTAGGGAAGCGGAGGGTGGGAAGAAAATTGCGAGTGGACCTTAGATGGCTCTGACTACCATGAAAGAGATAAACTCTGAAGCTGCAAATTGTATTGCTCATTGGCGTTAATATAGCCGGAGTACAGCTGAAGCGATCTGCTCCTAGTGCGTAAAGAGTGCATGCCGTTGTAGGCTGAACGTGCAGGGCACGTATGCATGGCGAGCGACAAAGTAGGAGGCGTAAAGAGCGTACGCCGTTACAGACTGAATGTGTAGGGCACGTATGCATGGCGATAATGCTAACAGAATCCTAACGATAGTTTTAATACTACCAACCTATAGGTCGTGTACACTAGACCCCACTTGTCTTCGACAACAATTACAATATAGTTTTCACAAAAGTTTGCTCTAAAATCTCGTAGCCACATTCCATTTCTTGCATGCCGCGTTCCATCATGGTGATGTAGATATATTGAAAACATAAGTGGCGAAAAAGACCTCGAAAGCAAGGATTGGCAGCGAGAGATGAATGAGAAGACCAAACTTTGCAAAACGCTAGGCACAACTAACCATTTCCAAAGAGAAGCGGAGTCAAGCTGTCAACTTACTCTCCAACTTCCATGTCGTTTTCCACTTTGGCTTGGTTCCGTTCGCTGCATAAATCATACTAAACGTCGCCTACGGCTAAGGGTGGGCACATTTAACTGTTAACCAGAAAATCACACCGAATCTAAATATACGATTAATCCAAAATTTTTGATTAAATACAGTTATCATTTTTATCTATTTTATTTAACAGAATTTTATTCAGTTATTTATTAGAAATTTTAATCTACACTAACTCATAATTTATGAAAATAAAGATCAATATTACAAATCTTCACCATCACCAAAAATTTCTCCTAGCCCGACCTAATTTTGACAATCTCCATCTACTACCTGTTAATATGTAATTTACATATGTTAATGTTAGTTTTATCACGTTCAGTTATGACTTTTTTAGACCACATTCAGTTATGACTTTTGTAACAGAGATTTCTCTTAACGGAACACGCACTCCTAAAAGTTTGGTTGGCAAGCTAGGCGCTAAATAAAACATCAGTGCAGCAAATCTGACCGCATCGCTTTGCACCCAACGTCAAACTCCAACTAAAAGCACGAATTGATTGCCGGAATGAAAAATTCGCAGGAGAATGAAACTCCTATGGTTATTACTAAAACACCCGTTTTACCAGATAGAACGAACTGAACTTGCCGCTCATGTAACAGAAAGAGTGGAACTTAGCCAAATCTTCACACAACACAGAAAACTCAGATCCATTACCAGAGTATACTCAGATTGGAGAATTGTTTTCACTTATCTTTAACAAGGAATACATAACGATGTTCTTTTTACTACTATCCAATCCATAAATATCAGCTAGATACCAGTTCTCCATGGTTCACATCGGATTAAACCAGTTGTATCTAAGAAGAGAACTGCGGTACGTGCGACCAAAAGAATAAGCAGAATGTATCTGAGTAAACTAATCTAACACTTTGACCAAACTACGAGCGCAATAATTAGGTATTGCCTACTGCCACACCATAAATCCTTTGCAACAATCGTTTTTCAAAAGCCACTGTCTAATGATTTCCATGGCCCGGTCAACTTGTGTGCTGATTAACAAAGATAAATCAAGTTACATAAGAAACAACGAAAAATGCCAGCAGGTGATGATAGTTTACTCCTCATCAGAGTCACCGAATGTGATCTTGGTGGATTTAGGAGCATCTGCTGTAATTTCCTTGAAGTGAGATCCATATATTTTGGATTCCTGCAAACAAATCATTTAGCTTCATTATTATCTGCAAGAATTATAACACCTGATCCCTGCGGTTTGCAGAAACATTTTAGGCCCTGTTTGGATGATACAGATTTTAGAAACCATGGTTTCTGAAAACCAGAGTTTGTTGATACTACAGTATTTTGCAGTTCTTTGGAAAACCAAGACATGATTGGAATGTGCAATATTTATAGCATAGTATTCTGTTTTATAGAAATTGCAACAGCTGTGACTTGCCTTTATGAAAAAATTAAACACTCCAACCACATATACCTGGAATATTTCTACAGCATGATCTTCATAGTTTATTTCTTTTGATTGCTGCAGTACGTAATAGATGCATATATGTGTGTGCCCTTCACACATAAAATACCAAACTTTTGTAATGCTAGAGAACTAACACCATTCATGCCTACACCCTCAGCAGATATATTGTTGTCATCCGTCAGTTCATTTGTGATCTCACCGGCAACAACAAAAAACATCAAGAGTATGAACTGGGTAATAGTGTGCAAGTGATATACTTAAACATAGGTCAACACATAGCACATAAGCTTATTTTTCATCAAGACAAGTCAAAACTCTGCTTTCAGAAAAAAGAGGTCCCGAGTGGATTTTTAAATACTCCAAAAATATCATGGTGTCGGCAATACAAAGTTTTTAAAACCAGGTTGTTTTCTGTTTCCAGACAAGTTTTTTATACCACCAAATTTTTAGGATGTTGGAAATCCGATGCTGATCCTCTTGTCCAGCAGCTCATCTATTCCTCAGTTTATATAGGGGTACATATACATATGTACCTTTTAAGCGATAAGGCGTAAGGCGAGGCGACGCCTTAGTAATCTAGAAATATAAGAAAATATTACCAAACAATACCTTTTTATATTAACAAGTGTATTTTTTTATAAAAAGAAAAACAGAAAACTTGCTTAAAGTCCACTGGTCCTAGCCCAACTCCATAGGCCCACTAATTCCTGGCCCAACTCCACACACTAAACCTGGCACCAGCCACCCCACCCAATACCCCCGCCACCGACACCCGATCACCCTGCCGCCCCCACCAAATAACCCGCGCCGCCGCCCCCAACAGAAACCCTGCGCCGCCGCCACCCCCCTCCCCCCCACCCCCCGCCGAGCGGCGCTCAGCCTCCGACCCTCCGCTGCGGAACTGCCGATCTTCCGGCGCTCGACCTCCGACCCTCCATCGCGGAACTGCCGATCTGTCAGCGCTCGTCGGCCTCCATCGACTGGCTGCTGCCTCGCGGATCTACCGGTGCTCAGCCTCCCACAGGCGCAGGTCAGTGCGCTCCCCCCTCCCCCCCCCCCGATTGGTTTTCTCCGCCAGCGGCGCCACCCCCGCCCCTTCCTTTCCCAGGCGGGCCTCCCCCCCCCCCCCCCCCCCGCGTGTCGCCTTACGCCGGATCTAAGGCGACACAGACGCCTTATGGTCCGTGGGCGCCTTAGCGCTTAAGCGACGACTTAACAAGCATGCTAAGTACCAATAGAACTTGACCACAGTTCGAATATAACTCTTTATTACTGCTCCACTAGGACTCTAACTCGTAACCGGCTAGGACTTCTACTCCAAACCAACTAGGACACCTATTCTAAACTGACTAGGACTCGAATTCCAAACTTATTAGGACTCAACCAAAATGTTATGATCTAGCGGGTACTCTAAAATATTTTTCTAATATTTTAAAAAAAAAGATTAACAATCACCGCCTTTAATGTTGTCTTCATGATCTTCAATCTTGACACAGCTTGCACTCATCTTCATAGTCACATCTTCGACTCGGTGATTGCACACTTCAATCATAGCCGCATTTTCGTCGTCCCAAATACACGACTAATTTTTACAAGTACGAACACACCTCTTTCACCTTGTACTCAAACTTGGATGGCGAAAACACCTCTTTCACCTTGTACTCAAACTTGGATGGCGAACACACCTTTTCCACCTTGCACTAACTAGGGTCGCTACACATTTTTACATCCCTGCACTCTTGAGATGGTACACATTTTTACATCTCCTGCACTCAATCTCGAGATAGCACAAATCTTTACATCCTACACTCAATCTCGGGATGGCACAAATCTTTACATCCTACACTCAATCTCGGAATGACCTGCATCTTTACATCTTAAACATACCTCGATATGAGATGCTCATGACCAACCCCATTATCATTAACAGAGGGTACACCTCTAGTCAGATCTAACTACCACAACTCTTCATGAAACACTCGTTGCATAGCGCGCTCCATGCGCCTACATCGACGTGCCTTAGTCCACTCCTCGTGTTGCCACAAGCCCCGCCATGTGTTGGCGTGCCTCGATCTAGAATCAATGTTAATTTGTCAAAGCTATGTGCTACGTTGGTGCTCCTTGCAGCCGCACGCGCTCTCCGCACACTAGCTCATGGTTGTTGCAATTACTAGCGCTCAACTAGGGGAAAACTAGAGGTTCAATTTATTCTAAGGTTACAATTTCTATTCTAAGACTCAAGTCCAACTCCTAGAGTTACAATCCAACTCAAATAGGACTCCGCCAAAATTGCCCCTGTTGGCTGTAACCCTATAGCCCAAACCATGCCCACAACCCCTGGCCCAAGTTACCAAGCCCAGGATCATCCAGCAATCTCCTCCTTATCCTAGCGCTTGTGTCATCTTTTGCATATTTTGTTGTGTCCTCTTATCATCACAACCACATCATCTCTACCAAGTGTGTCATGCCTCCATTGAACCAAGCCTCCTGCACGTGCTTGGATTGTCGTGTAAGAAGGTTGTTGCGTCCCGCCTTCTACGCATCCGCTTTTGCGTCTTCGAGTGCCTCATGTGTACCTGTGCAACCTCTCTGCATGTGCGCGTCACTATGGCGTCCCCACGACCGCCTACTTCTTCATGAACCCCTAGTTGACCTCATCGTATAGAGGCTGATGGAGGTGCGCCATATTTGAGTGAAAAGTCAACCTTGCTCGTGTATCTTCATCAACCTGCCATAGATGTTGCTGTCATAGCCCTCCTCATCCAGTTGGCCGATGTTGATAATGTTCTTATCAGACAGAGGACCGAGGTACACGCCAGTGAGCTTCCAAAGCTCCCCAGTCCTGTAGGCGTACGTCACCGTGCCTTGCCGCTAGATGACCATGTCGCCAAGCCACATTGTACCGATGACCTTGTTGTTGAAATTAAAGAACACAATATACGACCTTGTCATGTGGTTTGTCACACCTGTGTCAAAGTGTCACAATGTGTCGTTGATGTTGTCGTTGCGAAGATGCGCGATGACATGTGCTCACACCAGCTCCATAGGACAGACCCTTGCCATCAACAAGGTGCCCTCCTCAACCATCGTCATGTGTTCCTCCACTCGATTGGTCTTGGAAGGACAATCCCTAGCTCAATGACCATACTTCTTGCATCTTCGACGCTGGTCCTGAGCGAGATTCTCATCACCATCGCTCAAAGAGCCGCGTTGTTGCCGCCTCTTGCAGCCACCCGTCCTCAACAAACTTGCACGCTCCTCTTTCGGTTGTGCCTCCCATTCCTCTCGAAGAGCAACAACTTGTCGTCGTGAAAGCCTCCATCACGCCACATCCTATTGAAGGCATTCTCCACCGCCCTCAATCGTCTTATCACCTCTTGAGCATGAGATGACACATCCAATAGTGTCGAAATTCACCACCATGATACGATAGAAGCGTGGTGGCACGCTTCACAACATCTTCTCCACGAGACCTTTGATTCTTCTACCACCTCCTCGAGTGATGCAATTTGTGACACCATGTCGCTTAGGCGGAGAAAGAAACTCTCCACTCACCATCCTTGAAGGTGGTTGCATCGAACTCCTGAAGCAGCAATTGTGTCGTAGTCTTCTTCAAATGATATGCTCTGACCTACATGAGCTTAATGCACTCCCAAGCTTTCTTAGCTGAGTTCTTGCCAATAGTAGATATCATCTTCGCGTAATAAGGTTGGTCTAATGTTGCTATGGTAGCCCACTACGTGTAATTGCTCTTTTGAGAATAGAAAAGCTAGTCATCACCTCATGAACCTGACAGGTGACTTCTACTATACTATTGTTGCTACCATCTGTACCTGCGCTGTTGCTATCGCTGGAGTCGTGCACATGGATGTTAGTGGATGTCTGAGTCTTCAACCATGTTGTAGTGTGACGATCTGAATCACCAACACCCTTAGTCGATCTTCACACGTACATCAGTCATCCACGTACACCTCCCATGTACGTTTAGTGAAGCAACGAAACAGAAATACTTGGAGAGACTAGCAAAAATCACCAATACCCTGGGCTTCTCTCCCGACACACGTCACGAACACAAGACCAGGCCCAACCCATGTTGTTCTTCTTTCCCTGAAGCCTTTTTCTACTCACACCCGACAGCGCGCTCTTAGCCACCGAGCACCTCCATAGATCCACACCCGAGCGTTATCGCCTAGACCCCCAACTCTATCCCCTTACAGTGTGCCTGCCCCAGATAGGCCATCTCGAAGCCAAGGGTCTCCCGCCCATTTGCCTCCAAATCAATTGACCTCGACAGCCCTACATAAACCGCCTTGTATCACGCACGCCACCTACTTCGAGAATAAACTCGCCTCTAGGAGGATCCGCTCACGTCTTCTCAAGGTCATTGCTCACGCCGCCGAATCGACTCACCACTATTGAAATCCGTCGGTATCTTCCCGAGGTCTTCGCTTACGCTATCAAATTGGCTTGCCTTAGCCGAGATCCACTCGTGTTTTCCTAAGATTGTTGCTCATCACTGATGCGCGTTGGATCCACGCCGTCTACACCCAAATTGCATGCCTCCTTCGAGATCCCCCAAGCGCACCAACCTCCATCAAGATTTGCTCGCAACCTTCGAGATTCGCATGAAGCACGTTGGAAAATCTTCAATCCGACAACCTCTACCTAGGTATGGCCTCTATTCGTGGAACAGATGATGGAGTCGCTAAAACTGTGTAAATTTCAGCGTTAGCTCACCAAAACTTAGATAAAAGCGAGGTTCCTAAATTAGAAACGTGATAAATCTCACTTACGTGGAGAGGGACGGATGCTTTCCTCGGCAAAGCGACAACGAGCTACGAAACTAAACTACGAACTACGAAAACATAAAAGAAAAATAGATGAACAAAAAATTTCTATTGATCGACTTGATTGGTTCTTTTTTCTTTGACAGAGAGATGCATTTATATAGACTAGATACAAACTGCTAGATCTGATCTCCTAAGTTTAAACTAGATTCAACTTATCCCTAAAGCACGGACGAATGTCATGCAAAACCTTCTATAACGTTGACACATCGCTATCTAGTATTTATGTTTTTTAGTTCTACTGAGAATGACTAAGTCCTACTCGGCCTTTGTATCTTGCAGTTTAGCTGGTTTATCTTGTGGCCACGAGATAACTCGATCTTCTTGGGTTGAACCCCCACTCGGGCGCTTGTATCTTAAGTTTCCAAGATAAAAAGGATTCCCACAAGTGATACTCCAGTCTCGAGTAGGTTCTCTCACTGTAAGTTCTCTGCACCTTGAATCTTCTAGATAAAAGGCCCCTTCTACCTTTTTTTTGCTCCTCCAACCTGCAAAAACTCACAACCATTTTTTACTCCCAACAGCCTCTAACATGGACTTGTGCCCGATTCGGCTGAGATCGAGCCCAATCGCATAGACCTGATCTGACAGCTAACTTTGTCCCTCAAATCTCAACTGCATTGGTACCAGATCGTTGCAATTCTAGGCTCTCAACATGGGAAAAAACTGGAGATTTCTATTTTTTTCAGGATACTACCGTCATTATATAGCGGGGTTACACCCAACCTAACTCCTACAAGGACTCTAGTCCAATTCCAAATCTGTAGCAATCTTTCTATACCCTAACTCCTAGTTACAATCTGACTCAAATAGGAGTCCCCCAAGTGTGACTCGTGACCCTGCGCTGGCACCTAGTGTGGCTGCCCAGCCAAATCCCACTCGGATTCCGAGGCAGGGGCGCACGTCAAGGGAAAGAGCACGAACTGGACTTTGTCAAGGTGCGGCCATCATTGGAACTGGGAAGAAAACAGAATCTATTAGAGATTAGGTAGGTTATAGTCTTCTACATATGGTCATATTGTAATAGAGTTAGAAGTCACCTGTACAGGGCTATATAATGAAGTCAGCCCTAGCCCTCCGGCAAGAAACATTCCATCAAAAACCCATCTACTATGTTAGTATCTAAATTATTACTCTCATGGAGAGGATGACACTAGGAGTTGGGAAATTTTTCTTGTTTCATTCTACACACAATGTCATGCCTAACCTAGGGGTTGGGGTTACATATTTATAGCTGAGACAGCCAAGCATATACCTAGATGCTAGTCTAAGATGTCAAGATGTTATCCTACCAAAGGACTAATATGTTGTCCTAACAAAAGACTAATATGATGTTCTCTTGATCTAAGATGCTGTCCTAACAAGGACTAATATGCTGTCCTAACTAAGGGTCACAAAGACCAAGATTACAAGACTTATTCCATCATACTATCTACACTCTATCCTGTTTCACTCCTGTTTTGCACTGCTCTCTCCTGTTCTGCTCATGTTTTGCACTGCTCTCTCATGTTCTGCTCCTGTGCCCTTCTGCTCCTCAGGTCAACCAACAGCAACAGCCATAAGTTTCTCTGTTCCTCTATTCTTGTGTCAGCCTTACTGATGTTCATGCCCTGGTGGCTGCTGTTTAAGCAGGCAGGCAGACTCCGAGAAGTATTTGGCTTCAGTTGTTCCTTCTTTGTTGAGTCCTCTAAACAAGGTGCAGCAATATCAGGGGGGGTATTGTGTTGTTCCTAGACGTCAACAGCAAGGCGGCTGAAGGTAGACTTGGCGTCCACGGACACCGGATTTGCAACACAACCTATAGCCCAAATCAGGCCCGTAACATCTGGCCTATCATCAAACAACAGCTATCGAGCGTGGTCACGCCCCGACCATGTCGCCCGCCCTGCCGGGTTGGCCGCCTTGGCACCATTTTATGTGCTTCACGCGCGAACCGTTCTCATCCAGCTGGCCCAGGCTGATGATAGAGTTCCTCAACGCAAGGATGTAGTACAGCCCGCAGCAGAACAGCGTCGTCGAGCGTCGCAACCAGACGGTTGTGGGGATGGCTCGGGCCCTCCTCAAGCAGAGGGGAATGCCGGCTATCTTCTGGGGAGAGGCGGTGGTGACGGCGGTCTACATGCTCAACCGCTCGCCCACCAAGGCTCTCAACGGCAGGACGCCGTACGCGGCTTGGCATGGACGCAAGCCGACAGTCTCTCACCTACGGGTCTTCGACTGCCTAGCGTTCGCCAAGGAGCTTGGCCACATCAGCAAGCTCGACGACAGGAGCACTCCAGGGGTGTTCATCGGCTACGCGGAGGGCTCGAAGGCCAACCGCATTCTCGACCCAGTAACACAGCATGTGCGTACGGCACGTGATGTAGTGTTCAATGAAGGGCGAGGATGGGCATGGGACAAGACGGTAGACAACGGCTCGACTCCGACATACGACAACTTCATCGTCGAGTATGTCCACTTCAAGAGAACTAGGGGAGTAGGCAGCTCTTCTCCACCGACTTCAGCGCCACGCTCCCCAGTCACGACCTCGGCTGCGACGACCTCTCCACCACCACAGCCGGCGACCCCACGCACTCCAGCACCGACTGCCATCCCTCCGAGTACGTCCACTCTGACACCAGCTCGTGTCGAGCACAAACCGGTGGAGTTCGTTACTTCGCTCTCCCATGACGAGGAGCGCATCGACGCGTACCACGACGGCGAGCCGTTGCGGTATCGTACGATGGAGGATCTTCTCAGTGACCAGTCGGTGCCAGGACTGGTCCCTCGTGATCTGGAGGCGCAGTTGCATCTTGTGTGCGACAACGGCGAGCCTCGGTCTTTCACGAAGGCTGAGAGACACGCGGCATGACGTGTCGCGATGCAGTCAGAGATGGACGCGGTTGAGAACAACCGCACCTGGGAGCTTGCTGACCTCCCTCATGGTCACCGCACGATCACCCTTAAGTGGGTGTTCAAGCTGAAGAGGGATGAAGTCGGCGCCATCGTCAAGCACAAGGCTCGCTTGGTGGCACGCGATTTCGTGCAACAGGAGGGGATCGACTTCGACGATGCCTTCGCGCCCGTGGCGCAGATGGAATCTGTGCGACTCCTCCTTGCGTTGGCTGCTCAAGGAGGTTGGTGTGTTCAGCACATGGATGTCAAGTCGGCATTTCTTAACGGCGATTTAAAGGAGGTCTATGTGCACCAGCCGTCAGGATTTACGATTCCTGGCAAGGAGGGCAAGGTGTTGCATCTGCGCAAGGCCCTCTATGGCCTGCGGCAGGCACCAAGGGCGTGGAATGCCAAGTTGGACTCCACACTAAAGGGGATGGGCTTCGAGCAAAGCCCGCACGAGGCGGCCATCTACCGGCGGGGCAATGGAGGAAATGCCCTACTGGTGGGTGTCTACGTCGACGACTTGGTGATCACCGGCACCAAGGATGCGGAGGTGGCAGCATTCAAGGAAGCGATGAAAGCCACCTTCCAGATGAGTGACCTGGGATCTCTCTCCTTCTACTTGGGGATCTAGGTGCACCAGGCCGACTCCGGGATCATGCTTCGACAGACTGCCTACGCCAGGCGCATTGTTGAGCTGGCTGGGCTCGCAGACTGCAACCCAGCTCTCACTTCCATGGAGGAGAGACTGAAGCTAAGCCGCAACAGCACGACGGAGGAGGTGGACGCCACGCAGTATCGGCGTCTTTTGTGGAGCCCTCGCTACCTCGCGCCACACACGGCCGGACTTGGCATTCTCTGTCGGCTACGTCAGTCGGTTCATGCAGCGACCGACGACGGAGCACCAGCATACTGTGAAGAGGATCATCCGCTACGTTGCGGGCACTCTCGACCACGGCCTCTACTACCCGAGGTGCCCTGGGGAGGCACACCTTGTCGTGTACAGCGACATCGACACTAGCAAGAGCAAGAGCGGGATTCTCTTCTTCCTCGGCAAGTGCCTCGTTAGCTGGCAGTCGGTCAAGCAGCAGGTGGTGGCCCTATCCAGCTGCGAGGCCGAGTACATAGCGGCCTCTACTGCTTCGACTCAGACGCTCTGGCTAGTTCAACTGTTTGGTGATCTCCTCGGCAAAGACACCGGAGCGACGGAACTCAGGGTGGACAACAAGTCCGCTCTGGCTCTAGCAAAGAACCCCGTCTTTCATGAACGGAGCAAGCACATCCGGGTGAGGTGCCACTTTCTCCGAGTCTGCTTGGAGGAAGGGAGCATCAAGGTGTGCTACATCAACACCAAGGACCAGCTTGCAGACCTGCTCACCAAGCCCCTTGGGAGGATCACGTTCCTTGAGCTTTGCTCCAGAATCGGGATGGTCCAACTCTTCCACAAGACAACGCACAAGACTTAGGGGGAGAATGAAGGAATAAGTCTTTGTACTCTTGATCTGTGTGGCCCTTAGTTAGGACAGCATCTCAGTCCTTAGTAGGACAACATCTTAGTCCGTTGGTAGGACAGCATCTTAGACCAAGAGGACAACATCTTAGTCCTTTAGTAGGACAGCATATTAGTCATTTGGTAGGACAGCATCTTAGTCATTTGGTAGGACAACATCTTAGACTAAGAAGACAGCATATTAGTCCTTTGGTAAGACAGCATCTTAGACTAGCATCTAGGTATATACTTGGCTGCCTTAGCTATAAATATGTAACCCCAACCCCTAGGTTGGGCATGGCATTGTGTGTGGACTGAAACAAGAAAAAATTCCCAACTCTTAGTGTCATCCTCTCCATGAGAGTAATACTTCAGATACTAACAGCGACAACGTCAACGTCGTGTACCTCTCCACCAACCCGGTCCAGCATCAGCGCACAAAGCATGTGGAGATCGACCTCCATTTTGTTCGTGAGCGGGTTGCACGTGGCAAGGTTCGGGTACACCATGTCCCGATGACGAGGCAGTTCGCCAACATCTTCACGAAGGGCCTCCCATCGTCGCTATTCTCCGAGTTTCGGTCCAGTCTCAACAACTGCAGTGGCTAGATGTTGTGACTGCAGGGGGGAGGGGGGGTAAGACTCTGTAATTGTGTGGGTAATAAAGGGGTAATTTAGTCATTAGTGAGGGATTAGTGTTAGGGGTAGTTTAGTCTTTTCCCCTCACCTAATCCCTCTATAATGGACCGTGTACCCTCATTATCATTATCATCTAATACAGCCTCTATTAGCCCTCTAATAGCAGGAGAATGGTATTCCTGTGCTGCAAAGGGACTTTGGAATCATTTTCTGGGCAAGGTTCACAGAATTTGTAAACATAAGGTTCGGGCCACCTCTATGATCTGGCAGAACTGAAGGAGTTGTATCACACGAGAACTTTAGGAGACTATCAGCAACCATTTATAGTATTACTTTGTTGTTGTGAAGATTTGATGTCTCGACAATAGGTCAACTTACACTGCAAGGCTTGGTGAGCCTTTGAGGATGTCGAGCTCCAGTTTCCCTCCAACCTGCAGACATACATGAGCGTCACACGGGCTTATGAGTGACGCTTGCTGGCAGCAGCACCAGAATCTAGGACCTCCAAACCCACCATGGCAGCAGCAGCCAAGGACATCTCTTCAAGACGGCTGAATCAACTAACTGGAACCGAACCATGACTCCGACGGCTGTCTTGGAATTAGTCACCAAACGCGCCAATGGGCAGTGCTACCACTGCCCCAAGAAATTCACCGGTGACCACAAATGCGCCTCTGCCCGCCCGCCGCCGCTGCCTCCTCAGGCACATGGCTGGCCAGGCGTCCAGGCGCCCATTTACAAGCCTACTCCAAGGGGCTTTACTTGCTGGAGCTGGAGACTCAGCTTGCAGATGAGCTGTTTGTTGGGGAGGAGGGAAATGTTATGGACGCTGGATAGGCCAGCGGGTCAGGCGCCAGTAGAGGTTAAGCTTAGAGAAAGTTGTTAGCTAGTTTTAAATAAAAGAGATAGGGTTGTTAGTCAGCAGATCAGGCGCCTACTTATCTATAAAAGGGGTGCCCTAGCTTGTATTAGGGGGTATCAAAGAAAACAAGTTTAACCTGGTGGGCGGCTGATTTGATCACCCTGCTTGGAACTTCATCCCGCGCAGAGAAATCAAGCCAACAGCTGCCCAGCAGGATTCCATACCTTCTGCGTTCAGTTTCCCAATCCCACCTGCTACTCCATTCCCCTCTCCACACACCCAGGCGCAAGAATCATATCAGGTGAGTGAATGTGCAAAGAGAAACTACTCATTTTGTATACGTCTTTTTCATGTTGTCAAATGAAGGCAAGTTTGCACTTGAATTTTGAAGAGATTGTTAATAGAGGGCTAATGATAGCTGTGGTAGATGATCCAATAATGCTGGGTACAGGTCTGATTATATAGAGGGATTAGGAGGAAAAAAGGACTAAACTACCCCTAACCCTAATCCCTCTCTAATGACTAATATGCCCCTGTGACACACACTTAATTACAGTGACTAACACCCCCCGCAGTCACAACATCTAGCCACTGCAGATGTTGAGACTGGACCGAAACTCGGAGAACAGCGACGACGGGAGGCCCTTCGTGAAGACGTCAGCGAACTGCGTCATCGTCGGGACGTGGTGTACCCGAACCTCGCCTAGTGCAACCCGCTCACGAACAAAATGAAGGTCGATCTCCACATGCTTCGTGCGTTGATGCTGGACCGGGTTGGTGGAGAGGTACATGGCGCTGACGTTGTCGCAGTAGATGAGGGTGCTCCTGACGACAGGAGTATGGAGCTCCTGAAGTAGCTGCTGAAGCCAGGAGGCCTCAGCCACGCCGTTAGCCACGGCGCGATACTCCGCCTCAGCACTCGAGCGCGACACCACGGGTCGTCGCTTCGAGGACCAGGAGACGAGGTTGCCGCCTAGGAAGACGGTGAACCCAGAAGTAGAGCGTCGTGTGTCCGGGCAGCCTGCCCAGTCAGCGTCAGTGTACACAACCAGCTCAGAGGCCATGTCACGCCGAAGAAGGAGGCCGTAGTCGAAGGTGCCTCGTATATACCGAAGAATCCGCTTGACAACGGTGAGGTGCGGTTCCCTCGAGTCATGCATGTGGAGCACGGCTTGCACTCAGCCATGCCCACTCGCTGGAGGATATCCATGCAGTACTGTCGCTGGTGAAGAAATAGGCCGCCTGGTCGGTCCCCGACCGTAATACCCAGGAAGTGGTGGAGACGGCCCAGGTCCTTCATAGCGAACTCCTGCTGCAAAGCAGAAATGGTTCGCCGAAACAGAGCCAGACTAGACGCTGTCAGTACAATGTCATCGACGTATAGTAGGAGGTAAGCAGTGTCACTGCCCCGTCGATAGACAAACAGCGAAGTGTCCGACTTAGCTTAAACAAACCCCTGTGAAACCAAGAAAGAGGGGAACCGGCTATACCAGGCTCGTGGTGCCTGCTTCAGTCCGTACAGTGATTTGTTCAGCTTATAGACCATGTCTGGGTGAGCTGGATCTACAAATCCTGCCGGCTGACTGCAGTACAGCGTCACAGTCAGTGTACCGTGGAGGAAGGCGTTCTTGTCGTCCAACTGATGGACAGGCCAAGAACGTGAGAGAGCTAGCGACAGTACGGTACGAACTGTCGCCGGCTTCACCACCGGGCTGAAAGTCTTGTCGTAGTCGACTCCAGGGCGCTGAGTGAAACCCCGGAGTACCCAACGAGCCTTGTATCTCTCCAAGTTACCATCCGCCTTCTTCTTATGCGTGAATACCCACTTGCCCGTGACAACATTGCCACGACCAGGACGGGGAACCAGGTCCGGTTGGCAAGTAGCGCGGCGCCGGTTAGGGTCGGCGAGGGCGCTACGCACGGAAGTAGGTATGGGCAAGATTGAAGAAGGCTCGGTCGGTGGAGATGTCGTCGACGAGAAAGCGGCTTTATCGAACCGCTCAACTAGCCAAAAACTCCCGGACGCACGTCGAGTCACCATCGAGTGGACGTGACTAGGATCCCTATGAAGGAGAGGGGGCATGTACACTGGCCGCTCGGATACAACCATCTTCTCTCATCATGGGTAGACGAGAGTGGGTCTCGAGGCCGCGCGTGGCGTCGCTGGAGCAGGAGCCTCTCCCCGCGCTCGTCGTTGGTAGACAAGTGCGGGGTCAGCAAAGCGAGAAGTCGTCGTCGGTGCCGCGCGTGGCGCGGCTGGTGGCGTCATGCTCGCTGCAGGTGACGTCGGGGAGGCAGCTGGTGACGCCGCAGGTGTTGATGTCGCACGTGGTACAGCTGGTGACGCCGGGGCACCTAAGGTACAGTAGGTGGCGTCGGGGGAGCCGAGGCCACGCGTGGCGCAGCAGGTGACGTCGGAGGCGTCGATGCCACACGAGGTGCAGCAGTCGGTTTCGAGGGAACCTGAGGCGTAGCTCGTGTCGAAGACGACGTGCCGAGAGATCAAAAGACGGTGGGTAGTGAGATCTAAGCACCGGTAACCCTTATGATCAAGGGAATACCCGAGAAAAACACACCAGGTTGAGCGAGGCGCAAGCTTATGTGGGGCAGTGGCAGAAAGATTAGGGTAGCAAGCGCATCCGAAAACTCGAAGGTGATCATAAAGAGCAAAGTATGGGGTGGAGGCACGAATCGCCTTGGTGGGAAGACGATTAATCAGAAGTGTGGCACTATGAAGAGCCTCCACCCAGTATCGGGCTGGAATAGATTCCTGGAACATCAGTGAGCGTATGACATCATTGGTGGTGCGAATCATACGCTCTGCCTTGCCGTTTTGAGGAGAGGTATACGGACAAGACATGCGTAGTTGTACCCCATGTGCGGAGAGAAAATTACGAAACACGGAGTTATCAAACTCGCGTTCGTTATCGCACTGGGCAGCTCGAATGGTGCGCCCAAATTGAGTAGAAATCCGAACGAATAAGTGAGAAAGAGTAACAAAAGTCTCATACTTCAATCGTAATGGAAAAGTCCAGGAAAAGTGAGAAAAATCATCAATTATCACCAAGTAGTAATTAAAGCCCGATACACTGAAAATGGGAAATGTCCATAAATCACAATGTATAAGATCAAACGGGTGCTCAACATGAGTCACAAAGGTGGGAAAAAGGAGCCGAACATGGCGACCAAGCTGACAAGCATGACATAGGGAGTCATGTGTACCCCTAGAACACAAGATAACTGAACTATTAAACAGCTTCGACATAGCAGCAAAGATTAGGGTAGTGGCGAAAAGATTAGGGTAGCAAGCGCATCCGAAAACTCGAAGGTGATCATAAAGAGCAAAGTATGGGGTGGAGGTACGAATCGCCTTGGTGGGAAGACGATTAATCAGAAGTGTTGTAGTATGAAGAGCCTCCACCCAGTATCGGGCTGGAATAGATTCCTGGAACATCAGTGAGCATATGACATCATTGGTGGTGCGAATCATACGCTCTACCTTGCCGTTTTGAGGAGAGGTATACGGACAAGACATGCGTAGTTGTACCCCATGTGCGGAGAGAAAATTACGAAACGCGGAGTTATCAAACTCGCGTTCGTTATCGCACTGGACAGCTCGAATGGTGCGCCCAAATTGAGTAGAAATCCGAACGAAGAAGTGAGAAAGAGTAACAAAAGTCTCAGACTTCAATCGTAATGGAAAAGTCCAAGAAAAGTGATAAAAATCATCAATTATCACCAAGTAGTAATTAAAGCACAATACACTGGAAATGGGAAATGTCCATAAATCACAATGTATAAGATCAAACGGGTGCTCAACATGAGTCACAAAGGTGGGAAAAAGGAGCCGAACATGGCGACCAAGCTGATAGGCATGACATAGGGAGTCATGTGTACCCCTAGAACACGAGATAACTGAACTATTAAACAGCTTCGACATAGCATCTGCACCAGGGTGGCCAAGCCGGCGATGCAAGATGATAGATGAAGTTGTCGTAGTCAAAGCAAATGATGGTGATGCAGCGGAAGTAGGGAGCCGAAGTGTGTATAGGGGCCCCAAGCTATCACATCGGAAAAGAGGTCCCCAGGTGGAAAGATCCTTCACAGACAAACCAAAAGGATCAAATTCAATGGAAACATTGTTGTCAGTGGTAAAACGGTGAACAGAAAGCAAGTTTTGAATGATATCCGGAGCGACAAGAATGTTTTTAAGTTGGAAAGTACCCGGAAGACCGGAATCACCTAGTGAGGTGACCGGAAGAACGGACCCATTCCCAAACAACGATAGATGAAGGAAAAGAGGGATTGGGAGGATGGGTGGAAGAGAGTAGACCGGGATTAGGTGTGGTATGATATGATGCTCCGGAATCAACTACCCAGTCGGCACCGGGTGGAGTAAGGTGCATGGTGCTGAAGGAGGAAGCAAGCGACTGTCGATCCCACGTCGATGGTGGCTTCAGGAGAGGTGCCGATGGCTCCGAGTTCCCAACAGGATAGTCAGTGCCTCCGTAGATCCGGCTGACTGTCCGCCAGAAGAGTATCCAGGCCCACCAGCACTATGGGTTGGTCCACTGTAGCCCGGGGTAGCCGCGAACGCCGGTTGGGGACGTGGTGGTCATGGAGGCTGAGAACCCGGGGACGGCCCAGTACACGGGTTGTAGGGTGTGGGCCAGGGTGCGCCTCCCTGGTCGGTACCACCACTATCACCAGTAGTCAAAGTCGTGGGTGTGGGAGCACTGCTACCACCACGGCCACCGTTCTTTCCTCGGCGACGATGGTTTCCACCTCCTGTACTGGTAGGAGTAGAAGGTGGTCGTGACGGTGGTCCACCAGCAGCTGGTAAGGGTGGACGAGGGGACTGCCCAGAGCCATAGAAGGCTATGGCAGATCCGAAGCCAGTAGACCCCCTCCTGCAGTGATCTCAAGTTCAAGATCAGACCATACCTTCTCGAAGCTAGGTAGTGGCTCCAGTCGGAGTAGCCACGTCCGTAGGTGACAATAGCGCTCATTCAGGCCCTGAAGGACCCGAAGAACAAGAGCGCTATCGATGACCGGCTCACCAAGGTCATGTAGGGCATCCGCCATGCCCTTCATCTCCCGACAGTAGGTGGAGATAGAACGATCACCCTGGACGGTGTTCTGGAACCGAGTGCTAATGTGGAGGGCTCGAGTCACGCGGTTCCCTAGAAACCGCTGCTCAAGGACTAGCCAGGCCTGTCGAGCAGTGCCGCCACCGCGCTGTCTGACGATGTCCTGTAGCTCCTCTATCAGGAAGCCAAGAATCCAGGATAGTACCAGGCTGTCCATGCTGATCCAGGACACCTGTACTGAAGACTCGTCCTGGAGGACGTGGTCGTCGAGCCAGTAGCGCCTCAGCGTGAGGAGCACCATATCACGCCACCGGGCATATGAGGTGGACTCGGAGTTGAGAACAACCGGCACGAGCGTCCGGATGTACTGAATCCCTACGGCATGCGCATGAAAATCGGCCACAAGTGAAGCCGAGTACGTACCAGCGTCCGAGGGAGGCTCTTGGGCAGCACTCGTCGATCGACGAGCACTCTCCTCGAGCTAGTGGGATAGCGATGCCACGGAGGCACGCTCCTACTCTAGGGTAAGAGCGAGTGCCCGCTCGCGCTCGCGAGAGGCAGCCAATGCTGCGGCGATGTCAGAGGTATCCGCAGTGTCGGTGCCATAGGAAGAGGTTGTGTTCTCAGCAGCAGCACCGACGGCTGGGAACGGAATCGACAGGACAGCCGTGGTGCTCCCGTCAATGTCAAGGCCGGTCGAGTCCCGTAGCACGGAAGTACCTGCCATGAAAGTGACAGCGGTGGCGGGGTTGCCGGTGGTACCTACGAGGGGTCCACCAGCAGCCGGACCGGTTTTCAGAGAGAAAGAGGGGGCGGCAGCACCTCTAGGGACCGGCAAGACGGGTGGTCGAGCGCTCCAGGGGGCGGCAGCCCCTCCAGAGGCGGCAGCGCCTCCAGCAGCGAGAGGCCAGGGGGCTGCGGCCCCTCCAGAGGCGGCAGCGCCTCCAGAATTGACGGACCAGGCGGCGGCGGCCCCCCAGAGGAGGTCCCCCCCCCCGTGCGCACGCGGGCCCCATCCGGGTGGGGGCGGCCCGAATCCGGGTGGAGCCGCCCCGATCCAGGGCGCGGCGGCCCCGAATCCGGATGGGGTGGTGGCGGCGGCCCAGGGCACGGCGGAGGCTGGGGTGGCGGCGGCCCCTCCAGGAGGCGGCGGCCCCCATTCGGCGGCTTCGGCGGCGAGCGGCGCACTGGCGGCGGCTCCGGCGACGGGCGGCGCACCAGGGGTGGCGGTGGCGCACGGACAAGGGCTGCGGCGGCGTGAGGCCAGGGCTGCGGCGGCGGCTGCTGAGCCATTAGGGTTAGGGTTTAGCCCTAATCCTAATTATTCCTAGCTCTGATACCATAATAGAGGGTTAATGATAGTTGTATTAGATGATCCAATAATGTTGGGTACAGGTCTGATTATATAGAGGGATTAGGAGGGAAAAAGGACTAAACTATCCCTAACGCTAATCCCTCTCTAATGACTAATATGCCTCTGTGACACACACTTAATTACAGTGTCTAACAATTGTGTGTTTCCTTTTTCCTATTATTTTGTATCTATTGAATCTCCGATACTTCTTTTAAAATGTAAAAATGCACATTTTTACATTATTTGCAATAAACATAAATGTTCATGGCTAGAGATGACGGTTAATTCTCCAAACTGATATCTTACGGATGTATACTCTGGGAGTATAAACATTGCTACACGTGGATACCTAAACAATTAGCATTGAACAAAAGACTAACTTTAAATATCAAATCTGGGCCACGAACCTTTTTCTTAACATGAGTGCCAAATTTCATAAGAGCCGGAGGAACAACCTGACCAGCCTCTCTCAAAACATTCACAAGTTCACCAGCGAGTCCCTGTAAATTGCCAACATATTAATATCAGCTACAACCGTCAGAAGACGCAAATAAAAAAATTAGTATCATGATATTGTGTTTACCTTGTTCCCTTGAGTGAAAAAGGTATGTGCAACACCTTTCTTGCCGGCGCGACCAGTTCTCCCGATTCTGTGGACATAATCCTCCGTGGTCAAAGGATAGCTATAATTAATGACAACTTCAACATCAGGAATATCAAGTCCACGTGAAGCAACATCTGTAGCAATCTGCGAGTATTAAAAGACATAATAAACACACTTGGAAACAAACAAAAAATTTACTGCCCAAACAGTAAACAAATAAGAGAGTTCAAAAAATGATGTTGAAAGCTGAAGATATTTTACCACAAGGTGAAACGCATCAAAAATATACAATTAAAAAAGTTAGAATAGAACTTTAGAGATCTCGCATTTCACATTGGTTTCAGGAAACCACGTATTTTCAAAGGAATTTACTCATTACTGAAGCTGTGAATCATACATGCATACTGTTTCAATTAACCTTGAATTCACCCTGTGTCATCTATAGAAAATATTGGCTTCACCATATGAGAATCAAATGATAATTCACATGCTACTAAGACTATGCTGATCTACACAAATATGTAGTTTACCTAATAAATACATTAGTTATAAATTCATAGATTCTGTGTAAAAGAAGATATACTGCCTAAAAATAGAATGGATTGATATGATGGAGGAGTACATATATAGTGTCAAGGGTGTTGGCGCCCAAGACTGCTGGACCCCTGCTACGGAGGTCGTAGCCCTGGGCGGAAGAAGCGCCGGCGGTTCTGCCCGGCGACCCGATGGTGGGAGATTTGTTTGGAGGGAGGGAGAAAAGAAAGGAGATGGGAAGGTAATTTTTCTTTCATATTCATCAATAATCCTATTGCTTCTAATATATAGGATTATAGCCTACTCACAAGGAAACGAACTCTAACAACTCAATCTTATCTCTAACAAACTCAATCTTATCTAAACTGACTATTTTCCTAAAAACTTGCCTAGCCCCTCATCGCGGGCTGTTGCGCCCAATCCTTGGATAGGCGCTGGTAATGCCGGCCCCACAGGACATCTCCCCCCCCCTCGACGAGCATCGTGTCCTCGAGCTGGAAACCGGGGTAGCGGTTGATGAAGCTGTCGACGTCTTCCCCTGTTGTCGATGTTGCCGTTTCACCCTTCCAGTGGACTAGTAATTGTCGAATACCCCTGGCCAAGCAAGAGCGGAGAACGTGCTCTGGTTCCGACACCGCCACGCAATTGTGGATTTGTGGAAGCGGTGGCGGCGAGGCAGGGGGTGTGCCCACGAACTTCTTCAAGAGACCTACGCGGAATACGTCGTGGAGGCGAGCTCGGGGAGGCAACTCCAACCTGTAGGCGACGTTGTTGATGACGCCAGTGATGTGTTACGGCCCGTTGAAGCGCGGCTTGAGCTTTCATTATGTCCGTAGTTGAAGCGAGGAGGCAGCTCGTTGGTGTAGTCGTAGCCAGACCCACTCGCCCACCTTAAATTGAATATCTCTGTGATGCTTGTCGTAGTGACGCTTGTAGATGGCTTGGGCTTGCTCAAGTCGGAGACGGACGTCAGCTAGGAACTCGTCTCGTTCCGCTATGGTCTTTGCTTCCGCCGCCACCCGTGTTTCCCCGTATTCATTGGATCGGATGGAAGGGGGATCACGGACATAGACCACCCGGAACGGCGTGTCACGGAGCGCGGACTGGTAGGCGGTGTTGTAGGTGTACTACGCCCAGGTAGCCAACAAAGCCAATGTCAAGGGCGGTCACCGGTGAAGTGGTGCATGCACATAGTGATCACTTTGTTGGCGGCTTTCGTCTACCCGTCGGACTAGGGATGAAAAGCCGAAGTCATGTGTAGCTTGGTGCCGACGAGGCGCATCAACTCCCACCAGAAGATGGAGGTGAAGACGGGGTCCCGATCCGAGACCATGGACTGGGTAACCCGTGAAGGCGCACAATCTCGACGAAGAAAACATTTGCCACCGACTCCGCCGTGTACGGGTGTGCGATGGCGATGATGTGGCAGTACTTGCTGAATCGGTCGACCACCATGAGGATGATAGACTTCCCGCCGACACGTGGTAGCGCCGCGATGAAGTCCAGCCCAATGTCCGTCCAGACCGCCGTAGGTACTAGTAGAGGAAGGAGCAGCCCTGCCAGATGTAGGTGGTCTAATTTGTACCGTTGGCATGTGGCGCATGAGCGTATGTAGTCCTAAACCGCTTGACGAAGGCTGGGGGAGAAGAAATAGCGGCGTAGACGGTGCAATGTACGTTGGACGCCTTCGTGACCATCATCGTGCACTGCGGAGATGAGCTTGTGGAGGAGCGGTGACGTGGGCGTAACGTAGAGAAGGCCCTTGAACGTGACGAGGCCATCAAGTATCGCCCAGAAGTCATTTCGCCGGCCTTCAGCGATCTCATCCTTAATTTCCACCAGAGCCAGGTCGGTGGCGTGCGCCTGACGTAGACGGTCGATGAAGTCGAAGCCGGAACTGGAGATGGCGAGGATCGTCGGCTCGTCTACGTCGCGTCGAGAGAGCGCCGGCCACCGTGTTGGTGCTACCGGCTTCGTACTCCACCGAAAAGTTGAAGCCGAGGAGTTTATCCACCCAATGATGTTGTGGTATGGTGCTGAGGCGCTGGTCGAGTAAGAACTTGAGACTAAAGTGATCAGTTCATACCAGGAAACGGCAACCCCAAAGGCACGGTCTCAAGTGGCGGATGGCGAGGACAAGGCCGATGAGTTCTCGCTCGTAGGCTGCCAAGGATTGGTGGCGCGGAGCTACATGCCGACTGAAGAATGCCACCAAGTGTTGCCCTTGTATGAGTACGGCGTCGAACCCATGTGTTGAAGCATCACACTCAACTACAAAGGGTTGGCCGAAGTCGGGTAACGCGAGAACCGGTGCCGTGATGATGGCGGTCTTGAGTGCCTTGAAAGTCGCCTCTGCCTCGGTGGTCCAAGAGAATCCCTTCTTGCGAAGGAGTGAGGTGAGGGGTGCGACTGTCGCGCCGAAGTTCTTGACGAACTTGTGGTTGCGGTAGTAACCAACTAGGTCGAGGAAACCTCGCATCGCTCGCGCAGATCGGGGAACCGGCCAATCCGCCACTGCCTGAACTTTTGTCGAATCCATGGTGACGCCGGAGGCGGTTATGATGTGCCGGAGGTAGGCGACGGAGTCGGTGCTGAAATTGCACTTTGATCTCTTGATGAAGAGACGGTGCTGGTGGAGAATGTCGAGGACGGCGCGCACATGGCGAAGGTGGTCGGTCCACGTGTTGTTGTAGATGAGAATGTCATTGAAGAAGACGAGGACGAACCGGCAGAGGAACAGCTGCAAGATATCGTTCATGAGCGCCTGGAACGTCGCCGGAGCGTTGCACAACTCGAACGGCATGACCGGGAATTCATAAAGGTTGTCGTGTGTTCCGAACGCCGTCTTGGAAATGTCCTCTTCTCGCATCCGAACCTGATGATAGTCGGAGCGAAGGTCCAGCTTGGAGAAGAAACGGGCACCGTGGAGCTCATCGAGGAGTTCATCAACCACAGGGATCAGGTATGCGTCCTTGACAGTGATGGCATTCAAGGTGCAATAGTCGACGGAGAAACGCTAGGAGCCATCAGCCTTTCACACCAGCAGCACCGAAGAGGAAAACGCCGACGAGCTTCAGCAGATGATGCCCTGCTCGAGCATGGCCGCGCATTGGCATTGCAACTCATCCTTGTGTGCGGCAAGGTACCAGTAAGGCTGTACTGCCACTGGTATTGACCCCGACAGTAGTGTATTGTTGTGGTCACGGGAACATGGCGGCGGCATGCCCTTGGGCTCGGTGAAGACCCGAGCGAATGCGTCAAGGAGGGCGGACAGGAGATCGTCACCGGTGCACGTTCCGATTGCTGCTTTGGGCGGGCCTACCTAGCCGCGCCAGCACACCTGGTGGTCGCCACGCCAGAAGGACATTGTTAATGCCCCGAAGTCCCAGAGGATAGGTCCCAGAGACGCGAGCCACTGCGTTCCCAGGACCATATCGAAAGAGGTCGCCTAGGCCGCTTCACTTGTGGCCGCTTTTCATGCGCATGCCGTAGTACGATGGAGGATCTTCTCAGTGACCAGTCGGTGCCAGGACTAGTCCCTCGTGATCTGGAGGCGCAGTTGCATCTTGTGTGCGACAACGGCGAGCCTCGGTCTTTCACGAAGGCTAAGAGACACGCGGCATGACGTGTCGCGATGCAGTCAGAGATGGACGCGGTTGAGAACAACCGCACCTAGGAGCTTGCTGACCTCCCTCATGGTCACCGCACGATCACCCTTAAGTGGGTGTTCAAGCTGAAGAGGGATGAAGTCGGCGCCATCGTCAAGCACAAGGCTCGCTTGGTGGCACGCGATTTCGTGCAACAGGAGGGGATCGACTTCGACGATGCCTTCGCGCCCGTGGCGCAGATGGAATCTGTGCGACTCCTCCTTGCGTTGGCTGCTCAAGGAGGTTGGTGTGTTCAGCACATGGATGTCAAGTCGGCATTTCTTAACGGCGATTTAAAGGAGGTCTATGTGCACCAGCCGTCAGGATTTACGATTCCTGGCAAGGAGGGCAAGGTGTTGCATCTGCGCAAGGCCCTCTATGGCCTGCGGCAGGCACCAAGGGCGTGGAATGCCAAGTTGGACTCCACACTAAAGGGGATGGGCTTCGAGCAAAGCCCGCACGAGGCGGCCATCTACCGGCGGGGCAATGGAGGAAATGCCCTACTGGTGGGTGTCTACGTCGACGACTTGGTGATCACCGGCACCAAGGATGCGGAGGTGGCAGCATTCAAGGAAGCGATGAAAGCCACCTTCCAGATGAGTGACCTGGGATCTCTCTCCTTCTACTTGGGGATCTAGGTGCACCAGGCCGACTCCGGGATCATGCTTCGACAGACTGCCTACGCCAGGCGCATTGTTGAGCTGGCTGGGCTCGCAGACTGCAACCCAGCTCTCACTTCCATGGAGGAGAGACTGAAGCTAAGCCGCAACAGCACGACGGAGGAGGTGGACGCCACGCAGTATCGGCGTCTTTTGTGGAGCCCTCGCTACCTCGCGCCACACACGGCCGGACTTGGCATTCTCTGTCGGCTACGTCAGTCGGTTCATGCAGCGACCGACGACGGAGCACCAGCATACTGTGAAGAGGATCATCCGCTACGTTGCGGGCACTCTCGACCACGGCCTCTACTACCCGAGGTGCCCTGGGGAGGCACACCTTGTCGTGTACAGCGACATCGACACTAGCAAGAGCAAGAGCAGGATTCTCTTCTTCCTCGGCAAGTGCCTCGTTAGCTGGCAGTCGGTCAAGCAGCAGGTGGTGGCCCTATCCAGCTGCGAGGCCGAGTACATAGCGGCCTCTACTGCTTCGACTCAGACGCTCTGGCTAGTTCAACTGTTTGGTGATCTCCTCGGCAAAGACACCGGAGCGACGGAACTCAGGGTGGACAACAAGTCCGCTCTGGCTCTAGCAAAGAACCCCGTCTTTCATGAACGGAGCAAGCACATCCGGGTGAGGTGCCACTTTCTCCGAGTCTGCTTGGAGGAAGGGAGCATCAAGGTGTGCTACATCAACACCAAGGACCAGCTTGCAGACCTGCTCACCAAGCCCCTTGGGAGGATCACGTTCCTTGAGCTTTGCTCCAGAATCGGGATGGTCCAACTCTTCCACAAGACAACGCACAAGACTTAGGGGGAGAATGAAGGAATAAGTCTTTGTACTCTTGATCTGTGTGGCCCTTAGTTAGGACAGCATCTCAGTCCTTAGTAGGACAACATCTTAGTCCGTTGGTAGGACAGCATCTTAGACCAAGAGGACAACATCTTAGTCCTTTAGTAGGACAGCATATTAGTCATTTGGTAGGACAGCATCTTAGTCATTTGGTAGGACAACATCTTAGACTAAGAAGACAGCATATTAGTCCTTTGGTAAGACAGCATCTTAGACTAGCATCTAGGTATATACTTGGCTGCCTTAGCTATAAATATGTAACCCCAACCCCTAGGTTGGGCATGGCATTGTGTGTGGACTGAAACAAGAAAAAATTCCCAACTCTTAGTGTCATCCTCTCCATGAGAGTAATACTTCAGATACTAACAGCGACAACGTCAACGTCGTGTACCTCTCCACCAACCCGGTCCAGCATCAGCGCACAAAGCATGTGGAGATCGACCTCCATTTTGTTCGTGAGCGGGTTGCACGTGGCAAGGTTCGGGTACACCATGTCCCGATGACGAGGCAGTTCGCCAACATCTTCACGAAGGGCCTCCCATCGTCGCTATTCTCCGAGTTTCGGTCCAGTCTCAACAACTGCAGTGGCTAGATGTTGTGACTGCAGGGGGGAGGGGGGGTAAGACTCTGTAATTGTGTGGGTAATAAAGGGGTAATTTAGTCATTAGTGAGGGATTAGTGTTAGGGGTAGTTTAGTCTTTTCCCCTCACCTAATCCCTCTATAATGGACCGTGTACCCTCATTATCATTATCATCTAATACAGCCTCTATTAGCCCTCTAATAGCAGGAGAATGGTATTCCTGTGCTGCAAAGGGACTTTGGAATCATTTTCTGGGCAAGGTTCACAGAATTTGTAAACATAAGGTTCGGGCCACCTCTATGATCTGGCAGAACTGAAGGAGTTGTATCACACGAGAACTTTAGGAGACTATCAGCAACCATTTATAGTATTACTTTGTTGTTGTGAAGATTTGATGTCTCGACAATAGGTCAACTTACACTGCAAGGCTTGGTGAGCCTTTGAGGATGTCGAGCTCCAGTTTCCCTCCAACCTGCAGACATACATGAGCGTCACACGGGCTTATGAGTGACGCTTGCTGGCAGCAGCACCAGAATCTAGGACCTCCAAACCCACCATGGCAGCAGCAGCCAAGGACATCTCTTCAAGACGGCTGAATCAACTAACTGGAACCGAACCATGACTCCGACGGCTGTCTTGGAATTAGTCACCAAACGCGCCAATGGGCAGTGCTACCACTGCCCCAAGAAATTCACCGGTGACCACAAATGCGCCTCTGCCCGCCCGCCGCCGCTGCCTCCTCAGGCACATGGCTGGCCAGGCGTCCAGGCGCCCATTTACAAGCCTACTCCAAGGGGCTTTACTTGCTGGAGCTGGAGACTCAGCTTGCAGATGAGCTGTTTGTTGGGGAGGAGGGAAATGTTATGGACGCTGGATAGGCCAGCGGGTCAGGCGCCAGTAGAGGTTAAGCTTAGAGAAAGTTGTTAGCTAGTTTTAAATAAAAGAGATAGGGTTGTTAGTCAGCAGATCAGGCGCCTACTTATCTATAAAAGGGGTGCCCTAGCTTGTATTAGGGGGTATCAAAGAAAACAAGTTTAACCTGGTGGGCGGCTGATTTGATCACCCTGCTTGGAACTTCATCCCGCGCAGAGAAATCAAGCCAACAGCTGCCCAGCAGGATTCCATACCTTCTGCGTTCAGTTTCCCAATCCCACCTGCTACTCCATTCCCCTCTCCACACACCCAGGCGCAAGAATCATATCAGGTGAGTGAATGTGCAAAGAGAAACTACTCATTTTGTATACGTCTTTTTCATGTTGTCAAATGAAGGCAAGTTTGCACTTGAATTTTGAAGAGATTGTTAATAGAGGGCTAATGATAGCTGTGGTAGATGATCCAATAATGCTGGGTACAGGTCTGATTATATAGAGGGATTAGGAGGAAAAAAGGACTAAACTACCCCTAACCCTAATCCCTCTCTAATGACTAATATGCCCCTGTGACACACACTTAATTACAGTGACTAACACCCCCCGCAGTCACAACATCTAGCCACTGCAGATGTTGAGACTGGACCGAAACTCGGAGAACAGCGACGACGGGAGGCCCTTCGTGAAGACGTCAGCGAACTGCGTCATCGTCGGGACGTGGTGTACCCGAACCTCGCCTAGTGCAACCCGCTCACGAACAAAATGAAGGTCGATCTCCACATGCTTCGTGCGTTGATGCTGGACCGGGTTGGTGGAGAGGTACATGGCGCTGACGTTGTCGCAGTAGATGAGGGTGCTCCTGACGACAGGAGTATGGAGCTCCTGAAGTAGCTGCTGAAGCCAGGAGGCCTCAGCCACGCCGTTAGCCACGGCGCGATACTCCGCCTCAGCACTCGAGCGCGACACCACGGGTCGTCGCTTCGAGGACCAGGAGACGAGGTTGCCGCCTAGGAAGACGGTGAACCCAGAAGTAGAGCGTCGTGTGTCCGGGCAGCCTGCCCAGTCAGCGTCAGTGTACACAACCAGCTCAGAGGCCATGTCACGCCGAAGAAGGAGGCCGTAGTCGAAGGTGCCTCGTATATACCGAAGAATCCGCTTGACAACGGTGAGGTGCGGTTCCCTCGGGTCATGCATGTGGAGCACGGCTTGCACTCAGCCATGCCCACTCGCTGGAGGATATCCATGCAGTACTGTCGCTGGTGAAGAAATAGGCCGCCTAGTCGGTCCCCGACCGTAATACCCAGGAAGTGGTGGAGACGGCCCAGGTCCTTCATAGCGAACTCCTGCTGCAAAGCAGAAATGGTTCGCAGAAACAGAGCCAGACTAGACGCTGTCAGTACAATGTCATCGACGTATAGTAGGAGGTAAGCAGTGTCACTGCCCCGTCGATAGACAAACAGCGAAGTGTCCGACTTAGCTTAAACAAACCCCTGTGAAACCAAGAAAGAGGGGAACCGGCTATACCAGGCTCGTGGTGCCTGCTTCAGTCCGTACAGTGATTTGTTCAGCTTATAGACCATGTCTGGGTGAGCTGGATCTACAAATCCTGCCGGCTGACTGCAGTACAGCGTCACGGTGCAATAGTCGACGGAGAAACGCTAGGAGCCATCAGCCTTTCACACCAGCAGCACCGAAGAGGAAAACGCCGACGAGCTTCAGCAGATGATGCCCTGCTCGAGCATGGCCGCGCATTGGCATTGCAACTCATCCTTGTGTGCGGCAAGGTACCAGTAAGGCTGTACTGCCACTGGTATTGACCCCGACAGTAGTGTATTGTTGTGGTCACGGGAACATGGCGGCGGCATGCCCTTGGGCTCGGTGAAGACCCGAGCGAATGCGTCAAGGAGGGCGGACAGGAGATCGTCACCGGTGCACGTTCCGATTGCTGCTTTGGGCGGGCCTACCTAGCCGCGCCAGCACACCTGGTGGTCGCCACGCCAGAAGGACATTGTTAATGCCCCGAAGTCCCAGAGGATAGGTCCCAGAGACGCGAGCCACTGCGTTCCCAGGACCATATCGAAAGAGGTCGCCTAGGCCGCTTCAGCGCCGCCTAGGCGCTGAACGGCATCGGACCGCTTCGCTTTTCCCTAGGCGGCGGCATTAAGCGGTCGGACCGCTTTTTTCTGCTTTATTCCACTTTGCACCACTTTATGTGTCCATATAAAAAGAACAACTAACTCTAATTCTTTTTCATCCCTATCGGTTGCGGTTGTTGTTAGCAAGATGGTAGTGCCGTGTCTTAGTGTCTGTCTGCCTAACAAGATAGTGTCACACTCTATCTCATCTCATTTTATTCATTGATTGAATATTTTTTAATTTAAAAATATACATATATATATAATATATTATATTATATGGATTTAACTCCGCTTTCTGCGAAACACCTAGGCGCCGCCTAGGCAGCCTAGGCGCTAGGCGGAGCTCCTCCGCTCGCTTTTTTCTACCGCTTTTTTAAACACCGGCCACGATACACGCCTGGTCATGCTACACGGTCGCCTTTGGCCACTGTGACCTACAGTCTGCCGCCAGGCCGAAGCTTAAGTGAGGTCCGGAAGGCCAACATCTCGACGATGAAGTGGTGGGTGGAGCGGGAGCCTAGTAGGGCGAGGAGGGCAATATCGTCGATGTAGACACACACTTGCATTGTTTCGCTTATGCGAATCCCGGTGGTTGCATGGATCGAAATGTGTGGCTCATCCGACGCCGGCTCGTCTGCCCCGACATCCCCTTCATCGTCTTCCTGTGCCAAGCCAAGGAGAAAGATATGTTGGCACACTCGGTTGTGGCCACGCCCGAACTTCTCGTTGCAGTTGAAGTAAAAGACCCATGCGACGTCGCTCCTCCATCTCTACTTGGGACAGTCTCTTGGTCTGTCGCCCCTCGACTGTGGCCGATATCTGTTGGGGAGCCGGCTGCGAACCGGGCGCCGGAAGTGCGAGGCGTGGTGAGGGCATCGATAGGAAACCTCGATGGCTTGTAAGGCGCTATTGTGGCGCGGAGGCCCCTGCACACTGATCGTGCAACTCCAGTTTGCTCGCGAAACTCATGGTGATGGCAAGCGAGGTTGTGGATATCGACGTCCGGGCTGAGAGACGGTTGTAGACCGGCGGTGAAGAGCTGCACTTTCTGGGTCTCGGTGAGTGCACCAACGAGGGGGAGCAGGGCCTCAAACCGGTCCTCGTACTCGACGACCGAGCCCGTGCGTCGCCACGCCACGAGTTCGCCGAGCGGATTGGAATGTTAGTATCTGAAGTGTTACTCTCATGGAGAGGATGACACTAGGAGTTGGGAAATATTTCTTATTTCATTCCACACACAATGCCATGCCCAAACTAGGGGTTAGGGTTACATATTTATAGCTAAGGCAGCAAAGCATATACCTAGATGCTAGTCTAAGATGCCAAGATGTTGTCCTACCAAAGGACTAATATGCTATTCTCTTGGTCTAAGATGTTGTCCTAACAAGGACTGATATGTTGTCCTCTTGGTATAAGATGATGTCCTAACAAGGACTAAGATGATGTCCTAACTATGGGCCACAAAGACAGTACAAGACTTATTCCATCATTCTCCCCCTAAGTCTTGTGCGTTGTCTTGTGAGAGAGTTGGACCATCCCGATTATGGAGCAAAGCTCAAGGAACTTGATCCTCCCAAGGGGCTTGGTGAGCAGGTCTGCAAGTTGGTCCTTGGTGTTGATGTAGCACATCTTGATGCTCCCTTCCTCCAAGCGGCCTCGAAGAAAGTAGTACCTCACCCAAATGTGCTTGCTCCGTTCATGAAAGACGGGGTTGTTTGCTAGAGCCAGAGCGGACTTGTTGTCCACCCTGAGTTCCAACACTCCGGTGTCTTTGTGGAGGAGATCACCAAGCAGTCGAACTAGCCAGAGCGCCTAAGTCGAAGTGGTAGGAGCCGCTATGTACTTAGCCTCGCAGCTGGACAAGGCCACCACCTGCTGCTTGACCGGCTACCAGCTAACAAGGCACTTGGCGAGGAAGAAGAGAATCCCGCTCATGCTCTTGCTAGTGCCGATGTCACCGACGTGGTAGTTGTCGTTGTACCCAACAAGGTGTGCCTCCCCAAGGCACCTCGGGTAGTAGAGGCCATGGTCAAGAGTCCCCGCAACGTAGCGGATGATCCTCTTCACATCCTGTTGGTGCTCCGTCATCGGTCGCTGCATGAACCGACTGACATAGCCGACAGAGAATGCCAAGTCCGTCCGTGTGTGGGCGAGATAGCGAAGGCTCCCCACAAGACGCCGATATTGTGTAGCGTCCACCTCCGTCATGCTGTCGCAGCTTAGCTTCAGTCTCTCCTCCATGGGAGTGAGAGCTAGGTTGCAGTCTGTGAGCCCAGCCAGCTCAACAATGCGCTTGGCGTAGGCAGTCTGTCGAAGCATGATCCCGAAGTCGGCCTAGTGCACCTCGATCCCCAGGTAGAAGGAGAGATCTCAGGTCACTCATCTGGAAGGTGGCTTTCATCGCTTCCTTGAACGATGCTACCTCCGCATCCTTGGTTCCGGTGATCACCAAGTCGTCGACATGGACACCCACCAGTAGGGCATTTCCTCCATTGCCTCGCTAGTAGATGGCCGCCTCGTGCGGGCTTTGCTTGAAGCCAATCCCCTTGAGCGTGGAGTCCAACTTGGCATTCCACGCCCTTGGTGCCTGCCGCAGACCATAGAGGGCCTTGCGCAGGCGCAACACCTTACCCTCCTTGCCAGGAATCGTAAATCCCGGCGGCTGGTGCACATAGACCTCCATATGCTAAACCCGCCAGCCTTCCTGAGAAGCCAGCGCATGGAGTCACACAGATTTCATCCGCGCCACAGGCGTGAAGGCATCGTCGAAGTCAATCCCCTCCTGTTGCACGAAACCGTGTGCCACCAAGTGAGCCTTGTGCTTGACAATAGCGACGGCTTCATCCCTCTTCAGCTTGAACACCCATAAGGGTGATCGCGCAGTGACCATGAGGGAGGTCAGCGAGCTCCCAGGTGCGGTTGTCCTCAATTGCGTCATCTCCGACTGCATCACGACACGCCATGTCGCGTGTCTCTCTGCCTCCGCGAAAGACTGAGGCTCGCCGTCGTCGCACGCAAGATGCAACTACGCCTCCAGATCGCGAGGGACCAGTCCCGGCACCGGCTAGTCGCCGAGAAGATCCTCCATCGTACGATACCGCAACGGCTCCCCGTCGTGGTACGCGTCGATGTGCTCCTCGTCGTGGGAGAGCGAAGTAACGAACTCCACCGGGTTGTGCTCGACACGAGCTAGTGTCGAAGTGGACATACCCGGAGGGATGGCAGTCGGTGCTGGAGTGCTTGGGGTCGTCGGCTGTGGTGGTGGTGGCGAAGAGGTTGTCGCAACCGAGATCGTGACTGGGGAGCGTGGCGCTGAAGTCGGTGGAGAAGAGTTGCCTACTCTTCCAGTTCCCTTGAGGTGGACGTACTCGACGATGAAGCTGTCGTATGTCGGAGTCGAGCCGTCGTCTACCGCCTTGTCCCATGCCCATCCTCGCTCTTCGTTGAACACTACATCACGTGTCGTGCGCACGCGCACGTACCTTCGAGCCCTCCACGTAGCCAACGAACACCCCTGGAATGCTCCTGTCGTAGAGCTTGCTGATGTGGCCAAGCTCCTTGGCGGACACGAGGCAGCCGAAGACCCGTAGGTGAGAGATTGTCGGCTTGCGCCCATGCCAAGCCTCGTACGGCGTCCTGCCGTTGAGAGCCTTAGTGGGCGAGCGGTTGAGGATGTAGACTGTCGTCACCACCGCCTCTCCCCAGAAGATAGCCGACATTCCCCTCTGCTTGAGGAGAGCCCGAGCCATCCCCACAACCGTCTGGTTGCGTCGCTCGACGATGCCGTTCTGCTGCGGGATGTACGGCGCGAAGTAGTGACGCTGAACATTCTCATCCGCGCAGTACGACGCAAATTCAGCCGCCATGAATTCGCCGCCGTTGTCGATGCGCAGCACGCGCAGCTTGCGACCACACTCCGCCTCCGCAATTGCCTGCGCGCGCCTAATTGCGTCCGCAGCCTCTCCCTTGCTGCCGAGGACCATCGCCCACATGTAGCGGGAGACGTCAACGACAAGCAGCAGGAAGTAACATCGTCCTCCCGGTATAGCCGGTGTCACCGGGCCACACAAGTCCCCGTGCACGAGGTCAAGCCGCTCCTTGGCTCGGAAGCTCAAGTGCTGGGGAAAAGAGAGCCGCCTCTGCTTTGTCACTACGCAGACATCGCAGAACTGCTCCACATGGTCAAGGCACGGCGGGCCCCATACCATCTCCTCAACGCGGGGATATAGTAGACTCCGACGAGCAGCCTGTGCTCACCAGACTCGGCGGTGAGGATGACGGAGCTGACACCCTTGATCTCCACACCAGAGGCGTCCCCAAACTTGACGGAGCCTCGGACATTGGGGTCGAACTCAGTGAAGAACTCCCGTCGACCGGTCATGTGATGGATGGCGTCGGTGTCGAAGCACCACCCGTCAGTCTTGTTGTTGCTGGAGCCGTCACCGAGGAAGGCGTGTGCTCTCGATGCTTGCGTGCGACAGGAGCAAAGTCGGCTCCTCCTCCACCTGTGCAACGTGGGTCTGGCCGCGTCGTTGCTGCTGACACTCCCTGGCTCAATGACCAAGCTTGACACAGTTGTGGCAGGTGTCGTCTCGTGCTGGCTTCCGGTTGCCGACGGCGCCGCCCTGGGCGCCTCCGTGGGCGCCACCCTCGGCACGTCTCTGCGCCCCGGCTTGGGCACCTCCGCGCACCTTGCTTGGCTTGCCGCGCTTGCGGCCGCCTTTCGAGGAGGAGGGATCCCCCTTCTTCCCATCACCTTAGCAGGCCCCCCACTGCTCCCGAGTGAGACGTAGCTTCCCGCCGATGGTGATAGGCCTCGAGAGAGGCTGAGATTCATCGTTGTGGATGACCTTGAGGCGGCCTATCGCCTCTTCGATCGACATCGTGGAGAGGTCTAGCAGAGACTCATTCGAGCGAGCGATCTGCTTGTACTTCTCGGGATGCAGCGGAAGAGCTTCTCGACGGCTCTCTCCTCGTTGTAGGTGTCGTCGCCGAACTACACCATCTTCTGCGGTAGTGTGTTGAGACGGAAAGCGAAGTCATCAACATCCTCACCTGGTTTGAAGGTCAGGTTCTCCCACTCCTTGCGGAGTGCCTGCAGTGTGGTCTTGCGGGCGCGGTCACTGCCGATGCGTGTCGCAGCGATGGTGTCCCAGGCCTCCTTGGCAGTCCGCTTATTGGAAAGCGAGAATTGCATCTCGGGCGGTACTGCAGCAATAAGAGCATCCAGCGTCCGTTGATCCTCGTAGTAGTCGACGTCGCCGTACCGGACTGCTTCCCACATGTGCCGCACTTGGAGCCATATCCTCATCACCGTGCCCCACTCGACGTAATTGGTCTTGATGAGGGTAACCCACCGCCGGGACCAAACCCCTGCCGGGAGCGTCGTCGGCGCTTCCGCGCTCGTCTGGGCTGCAGCCGCCGCACTCATGGGGGTACGCGACCGAGTGCTGAGACTGTCCTTCGGACATGGCGCGCTAGTGGAGGAGTGTTGTGTGAGGAAGAGGTTGTCTCACACATGTTGTTGCTCGTCTGTGCAGAAGAGGAGGAATGAGTTGAAACAACCGGTGTTATTGCTGCCGGCTGAGGATGAAGAGAGGCGTGGGAAGGAGATGAGCAGGAGATGTCTAGGCTACAGGATAGAACGGCTCTGATACCACTTGTTAGTATCTGAAGTGTTACTCTCATGGAGAGGATTATACTAGGAGTTGGGAAATTTTTCTTGTTTCATTCCACACACAATGCCATGCCCAACATAGGGGTTGGGGTTACATATTTATAGCTGAGGCAGCAAAGCATATACCTAGATGCTAGTCTAAGATGCCAAGATGTTGTCGTACCAAAGGACTAATATGCTATCCTCTTGGTCTAAGATGTTGTCCTAACAAGAACTGATATGTTGTCCTCTTGGTATAAGATGTCCTACCGAAGGACTAAGATGTTATCCTAACAAGGACTGATATGCTCTCCCCTTGGTCTAAGATGTTGTCCTAACAAGGACTAAGATGTTGTCCTAACTAGGGGCCACAAAGACCAAGAGTACAAGACTTATTCCATCATGGAACGCAAGGGCAGTATAAAACGGGTGTTGAGCAGCTCGATGAAGCGCCTATATGGTGTGCCTTCGTCGCGTTGCAGCTGCATGAACCACAGCTAAGCACCAGCCTCTAAATTGTATGATGTCATCCAAACTTGTTCCTCTTCCGCGATGCGTTGTTGGTAAAAGTAGGACTCACACCGATTGATGAACGCGAGGGGATCAGTTTTCCCATCAAACATGGGAAAGTCCAACTTCTAAAAACGCAGTGGTCTGTCGTTGTGGTGCTCACCGCTCTGCATTCTTCTAGGGCCGATGTGGACTATTCAGCTATGCGTTCCTCAATTGTCTCGAGCTTGGCCTACAGAGTTGCTACTATCTTGGTCAGTTTGGTGATGAGGACCACTAGACGGTCGGTGTCGGGTTGGACATCGGTGCGGGTTTCGGCCGTCTCGGAAGCGGTGGTGTGGCAGAAGCGACCACCGAAGGCAGCGGCGCAATGGAGGATCGCCTGGATCGTGATACCAGGTTGTCAAGGGCGTTGGCGCCCAAGACTGCTGGACCCCTGCTACGAAGGTCGTAGCTCTGGGCAGAAGAAGCGCCGACGGTTCTGCCTGGCCACCCGATGGTGGGAGATTGGTTCGGAGGGAGGTAGAGGAGGAAGGAGATGGGAAGGTAATTCTTCTTTCTTATTCCTCAATCCTATTGCTTCTAATTTCTAGGCTTATAGCCTACTAACAAGGAAACAAACTCTAACAACTCAATCTTATCTCTAACAAACTCAATCTTATCTAAACTGGTTATTTTTCTAAAAACTTGCCTAGCCCCTCATCGCGGGCTGTTGCACCCGATCCTTGGATGCAGGCTGTTGCACCCGATCCTTGGATCGGCGCTGGTAATGCCGGCCCCACATGACATGTAGGGCAGCAGCCTTGCATCCACTAGCTATAATCACAGCATTAATGACCCCTAATAACAGCCTCTAATGACAACACTAATGGCTGTAATCAAAGCAGTAATGAGGTCTAATGACAGTACTAATGGCCGCTAATAACAGCAGTAATGAAGTCTAATGACAGCACTAGTGAGGCCTAAATACAAAATATAACAAATTATAGTTTGGTAAACTGTCATACTGAAGCCAAAGCTATGGCTAAGGACAGAAGGCACTAATGAATATGCTTCAGGGAGGAATTCAAGTGAGTAGGATCGCCGCAGAGGAGGCAAATGGGACCCGTGATTAAAAGGTGTCGCCTACGCCTAGTCGGTGCAGCCCCGACGCCTGGACAGGTCGCCTCGCCTGGAGCAGCCATGGCGCCCACCCAGGACGTCTAGCCGACACCTGAAGCCTAGGCGTCGTGCCAGGCGGACACCCAAGGCGCCGAGTTCCCTAAACCCTAAGGCCCAGCCCACAAAACATGGCGCTCCTAGATTCACTACCGATTGAACAGAACCGGATTCAGTCCTCCCCCCCCCCCCCCGGTCGCCGCTCCCAGACCCCGAATGTCGCCCCCCCCCCACGGCAGCCGCCCCCGACGCCTACGGCCCTTCCCTTGCCGCCACTCCCGACCCCGACTCCCTCGCCCCTGATCGTCGCCCCCCTCGGATCTCCCCCCATCCTCTGCCCTTCGACCTGCTCGGTTCTGTGTGGACTGTGGAGTATCGACCCGCCTTCCCCTACCCCAACGCGAGTCTGGTTAAGGTGAGGAATGAGAACCGACACTGCCCCTGCTTTGTCCACTGTATTGTGTAATTTTGTGGTGTATAGGTGTTGTGGATGCATTTGTGGGCCGCCAATATGGTCGGCGTAGGGCCCACAAAGCCCACAACTAAGCCGCCAGCCCTGCAGCCGCACCAGGAGGACATCTAGAAGATTTAGTTAGATAAGGAAAGGTTTAAGAATAAAGGAGTTATAGATTGAGTTAGTTTAACTAGAAAGAAATAGACTAAATAAGGAAGAAAAGAGTCATGATCGGTTTGGGGGGATTGTCCCCAACCGACCAGGGGGGGCGCGCGGCCAAGGGGGGGTCCTGTCCCTCCTATATAAGCAGCCCCCCTCCCTCTTGTATGGAGCATCCAGGAAATAAGAATTACCCTTTGGGGGCTGTTCTTCTCCTTGGATCACGGTGGCTTCGAACCCTAACCCTAGCCGCCGTGATCATCTCCCTCTTCCCCCACGCTACGTGCTGCGCAGCTGCCCCCACGCCTCCTCGCTGCTGGTTTCCCCCTTGCGCAGACCTAGGCGCAGCCAAGGGGGCTCCTCCCTCCCTGTTCTTCAGCAATTGGTATCCAGAGACTCCGGGACAGCGACCATGTCCGGCCCCGTAGACGATTCTGGGACTTTCACCCTCCAAGATCTCGGCAACATGATGAGCAAGATGATGGGGCAGATCGACACCATCAACAAGCGCTTAGACCGCCACAATATGCGCCTTGCGCGCGTTGAGAAGGCACCGGAGCGGAAGCTCTCCGGTGACAAGGACCTGCAACAACACTCACCGCAGGGCAGCAACCTCCCCCGCAGCTGCGGACAATGGTGGCGACGACGACCACTACGGTACCAGGCGCCCACCAGGGCGCCCGACCTTCGAAGACGGCGGGCTGCGTCGTCACAAGGTCAATTTCCCCAAGTTCGATGGGGAAACAGATCCTCTGCCCTGGCTCACCAAGTGTGAGACATACTTCCGAGGGACACGTACTATGCCAGAAGAAAAGGTGTGGCTCGCGTCTCTCCACCTAGAGGGTGTCGCGGCCGAGTGGTACACTGCCCTAGAACGTGACTGAGGCATCGTGTCCTGGGAGCGGTTCGCAGACTTCGTCAACATGCGCTTCGGGCCTCCGCTCCGCTCCTTCGACCTGGCGGAAATTAAAGATCTCCGTCGTACTGGTACAGTTGAGGAGTACCAGCGTCGGTTCCTGGTCCTTTGTCGTTGCGAGGAGCTCAGCCAGCGCCAGCAGATCAACCTCTTCACAGCTGGCCTCGGCGAGCCACTTAGAACGGATGTGGAGCTGCAGTTTCCCACTAATCTACAGACCGCCATGAGTCTGGCCAGAGCCTTTGAACGTCGACTTACGGCAACAACAGACAGCGGAATACAGAAGGGCGCCGCCTCTCAACGCTCTACGCGCTCTTCTGTTGTGTCCCGCGCCTCCACCACGGCTTCAAGTGGTTCTGCAGCACCTGCCCCGACATCATTGACAACGGCATCCTCTCGCCCGCGTTTCAAACGCCTTACGCCCGATGAGATGGCTGCTAAGCGGACAAGCGGCGAGTGCTATCACTGCCCAGAGCGGTACACACCGGACCATAAGTGTGTCGACAAAGGAATCTTCCCTCTGGAGCTTGACGACGATGACGACGTTGACGCGGCCATTGCTGATATGGGCATCTCCCTACACGCTCTGACCGGCATCGACCTTCCCAACACAATGAAGCTCCAGGTCTGCGTCCGCGGCAACCTGCTGACAGCATTGGTCGACACAGGATCCACTCACACCTTCATCAGGGAGCCACTCATTAAGGAGCTCGGCCTGATGATGTTGCCGCGGCCAGGCGCCGACGTCTGAGTCGCCAACGACGACTCTATCTCTTGTACAGGCATCTGTCCACGTGTACCCTTGATGATTGCAGGAGATCGCTTCGACATCACATGCTACGCGCTTCCACTGGACGGCTTCGACCTTGTTCTAGGAGTTCAGTGGTTGCGGTCTTTGGGACCCATTCTCTAGAAACCTTGATGACCTCACGATGAAACTGTGGCGCGGGGAACATGAGGTGATCTGGACGGGGCTGCGAAGTTCAGCCCCAGTGTGTGCCTCTCTACCACCACCTACTGATATGATGGACGCCCTCCTGGATGGCTTCCAGGACCTCTTCGACGAGCCACGCGGTCTTCCTCCTGCACGGCGCCACGACCACCAAATCAGGCTCCTGCCGGGCACGGCTCCAGTAGCTGTCCGGTCGTACCGCTACCCCCAGCTTCTCAAAGACGAGATTGGGAAGCAGTGCGCCGAGATGCTTCGCCAGGACATCATCCGAGAATGCACATTTGCATTTTACTAACCAGTACTGTTGGTCCGAAAAACCGACGGCACGTGGCGCTTCTGCATCGACTACCACGAGCTCAACGCCAGAACTTTGAAAGACAAGCTCCCGATCCCGGTGGTTGACGAGCTACTGGACGAGCTCCGTGGCGCGAGGTTCTTCACCAAGCTTGACCTCCGCAGCGGCTACTTCCAAGTGCGCATGCACCCGGACGACATCGAAAAGACGGCATTTCGAACTCATCGAGGCCACTATGAGTTCTTGGTGATGTCGTTCAGCCTCACCAATGCGCCGTCCACGTTACAGTCATTGATGAACGACGTCCTCGACCCCTACATCAGAAAATTTGTGCTTGTCTTCTTTGATGACATATTGATGTATAGCAGGTCCTGGGTCGAACACCTTCAGCACGTCAAACGGGTGTTCCAGACACTACGGGCACACAAGCTGTTCCTGAAAAAATCTAAATGCTTCTTCGGCCAGGAGACCGTGTCCTACTTAGGACACATCATATCTGCTCACGACGTGGCAATGGATCCGACCAAGGTGGAGGCCGTGGAACGTTGGCCTACACCTCGATCCTTACGAGCCTTGCGAGGCTTCCTCGGGCTCACCGGCTACTACCGCAAGTTCATTGCGGGGTATGGTGCGGTGGCCGCACCCCTCACCGCCCTCCTAAAGCGGGAGGCATTTCGCTGGACTGATGATGCGCAGGACACCTTCTCCCAACTCAAGCAGGCGCTGATGACAGCGCCTCTCGTTCAAATGTCGGACTTCGACAAGCGCTTCATCGTCGACTGCGACGCATCCGGCGCCGGCTTCGGGGCGGTTCTGCACCAGGGCGACGGCGCCATAGCATTCTTCAGCCGCGCTGTAGCGGCTCATCATCATAAGCTACCGACGTACGAGCGTGAGCTGATCGGCCTTGTGAAGGTCGTACACCATTGGCGGCCTTACTTGTGGGGCCGCCCCTTCACTATTCGGACTGATCACTTCAGCCTGAAATACATCCTGGATCAGCGACTCACGACGATTCCCCAACATGCTTGGGTGAGCAAACTTTTTGGTTATGATCTGCAGGTTGAGTACCGACCGGGGCGCTTGATTGGGGCAGCTGACGCCCTGTCCCGCCGCGACGAGGAAGACATAGCTATTCACGCCATATCCGCGCCAGTATTTCCCCTCTTCGACTCACTTCGCGCGGAGACCTGCTGATTGGGCCGAACGTGACGGCCTTCTACTTCACAAGGGGATGCTCTTCGTTCCCGACAAGTCCTCCTTGTGGCCCTCTCTCCTAGCTAAGGCGCATGATGGGGGCCACGAGGGCATCCAGAAGACAGTGCATCGACTGCGCCTCTCCTTCTACAACTCGTCCTTGCTACGACGGGTGCGTATGTCCGTGGTTGTAGCACGTGCCAGCGCAACAAGACTGATCATCTTCATCCAGTCGGCCTGCTGCAACCGCTGCCTATACCTTCGAAAGTCTGGAGTGATATCTCCATGGACTTCATTGAAGGCTTTCCAAAGGTTGGTGGGAAATCAGTGATCTTGACGGTGGTAGATCGCTTCTCCAAGTATGCCCACTTCATTCCCCTGAGCCACCCTTACAGTGCTGCATCAGTGGCACGGGCGTTCTTCGACGACATCGTACGACTACATGGCTTTCCCTGCTCTATCGTCAGTGATCGCGACACCGTCTTCACCAGCCTCTTCTGGTCAGATTTGTTCCGGCTAGGCGGTGTCCACCTTCAGCTCAGCTCGGCCTTCCACCCACAGTCTGACGGCCACTCTGAGGTCGTCAACAAGATCATCACTATGTACCTCCGCTGCTTGCCTAGTGACGGACCGAAGACTTGGTTGCAGTGGCTTCCTTGGGCTGAGTATTGCTACAACACTTCCTACCAGACGGCCCTCAAATGCTCGCCCTTCAGAGTGGTCTATGGCAGGGACCCTCCAGCTCTTGTTGTGTTATCAACCGGGCATATCTAGAGTAGCAGCAGTGGATAAATAGCTAAGGGATAGGGATGAATTCTTAGCTGGAATCAAGAACAGGCTTGTACAAGCACAAGTCACCATGAAAAGCTATGAAGATAAGTTCCGTCGAGAGGTGGAATTTCAGATTGGTGATTGGGTTTGGTTGCGGCTTCATCAGAGGACAGCTGTGGGAGTAATGGCGGCGCCTAGATTGGCCCAAAATATTTTGACCATATCAGATCATTCAGTGCATTGAGACTGTATCATATAAATTTCAGCTGCTTCCTCAAGCAAGGATACATGATGTCTTCCATGTGTCCCTGTTGAAGAAATTTGAAGGTTCTGCTCCTATGCTGGTGGTACCTCTACCACCGCTTCTCCATGGACGTGTTGTGCCTACGCCTGAAAAGGTACAAAGGATGCGCTTGAACAGAGGTGTCTGGGAGGTACTCGTTAAGTGGGCAAGACATTCTGAAGCTGATTCTTCATGGGAGCAACTAGAAGATTTCAAGATGAAGCACCCAATCTTCAAGCTCGAGGACGAGCTCTTTGTCGGGAAGGGAGGGAAATGTTGTGGATGCATTTGTGGGCCGCCAATATGGTCGGCGTAGGGCCCACAAAGCCCACAACTAAGCCGCCAGCACTGCAGCCGCACCAGGAGGACATCTAGAAGATTTAGTTAGATAAGGAAAGGTTTAAGAATAAAGGAGTTATAGATTGAGTTAGTTTAAATAGAAAGAAATAGACTAAATAAGGAAGAAAAGAGTCCTAATCGGTTTGGGGGTGTCGGTACCTGAGATATGGGGTACCCCCGCGCACAGGATAAAATGCCTAAGGTACTCGCCCTTCTCCGCAGGGAGTGCTCCGAAGGCGCCACGCGTCCGGCGGGGCCGGACCTCCCTCTCCTCAGAGGAGAGCTCCGGGCTCGCCACGTGGCATACAGAAGCCGGACCTCCCCCTCCGAGGGAGAGAGGTCCGAAGACGCCACGCGTCCAGCGGGGCCGGACCTCCCTCTCCGCAGAAGAGAGCTCCGGGCCCGCCACGTGGCATACAGAGGCCGGACCTCCCCCTCGCGGGGAGAGGTCCGGAGGCTCCACGTGCCCCGCAGGCCGGACCCTTCTCACCTCAGAGAAGGGCTCCGGACCCGCCACGTGGCCAAAAGAACGGTGCTGCCTGCCCGCGAGCGGTAGGCGGCGGGCGTAAAGGCGCTCCTCACCTTACCCATACAAGGTATTCAAGGCCCGCGTCTTCCCAAGACGCGGAAACGCGGAGCACGTGTCTGTCAGGTGCCGTTGCGCCTAGTCGCATCACAGACTGGCGCGTGGTGTCAGAACCTGCCAGCCAATAAACGTTGCGACAAGATATTCCATGCCGCCTGCGCCGTCATCAACCACTACGACTAGCACGCGGCATGGGCAGGGTGGCAAGATGAAGACTCAGAAGCCTTCGACCAGAGGCAACCACCGGCGTAACTACAGATACGGTAGATAATAGACAATCTTCCCGGGACCACCTGTCGGGTCCCGGCTTCCCTTGTAAGCCGCCCGAGCCTTGGACTATAAAAGGCTCGGGTAGGCGTCGATAGCAAGGGTTCGCACTTTGCAACTCATACGCTAGCCATACACTCTCAAGCTGTAACTCACCCCCAAGCTCAGGCCTTCGGCCCTGAGCAGCAAGCAATACAGCGAGCTCCATAGCTCGCCGTGGACGTAGGGTTTTACGCTCCGGCGGCCTGAACCACGTAAAACTCGCCGTGTCAAGCTCTCGCTAACTCGTCCATCCGCGCAAGCTTTCCGCTAGGAGACTAGCCCCGCCGAAAAAAGAACCTCCGCGGGCTGCCCAGTGCAGGCGCGGGGGAAGTGTCGATCGCACACTTCGACATTTGGCGCGCCAGGTAGGGGGCTTTTCCCCTAGCGCGACGAGTTTCCGCCGACGAAGATGACCAAGCTTCCTTCAGTGGCAAACTCTCCCCCTCCGCGGTCACGGCGAACCATGACCACAGGGGAAAGTACATGATGACACACTCAGGACGGAGTGTGACAGGGCAAGCTGGGAGCCAGCAACCGGCTCTGGCAGCGCCGACCCCAGCAATGCAGGCTCCATCCAGCGTCAGGCCTTCAGTAGCGCCGGGCGTACCCGATGGGGGTGCGCTAGCCGCAGCAAGGGTGCTACTGCGCAATCCGCCTGCTGGGGACGCGCCTCAGGCAGCGACCCAGCAGTGGATTCGCGAGGTAGACCGTCTTGTCGTCGCCGACGCAAACCATTGACTTCGGCGGGGATGACGCTCCGACCAACCGACTGTGTCGCTGACGCGCACGCCAACGGTTGACGGCCAGACGGGGGAGTTCCAGCTCCACCAAGCTTCCGTCGACGGACCTGAGGACAGAGCTGGAACGGTGTCACTTAGGCCAAGATGCCCGAGTGTTCCTCGAGCGACGTCAAGAAGGGCGTCGCACTCAAGAGGCTGGCGACAACATGACGTCGGCCTCGACCCAGCCTGAAGGGCAGATCTTCGCTACGCGAGCTCTGCCCCAAGCATACGTCGCGCAGCATATGCCACAACCATATGCCCTGCGAACGGCGTCCCCGGTCTATAGAGCGGCCTTGCCCATACCGGGGCATACTGTGCCAGCGGAGAACCAGGCGTTCGCGGCGCCGATACCTGCACTGGGAGCCAGCAACCGGCTCTGGCAGCGCCGACCCCGGCAATGCAAGCTCCGACCAGCGTCAGGTTTTCAGTAGCGCTGGGTGTACCTAGTGAGGGTGCGCTAGCCGCAGCGAAGAGCGCTGCTACTCAATATGCCACAGTCGTATGTCCTACGTGTGGCGGCCGGAGCATGCGGTGCTCAGCGCGAACCAAGCATTCGCGGCATCTGAACCTACGGCGACAGAAGCAGGGTGAGCGGCCCTCGCGCCCCGCCTTCGCTTCACAAAATGGCCGCGCAAGTTTCGGCCGCTCTTGCCTGAGAAGTACGACGGCAGCATCAACCCGACGGAATTCATCCAGAGGCCGGGAAATCCAGAAGCTCGCAGGGCGCTTCCGGAAGGGGAAGCAGCCCCTAGCTGATGCCCCATCCTATAGTAAGGGAGGGCAACCAGAAGGTCGAGGCCCGAGACGGCGATGACCGCCAGGTGGATTTCCAGGAGCTCCGGCGCGCCGCAAAGGCAACGCGCAATCATGGGAGCTCCATCTCCAGTGACGACGAGCACTGGAAGATGCCCTGTGACATCTTCGGCGGGTCCGCTGACCCCCCTGTCCAGAAGCATGGCTAAGGCCTTGCGCCGAGCGGTAGCATTGGTGGCTCCCCTCCCAGGTGCAGTACCGCACCTCAGGTGGATGGGAACCCCCATCAGCTTCGATGACACCGACTGCCCCAGGAACATGGCTGGGGCCGGCCAACTACCGCTCGTGGTGGCCCTTACCATCGCCAACGTGAAGATGTACCACGTTTTGGTGGATGGTGGGGCTGGACTGAACCTCATCAGTCACGTAGCCTTCCAGAAGCTGCAGATCCCGATGGCCAAGCTCGCCCCATCAAGCCCGTTCTCAGGGTAGGGCCGGGACAGGTCGTTCCCTACGGCCGCATCAGCCTCCCGGTGACCTTTGGGGCACCGGACAGCTACCGGACGGAGTACATTCTGTTCGACGTGGCCGAGATTGCTATGATCGGTAGGCCAGCCCTGTACCGATTCATGGCAGTAGCCCACTACGGCTATCTTGTCCTGAAGATGCCTACACCAACAGGCGTCCTCAAGGTTTGTGGAGACTGTGCTGCCGCAGTATTAGCCTTGGAAAGGCTTCAGGCGCTTACAGCAACTAGAGCGCCAGCCCTCAGCAGTACAGAACCAAACCAGCTCCACCTAAGTGCACGCCATCGTGCCCCTACCACCGCACCCCGCGTGCAACCCCTTGATGAGGACGACGTCCCCACAAGGCTCGTCCGAATCAGCGCCGATGCCACCCAGACCACCCGGGTAGCCGGGGGCCTGGGTAGCATATAGGAAGGCGCGCTCGTTGCCCCCCTCCGACATGAGGTCGATGTGCTGCATGACAGCCATCACCGAGGGCAGAGATCCCTAGGGAGGTGATGGAGCACTACTTAAAGGTCTTTCCCGACGTCCAGCCGTCCGACGAGACGGAGAGTCCGCCGCTCCCGGCGCTTGGCAAACCGTGTTATTATCCCGAAGGCCAGCGAGAAGCTCCGGAAGCACATCCACTACACCAGTCTCAATAAGGCATGCCCTAAAGACCTATTTTTTCTTCCTATGATAGAGCAAATAGTAGACTCGATACCAGGCTGTGATATGCTGCGCTTCCCAAATGCTTGCTAGGACTCCCATCAGACCCCTGGGTCTGAAGTAGTTGGAGGGCGCCCTTTACCTGCTAATCCCGGCGTAAACCGACTCGGCATAGCTAGGGGTCCCGCAAATTTCCGGTCTTCGCGCAATGGCTTTAACCCCATACCACAGTAACCTGTTTCGCTATCGAGAAGCAAGCACCAGAAGACCAGACCTCGGACCCCCGACACAACCTCCCGGAGGACCAGCAGGACCTCCCGGAGCTCCCGGGACGTCGGCGGAGCTTCCCGCGAGGTCCAAAGCAGCCTGAGGACCCCCGAGTGTCGGGCACCTAGCGATCCCCCTAGGCTAAAAGCTACCCCCCACAGCTCCATGCGGTGGGCGATGCCTCCAAATGGGCCGCGGAACTACTGAAGTTTGATCTAGGTTCCCTTTCCCGTCATACAGACATTAACAAAGCATTAGTTCACTTATGGCTGAAGTAGACGCACGCTCAGGGGGCCACGGAGACGATGAAACAGTACCCTGAGCCCAGACCTTCACCAGGCCTTATCGAATGATGTTCGTCGATGGCTCCTTGCGAAAGCAGGGGGCCGATGCTAGTGTACTGTTCCTCACGCCATCGGGGGAGCAGTCTGGATATGTGGCGCGTTTCAATTCCAAGGCAACCAACAACATAGCAAAGTATGGAGTGCCCATCCTTCTCGCTAGTCGTTGGCTCAGGGCAATCCCCAGTCTGGTTAACAACCAAGACAGCGGAGACAGACCCCCTCGCCTTGGACCTGCACCACGTACCGCGCGCTAGCAAGGCCGCAGCTGACGACCTTTCAACGAGGGCCCCCACTGCCACCGGAGCCACTGTGCCTGGAGGGGGCCTCGAGAGGACGTTGCCGCGACCCACAGCCCGGCCCACCGAGCCGGGCGAAGGGGGCTAGACCAGCACCTCGAAGCTGGCGGTCCCGGCGGCCATGAGCGCCGCCAAGGATCATAAGCGTCACTGGGGACTCCGTGCAACCCAGCGCTCAAGATCCAGATGCTCAAGTCAGACCCGATGCATGGATCACGGAGGTCCGGGACTGCTTGAAAGACAATATCCTCCCTGATGAACGTGTATCCGCTGAACGGATTGCGCGTGTGGCTAAGAGACACATGGTGGTAGAGGGGGATCTCTACCGACGTGGCGCCAACCACATCCTATTGCGGTGCATAACCCAGGGGGAAGGCTGCGACTTGTTCGCTGAGATCCATGGAGGCGAATGTGGGAGTCATTCTTCCTCACGCACGCTTGTCGGTAAAGCCTTTCGGCATGGCTTCTACTAGCCGGCAACACTCCAGGATGCCGTCGAGCTGGTCGAGAGCTGCTAAGCGTGCATGTTCCACGCCAAGCAGATCCATACACCGGCTTGGACGGTACAGATGATCCAGCCCGCATGGCCATTTGCCGTACTGGGGCTGGACATCCCGGGCCTGGGGCCATTCCCCAGAACCGAAGACAGGGACCCGCTCCCGAACCTTCGGAACACGGAACACCGCTGTAAGTTCTACCCCTAGAGCAACAATAGGGCAGGCCTTTCTTTTTGTAGTAATTTCCATAAAAGTCCGTGAACGGGGCTTGGAGCAACTAAGCCTCAGGGGACGGTCCAGGACTACGTTCAGCTTCGCCTGGTTCTGACCCCAAGCGCGTAGAGTCTTGCTTCCCTTGAGGTGGGTCGTGGCCTACATACGTGGCCCGCCTTCCCCCGTATGGAAATTTATATGAAAAGAAACCTACCCTACGTTGCTCTACTTTGGTACTCATTTAATTTACTTATTAAGTTTTTATGATTACCCAACTAACGCGTGCTCACTATGCGTTCAACTCCCTCTTCCCATTCTCATCTTTAGTCGGAATTTGCTGCAGATACGACTAAGGAATAGAGGGGGGGAGCCCCCAAGGAGAATTACTTTTTCCTTACTTGTGTGCAGGACTTCTCAGCCTTAGCTCCCCGCAGGAGTATGGTAGGCGCATCCACCCAATAGAACGCACCTACCAGGGGGCCGCTACGGGATCGCGGTAGGCCGAAAACCCCAAGGTAAGATCAAAAGGGCTAGCTAAGATCAAAAGGGCTAGCCCTCACAGGGGCGAGGTCCGAAGGCCCCACGTGCCCAGCGGGGCCGGACCTCCCACCTTTTTGAGGGGAGCTCCGGGGCCGCCGCGTGGTCTACAGAAGTCGGACCTCCCCCCTCTGCGAGGGGAGGCCCGGGGCCTCCACGTGCCCTGCAAGCCCGGACCTCCTCTCAGGCGGGAGCTCCGGGCCCGCCACGTGGCCAACAGGCTCGGACCCCCCTCCGGTCTCGTAAGGCGGGTCCTGGAGACCTCCAAAACCCTTACTATACAGTGGGGACCCGGACAAGGTGTCTATGCAGAGCTTCGAGATCGGTCAAGGCCCCCGAGTCCTTGCGAAGCTAAGGGCTCGGTCAGGAAAGGCCAAGAAGAAGACTAGGGCATGCAGACACGGAAAGAAACAAGAGTATGTCCATACAAAGGCTCCACGAGCTGGGCTACAGACTCAACAAAAATAAAAAAGTACAGGGCCTTGTGGACACGAGGGCAGATGCTTAGGGGTCCCCGGACTCCCGATGAAACCTAGAGGCCACAAGGGCAGCTAAGTCCTCGACTTCGGCCCTGGCAGCTTCCTCCCGGTCGGCGATGGGTCCTAAACGGACCGGCCCCAGAGAAAAGGAAGGGTCTCGGCTAACGAAGCACGACAGAACGTGCATCGCAACCTCCTTCGCAAGGCCCCGACCTTCCGCTTCCAGCTCATCGGCGATCACTGATTCGAGCTGACCTAGCTCGTCGCCGAGAGACTCAAGGGCTGGGACCGCTACGGACACCGGCCGTGCTGGGGTCTCCACCTACACAGGGCTAAAACCAAGAGGAGCCAAGGCGGATCCCGCCTTAGCAATGAAGCACCAGACCGTCTGGGCCTCGGCAGTCCGCAAGGACTGGAGCCTCTCTACCTCTTGACGAGCCGCTAGCTCGCGATCCATCGCCGCCTGAAGCTCCTTGGAAGACTGTTCCTCCCTCGCGGTGACAGCCGACTCACGGAGCTCCAGCTCCTCAGTCCGAGCCCTTAGCTCCTCCACCTTGACCCTCAGCCGAGCGGTGGTCTTCTCCTCCTCGGCCGCAGCAGCGCGTTCCCGCTCAGCGACGGCGTGTTCCCGACGGGCTACCTGCAGCTGCAACTCCTCCGCGGCGGTGGAACACTACTTGGCTTTGGCTTCAGCTTTGGCCAGAGCCTCGCGGCAGGAGGCACGAACCCGTTGGGCCTCTAACTCCAAGCGGCTAATGGCCTTCTTCTGGGTGCTAAGCAGAGCACTCATAGCCTCAAGCCTTGACTGCCTTGAGTCGAGGTCCGCTCGGGCCCGCTGCTGCCAGCTGAGAAGGCGTTCCCTCTCGCCGGCCAATGCCTTCCGCTCCTGCTCAAAGGCAGATTGGAGCTGCCGAGTGCTGGTCTGGGCACGCTCCATGGCGTCCCACACGGGCACCGGAGCAAGGGGAGCAGGAGTTGCGCCGCTGGACCCCCCGGACGAGTCCAAGGCCGACGGGAGCGCCGGCGCCTCAGCAGCTACGGTGGGGCGCTGTCCTAAGCAGGCCAGGGGGCCAGCAGGCACGCCTACAGCAGCCCTCCCGGTCTCAAGACCTGGCTTCTGGGCTGGTGAAGGAGGGCAGGTAGGAGCAGATGCGGCCACTGCCCCCGCCGATTCGGGAGCTATGGGGGCCGCCGCGGTCCCCAGGTGCCGAGGCACGGAGCCCCTGCTGGTTGAAGGCGGCCGGATAAGAGGCCCGCCCCTGGCAGCCGGTCGGTCCCTGCAAAGAAGAAGAAGCCCTCAGAATAAGAGAAGAGGCAGGAGCTATGCTCCTATAAGTTAGAAAGGATAACACTTACTGGGCGGCATGAGCGCTCCAGCGAGCTTGCAGCACTGGCCTCTGGGTTGTAGCTGAACTGCCAGGACCAGCGGTTGGAACGGTCGCGGAGTGGGACGCCTGGACCTCCGGCGCGCTCGTCGGCGCCGCCCCACCAACATCCGTCCTGGGAGCCCCGCCGCTCGAGGGAAGATGGCGAGATACTTGGGCTGATTCGGACGGCAGCTGTCTGGGGAGAGACCCACCGGGGGGGACACTCGGGACCTCTTCGGGTCGCCACCCGATGGACCAGCACCCCCGAGAGATGGAAGCAAAGTAGCTCCGGCACCCTGGCTTGGCACAGGCGGCACCCTCGGAGGAGACCGAGCGTGTTTCTTCTCTGAATGCCCGGGGGCCGGCTCTTTCCCTTTCCCTTTGTCGGCGGCTTGGGTTCCGTCGGCTTTGGGGGAGGGATTGGCAGCAGCGGATGCCTCATGCCCTGATCCGGGGTGCTCGGTTCCTGGAATGGTGATACCCCGAAAGGCATCCCCGACCTGACGAACGGCAATCCCGATATCATCAAGATTCGGCATCTTCCGCAGGAGCTCTGACCTCCTCTGAGGCTCCAAGAAGAGGGGGGTGGCAGAAGGCGGAAAGGCGGGGACGCCGCTAGGAATGTAGTCACCGCTCACCTTGCTCACCATCTCCTCCAGCTCCTCCTCGGAAGGGACAGAGCCGGGGCCTCTCTCCAGCCTGGTACAGTCCTGCTCACCGGTATAGTACCACGCTGGGCGGCTGCGTTGCTGCAAGGGAGCAATGCGGCGAGAGACAAAGTCCATCAGCACCATTAGAGACGTCAGCCCCTCGTTGGCCAAGAACCGGATCCGCTCCAAGACCGGAGTATACTCCTGCTCCAGCTCAGGGATCTCCTCCCAGAAGCGGCGATCGATGGTCGGGCTGGCGGTTGGGAGTTGTAGGCGATCGTGCTCGTCGGTCTGCACTACCACCCAGCTCTCCCTCCAGTTCTCCCACCTTGATGCGCTGAAGGGCAGGAGGTATCCGGAAACCTTAGGGTCTTTGCAGCGATGCTGGAAGTAATATGCCCCCATCTGAGTCTTTGAGCCGCGTCCAGTCGTCCGCAGCACAAAGAAATGGCGGAAGAGCGTCACGGAGGCGTGCACCCCCACGAACATCTCGCAGAAGTGGACAAAAACGGCCGCCATTGCGAAGGAGTTGGGGGAGAGATGGTGGAGCTGGAGACCGTATGTCTCCAGCAGGTTGACGAAGAAGGAAGAAATCGGCGGAACGAACCCCGCCAGAGCATAAGCGGTGAAGAAGACTATCTCCCCCTTTTCCAGGACCAGGGGGAGAGATCCTCGGCGGAGCCGATGCTTCTGCTCTTCCGAGCGCCAGCCCAGCAGCCTGCGCACTGGCCCGAGCTCGGAGGAGCGAACGAGGCGCGTCGGAAGCAAGTTGGAAGCCATAGCGAAAGAAGGCACAAGGGCAGGAGAGCCGGAGCGCAAGAGTTCAAGGGAAGTACGAGCGCAATGCGAAGGGAAGCCGCGATGCGGGTGAGATCCCCTTTTAAAATTTTCCAGGGATGGTTCGAGGTAATTTGAAAACCTCCGGAAACATCGCATCGGCGACCTCATCGGCTCCGAGACTGGGCGCCGATGAAAGCTGGGCCCAAACCGCTTAGCTAAAGCGGTGGGGTCAAGGAGTCAGCCTCCTGAGAAGATGAGCCAGCAAGGCACTTCGGTGGTTCCCGAAGAAAGCGCCGCAACATGCAGAAGTGGCAGCCTTAGGAACCGCCGCAGTAAAAGCAATCATCAAGTGAGCGCACGCTCTCACGACCCCGCGGCCGTAAGTGCTCCGGCAGCGGCCAATTCGAGACTTAAAGAAAGTGCGCGGATCGGAAGAGACGGAGGTCCCACCTCGGGCTCGCTATCTCCCCCGAGATGGGCCCGGGGGCCACTATCGGTACCTGAGATATGGGGTACCCCCGCGCACAGGGTAAAATGCCTAAGGTACTCGCCCTTCTCCGCAAGGAGAGCTCCGAAGGCGCCACGCGTCCGGCGGGGCCGGACCTCCCTCTCCTCAGAGGAGAGCTCCGGGCCCGCCACGTGGCATACAGAAGCCGGACCTCCCCCTCCGCGGGAGAGAGGTCCGAAGACGCCACGCGTCCAGCGGGGCCGGACCTCCCTCTCCGCAGAAGAGAGCTCCGGGCCCGCCACGTGGCATACAGAGGCCGGACCTCCCCCTCCGCGGGGAGAGGTCCGGAGGCTCCACGTGCCCCGCAGGCCGGACCCTTCTCACCTCAGAGAAGGGCTCCGGACCCGCCACGTGGCCAGAAGAACGGTGCTGCCTGCCCCCGAGCGGTAGGCGGCGGGCGTAAAGGCGCTCCTCACCTTGCCCATACAAGGTATTCAAGGCCCGCGTCTTCTCAAGACGCGGAGCACGCGTCTGTCAGGTGCCGTTGCGCCCAGTCGCATTACAGACTGGCGCGCGGTGTCAGAACCTGCCAGCTAATAAACGCTGCGACAAGACATCCCATGCCGCCTGCGCCGTCATCAACCACTACGACTAGCACGCGGCATGGGCAGGGCGGCAAGATGAAGACTCAGAAGCCTTCGACCAGAGGCAACCACCGGCGTAACTACAGATACGGTAGATAATAGACAATCTTCCCGGGACCACCTGTCGGGTCCCGGCTTCCCTTGTAAGCCGCCCGAGCCTTGGACTATAAAAGGCTCGGGTAGGCGTCGATAGCAAGGGTTCGCACTTTGCAACTCATACGCTAGCCATACACTCTCAAGCTGTAACTCACCCCCAAGCTTAGGCCTCCGGCCCTGAGCAGCAAGCAATACAGCGAGCTCCATAGCTCGCCGTGGACGTAGGGTTTTACGCTCCGGCGGCCTGAACCACGTAAAACTCGCCGTGTCAAGCTCTCGCTAACTCGTCCATCCGCGCAAGCTTTCCGCTAGGAGACTAGCCCCGCCGAAAAAAGAACCTCCGCGGGCTGCCCAGTGCAGGCCCGGGGGAAGTGTCGATCGCACACTTCGACAGGGGGGATTGTCCCCAACCGACCAGGGGGGCGCGCGGCCAAGGGGGGAGGTCCTGTCCCCCCTATATAGGGCGTGTTTGGAATGGCTCTACTCTACAGTAGAGCAACTCTGCTCCAAAACTCTAAGATGGAGCAACTCTGCTGTGGAGTTAGAGGTGTTCAGAGTGGTGTTTGGCTGAAATACTGTTCTCAGCTCCAGAAAAGAGAGTTTGGAGGATGTGATACCATTATTACCCCTGCTACGTAAAGTATATGAATTCGTGAAATATTTTAAATATATATTATTTCAGGAATAATGAGATTTTTTCACTCTACAATAATGAGATTATTCCAATTAATTGACCCTGGCGAGCTGCAGCGGGTCTGCCGAGGGATGCAGGGGGCCTGGCGGGCAGGGAGGAGTGCTGTAGGCGGCGGGGTCTGGACGAGGGCGACCGGCGGGCGAGCTGTCGGCCAGCGTGGGCGTGACGAGGCGAGTGCGCGGTGCAGGAGGAGGGCACCCGGCGGGGTCTAGACGAGGGCGACCGGCGGGCGAGCTGGCGGCCGGAGCGGGCGTGAGAAGGCGGGCGCGGCCGGCGACGTCCGGCGGGGTCTGGACGAGGGTGACCGGCGAGCGAGATGGCGTCCGGAGCGGGCGTGAGGAGGCGGGCGCGACCGGCGGCGCCCTAAGTTCGTAGGGAAGAGTCCAACTGAGTGGAGGAAAAGAAAAAACAAAATATTTTTTTAACCAGTGGCAATTGCGGGTAATTATCCCCCAACTCCACGACTTTGTCCGTATGCACTGGTTTTGGAGCAACAAATGAGGTACTCTGAAAAAATGAACTGCAGCTCCTTCAACTCTATGGAGTTGAGCTGCTCCACGGAGTTATGGAGTTGAGATGTTTGGGTGAATTTTTTCAGCTCCGAGGTGAATTTGGACTCCGGAGCTATGCCAAACATGCCCATAAGCAGCCCCCCTCCCTCTTGTATGGAGCATCCAGGAAATAAGAATTACCCTTTGAGAGTTGTTCTTCTCCTTGGATCACGGTGGCTTCGAACCCTAACCCTAGCCATCGTGATCATCTCCCTCTTCCCCCACGCTATGTGTTGCGCAGCTGCCCCACGCCTCCTCGCTGCTGGTTTCCCGCTTGCGCAGCCCTAGGCGCAGCCCAGGGGGCTCCTCCCTCCCTGTTCTTCAGCAATAGGTTGAACCAATATCCAATGATACTTATGTTATATGCCTCTGCCCTCTATTTAGTGATGGATCAACCGGCCGGGAGCCAACATGATGATGTGCAGCAGCAGCAGCAAACTGAGGGTCCATAAAATGATTATGATCCATCTAAGGATCCAAAGAGGAAGGCAAAGTCTAAAGATCCGAGGTGGAAATATGGGTTTTGGCCGGATTTAACAAATAAAGATTTGGTGCAATGTAGTCTTTGTGGGAAGTAAGTGCACTCCGACATTAAGAGGTTAAAGCAACATCTGACCGCTGATTTTGGGGATCTTGAAAAGTGTACAAAAACCACCACGGCAATAATGATATAGAGATGCAAGAATATATGAAGAAGAGTGCAAAGTCCGTGAAGCTTATTTTAGATGATGATGAGGAGAATGTGGAAGAAAGGGATGGCGTTGAGGTTCGAAAGGTTACTCGAGATGCATCATCTTGAGCTTCCTCTTGTCACTCTTCAGTTCCTAGCTCCGGGACAGCGGCTAACAGAAAGCAAGCTGCTCTTTGCTTCAAACCTATGGCTAAACATAATGAGGTGAAGTCTATTTCAGTCATGATAAAGAAGACACCAGAAGAGGTGGTAGAAGAAAGACACTCAAAACAACCATCTCAAACCTATATAGAGCGATGCATCAGGATAAAGGGATAAAGGGAGAATGGGAGACCACACATGAGCATGTTTCAGATTTTTTCTATGTGTGGCATACCCTTTAATGCGGTAAATGTTAGGAGCTTTGAAATTATGTTGGGGTCTGTGGGACAGTTTGGTCATGGATACAAACCTCGTTCTATATACCAATTAAGGGTGCCACTACTTGCTAAAGCAAAGGCTAAGATTGAGGTTTGTGTCAGGAAGCTTTAAGTTGAATGGAAGAAATATGGTTGCACGATAATGTGTGATGGATGGACTGACATGAGGAGGAGACACTTGATTAATTTTCTTGTTAATTGTCTAGAAGGTACATGCTTCATGAAATCTATAGATGTCTTCTCTCAAATTGACAATGTAAAAATGCTAGCAACTTTGCTAGAGCGAAAGATTATGGAAGTGGATGTGGATAATATGGTTCAATAATAACCGATAATGGGTCAAACTTTAAGGCAGCAGGTAAAATCATTATGTAGAAGTATCCTACCATCTTTTGGACCCCTTGTGTTGCACTTTGCTTAAATTTGATGTTGCAAAACATTGGTAACAACATAACACCATTTAAGAAGGCTATCAATCAAGCCAAACTTGTCACAAACTTTATATACAGACACATGAGGATTCTAGAAGCTATGAGGCAAAAGACGAGAGAAAGAGATTTGGTGAGACCCACAGCCACTAAAGTTTGCCACTTCTTTCCTCAGTTTACAGCGTTTGAATAAGTTAAGAGTGCTTTGAGACAGCTATTTGTGAGTGAAGATTGGAGTAGATGCAAATTGTTTTCGATGCAGACAGGAAAAAAGGTTTATGATTGTTTGCTCTCTTTACAATTTTGGAATTCAGTAAACGATTGTATAAGAGCATCACAGCCTTTGCTAGTTGCCTTGAGTATTGGTGATGGGGATGAGATCCCAGAGATTGCTGCATCCATAGATCTTGCTAGAAACAAGATAACTGCTTTTCTTAAGAGAATAATGGACATTGTTAAGAAGAGATGGATCCATTAAATAGAGCAAAAATTATATGAGGTTGCATTGTTTCTTAATCCAAACAAGTTCTTTGACAAAAGACATAATGATGTTGAGCATGCTTCTAGACTCGGAATTCAATTCAATGATGTGTGTGAGAAGATGGTGCGTGATAATGATGATTTGATTATAAAGATAAGTGATCAAGTGGGTGACTAGGAAAAAATGAGGAGTTTTCAAAAGCAACTTGTAATGAAACAACAAAAAACAAAGAATCATTGTAAGTGTTTGTTCTATATTTTTATCATATTTCATAGAGTTAATATAATATATGTCCTCTAACATGGATATGATTACAGTGGATTGGTGGGATACTTTTTGTGACCTTAATAGGGAGCTCCAAAATCTTGCAAGGTGTATCTTAGGCCTTTGTTGCTCGGCATCCGGTTGTGAATGTAATTGGAGCGCCTTTAAATTTGTAAGCAACTTTTAGTGCCTTTTATACTACACCCATGAACAATATATTACTCGTTTGTTTCATTGTTTATAATTCTTAGTTCCATACGGAGAGACGAAACCGATTTTGGTCAACCACCACCGCTTCCTTCTAATGATGATTCTAAAGATGAAGAAAACGATTGCGGCCCAGATGATATCGAGTTTGATATTGATTAGATAATGTCTCCTTAGAATTTTCAAAAATTATCTATGCTCATTTGTTTTTATCTATGTTGAAGTTGAACTTGTTGCCGTGTTGGATTTATTAGCTATCTTGAACTTATTGTCTTGTTGGATTTAATTTTAATTTGTATGTGTGTGCTAAAATGGGGCTGAACTTATTACTTTTTAGTCTGTGAAGATGAATGGGACTGTATTTGTATCTAGAACTGCAGAAAATCTATGCTGAAAGCCTAAAATACGTTGTGCAGTTAACTGTCTGGGCGCCTAGACGTCCACGTGCCAATTCACAAGCCTGAATGGGACCTTTACAACAACAACGACAACAACCAAGCCTTTATCCCAAATATGTTAGGGTAGGCTAGACATGAAATCCAACAATATAGATATATATATATATATTAAATGAAGTAAAAGAGAGAAAGAGATATAAGAGTGACAAGAAAAAAGAAAAGAAAAAAAGACTAAAATATTGGCACATGAATTGCTACTTTCCATGCAGCCCTATCATAAGCTAAGTCTCTAGATACATTCCAATCTCTCAGATCTCATTTTACCGTCTCCTCCCAGGTCAACCTTGGTCGTCCTCTACCCCTTCTAATATTTTTTCTACTTAAAATCCCACTGTTAACCAGTGCTTCTGGAGGTCTCCGCTGCATATGTCCAAACTACCTTAGTCCATGTTGGACTAACTTTTTTTCAATTGGTGCCACCCCTACCCTATCACAAATTGTCTCGTTACTTATTCGGTCTCTTCTTGTGTGTCCGCACATACACCATAGCATGCGCATCTCTGCAACACTCATTTGTTAGACATGTTACCGTAAAGATCCCATTCTTATGGAAATGAATGGGACCTTTACTTAGAGTAATTTCTGCTTAACCCTAGTCCATCTAAACAGCAGCCTTTTACGGCTGTGGTGACACTAAAAGACCATTTCACGTTCTTATCTCAACCTGAACTACTCCCAGCATTCCAATATAAATGATGTCGTGTGGTTCACATATTTTTTCACATTAGATGTCATTCTCGGTTTCTGAAGCAGCTGTGCCTCTCATTAACACACCAGCTCCCTTCCCTGATCTCCTCCCAGCCTGGCACCACTATCGCAAGGTGTGTGTGGCTGGGACCATGGCATCTGGACTAAAGATGCATCTCGTGTAGTATTAAATGACACCACCTCGCTCATTAATGTTTGTGCCCCATGCGAGAACGTCATATAAATTGAAACGGAGGTAGTAGGTTGTCCTATCTAATAGTTGAACTCGAAAACTCCCAGCTATAACAGACTAAAAAGTGATGCCCATGTTATGGTGGGGAACGTCTACAATGCAAACAGCCCTCTGGTGCAACCGTGTAAAAATCTCTCCTGAACCACACGATCTCCATTCTACGGTGACTATTTTTACATTTGAACACTCCTACCTGTTGAAAAAAGTAAAATGTGAAGGTGGAAGGGATTAAGTGTAAAAATACAGTCACCGTAGGATGTAGATCGTGTAGTACATGAGAGACTTTTGCACAATTGCACCAGATGCATGTTTGCATTCTAGTCGTTCCCATTATGGTGACCCAAACCTATAGTCTGAGACCAAAGAAGCCTGGTGCAGAAGCACAGGCGAGTAGGATTCTGCCTCAGCTACTTGCATGTCGCAGAGAAGTTCAGCTAGTAAGACAGATCATAAAGATTTGCTGTCATATTAGATCAATATTTTGGGGGATTTATTACATCATATAAAAGAAGAGATTATCCTCAATCCTCTATATCTTCTACCACCATCCTTGTTGGTACAGGGGATAATCAGGTCTCCTAATTGCTGGAGAGATCCAAGGCTCCTTCCACGCCAAAATTTCTACCCAATTTACTCACTGACTCACTTCCACCCTCAAGCACAGAAACCAACCAAGGCCCCTATCATAGTCCTGCTATGTTTCTTAAATACTTTGAATCACCAATAGTAAAAAAGAAAACCATTATATCCTCATGTAGCAAAATTGTTAAATTGAAGGGAAGGACAAAAGGCATGTTGGAAATCCGGGGATTAATTTCCTCTAATCTCTTCTCTTATCTTATTTTCAACCGGGGGGGGGGGGGGGGGGGCTGTATATATAGCCCCAAATTACAGAGTCCTAATCTAATACTACCTAGACTCCTACTCTTATTGGACTAGGACTCAATCTCTAACACCAATTATTCTAGAAAAACGGGATTATATCCAACAATCACCCCCTAATCTCGTTTTTCTAGATCACACTCACACTAATTAGGATGGAGACACACTTCCACCCTAAACACACTTTCGGGATGGACACAACTGCACCCCCAGGATGGTCACATCTACACCCTGCACAACTCAATTTTGGGATGGTCACGTCTTCATCCCCAGGATGGCCGCATCTTCATCCTGCACACAAATTCGGGTTGGTCACATCTTCAACCCCAGGATGGGCTCATCTTCATCCTGCACACGCATTTAGGTTGGTCACATCTTCAACCCCAGGATGGACTCATCTTCATCCTGCATTTGATCTCGGAATGGACGCATCTTCATTCCGACCACATACTCGAGATGGTCACATCTTCATCTCGAGCACACCTCGCATTGGCCTGCTTTTCCTCACGCGACAGAGCACCCAATATTCTTCTTCTTCACCTTCATCGTCATGGCGATAGCACCTTGGGTCAGTGATCTCGTACTCCTCCAAGATCCATCCCGTGCTACGACGCTTCCCGAGTTCTCCGCGGATGTAGAAGCAAAACTTGACCATACGTCACTACACCACAACTCCCATGTTGGAAATCGGCTGTGCACACTTGGTCACGCTATGCTTCCAGATGCCGCCGCCGCCGGACCGCTGTACTCGAGGCTTGCTCTGCCTGCGTAACGTGAAGAAATATCCCAAGTCGCGCAGGTTGTAGTTTGCCAACAGGTCCTACGGCATCACATCGTAGAAATTTGCTTCTATCACAATGTGTGACATACGTGGTGAAAAACCGAGCAGCGGCTTCTGAACCAGTCACCATATTCCATGTACACCTCCTGTGTATTTCTAGCAAAGAAGAGAAGAACTCCGGGTACACCTTGTGTGCACCTAACAAATCCTCAAATTTTTCTCTCTCCTTCCTCACGGGAGCATCCTCCTTCCTCACGTGAGCACAGCACGGATTCTTTTCCTGAATCAGACTTACTTTGGGTCTGCTGCTCACCCACGTGGTCTCTACCAAGTCTGACACCTTCTTTTCTTTGCTGCACATAGCAACACGCCACCACTTTTCTTTCCAGCCTGTGCTCAGCTCCAAGGTGCGCTGCCCCACGCGACCCGAGCAGCTCACGCCCAAACACCCAGCCTCGGGTTGCACCCCACCTCAGCGCCCCTCTGGTCCATCCTTCAATTCATGCCAACTGAGGCCCCTTTGTGCTGTACAGCTGTTGCATTTGTAGAGCACCTGCCGCTCAACCTTTGCGACAACTCGCACCCGTCTATGCACTTCTCCCACGCCACGAACTCCTTAGCACGTCGATCCGAGCCGCATCGCCCGGGACTTGCCTCGATCCGCGTCGGGAGCACCTCAATCTCTCCGCCAGATGCGTCTCCGCGCTCCTCCACGCCGCCCTGGACCACCAGGACCTCGGCCTCCTCGACGGCGGCCTTCCGCGCGGCAGCAGCTGTTGCCCAGCTCGAGCACAGCGGGCCCAGTTCCGCTGTTGTTGCCACCTTCCGACCGCTCGCCCGCCTTGGACAACCCCGGTCTGGGGACCTTCCTCCTCAAGCAGGCGCGTGACGCCATGGTCTCCGAGGACCCCGAGCCGCTGCGGCACTCGAGCGCCCGTGGCTCCGAGCTCGATCTCGTCATGAGCCTCTGCGTCGACCGACGGGGAAGCCGACCGCAGGGACCGCCGGAGCGCTGCACCGCCTACCAGCCTACCCTCGACGCGCTCCTCGCCCATCTGAGGTACGCTCATCCCTTGATCCGCCTGCCTCGGCGCGGTACCCTCCCTTCCGACAGCCACCGAGCTCCCCCTGTGAGATCCCGTTGGCCACGTTCGATCGCTTCTTGCTGCCGGGTGTCAGCAGCTCCGCGCCAGCACAGCCGCCGCCGAGGACGCCTCCCGCAGACCGTGCGCCCGCCGCCCTTGCAGCTTGTGCCCGCCCGGCCACCTGCGCCGCCTCCTCCGCGCGCCTAGGGGTTGGCCGCCCCGGGAGCATGTTCTCCCGGGGCAGCACAGGGTTAGATCCTAAACCCTAGCTCTGATGCCAATTGTTGGAAATCCGGGGATTAATTTCCTCTAATCTTTTTTTCCATTTTTCTATTCTCAATGGGGGGGGGCTGTATATATAGCCCCAAATTACAGAGTCCTAATCTAATACTACCTAGACTCCTACTCTTATTGGACTAGGACTCAATCTCTAACACCAATTATTCTAGAAAAACGGGATTATATCCAACAAGGCACACATTTGGAACATTTTGCAGGAATGCATAATAGTGGAATGAATGGGGTTATCAAAAGTCAAAGAACCTTGGATTTTATGATGACTGATCTAATGAATGACAATTATAACCCGTTAAGATCAGAAAACGGTTTTAAAGTTGTTTAAACTTTGAGATCCCAAGAATATACTCGCTACTATCAAGAAAAGGTCCTTTGCACAAAAGAGTATCAAGGAAAAGATTCTTAAGCTGCTTTACACTTTCTGCCACAAATTTATAGTGCAATATGTAGTCATTAAGGCATTCACACTTTGGAATACTCTGAGCAGATAAATAAAGCTACCACTATACCACTGAAAGATAGTGCACAAATCAACAACAGAAAGTAGATTTAAATGCCTCTAATCATACTACAAGAATTATTTTATATTTGAAGGCAGCTGAAAATGTCAGCAAGCTTTAACAGGTGCATGTTTGGTTCTCTGCACCCTTGACTAAGTTTTTCTAGCAAGGTTAGTACAGAAAGGAGAAATATTTAGTTCTCTAGCTTGGGGTTATGGCAAGGTGGCCAAGGATTTTCTTTCTATTGACAGAAATGCGGCTTAGCACAGCTCATTGACAAAGAAACCAAGCATGCCCACAGATATATTCAGGTACAACTCACAAACTAAGGCACAAAGCAACAGCCATCTGTAGAAAGAAAATTCAACACATATATACAATAAATAGACCTAAATCAATCATACGAAAGTGAGAGAAAAAGCGCACCATTAATGGGCATTTCCCTTCTTTAAACAAAGATAAAGCCTTTGTTCTATCATGCTGGGCCTTATCGCCATGAACTGAAACAGCCTTCCACCCCCTTTAGAATAAAATATACATAGATTAACATAGTTATTAACAGTATATTTTATAGACTAAATTGAAGACATTAAACCAATCAATCAATTACCTTCTCTGGAGCATTGCTTCCACCCGTGCAGCTTCTTTCTTGTACAAAACAAAAACCAAAACTCTGTTGCTATTACATGATAACAAGAACAATTTAGGTGTGTATTGATTTTTGTGTATCAAGAAAGTAAAAGATCACTATTAAATGTTAGAAGGCAATATTATTGTACCAATGACTATTGTTCCAATTCAGTGACAAAAAAAAACTACAGCTTTCACGCCATGGGCCCACAACATAAGCAATGATTCTGTTAAGAAAGATGTGGTTTTTCGCAATGAAATGTCATAAAGAGATAAAGCTTTTACAGGGGTCGCCAGGGTGTCGTTTATTGCAACGTGCTAAAGTAGTTTTAGGTATTTATTATTTACTTTAATGTATTCTCGTGTTTACCTCTTCATGTGACAGCCATAATCAATGTCTTAAGACTAAGGGTCCCTTTGGTTCAGCTGCACCAACAAGATTCTCTATAAAAAATTAGAAATCTGAACCAAAGGGGTTCCGATGAGAATCAGATTCTTCAGAATCTATAGATTTTCCTAGTGCAAATGAAAATCTGTCAAAATACCAGATTTTCCAGATTCCTCTTCCAACTTCTCTCAGAAATTACTCACCATGTCACTGATTACACAACCCAAAACATATTTTCTTTATAACACATTTATTACAGAATCCACAGTTGACAGTTGTTTCCAACCAAACAGATTTCAGCTTCCCTGCAGCTCTCAGCTCACAGCTAGAATCAGATTTTCAGAAATTCACAGCTGAACCAAACACACCCTAATAAAGTAGCAAGCGGGATATGAATGATATCTACCTTTGTGATTGATGGTATTTCTCAAGCAAGGCAAGTAATCTTGAATCTCGTGTCCTATCATCCAATACCTCAACAATTTGCATCACATCATGGTTAGCTGCGAGATCTTCTGATCCAATAACTACCTACAATGAGATTTTGTACAAACCGTAAAGCATAAGCAATCAGGTTCTTTGGAGGTAAAACATGCAGGTAAAACATACCTTTATTGGATTTGGATCCATGAACTCTTGAGCTAACTGATGGACAGCAAGAGGCCAAGTTGCACTGAACATAACCATCTGTCGTGCTGCATGAGACATGAGATCACTATGCGTCATATGAAAAGCGTCATGAGTGCATCAGACAAGTGCAAAAGAAATTGTTAGGTCGAACATGAACATTCAAATAAACAAAGCACAATCATTCCAATTTCCACGCTGTAATAACCACATCGTAGCACATGTGGGTTGAAAGGCTGTCAATAAATGAATACACAACTTAGCCAGCTTTCAGTTCCAGTGAAACATCATAAGCATAATATACAATCAACCTGAATTTCTAATTTCTCCTTTTTCCTGTTCATTAGCCTACCCCAACATGCTTGGGATAAAGGCTTGGTTGTTGTTGTTGTCCTTTTTCCTGTTCATTATATTCCCTGACTTGATCAAGTGGCTATCAACTATTCTCGCAGTTGCTAAGAATCGTAAAAGGGAAACTCTGAGCAACAGCAGCACATAGAGGACCCACAGATGGCACAACAATAAAGGGGGTAGTTCACAGGAAAGAGAAAAGAAAAGAGCCCCCTCCAGCCATCATCCCACCTAGGCATAGACAAGAAGAGAAAGTGATGGAAACAAACCATATGATGTTTGGCTCAAAATTGCCCTGACTTCAGGTTCAAAACCCAAATCCAGCATTCTATCTGCTTCATCTAGAACCTGGGGAATACAAGCGTGTAAGATTCTTTTTTCTCCATATGTGGCTGAAGTGACAGAATTGAACAAAATAACATATTAATGTATAACTGTGAAAGAGTAAGCAGGCTATGACCTAAGGAATTTTTCAAGTGATTCAGCTAGGCTTCTCTAACATGCAGTCTATTTTTCAACTTTTTTTGTATTGACGAGCTTACTCTGAAACCTATAATCAGTTGTCATTTAGATAACAAGGAAGAAAGAGGATAGGACAAGGAAGATCAGGATCAATGATTGTGTGAAAAGGCAATTTCCACTACTATGTTACCATGTAAAGCTTCTTTCTTTTAACTCTTCCTGCTATTACTTTGGGTTTCATCTCTAGCCTACCCCCATCTTGCTTGGGACTGAAAGGCTATATAGCTGTATTTAGATTTAGATTTTGAAGCGTCAAATTAAAAATTAATAGCATAGAACAGGCTGTACCTACAAATGCCACTTAAAAGTATAAAAACAAAAGGGCAAATCAAGTACTATACTTAGCAGCAAACAATCTCTCACGTTAAACACTATTTATTCAATTATGTATCAGGCCATCTACACAATCTAGATGGAATCATGTGAACCTCTCTTTTGTGTGGTACTGTCACAAATCATTGCTATCCATAAAACCATTAAATAAAGTAAAAGCACAAACAAACTGTTGGAAATCCGGGGATTAATTTCCTCTAATCTCTTCTCTTGATCTATTCTCAAAGGGGGGGCTGTATATATAGCCCCAAATTACAGAGTCCTTATCTAATACTAACTCCTACTCTTATTGGACTAGGACTCTATCTCTAACACCAATTATTCTAGAAAAACGGGATTATATCCAACAATCACCCCCTAATCTCGTTTTTCTAGATCACACTCACACTAATTAGGATGGAGACACACTTCCACCCTAAACACACTTTCGGGATGGACACAACTGCACCCCCAGGATGGTCACATCTACACCCTGCACAACTCAATTTTGGGATGGGCACGTCTTCATCCCCAGGATGGCCGCATCTTCATCCTGTACACAAATTCGGGTTGGTCACATATTCAACCCCAGGATGGGCTCATCTTCATCCTGCACACGCATTTAGGTTGGTCACATCTTCAACCCCAGGATGGACTCATCTTCATCCTGCATTTGATCTCGGAATGGACACATCTTCATTCCGACCACATTCGAGATGGTCACATCTTCATCTCGAGCACACCTCGCATTGGCCTGCTTTTCCGCACGCGACAGAGCACCCAATATTCTTCTTCGTCACCTTCATCGTCGTGGCGATAGCACCTCGGGTCGGTGATCTCGTACTCCTCCAAGATCCATCCCGTGCTACGACGCTTCCCGAGTTCTCCGCGCATGTAGAAGCAAAACTTGACCATACGCCATTGCACCACAACTCCCATATTGGAAATTGACTGTGCACACTTGGTCGCGCTATGCTTCCAGATGTCGCCGCCACTAGACTGCTGTACTCGAGGCTTGCTCCGCCTCACGCGGTGGAAAACCACGCAGCTGTGGTCGGAGAAAGTGAAGCACCAACTCGTCCTCTGTTGGTCTGAAAGTCGAATTATGTGTCATGTTCTGCAGACACCTCCTTGATTATGGGCTAGCACTTGACTTCCTCTAGCCCACCTCAGCCAAGCCGGCCCAGCTGAGCACACTAGGCCTTTGTTGGCCCAGGTCAGCCCAGCTGGCCCACTCTATCTCCCAAACCCTAGCAGCATCTCTCTCCAAGCCAGCCGCCAGCTTCCAGTGCTCGCCGCCGTGCTCCAAGGCAGAGCTGCCGCCACCTCTTTGCTCTGCCCAGCCGCTTGGCTCACCTCCCCGCCAGATGCGTCTCCGCGCTCCTCCACGCCGCCCTGGACCACCAGGACCTCGGCCTCCTCGACGGCGGCCTTCCGCGCGGCAGCAGCTGTTGCCCAGCTCGAGCACAGCGGGCCCAGTTCCGCTGTTGTTGCCACCTTCCGACCGCTCGCCCGCCTTGGACAACCCCGGTCTGGGGACCTTCCTCCTCAAGCAGGCGCGTGACGCCATGGTCTCCGAGGACCCCGAGCCGCTGCGGCACTCGAGCGCCCGTGGCTCCGAGCTCGATCTCGTCATGAGCCTCTGCGTCGACCGACGGGGAAGCCGACCGCAGGGACCGCCGGAGCGCTGCACCGCCTACCAGCCTACCCTCGACGCGCTCCTCGCCCATCTGAGGTACGCTCATCCCTTGATCCGCCTGCCTCGGCGCGGTACCCTCCCTCTGCTCAGTCGCCGCCTCTTCTGCCTTGCACACCGCGCAGCCCTGCACGGCCTCCTCCCCTCCGACAGCCACCGAGCTCCCCCTGTGAGATCCCGTTGGCCACGTTCGATCGCTTCTTGCTGCCGGGTGTCAGCAGCTCCGCGCCAGCACAGCCGCCGCCGAGGACGCCTCCCGCAGACCGTGCGCCCGCCGCCCTTGCAGCTTGTGCCCGCCCGGCCACCTGCGCCGCCTCCTCCGCGCGCCTAGGGGTTGGCCGCCCCGGGAGCATGTTCTCCCGGGGCAGCACAGGGTTAGATCCTAAACCCTAGCTCTGATGCCAATTGTTGGAAATCCGGGGATTAATTTCCTCTAATCTCTTCTCTTGATCTATTCTCAAAGGGGGGGCTGTATATATAGCCCCAAATTACAGAGTCCTTATCTAATACTAACTCCTACTCTTATTGGACTAGGACTCTATCTCTAACACCAATTATTCTAGAAAAACGGGATTATATCCAACACAAACAAGTAGTCTGTTCAGTACTACATGTGGATGGGTGTATGGTATGTCATATTGTCATGATCAAGGAGATATGTTTGTTTAGCATAATCTTTAAAGAAAAGTAAACTAAAAATATCAAAGAAATATAACAAAAAGAAACATTTGCAAGCACCACAGCAACTTACAAGCCTAGTGTAACGAAATACTAGCGCCAAAACATTCCATGATGCATGCAGTCAACTTTTCAGCCCTTGGCTATAATTATATTTACAGATTTATATATATGATACATGAAAAAGGTAGTGGTAGACCAATCTCAAAAAGTATTCTCATAAATGTTTTTTGATTTTCTGTCTCTCAATTCAAGACGACAGTTGGATCATTATCTGGATTAGTGGACATTATTTTTAACAACCAAAACTTGAAAGATAATTATGAAATATTCAATCTGCATAGTTTTAGCATATATCAACTTCAAATCATGATTCCAGGTGGTTAAATACAAAAAAAACAGTGGAATACTGGTCAGAGTTGCAATTGGGACCAGGTTGGTGTCCCTAGAACTCCACATTTTTCTGGAAGGTACAATGCACATCAAGATCATATATAATAATGACACGGCAAAACTAACAGCTAACTCACCACAAATGAAACCTCATTAAGACAACAGACACCCATTTCGATAAGGTCTTTCATACGACCAGGAGTTCCTATGACTATATCCTGAAAGCAGACACAAAAATTGAATTAGAGTCAGGCAACACTAAATTTCTAAATGATTAATATCTGACTACTCAGAATAGAGTCCAAGGAATAGTTGCATATATCGTAAACAAGAAATCTCATTAGCAATTCAACACTAAAAATATGCTCCCGTACTAACTGGGTTTTGCAATGATATGACAATGTTAGCAATTTGTAGCAGCATAAATAGTAACAAAGTGTTATCTCACCACTCCAGATTTAAGGGCAGATATTTGGGGTCCCTTTGAAGTCCCACCATAAAGGCAAACTGAATTTATCCCACATGGTGCACCGGCTTCAGAAATTACATCTGCGATCTGGCACATAAAAATGTGTACACCATCAATCTTGTATATTAAAATTCTACCATGTTTTTCTCGAACCTGGCCCATGCTTACAAATTAGATAAGTTTTCCCATCATCCACTGGACAAACAGAATATGACACATGCATTCATTGCCATAAACAACTTTCAAATAGAGGGAATTTGCTCAACTAGGTACAAACTTTTGGAGAAGATGAAATGCAGTATAGCAGGTAATCTCAGCCTACAAACTTACAAACTGCAACTAGCACAAAAGGGGGGATACATAGATGTGAGCCATGTTAATATAAAATGGATGCCTAACAAAAAACCCTCAACATTGACCTTTGAAAAGTGAGCTACATGAAAAGCTCGAGCTTCTTAGATGCCACATTACTGTGCGAACCAAAGTAATTGCTTTAACGCCACAACCAAAAAGTAGAATTTGACTAAAGTTCGCATAACTTGCTTGAAATACATGATTAAAGCTACTCTGCAGATTGCATTCACTTGCTTACCTGCTGTGCAAGCTCCCTAGTAGGTGACAGCACAAGGCATCGTGGCACAGCCTTCTTCCTTGCTTTCTCTCCAACCTTCTTCCTGATGTGCATTAGTGCCGGCACACCAAAAGCAATAGTCTTTCCTGGCATCAACCAAAAGAGACAAATCAAAAGGTTTCAGACATTCTAACATGATGCACCAAAAGAAAAAACAGGCGGGTAGCAAAAATCATGAAATTTTGCTATACCGGATCCAGTTGCAGCGATGCCGATGAAGTCACGGCCGTCAAGGAGGAACGGCCAGGCGTGCGCCTGGATGGGAGATGGCCGGGCGAAAGCCTTGCAGCAGTCGAGCACTTGCGACGGCAGATCGGCGGCGGCGAAGGACCGCAGAGGCGCGTACCTGAACTCTTCGAAGCCCTTCCCAGTCACCGCCACGGTCTTCTCCGTGCCGTTTTCTGTCCCCCCACTTTCACCTGATACAACCTCAACCCGCTTCTTCTTGCTGCTCTTCGTGACCTCCTCCGTTGTCGCAGCCGCTGCCGCTGCCTCCACGACCTCGACTGCCAGCTTCCGCTTCTTGTCCTTATTGGTCTTCTTCTCCTTCTTCCTGTTCCTGGGTGCTTCCGCTTGCTCGGCGAGAATATTGCGGCCCATGGCTGGTGAGAGGAGGCGGCGCGAGGGGCGTCGACAGGGAAGGACGAGACAGCGGAAAGTTGGGACGGGACTTGGGAGGATGATTTCTAGGGTTTTAGAGGGGAACCGAGGCGTCGGCTCGGTTAATCTCGGTCATCAATTTCAAGATCTTACACCTGCCGCTGCAGTATCTTATGCCGTTGCGAATTTTATGGTTTAGGATATCCCACTCATATACTCTAAAATTCTACTTCAAAAATATGTTATCATCTGTTTATATCATACTTTAAAAAATTCTTTGTATTTCAGTACATGTTTCGGCACGTAGTACTCTAAAACATACTCTATATCAACTATCACCCATTTTTTACTATATCTTTTAGTTTTTTCTTTTCATGTATAAACACGTATTTTTTAAAAATACACCTAGATTTTTTTCGTTTTCCTTTTCCTCTTTTTCTTAATTATATTCCCTTTTCTTCCTCCCTCTTTTATTTCCTTCTTCTTTTCTTTCCTTCTCACCTTTATTTCTTTCCTTCTCACATTTATTTCTTTCATTCTCTCCTTTATTTCTTTCCTTCTATCCTTTATTTATTTCCTTTCTCTTCCCACGAGGGCTTCTAGAGCCTTCTTTCTTGCCATCGCCGCCCTCGCCCTCATCTTCTCCACACTCCCCCGCCTCCCCGAGACTCTCGTCATTCACCATGGCAGCTCTCGCCCCCGGCCTTTGCTCCAGCCGTGCGCGCCTTCGTCCGAGCCGTCGGCCATCGACGCCGCTCCCGCCGTCCTCCGCCACTCCCACAGGTCTCGTGCACGTACTCCTCAGTGGTGGGCGTTGGGTTCGTGGGCGAGATGACCACGCACTCCCCGGTCACATTCTCCACGCCCTCTCCTCCTGCTGCTACCGCGGAGGCGGCATCGGCTCTGCTTTGGCGAGCTGCACCGCAGCCCGCTCGGCCGGTGGCGGCGGCGGTGAGAGCGGGGCGGTCGGGGAGCAGGGAGGGGAGGTTGGAGAAGGCGTAAGTGGCCGTGGTGACGGGGAGTGACTCCGGCGGTAGCTCGACGGCCTCACAGAGGCTGTGGAAGGTCCGCATTTGCTCCTACGCCGCCTCGCACGCGCGCGAAACCAACTTCCGGAGGGCGACAGTGGCATGGCATAGCCGCTCGAGAGGGCAGTGTACTGTGCAGTGCGGGCGTTTGGCGCAGGTATTTCCGCCTGCCAGTGCGGCTCGCGCGGGCGACTTCGACGCCGAATAAGGCGTCCCGCACCGGGTCCCGCAGGTGCGGTTAGTCTTAGCATTTGGCATGTCAGAATCAGAGTGATACCGAACATATGTGAATTTAAATATGTTGCTGGAACAAAATACTGTTATAAATATATTTGGCCCTATGAATCAGGCAAATATATTTTTAACCTACGCTAATCCACGGGGAAATCTAGCAGCCTCTCCATGGGTCTAGATTTCCTTGCTCGCCCTTAAGCTAGCACGTTGTCGATAAGATAGAGGTAAATAAATAATAGCTCTAGCCGACTATGTCAACCCCTCCGCCTCCTTCAAGCACTACAGGAAACAGGGCAACATACGACGACTAGTTGTCGTATATAAACTTACATACGACGGTCAGCAGAGGTTGTCGTATATAATTTTATATACGACAGTACAGCCGTCGTTTAGTATATGGTTGTCGTATATAGTAGTTATATACGACAGTCAACCCTAGGCTGTCGTATATAGCAGTTATATACGACAGTCGAACCAAGGCTGTCGTAAATAAGCTTATGTACGACGGCCACACCACGGGTCGTCGTAAATAAGGCTTATATACCCGCGGGCCCTGGTCGGCGCAGGCATTCCCCCGGCCCTAAACGTCGCCGCCGCCCGCCCGCCGCCGCCAGCCGCCGCCCGCCCGCCGACGCTAGCCGCCGCCCTGCCCGCCGCCCGCCCGCCACCGCCTCCAGCCGCCGCCGCCCCGGAGGTCCCCGCCCCGGGCCGCCACCCAACAGCCGCCACCCCGCCCCGGCCGCCGCAGCGGCCCCGGCCGCCGCAGGCTCGCCACAGCGCCGCCCCACCGCGCTGCCACGTCGCCGCACCGCCCGGACCTGTGCCCGTCGCGTTGTGCGCCGCCGCACCGTGCCGGTCCGCCTCCACGCCGTGCGCCGCCCGCCTCGCCGTGTGCCGCTCGCCGCGCCGCCTCCACCGTGAGGTAAGTCGCCCGCCTCCCTCCCCATCTAGAAAGTTTGGTTTTTTAATTACCAATTGTTTAGATTATGCTTGTTTATTTTTGATTGTTTAGTGGCTAATTCTTTACATTTAGATGAATTGATATGCTTAGGTTTATTATTGCCCAGGTTTATTTGAATTGGTAGCTAGGTGTTTTTTTAATTGCTTAGAATTGATAAGCTTGTTAACTATGGTGATTATGCTTGTTTAGATGAGTTGTTAATTGTTTAGATGATTAATGCATATGAGTTAATAGTTTAATTGATTATTGTTTCGATTGTTTGAGTGTTCAAAAGTACTATATGTACATAAATGGGCTTAGAGCCCGATACGACCCATTTAGTGATAACGTATACGTCTATAAAAGCACGATGTGAACAACCTAGGCCGCCTCGCCCTACCCCCTCCCCCCCCCCCCCCCGCGGCGTTCGGCCTCCGATCCCCCATCTCCCTTCCCCCCCTGCGGCTTAACCAGTGCTCGGCCTCCGACACTCTGCCGCGGAACTGCCAATCCTTCGGCGCTTGGCCTCCTCCGCCGCGGAACTGTCGATCTGCCGACACTCGTCGGCCTTCATTGACCGGCTGTCGCGGATCTGCCGGCGCTCAACCTCCCACGAACGCAGGTTAGTCTGCTCCCCCTCTCCCCCCCCCCCCACATTGGTTTCCTCCGTCGACGGCGCCACCCCCGCCCGTTCCTTTCCCGGAAGATGTATCACCTCCTGTGTGCGGGCGCCGCCGCCGTATTCACCCGCCTTACGCCGGGATCTAAGGCGATGGGATGCCTTACGATCCCTAGGCGCCTTACCGCTTAAGCGACGCCTTAACAATTATGGTTCTTTCCTTCTCTCTATTGTTCTTTCCTCTCTCTCTTTGAAATGACTCGAAAATGAAAGATTGACGTAAACCTTTACAATATGCGTCACCCGTTTCGATCCGGCCCGTCTCACATGTGTTACGCATGTGAGGTGTGTAGGTTCGGAATTGTTCCTTTTTGGACAGCCTAGGAGTGACCGAGAGGGCGTGCTTATGATGAGATACGGGGTCTATATTTGGACGTAGTTTCGACAGCGTAACCCTAATGTTCTCCGCTGCTCCATTTTCGGACGTGCAGTTGGAGAACAACGGGGTTATGCTGCCGAAATTTCGTCTGAATCTAGACCTCGTGTCTTGTCATAAGCACGTTCGTCTCGGTCACTCTTGGGTGGGTTTAGGACCTATCCTTTCTAATAGATATAGGTTCGTGACATAAATAAATAATAAACTAACTATAAATTCTTTGACTTAAAACTGTAGAGTTAAACATGAGTGAAGACCGTAGTTGGATGTATACCGGTTGGAACAAGGCAACTGGTCACTCAGATGACTTTATTGATCGAGTGTTCTCGTTGTCTACGATCGATAAAGTTCGTTGTCCATGTGAGAAATGCCGGAATACTAAGTTTCTGGACAAAACGACATTGTCATTACACTTGTGCAGAAACGGTTACATGCCATATTATGGGGTCTGGAGTTTCCACGGCGAGTCTGCTCCTCGAGTCATTCATGTAGTGGAAGATGATGATGATGATTGTTCACGTGTTGACAGGATTGATGAGATGTTACAAGATATACAAACGGAGGATCCACCTACAAATGAGGCAGACACATTCTTTAATCTCTTGAAATCTTCTGAAGAGGTGTTGCATGATCATACTGAAATGACTCTTCTTACTTTCATGACTAGATTTATGGCAATCAAATCTAAGTATTTCTTCTCTAATAATTGCTACAATGATATGATGAAACTTATCAGCGATGCTCTTCCACAACCTCATAAACTGCCCAAAGATATGTATCACTCAAAGAAATTACTATCTGGACTGGGTATGAAATATGAAAAAATTGACGTGTGTCCAGATAACTGCATGCTATTCTAGAAAGAGCATGACAAAGAGAAGAATTGTTTAAAGTGTGGAAAATCGAGGTTGTTGAAGTTGTTAATGACGATGGTGATAAAGTAATGACAGAAGTTGCACATAAGCAATTGCGTTACTTGCCTGTGACACCTCGGTTGAAGCGGCTGTTTCTTTCTAAAAGATCCGTCAGACACATGAGATGACACAAAGAAGGTGTGTGTGAGAACAAAGATGTGTTGACTCATCCGTCGGACGGTGATGCATGGAAGTCTTTGGACTCTTTTGATCCTGCTTTTGCTAGTGATGCGAGAAATGTTCGCATCGGGTTAGCGACGGATGATTTTTCACCTTTCACTACAAATGCCACACCATACTCCTGTTGGCCCGTCTTTGTTATTTCGTACAACCTACCACCTTCTCTTTGTATGAAGTACGAGTTTATGTTTCTTAGCCTCATTATACCAGGACCAGATCATCCGGGATCACGTATTAATGTGATCTTGAAACCATTGATTGAAGAATTGAAAATGTTGTGGATTGGAGTTGAAGCGTATGACTGTTACAAGAAGCAGAAATTCAACCTTCGATCTGCTTATTTGTGGTTTGTCCATGATTTCCCTGCGTACGACATGTTTTCTAGATGGAGCACACATGGTCTTTTGTCGTGTCCCATATGTGCATCTGACACAGAGTGTTTTCGACTTACATACGGTTATCATGATAGTGGAGACACTGAAAAAGTTTACCAAGACGAAGAGTTGCCAGACTCTTTTATCGTCGAGCCTGGTGCAAGACTCGATAACTTAGTAGGAGACGTTGTAGATGTAGAGACATCTACAATGCGAAAGCGGAAACGTAAACAGCTCACGACGATAGATCACGATGTTGATGATCGTGATGTTGGTGATCATGATGTTGATGAATTTTGAAACTGATTACGAGTAATGTTCTTTTAAATGAAAGTGACATTAATTATCGCTTACATTACTTTTGAAACTGATAATGAGCAATGTTTTTTTAAACTGATTAGGATGTCGTCAAGCAAGGGTTCGAAGGGGAAGAAGGCGTCGAGTGTGAGGGGTTTCCTCCCCTCGCAGGAGAGAGACGACTACTTCTACGGTTCCACTTACAGCGGGAGCAGACGCACTCAGCTGTTAAGTGTGTGTCCACAGTTGCGGGACAGAGTTGTCAGTTTGCAGTGTACAGAGGCAAATTTTTCTATAATGCACAAAATTATTAAAATCACTTTTTCAATTTAATTTACTTACTTTACCATTGTAGTCTGATTCAGACTGAGTCCGAGGCCAGAGCGGCACCTCAGGAGACGGGTACACAGCGCAGCGTGCCCTCGGGGAGCGAGCCCTATGGTAGCCAGGCCTCTGGCAGCCAGCCCTCCGGTAGCCACCCCCAGGGTAGTCTGCCCAGCGAGCCCGAGGGCACCCAGCCCGAGGACACGTCCGGTGACCAGCCTTCTGGGTCATCAGACGTGGTGCCGCAGCGGAGGAGACGTACGAGGAGGAGTAACTTTGTTGGTCCTCTACCGATTCCTAGAGAGCTGGTAATTATTCGTCCGGTTGGAGACAGGTAACACATTAATAAAGTATTCATTTCTATTTGTTCTTAAATACTATGATCTTACTTAATGACTTAACAAACGTCTTTTTAGTTCTTGGGAGGACCTCTCGTACGACGGGCAGAAACACCACAGGACGGTGAACGGTTGCATCGGGAACTTAGTGCGTCTGCACTACCCCGGTGCGATCGATGGACGTGCAGCTACGTCGTGGGACGACTACGCGCGTGTTCCTCACCCGGAGAACGACAACCTACAGGGAGTCATGTGGGCAGATTTTTGGGTAAGTAACTTTCATAAATATTTAAAGTTTTAATTCTTTGTGTTCCTTCAAATATTAATGTGCATATATATCGAACTGTGTTGGCTTCCTACAGCTCAGGTACCGCCTTGAGGACCCGACTGAGCAGATAGATCACGCCCGCTCCGTGTTTGAAGTGAACGCTCGGAAGCTTGTTATGCAAATGCTTTCAAACGCTCGGAGTCAAGTAGTTAACGACTACTTAAATCTCCACGACCACGAGGTTTGGTCGTTCAGAGACGCCTCCGACACGTACTTGACGGAGGAGCAATACGCAGAGGTAAGTTGCGTAATCTTTAAATTGTTCACATTAATTTTGCTAAGTAACATCTAATAAACTACACATGTGTGCAGGTTAGTGTCCCTTGGTTACAGGGACGAACTGAAGATTACCGAGCCCTTTGCAGGTATTGGGCTAGCGATGAGTTCATCGCTAAGTCCAAGAAGGCTCGAGATGCCAGACGGAGTTCAGGGAAGCACGGTATGGGCGTCCAAGGTTTTGTGCGAATGGCTAAACAGATGGTAAGTTTCTTGGTAATTTTTATTATATTCATAATGTAGTATTGTTCATACTAACATATGTTCACACGAAAAGGAGACCGGCGTGCGACCGAGTGCTACTGCGGTCTATAGGAGAGGTCACGCTGACCCTTCTCAGCTGGAGCAGTGTAGTCAGTACGCAGCGGAGCGCCTGGTAAGTTTCATGACCTCTCAAATTATTTGACACTATATATGTTGTTGAACTTACACAATTTCATTGTTTTTCAAACTAGGTATGGGCAAGAGGCTGTGAGGATACACGGCGAAGGGTTCGATTGGGAAAACTCCCCCAACATCGACCCTCAAGCTGCGTATGCAAGCGGAGGTGGAAAAGCACACGGAAGGTGAATTCATTTACTTTCATTGTTTTCAATTTAAGATTATTTAATTTTACTTTGAATTGATTCATTTTTTTGTAGGCTTGCCATATTCTCTGGAGTCGTCAACTCTAGGGAGGCACGACCTGCGAGAGGCAGCTCCTCGCAGTCTTCGGCTGCTGGCGAAGGATCCTCCATCCGCCGTGTCACCGAGAGAGATCTCGAAGTCATGGCGCTTCGGGAGAGCTTGGCTCGGCAGGAGGAGGCCTTGGCGAGAGACCGAGAGAACAACACGACTGCCATGGCGTACCATGCGTCCTATATGGCACAGATGCATGCGGTAATGGAAGTAAGAAACATACAATTATACTTTAATTTTATTGCATTTCAATTGGTTTTGTAAATTGTAATGTTTCAAATGACAGGCGCTAGCTCGATAACAAGGGCAACAAATCCAGATACCGTTGTGGCAGCCACCTCCGTTCGTGCTGCAGCCGTTGCCACCACAGGAGCAGTTTTCTGGAGTACAGGTATAAAAAGGAAGTTATATTAAGTGGAAGCCCCAACCGCTAAAAATCCTAATGAAGCTAGAAAAAGAATTGTAATCTTGTACATATGTCACTGTGTTTCACAGGGATCAGGGACGGAGGCTCAGACTCCATCGCAATAGCTAAGGGCGCCAGGTTCACCGCGGCAGGATGACTGCTTCCCTCCCGGAGGTAGTGGAGGGCTAGTAATCAATATATTTGTGATTTTGTTTTTGATTGTGTGGATGTCAAACTTCGTGATTGTCGATGTGTACTATTGCTGTCGGTACCTGAGATATGGGGTACCCCCGCGCACAGGGTAAAATGCCTAAGGAACTCGCCCTTCTCCGCAGGGAGAGCTCCGAAGGCGCCACGCGTCCGGCGGGGCCGGACCTCCCTCTCCTCAGAGGAGAGCTCCGGGGCCGCCACGTGGCATACAGAAGCCGGACCCCCCCCCCTCCGCGGGAGAGAGGTCCGAAGGCGCCACGCGTCCAGCGGGGCCGGACCTCCCTCTCCTCAGAGGAGAGCTCCGGGCCCGCCACGTGGCCAGCAGAAGCCGAGCCTCTCCCTCCGCAGGGAGAGGTCCGGAGGCTCCACGTGCCTCGTGGAACGGACCCTCCTCTCCTCTGAGAAGGGCTCCGGGCCCGCCACGTGGCAGCAGAACGGCGCTGCCTGCCCCAGAGCGATAGGCAGCGGGCGTAAAGACGCCCCATACCTTGCCCGTACAAGGTATTCAAGGCCCGCGTCTTCTCGAGACGCAGAGACGCGGAGCACGCTTCTGTCAGGTGCCGTTGCGCCCAGTCGCATCACAGACTGGCGCGCGGTGTCAGAACCTGCCAGCCAATAAACACCACGACAAGACATCCCATGCCGCCTGCGCCGTCATCAACCACTACGACTAGCATGCGGCATGGGCAGGGCGGCAAGATGAAGACTTAGAAGCCTTCGACCGGAGGCAACTACCGGCATAACTGCAGATACGGTAGATAATAGACAATCTTCCCGGGACCACCTGTCGGGTCCCAGCTCCCCTTGTAAGCCGCCCGAGTCTTGTCGCTATAAAAGGCTCGGGTAGGCGACGATAGCAAGGGTTCACACTTTGCAACTCATACGCTAGCCATACACTCTCAAGCTGTAACTCACCCCCAAGCTCAAGCCTCCGGCCCCGAGCAGCAAGCAATACAGCGAGCTCCATAGCTCGCCGTGGACGTAGGGTTTTACGCTCCGGCGGCCTGAACCACGTAAAACTCGCCGTGTCAAGCTCTTACTAACTCGTCCATCTGCGCAAGCTCTCCGCTAGAGACTAGCCCCACCGAAAAAAGAACCTCCGCGGGCTGCCTAGTGCAGGCCCGGGGGAAGTGTCGACTGAACACTTCGACATTTGGCGCGCCAGGTAGGGGGCCTTTCTCCTAGCGCGACGAGTTGCCGCCGACGAAGATGACCAAGCTTCTTTCAGCGGCAAACTCTCCCCCCTCGCCTCTGCGGCAGACCGCGACCAGGGGGGAGTACATGTCGACACACTCGGGACGGAGTGTGTCGGTACAAGCTGGGAGCCAGCAACCGGCTCTGGCAGCGCCGACCCCGGCAATGCAGGCTCCAACCAGCTTCAAGTCTTCAGTAGCGTTGGGCGTGCCCAGTGGGGGTGCGCTAGCTGCAGCGAGAGCGCTAATGTACAATCCGCCCGCTGGGGACGCGCCTCAGGCAGCGACCCGGCAGTGGATCCGCGAGGTAGACCGTCTCGTCGTCGCCGCCGCAAACCCTCGACTTCGGCGGGGACGACGCTCTGGCCAACCGGTCATGTCGCTGATGCACGCACCATTGGTTGACGAGCAGACGGCAGACTCCAGCTCTACCAGCCCCCAATCGATGGATCTGAGGACACGGCTGGAGCGGTGTCGCCTGGGTCAAGATGCCCGGGTATACCTCGAGCGGCGCTGAGAAAGGCGTCGCCACCAAGAGGCTGACGACAGCATGACGTCGGCCTCGACCCAGCCTGAAGAGCAGACCTTCGCCACGCGATCTCTGCCCCAGGCCTGCACCGTGCAGAATATGCCACAGTCATATGTCCTGCATATGGCGCCCCCGGCCTATGGTGCAGCCTTGCCCATGCCGGGGCACGCGGTGCTCAGTGCGAACCAAGCGTTCGCGATACCAGAACCTGCGGCGACAGAAGTAGGGTGTGCGGCCCTCGCGCCCCACCTTCGCTTCGCGAAGTGGCCGTGCAAGTTTCGGCCGCACCTGCCCGAGAAGTACGACGGCAACGTCAACCCGGCGGAGTTCCTCCAGATCTACTCCACCGCCGTACTTGCCGCAGGAGGGAATGAAGCCGTCATGGCCAATTACTTCCCTGTCGCCTTGACTGGCCCAGCTCGGTCTTGGCTCATGAACCTCCCCCAGGGTTCCGTAACTTCCTCGGGAGAGCTTTGCCGACAGTTCATAGCCAACTTCGGCAGTTCCTACACCCGGCCTAGCACGGAGCTCAACCTCCACGCCATCCAACAACAACCTGGGGAGTCGCTGCACTCTTTCATCCAGCGGTTCTCACAGGTGTGGAACACCATCCCACACATTCAAAATGCTTCTGTGGTGGTGGCGTTCTGGCAAGGCATCCGAGACAAGAAGATGCTTGAGAAACTCGCGACCAGGGAGGTCCGCGATGCCTCAGAGCTCTTCAGCTTGGCGGACAAGTGCGCCAGAGCAGCCGAAGGACGGAATTGGCACTCACAGCCGTCCTCCGAGTCAGGAGGGCTGCCCGGATCTGGTCCTACTCCCTATGGAGGCAGCAGGAAGACCAAGAGTCGAGGTAGAAGCAAGATAAGATCACCGGCCGTGACCCCAGTCGTCACTGCAGCGACGCTCAGTGGGGCTCGGGGGCCGCGCCCTAACAAGAGGCAGCGAAAGTCACCGATCCCAGAAGATAGCCAGGACAATATGTGCCCCGTGCACGGCAGCTGTCGCCACACTACTGCCGAGTGCCGGGAGATCCGAAGGCTCGTAGAGCGCTTCCGCAAGGGGAAGCGGCAGCGGGCTGATGCCCTGCCCTTCCGTCCAAAGGAAGACGAACAGGGGGTGGACGTTCCAGACAACATCGACCACCCAGAGGAGATCCAGGAGCCTCAGCGTGTCGTGAAGGCGGCACGCAATCATGAGGACTCCAGCTCCAGTGACGATGAGCGTCAGAAGAAGCTCTACGTCATATACGGCAGGTCCGCCGACCCCTCGTCCCGAAGCGCAGTCAAGACTCTGCGCCGAGCGGTAGCGTCGGTGGCGCCATTCCCAAGTGCTGCACCGCACCTTAAGTGGATGGGGACCCCCATCAGCTTTGACGCCACCGACTGCCCCAGGAACATGGCTGGGGCCGGCCAACTGCCGCTCCTGGTAGCCCCTACCATCCCCAACGTGAGAATGTACCACATTTTGGTAGATGGAGGAGCTGGGCTGAACCTCATCAGCCGTGCAGCTTTCTAGAAGCTGCAGGTCCCGATGGCCAAGCTCATCCCGTCGAGCCCGTTCTCAGGGGTAGGGCCGGGACAGGTTATCCCCTACGGCAACATTAGTCTCCCGGTGACCTTCGGGGCTCCGGACAGCTATCGAACAGAGTACATTCTGTTCGACGTAGCGGAGATAGACCTCCCCTTCAACGCCATAATCGGCAGGCCAGCCCTGTACCGGTTCATGGATGTAGCCCACTACGGCTACCTCGTCCTGAAGATGCCAACACTGACGGGCGTTCTCAGGATTCGTGGGGACCGCACTGCTGCAGTGTCGGCCCTGGAAAAGCTCCAAGCGCTCGCAACAGCTGGGGCATCAGCCCCGGCAATACGGAGCCGGACCAGCTCCGCCCGAGCGCACGTCACCGTGCTTCCGCCACAGCACCCCGGGTGCAACCTCTCGATGAGGGCGGCGTCCCCTTAAAGGTCGTCCAAGTCGGCGCTGAAGCTACCCAGACCACCCGGGTAGCCGGGGGCCTGGATAGCAAATAGGAAGGCGCGCTCGTCACCTTCCTCCGGCACAACGTCGACGTGTTTGCATGGCAGCCGTCACAGATGTCGGGGATCCCCAGGGAGGTGATCGAGCACCACTTGAAAGTCTTCCCCGACGCCCGGCCGGTTCAACAGAAGCCCCGCAAGCAGTCCATCGAGCGGCAAAACTTCATCCGTGAAGAAGTCAAGAAGCTGCAGGACGCTGGCTTCATACGGGAGGTCCACCACCCCCGATGGTTGGCGAACCCCGTCGTTGTCCCGAAGGCCGGCGGGAAGCTCCGGATGTGCATCGACTACACCAATCTCAATAAGGCATGTCCCAAAGATCCATTCCCTCTCCCTAGAATAGATCAAATAGTAGACTCAACGTCAGGCTGTGATATGCTGTGCTTCCTAGACGCCTACTCGGGTTTCCATCAGATCCCCATGTCTAGGGAGGACGAGGAGCACACCTCCTTCATCACAGTAGACGGCCTTTATTGCTATGTGTCTATGCCTTACGGCCTAAAGAATGCACTCCCCACCTTTGTGCGGGCGATGCACAAAACCTTTGGGGAGTTAATAAGAGACCTAGTTGAGGTGTATGTCGATGACATAGTTGTCAAGGTCAAGCAGGGTTCATCCTTACTAGATAACCTAGCTTTAGTCTTTGACAAGTTGCGCTCTACGCGCACCAAGCTGAACCCAGATAAATGTGTGTTCGGCGTGTCCTCTGGGAAGCTCTTAGGGTTACTAGTCTCGCACCGAGGGATTGAGGCCAACCCAGAGAAGATCAAGGCCATCGACTTGATGCGTCCCCCTGCCCGCGTCAAGGATGTTCAGAGACTCACGGGATGTCTAGCCGCGCTGAGTCGGTTTATACCGAGGCTAGCAGAGCGGGCACTCCCTTTCTTTAAGCTCCTGCGCAAGTCAGGCCCTTTTGCCTGGACTGACGAAGCAGAAGAGGCTTTCCAGGAGTTGAAGCGACTCCTGACGACCCTACCTATCATGGTAGCCCCTGAGCCCGGGGAGCACTTGCTGCTCTACATTGCGGCGACAACAGAAGTGGTGAGTATGGTCCTTGTCGCGGAGCGGCCAAACCCCTCACCCTCGCAACCTGCTCCGGTAGCAGAAGACAGACGCCAGGATGCCCCGCAGGGCCAAGACGGTCTCCCGGACCCCCCGGAGGTCCAGGTCGACCTCCCGGAGGCCAGGACGGTCTCCCGGACCCCCAAGATAAATCTCCAGGGGCCAGTTGGGATCTCCCGGAGGTCCCTCAAGACCCCCCGGAGCTCCCGGATGATCAAGATGGCTTAAGGGCCTCCGGGTCCAAGTTCCCGGAGGCCCCCGTGGGTCCACCCACCTCCAGCGGGCCGGGGCCAATGTACGAGGACCTCCCAAGCCTAAGAGAGAGGGTTCGAACCATACAGAGGCTTGTCTACTACATCAGCGAAGTACTTCATGATGCCAAGACAAGGTACCTAGAAGTCCACAAGCTGCTGTATGCGGTGCTCGTGGCCTCCAGGAAGCTCCGCCATTACTTCCAGGCCCACCGGGTCTCGGTAGTCACCTCGTATCCGCTGAAGACAATTCTTCACAGCCCCCATGCAACTGGCAACGTTGCTAAATGGGCGGCGGAGCTGGCGGAGTTTGAGCTGGACTTCCTCCCATGCCATGCAGTCAAGAGCCAAGCACTGGCTGACTTTGTGGCGGAGTGGACACCAACGAAGACTGACCCAGGGGGCCATGAAGGCGGTGAGCCAGAGCACCAAGCTCCGGTCTTCACCGAACCCCACTGGACACTTTTCTTCGACGGCTCCTCACGAAAGCAGGGGGCCGGTGCCGGCGTACTGCTCCTCATGCCATCGGGGGAACAGTTTGGGTATATGGTGCGTCTAAATTTCAAGGCAACCAATAACATGGCGGAGTATGAAGCACTCATCTTTGGCCTGCAGACAGCCCTGTCTTTAGGCGCTCGCCAGTTGTTGGCACAGGGCGACTCCCAACTGGTCATCAAGCAAGTCAAGGGCGAATGCTCCTGCAATGACCCGCAGCTAGCTGCGTATCTGCTTCACGTGCAGATGTTGGAGAAAGAATTCCTCGCCTTGGACCTGCATCACGTACCGCGCGCTGGTAATGCCGCAGCTGACAACCTTTCAACCAAGGCTTCCACCGGAGCCCCCGTGCCCGAAGGAGTTTTCCAGAGGACGTTGCTGCGGCCTACAGCCCGGCCCGCCGAGCCGGGCGAAGGGGGCTTGACCAGCACCTCGGAGCTGGCGGTCCCGGCGGCCCTACAGCCATGGATGCCGCCAAGGATCGTAAGCGTCACTGGGGACTCCGTGCAACCCAGCGCTCAAGATCCAGAAGCTCAAGTCAGACCCGATGCATGGATCACGGAGATCCGGGACTACTTGAAGGACAATATCCTCCCTGATGAACATGCAACCGCTGAACGGATTGTGCGTATGGCTAAGAGGTACGCGCTGGTAGAGGGGGATCTCTACTAGCGTGGCGCCAACCACATCCTATTGCGGTGCATAACCCAGGGGGAAGGCTGCGACTTGCTCGCTGAGATCCATGGAGGCGAATGTGGAAGTCATTCTTCCTCACGCACGCTTGTCGGTAAAGCCTTCCGGCATGGCTTCTACTGGCCGACAGCACTCCAGGATGCTGTCAAGCTGGTCGAGAGCTGCAAGGCGTGCCAGTTCCACGCCAAGCAGATCCATACACCGGCTCAGGCGGTACAGATGATCCCGCCCTCGTGGCCATTTGCCGTATGGGGGCTGGACATCCTGGGACCATTTCCCAGAACCGTCGGGAGATTCCGATACCTCTATGTCGCCATCGACAAGTTCACCAAGTGGCCGGAAGCTACACCAGTTGTCACCATCAACAAACAATCCGCAGTAAAGTTCATCAAGTCTATTGTCTGCCGGTTCGGGGTCCCAAACAGAATCATCACTGACAACGGGACCCAGTTCACCAGCGCAGCATTCCAAGACTACTGCGAGGACCTTGGTATTCAGGTGTGCTATGCCTCTGTCGCCCACCCGAGGAGCAATGGGCAAGTTGAGAGGGCCAACGCGGAGATTCTCCGGGGCCTTAAGACTCGCACCTTCGCCAGCCTGAAGAAACATGGTGCCAATTGGGTAGATGAGCTTCCGAGCACACTATGGGCTAACCGGACATCCCAGAGCCGGGCCACCGGGGAGACACCCTTCTTCATGGTGTATGGGGCTGAAGCTGTACTTCCCCCAGAAATCACCATGAAGTCTCACCGTGTCCGGGCTTACGACGAAGCCACACAGGACAACCTCCGGCGTGGAGAAATCGACCTCGTCGACGAGGCCCGATTACATGCGGCACTCCGTAACGCGCGGTACAGACAAGCGCTTCGGCGCTACCACCAGAGGTCTGTGCGTGCCCGGGAGCTGCAGGAAGGTGACCTGGTGTTGCGGCGCATACTTTCTCGGGTGTTGCGGCGCATACTTTCTCTCCCCTAGTTGGGAAGGCCCCTTCCGAGTCGCGAAAGTATGCCGCCCCGTGTGTGTGCGCCTTTCCACCGAGGATGGGGACTTGCTCCCGAACCCTTGGAACATAGAACACCTCCGTAAGTTCTACCCCTAGAGCAAAAATAGGACAATACTTTCTTTTCGTAATAAACTCCATAGAGTCCAGGAGCAGCGCTCGGAGCAGCTAAGCCCCAGGGGACGGTACAGGACTACGTTCAGCTTTGCCTGGTTCCGACTCCAAGCGCGTAGAGTCTTGCTTCCCCTCTTAATGGGGCGGGTCGTGGCCTCCATGTTTAACCTGCCTTCCTCCTGTGGAAAGTTGTGCGAAAAGAAATCTGCTCTACTTTGCTCTTTCCTCGTACTCATTTAAATTGTGTGTTGAGTTTTTTAACCACCCTTGCAGTGCATGGTTGCCATGTGCTCAGCTCCCCCTATCTACAAGTCCCCAAGCACCAAGCATATGGTTAGGGGCTATAAGTCGAATAAGACTATGAGATAAGGGAGGGGGAGCCCCCAAGGAGAATTACGTTTCCTCTACCTGTGTGCAGGGCTTCCAGGCTATGGCGACAGGGACTACATAAAGCGGGGGGAAAGGAGCCGTCAGCAGCACCGACCCAGGACTGGAAGGACCGAGCCAAGGGGCGGGGCCCGAAGGCCCCACGTGTCCAGCGGGCCCGGAGCACTCTCTGAGGAGGGCTCCGAGCTTGCCACGTGGCAGGCAGATTTGGAGCTCCCCAAAGGGCGAGATCCGGAGACCCCCTGGGGCCCCTAATGCGGTTAGGACCTGGGGAGGGTGACTATGCAGAGCTCCGGGATTGGAGATGGCCTCTGAAGTACCTTGCGGAGATAAGGACTCAGTCAGGCAAAACCGAGAAGGAGCATCACGATCACAAATATCTTAAAAAAGTCAAACTATGTGAGGCTCCATGAGCTGGACTACAGACTCGATAAAAAGAAAGAAACAAGTCCCAAGGGTCTCCCGACACGACCAGAATCCAGAAGTTGCAAGAACGGCCGCACCACCAGGCTTCAGCCCTGGCGGAACTCTCTCGCTCTATGACCAGAGCGCAGGAATCGCCTCCCTAATCACCTGCACAAAAGCTGGAGTCATCAAGGGTGCTCCTGAGGCCCCCTCCGCAGTATCCAGCGGTCTTCTCGGAGACTCTGCCGCCTGGGATTCTCCTCGGTGCTTCAGCGTTTCCTTTGAAGACTCCACCACCTGGGAAGGGACACAACGCCAAGGAGCTTTCTGCCTGCTGTCACCAAGGAAGGGCTCCGTCGGGAGGACAAACCAGAGACCCCTTGGCGGCACCACCCTCAGAGGCAGGGCAGGCAGGCTCCCAGAGTCCCAGGCTTGGTGCAGACACAACCACTGGAGGGAACCGAGAGCAATTCTCCCCCCATAAGGCGGGTTAAGAGCCATGGAAGAAGATAAGACTGCAGAGACCCGAGGGAGGCGCAGGGGCTAGAAGCCTTATAAGGGGAACGTACCCACATGGGGATTTCATTTCACACCTTCCCGGGTGCAATCCCAAGCGATTCGGAACTCTTTGAATACCCCACGTCGGCGACCGCTTCGGTTCCTAGACCGAGTGCCGATGACGGGTGGGCCCAAGCTGCCTAACTAAAGCGGTGGGGTCAAGGAGTCAGTCTCCTGAGAAGATGAGCCGGCAAGACACTTTGGCGGTTCCCGAAGAAAGTTCCGCAACGTGCAGAAGCGGCAGTCTTGGGAACCGCCGCAGTAAAAGCAACCATCAAGTGAGCGCACGCTCCCACGATCCCGCGGTCGTTCGTGCTCCGACAGCGGTCAATTCGGGACTTAGAGAAAGTGCGCGGATCGAAAGGGACGGAGGTCCCACCTCGGGCTCGCTACCTCCCCCGAGATGGGCCCGGGGGCCACTGTCGGTACCTGAGATATGGGGTACCCCCGCGCACAGGGTAAAATGCCTAAGGAACTCGCCCTTCTCCACAGGGAGAGCTCCGAAGGCGCCACGCGTACGGCGGGGCCGGACCTCCCTCTCCTCAGAGGAGAGCTCCGGGCCCGCCACGTGGCATACAGAAGCCAGACCTCCCCCTCCGCGGGAGAGAGGTCCGAAGGCGCCACGCGTCCAGCGGGGCCGGACCTCCCTCTCCACAGAGGAGAGCTCCGGGCCCGCCACGTGGCCAGCAGAAGCCGAGCCTCTCCCTCCGCGGGGAGAGGTCCGGAGGCTCCACGTGCCCCGCGGAACGGACCCTCCTCTCCTCTGAGAAGGGCTCCGGGCCCGCCACGTGGCAGCAGAACGGCGCTGCCTGCCCAGAGCGATAGGCAGCGGGCGTAAAGACGCCCCATACCTTGCCCGTACAAGGTATTCAAGGCCCACGTCTTCCCGAGACGCGGAGACGCGGAGCACGCTTCTGTCAGGTGCCGTTGCGCCCAGTCGCATCATAGACTGGCGCGCGGTGTCAGAACCTGCCAGCCAATAAACACCGCGACAAGACATCCCATGTCGCCTGCGCCGTCATCAACCACTACGACTAGCATGCGGCATGGGCAGGGCGGCAAGATGAAGACTCAGAAGCCTTCGACCGGAGGCAACTACCGGCATAACTACAGATACGGTAGATAATAGACAATCTTCCCGGGACCACCTGTCGGGTCCCAGCTCCCCTTGTAAGCCGCCCGAGTCTTGTCGCTATAAAAGGCTCGGGTAGGCGACGACGATAGCAAGGGTTCACACTTTGCAACTCATACGCTAGCCATACACTCTCAAGCTGTAATTCACCCCAAGCTCAGGCCTCCGGCCCCGAGCAGCAAGCAATACAGCGAGCTCCATAGCTCGCCGTGGACGTAGGGTTTTACGCTCCGGCGGCCTGAACCACATAAAACTCGCCGTGTCAAGCTCTTACTAACTCGTCCATCTGCGCAAGCTCTCCGCTAGAGACTAGCCCCACCGAAAAAAGAACCTACGCGGGCTGCCCAGTGCAGGCCTGGGGGAAGTGTCGACTGAACACTTCGACAATTGCACTTTGTTATGATTTTATATATCAAACTGTTTTGTTGTTGTCTATTGATTTGGATGTGTAGCTGGCCATCGAGCCAGGTTAGCCATTTTATATTTAAAAAAATGGAGAAACTTATATACGACGGCCTGTATAGTTTATATACAACGGTCGCTATACAGGGCCGTCGTAAATAAGCCTAAATTATATACGACGGTTGGGCCCAGACTGTCGTATATAAGCCCTTATATACGACAGTCAGGGCCCAGCTGCTGTCGTATATAAGCTCTTATATACGACAGTCAGGGCCCAACCGCTGTCGTATATAAGCTCTTATATACGACAGCCAGAGCCCAACCGTCGTATATAAAGGCCCCAGCCCACTGGGCTAAGTCTACGAAACGGGCCGTTGTATATAAGTGGCCGTCGTATATATACTGTTATATACGACGGTGTCGTCGTATATAACTGTATATACGACAAAATATATACGACGGCCACAAACCGTCGTATATAAACAGCTGCCGTCGTATATAGGTTATATACGACGGCTTCAACTTTATATACGACGGTTTTAGCCGTCGTATGCTGACGGGAATCCTGTAGTGAAGTGTCCTTTCACCCCATCCATACTTAGGGTCCTAGAGTTTCTTAGTTGCATCCTCTAGCCCCTGACCTCCTCCTCGTCCCGCCTCGACGTCAGCTACGCAGCCCTCCGGTGTCTCCTGCTCCACCATGAGCTCTCTTCCGCCCTCCAACACAGGTGCTCCTTCTCTACTCTTGGATTTCTACAATGGGATGGCACTTTGCTCCGACGAATACATGAATCGAGTGGTGTTGCTTGCAGGAGTGATGTTGCAACTGCAAGTAAAATGTTGCCTATCACAACTTCCTCCTCCAGCGTATCTACGGCGGCAGCCCCTACAACATGCCTAGCAACAGATTGGTGCCCCTTGCCTTGAATTTGTGCCTTCTAGCCTGTCCTGCCTGTATACCAAATAAATCGAGAACAATGTTGCTAGGCTCGTGTGACCTTGCTACCGGCATCAGCGAAATGGGCCAAATGTCAAGTTCTGAATGCAACATGTATAAGGTGTGCATCTGGGATCCGATCCATCAAATCCACTAGTGGACAAGATTACATGGGTGTTTGCTCCTGGACATGCCAAACTGGGCCCTTAGTTGGAAGACCTCGATGTTAATTTTCTACTTACAAAATGGGACATTTTGTGTTTTTATAAATGAAGAAATTTAAAATTTTGTATTTGTCATTGGTGTATCAATAACAAAGGGAAAACATCTAATATACCACTGCCAATGACTTTGGTGGGCCTCACGTGTAATAGACACAACGATGATACATCAAGTATTTAAATTTTTTTTGGCGGCATACAAGGGAGTACCCTACTAGCAAATGAGATCTATGTCACTGACAGTAGAAAAGTACTCCTTAGTAAATTCTATTATCATTTCAGTTAATTTTATTACAACAACAACAATAACCAAACCTTTATCCCAAGGGGTAGGCTAGACACGAAATCCAACAATTTTTTATATTTTTTAAATAAAGTAAAAGAGAGGAAGAGTTATAAGAGTAACAAGAAGAAAAGACTAAAATTCTGACATATGGATTGCTACTTTTTATGCAGTCCTATCATGAGCTAAGTCTCTAGATACATTCCAATCTCTCAAATCCCGTTTTACCGCCTCCTCTCAGGTCAACCTTGGCCGTTCTCTACCTCTCCTAATATTTCCTCTACCTATTAAAATCCCACTGTTAACTCGTGCTTCTGAAGGTCTCTGCTGGATATGTCCAAACCACCTTAGTCGATGTTGGACTAACTTCTATTCAATCGATGCCACCCCTACCCTATCACGAATCGCCTCGTTCCTTATTCAGTCTTTTCTTATGTGCCCGCACATCCACCGTAGCATGCACATCTCTGTGACACTCATTTTTTAACATGTTGCCGTTTAGTTGGCTAACATTCCGCCCTATATAGCATCGTGGGTCTAATCATCGTCCTATAGAACTTCCCTTTTAGCCTTTGTGAGACCTTCCTATCACATAGGATTCTAGAGCCTTGTCGCCATTTCATCCATCCTACCTTGATCTTGTGGTAAACATCCTCGTCAATATTGCCATTGCTTTGTAGCATTGATCCTAAGTATCAGAAAGAGTCCCTTCTAGGTACTATTTATCCTTCTAGACTAACATTTCAATCTTCACAACCAACACCACTAAAGTCACACCTCATATACTCGGTCTTAGTCATACTAAGTATAAATCCCTTAGACTAACACCATATTTTAGTTAATTTTATTAAAAAGGTAAATTAGGATAGTTACAATGCTACATGAAGGGATGTACCCGCGGGTTTGGGTACCCGACAGGTGCACGTGCGGGTGGGATTTTCCACCCGCGGTTACCCAACAGGTACCCAAAATAACTTATATTTGTAACTTTAAAGTCAAATTCAATTCTTCCTATAATTTATTTATTTCATTTTGCTTATCGCAACATATATTTATAGTCTCTATAAACAACTTAATATTTTTTATTGCATTACCTTTCAAAACGGATTATTTTTGTTAGACTTGTTTGTTAAACGTTGTAGTATGTTCATGAAGAAGTCAAACTAGATGGGCACCCGAAACCTGCCCAAGACCCCTCGGGTTCGGCCGTGGGTGCGAATTCTCACACGCCAATGCCGGTCTCAAATTTCACTCGCAATCTCTTTTCTTTTGGATGGGTTTTCTCCACCTGACCCGAATCTAACTCATTGCCATGCCTAGCTACGTGTTAACAATCTCATAAGTTGTATACAATGCCACAATATATTATTTCTATTGAGGTGGAACTGTGAAAAGGAGAGAACAAAAGACTGACAAACTAAAATTTAGGAGAATGAGAATTATACGAGTTGTAACCATCATGTAACTCATAAAAATTATTTTTCATTTACACATTAAGATTTTTAAATCACTGTTAGAAAATTGAAAAGATCACACATTGTAAAAGGTTGTCATATAAATGATCTAAAAATTTTAGGGGCTATTGTGTTTATACCTTGTTGCAAATCCAATTGTGATTTTACTCTAAAAAATTCTAGAATTGATTTTACCCCCTCTTTTTCGAAAAAAAGCCAAAATATACCCCTACCACGTTAAAAGTTCTTAACGATGTAAATATGAGGAAAAAAGATAGATATGCCCCTATGATTTTACCCATACTTTTAATTTATGTTTTGATTTTGCTCCTATTTTAATATAGTTGTATTAACAGGTTGATGATGAACAAGATCATATATATATATATATATATATATCTGTGTGTGTGTGAAATATTACTAAATTTTGAAATAATATCAACTTTGCCATGGAATTTGTTGTAATTTGGAAATCTCATAGTAGTGCTTCATTATGTTCTTCCATAAATACTGCTGAAATATTGTCCTAATCACAACAAATTTTATGACAAAATTGATATTATTTTGAAGTTCAATAATATTTCATATATATATATAATCTTATTCAAAATACTACTAAATACATTATCAATCTGTTAACATGACTATATTAAAATAGGGGTAGATTACAAGGGCATTTTTCTGTTTTCTCATATTTAACACCATTAACAATGCTAACTGGTAGAGGTAAACTTTGGCTCCATTTTGAAAAAATAGAGGTAAAATTATAAACTCTAATTTTTTACTGTAAAATCACAATTGAACCTGCAAATAGGGGTTATCAGTATCCTCAATACCGGGTACCCCGCGCACAGGGTGAAACCGCCTAAGGACCTCGCCCCCTCCGCAGGGGCGAGCTCCGAAGGTGCCACGTGTCCGGTAGGGCCGGAGCTTCCCTTGCCTCAGAGGATAGCTCCGAGCCTGTCACGTGGCCCAGGAGGCCGGACCTCGCCCCCTCCGACGGGGCGAGCTCCGAAAGAGCCACGTGTTCAGTAGGGCTGGAGCTCCCCTCCCCTCGGAGGATAGCTCCGGGCCTGCCACGTGGCCCAGAAGGCCGGACCTCGCCCCCTCCGCTGGGGCGAGCTCCGAAGGAGCCACATGTCCAGTAGGGTCGGAGCTCCCCTCCCCTCGGAGGATAGCTCCGGGCCTGCCATGTGGCCCAGAAGGCCAGACCTCGCCCCCTCCGCGGGGCTGAGCTCCGAAGGCTCCACGTGTCCAGCGGGGCCGGAGCTCCCCTCTCCTCAGAGGTGAATTCCGGGCCCGACGCGTGGCCAGTAGAGCAGCGCTGCCCGCCCGGCGCGGTAGGCAGCGAGTGTAAAGGCGCGCCATGCCTTTACCGTACACAACATTCAAGACCCGCGCCTTCCCAGGACGAAGAGGCACGGCGCACGTCTATCAGGAGGCGCTGTGACCAGTCACATTCAAGATAGGCATACAGTGTCTGAAGCTGTAGACCATTGAAGGCAGCGACAAGACCGGACAAGACATGCCCTGCCGCCCCTGCCGTCGCCAACGACTACACACTAAACCTAGCCTGCGGCATGGGCAGGACGGAAGGACGAGGACCTCGACGCCAACGCCAAGACATAGCTGGTAGGAAGTCACCCCGGGGCCACCTGTCGGGTCTCGGGCCCACCTTATAAGCCGCCCGAGCATTGGACTATAAAAGGCTCGGGTAGGCAACGTTACAGGGGGGAAAACCCAGCCAATTCATCTTCATACCCAGGCTTAGAACTACGATTCTAAGCTTGAAGCAATACAACGAGCAGCTCTGCTCCCGTGGACGTAGGGTTTTTACGCTCCGGCGGCCCGAACCACGTAAAAATCCCTGTGTCATTCATCTCCTTCCTTCATCCAACACGCGAGACCCTCGCGAGAGGACTAGCCCCTCCGAAAAAGAACCTCTGCGGGCTGCCCAGAGTAGGCCCGGGGGAAGTGTCGACCGCAGACGCTTCAACATTTGGCGCGCCAGGAAGGGGCTCTTTTCCCTCTCCGACGAGTCTAAGCCAACGAAGATGACCAAGCCTCCGTCAGCGGCAAGCTCTTCGCCCCGACGTTCCCGGTGAACTCCATCAATCTCAAGATCGCCACTCAAGCAAGTGCGCTAGCCGCCGTAGAAGCGCTCCTGGACAGTCCACCTACTGAAGACGCTCCCTAGGGGGCCACCCAACAGTGGATCCGCGACGTCAGCTACCTCGTCGCTACTGCCGTCAACCCTCCGCTGTAGTGGGGACGACGCCTTGCTCAACCTGGTGTGCTAGATCCACGCCGAGCAGACCCACACAACCGGTGCAGACGCTGCACCCAGATCCGTCGGGGGATACCGACTCCTCTATGTCGGGGGCCAACCGGACATCCCAGGGCCGGGTCACGGGAATTACCCTTCTACATGGTATGCGGGGCCAAAGCCATGCTTCCCCCCGAGATTGCCATGGGGTCCCCCCGTGTCCGAGCATACGACGAAGCCACGCATGACCCACTCTGCGTGAGGACATCTACCTCGTCGACGAGGCAAGCGGCAAACAACGCTCCGGATCGCATGGCTCCGGCGGGAGCTCCAGCGCTACCACCGCCGGTCCATGCATGGGAGCACGAGGCAGGTGCTCCGGCCCTACCTCTGTAAGTCCTACTACACTTACTCAGGTGTTCATTTAAATTACGCATTAATTTATATGATCACCTCTCTGAGCTACACTCTAGATAGTGTACGCCCTTCGTACACTCGACTCTCCTTCCCTGCTCTCATGCCTAGTCGACATTTGCTATCCTGCCAAGTACGGTCGCGCTTAGGGTATCTGCCGATGGCCCAGGGGCCTCTCGGACCTCCCCCAGTCAGGGTACTGTGACGTCAGTTGGTCTCCTCCAGGAAAGGACCTACGCCAGAGCGGGAGGTCCAGGAGCCTTGCTTTGCCTGGTCCTGTACCCAAAGCATGCGCACTCTGCCTCCCCAGTGCTAATGTCTGAGTACTAGGGGCCGGACAGTTACACCCTGACTACGGCGAGAGCCAGACCTCCGAGACAAAGGGCACCGGATTGCCCTGGGCCCATACACTGGCCCGGGACAGTAAGCCAAATAAGACTAAGAGATAGGGAAGGGAGGACCTCTGAGTAGAGCCGGTCGCCACCCCGAGGGGTGAACACCGAAGCCAGACCATGTGCCCTACACTAGGCTGAGGTCCGATGACGGACGACACCCCTATCATAGGGGCGATCTCCGAAGCCGGTCGCCACCCCCCGGGGTGAACACCGAAGCCGGACCTTGCACCCCACACTGGGCAGAGGTCCGATGCCGAACGACACCCCTATCACAGGGGCGATCTCTGAAGCCGGTCGCCACCCCCAGGGGTGAACACCGAAGTCGGACCGTGTGCCACACTGGGCTGAGGTCCGATGCCGGACGACACCCATATCACAGGGGCGATCTCCGAAGCCGGTCGCCACCCCCAGGGGTGAACACCGAAGCCGGACCGTGTGCCCTACACTGGGCTGAGGTCCGATGCCGGACGACACCCCTATCACAGGGGCGATCTCCGAAGCCGGCCGCCACCCCCAGGGGTGAACACCGAAGCCGGACCGTGTGCCATACACTGGGCTGAGGTCCGATGCCGGATGACACCCCTATCGCAGGGGCGATCTCCGAAGCCGGTTGCCACCCCTCGGGGTGAACACCGAAGCCAGACCTTGCGCCATACACTGGGCAGAGGTCCGATGCCGGACGACACCCCTATCGCAGGGGTGACCTCTGAAGCCGGTCACCACCCCCTCCGCAGGGGTGAACACCGAAGTCGGACATTGCGCCCTACACTGGGCTAAGCTCCGAAGACGCACATCGCTCCCTCAGCAGGGGTGACCTCTGATGCCGGTCTACACCCCCTCCACAGGGGTGAGCACCGTAGCCGGACCTCTACCTCTCCTCAGAGGCGAGCTCCGAAGCCGGACCTCCCCCTTTCACAGGGCTGAGCTCCAATTCCAGGGTTCACCCTCTCCTCAGAGGCGAGCTCCGAAGCCGGACCTCACCCTCTCTTCAGAGGCTGAGCTCCGATGACCACTGGACCTCACGCCCTCCGTGGGCCTGAGATCCGATGCCGACCCTCATCCTCTCCTCAGAGGCTGAGCTCCGATGACCTTCCGGACCTCCCCTCCCCTCAGAGGCGAGCCCCGATGCCGGACCTCACCCTCTCCTCAGAGGCTGAGTTCCGATGACCTCCGGACCTCACGCCCTCCATGGGCCTGAGTTCCGACGACCTCCGTACGTCACGCCCTCCGCTATCCTGAGCTCCGATGCCGGCCCTCGCCCTCTCCTCAGAGGCGAGCCCCGATGCCGGACCTCACCCTCTCCTCAGAGGCTGAGCTCTGATGACCTCCGGACCTCACGCCCTCCGTGGGCCTGAGCTCCGATGCTGGCCCTCGCCCTCTCCTCAGAGGCGAGCTCCGAAGCCAGACCTCACCCTCTCCTCAAAGGTTGAGCTCCAATGACCTCCGGACCTCACACCCTCCGTGGGCCTGAGCTCCAATGACTTCCGGACCTCCGCCCCCACAGCTGGGCCGAGCTCCGATGCCAGCCCTCGCCGTCTTCTCAGAGGCGAGCCCTGATGCCGGACCTCACACCCTCCGTGGGCCTGAGTTTCGATGACCTCCGGACCTCACGCCCTCCGCTGTCCTGAGCTCCGATGCCGGCCCTCGCCCTTTCCTCAGAGGCGAGCCCCGATGTCGGACCTCACCCTCTCCACAGAGGCTGAGCTCCGATGACTTCCAGATCTCACGCCCTCCGTGGGCCTGAGCTCCGATGACTTCCGGACCTCACGCCACCGCTGGCCTGAGCTCCGATGCCGGACCTCTACCTCTTCTCAGAGGCAAGCTCTAAAGCCGGACCTCCCCCTTCCAAAGGGCTGAGCTCCGATGCCAGACCTCGCTCCCTCAGCAGGGGTGACCTATGATGTCGGTCTACACCCCCTCCACAGGGGTGAGCACCGTAGCCGGACCTCTACCTCTCCTCAGAGGTGAGCTCTGAAGCCGGACCTCCCCCTTTCACAGGGCTGAGCTCCGATGCCAGGGTTCACCCTCTCCTTAGAGGTTGAACTCCGAAGCCGTCGAGTCCCTATCAGCACAGGGAATACTCAAGACAAGGAAGTGCGCGGAAAGAAGAAGGCCCCACCCCGGGATCGTTACCTCCGCCGAGGTGGGCCCGGGGGCCACTGTCGGTACCCTTAATACCTGGTACCCCCGCGCACAGGGTGAAACCACCTAAGGACCTCGCCCCCTCCACAGGGGCAAGCTCCGAAGGCGCCATGTGTCCGGCAGGGCCGGAGCTCCCCTCTCCTCAAAGGATAGCTCTGGGCCTGCCACGTGCCCTAGGATGCCGGACCTCGCCCCCTCCGCCGAGGCGAGCTCCGAAAGAGCCACGTGTCCAGTAGGGCCGGAGCTCCCCCCTCGAAGGATAGCTCCGGGCCTGCCACGTGGCCCAGAAGGCCGGACCTCGCCCCCTCCGCCGGGGCGAGCTTCGAAGGAGCCACGTGTCCAGTAGGGCCGAAGCTCCCCTCCCCTCGGAGGATAGCTCCGGGCCTGCCACGTGGCCCAGAAGGCCAGACCTCGCCCCCTCCGCGGGGGTGAGCTCTGAAGGCTCCACGTGTCCAGCGGGGCCGAAGCTCCCCTCTCCTCAGAGGTGAACTCCGGGCCCGACGCGTGGCCAGCAGAGCAGTGCTGCCCGCCCGACGCGGTAGGCATCAGGTGTAAAGGCGCGCCATGCCTTTACCGTACAAGGCATTCAAGACCCGTGCCTTCCCAGGACGAAGAGGCGCGACGCACACCTGTCAGGAGGCGCTTTGACCAGTCACAGTCAAGACAGGCGTACAATGTCTGAAGCTGCACACCATTGAAGGCAGCGACAAGACCGGACAAGACATGCTCTGCCGCCCCTGCCGTCACCAACGACTACACGCTACACCTAGCCTGCGGCATGGGCAGGACGAGGACCTTGACGCCAGCGCCAAGACATAGCTGGTAGGAAGTCACCCCGGGGCCACCTATCGGGTCCCGGGCTCACCTTGTAAGCCGCCCAAGCCTTGGACTATAAAAGGCTCGGGTAGGCAACGTTACAGGGGGAAAACCCAACCAATTCATCTTCATACCCAGGCTTAGAACTACGGTTCTAAGCTTGAAGCAATACAACGAGCAACTCTGCTCCCGTGGACGTAGGGTTTTTACGCTCCGGCGGCCCGAACCACGTAAAAATCCCTGTGTCATTCATCTCCTTCCTTCGTCCAACACGCGAGACCCTCGCGAGAGGACTAGCCCCTCTGAAAAAGAACCTCCGCGGGCTGCCCAGAGCAGGCCCGGGGGAAGTGTCGATCGCAGACGCTTCGACAGGGGTATAAATACAATCCCAAGATTTTTTATTTTACATAATAGAACACCAATATTCAGAATGTTTTAAGTGAGGGTTCCATAAGTCCAACTCGCGGGCACTTGAGACGCCGCACAACTTCCATTTTTTGGAAAGATCCGTTCATAAGATTCGTTCACACAAACTTTCCTTTTTAGAAACGAATTGTAAAACCTTTGTTTCAATTTTTTGTCGAGATTTTTGTACAATTTTTAATGCCTTTTATGAAAAGTTTTTGTAAAAGTTTTGATGGTTGAAATTATTGATCAAACTTTTTTTGGAAGCTTTAATCTCCGAGGATCCAACCGCCCACCCACTTGCAGCAGTGTCGTGTAGCGCGGCAATGCATGCACATGCTTCTATAGGAAATCCTAATTACTTGTCTTGTGTACTATAAGGATAGCTTTTTTTAGATAACATAAATAAATATTTCCAGCCTTTACAAAGTATGCAGCCCCGGATTATTATAAAATAATACAACCCCTCAAATGTCACAGGAAACACACTGAAATATAATGTTAATTTACAAAGTCTATTATGAAATTTACATCTGAACTCGGCGAATAATTCCAACGCAGCTGCCTCCATTGTTCAGCTTGCCAGATGGAAACTCTTCTTTGTAGTTTCATCATTCTGCAATAGCATCCAGGCTCGCAACCAATATGTCGCTCTGAAAACTACCCGCATAAAAAAGAATATTTGATATTACCGAATATCACATCATTTCCGACATCTCCAAATTGCCCGACAAATAGCAACATTCCCTACCCATATGGCTTTTTCCATTATATTTTTGAAGACAATTTTCGAACATATGTGTCACAGATACAGATGGTTGCAACCTCCATATTGTTTTTGCGTTGATATAATCAAAAAAATAGATGTTGTATTGTTTCATTACGATTATAAAAACAACATTTGACGCTTCCTTTTCAATTCTTTCTAACCAAATTATGTTTGGTTAACATCACCCCTATTCCTATGCACCATAGAAATATATTAATCTTCAATGGAATTTAATTTTCTATATAAACTTATGATGGAAAGGGGTATCTTTATTCATTAGGTTAAGGTACATAGAGCGATCATTGAACTGACCAATATTATTCAAGTGTCATTTAAATCTATCACTCCCGGTGTAATATTCAATAATTCCGCTACTAGGTCATGCCACCCTTGCAGTTTTCTACCCACCAAAGATCTTCTAAACGACACATTCAATGGCGTGGACCTCATCACATCAGCAGCATGTGGGCGATGTACAATATTGAATAATGTAGGATATAAATCTTTGGGAGTGATATTACAAATCCATTTATCTTCTCAGAATCTTGTGTGTGAATCACTCCTTATATTAACTGAGCGATTACTAATTACCTTATCTTTAATCTTTATCAGTTCTTTCCAAAATTGAGAGTCGTTTTTGTTAGACACTGTGATTATGTGTGTGTCACAGGGGCATATTAGTCATTAGTGAGGGATTAGGGTTAGGGGTGATTTAGTCATTTCCCCTCACCTAATCCCTCTATATAATGGACCCTGTACCCTCATGATGGATTCATCCCATTCAGTCCAGATTTATCCCTCTAATATGGTATCAGCTAGGTAATCAAGGATTAGGGATTAACCCTAATCCTCTTCCCCTGATGGCTGTGCCGCCGCCGCCACAGCCCCTCCACAGCGCCGCCGCTGCAGCGGCCCTGCGCCGCCGCTGCAGCGGCCCTGCCCAGCCGCCGCCGGCCCAGCCGCCGCCGCTGATGGCTGTGCCGCCGCCGCCGCCACAGCCCCTCCACAGCGGCCCTGCCCAGCCGCCGCCGGCCCAGCCGCCGCCGCTGCAGCGGCCCTGCGCCGCCGCTGCCGCCGCCGCCTTCGCCGACGCGCCGCCCGCAGGAGCAGCAGCCGCCGCCGAGGCGCCACGCCTCCGCGCAGCCGTGCCGCCCGCAGTGGCTGCTGCTGCCGCCGCCCCATTCGCCTCCACTGCTCCCAACCACGCCGCGGTGCCCAGGGCTGGGCCCGCCGCTGGCGCCGCCGCCGCCAGCACCCCAGTCGCGTCTCCAGCCCGTGCAGCTGCGCCCTGGGCCGCAGCGCCCTGGGCTGCCACCAGATCTGCGCGCCGGGCCGCTGGCGCCGCCGCCGCCAGCGCCCCAGTCACGCTGCCCGCCGCCGCCTCGGGGAGGGCTGGCGCGGCCGCCACTGCCCTCTGGCCAGATGCTGCCGCGCCACCACCCTGGGCCACCGCACAGCCACATCTAGCCCCCACCGCCCATCCAGCCCCCAGCGCTGCCACCCCTCGAGCCGAGCTCGCTGCTTCCGTCTGGCCCGCCGCCGTCGCCTCTGCAGCACCCCACGACAGCGCCGCTGCTTGGCCCGCAGCAGCTGTAGACGCCCCTTGGGCCGTCAGCCCTGCAGCCCCCCACAACGGCGCCGCCCGGCCCGCAGCCGCCAGTGCACCATGGGACGCCGCTCTGGGAGGTGCTCCTCGGCCGACATCGACTGGTGTACCTGGATCGGCTGTTGCCTACTCGCTTGGCATGACCGTCGAGGGTCCACGCGTGTTGTCTTCCTTCCCGGCGCCACCACCGCCGAGGCATGTCGCGACCCGTTCAACACCGTCGGTCTACCTGCGGGGTCTCACGCCATCTGGCCCTGACTGGGTGGTAGACTCCGGTGCCTCCTACCACACCACCCCTGACGTCGGTATCCTCTCCTCTACCCGCCCTTCCCGTCCCTCTGATCCTTCATCTATCGTTGTTGGGAATGGGTCGACTCTCCCAGTCACCTCATTAGGTGACTCGGGTTCGCCGGATTCGTTTCAGCTACGTGATGTTCTTGTTGCCCCTGACATCATTCAACATCTTCTTTCCGTTCGTCGTTTTACTACTGACAACCATGTTTCCCTTGAGTTTGATCCTTATGGTGTAACTGTGAAGGATCTTACTACTCGACGCTTTCTTTTTCGCTGTGATAGTACGGGTCCCCTGTACACGATGCGTCTTCCTGCTTCCGCTCCGCCTCTTGCCCTGACTACGACAGCATCTTCGACCATTTGGCATCGTCGGCTTGGCCACCCCGGTGTTGATGCTATGTCGAAGTTGTCTGGTAGTTCAGCGATTTCGTGTACTCGGGGTACTCATGAGTCTCTTTGCCATGCTTGTCAGTTGGGTCGCCATGTTCGACTTCCTTTTCCGCACTCTGTCACTCGTGTCGAGCACACATTCGATTTGATTCATTGTGATCTTTGGACTTCACCTGTTCTTAGTGTCTCTGGATGCAAGTATTACTTGGTGGTCGTGGATGATTTTTCGCACTATTCGTGGACTTTTTCCTTGCGACAGAAGTCGGATACTTTCGGTACTCTTTCTCACTTCTTCGCTTGGGTGTCCACCCAGTTTGGGCGCACGATTCGTGCGGTCCAGTGCGACAACGGGCGCGAGTTTGACAACTCTGCGTTCTGTGACTTTCTGCTGTCTCGCGGTGTTCAGTTACGCATGTCATGTCCGTACACTTCCCCCCAGAACGGCAAGGCTGAGCGCATGATTCGGACCACCAACGATGTCATGCGCTCCCTGATGTTTCAGGCTTCTACCCCTGCTCGCTACTGGGCGGAGGCGCTTCACACTGCCACCTACCTCATTAATCGCCTTCCTACTAAGGCGATTAGTGCTCCCACCCCTCACTTCGCTTTGTTCGGCACCCACCCTCTTTACGACCATCTTCGGGTCTTCGGGTGCGCTTGCTACCCGAACCTCTCTGCCACAGCTCCCCATAAGCTTGCACCTCGTTCGACTCAGTGTGTTTTCCTTGGGTACTCCCCTGACCATAAAGGGTACAGGTGCCTTGACCCCACCACACGTCGTATCTTGATCTCCCGACACGTCGTCTTCGACGAGTCTTCCTTTCCCTTTTCCACCCCGTCCTCTGACTCCGTCACTGAGTTGGATTCCCTCTTCTCTACTGACCCCGAGGCCGCTCCTGTACAGCGACCTTGTCGGTTACCTCTTGCAGGTTACCCACCCGCTACGCCACGCATGACTTCGGCGTCTTCCACGCCACCTGTTGTGCCTTACGTGGCCCCGGCGTCCCTGACGCCACTTGCTGCGCCACGCGCGGCACCGGCGTCCCTGACGCCACCGGGTGCGCCACGCGCGGCACCGACGTCCCTGACGCCACCGGCTGCGCCACGCGCGGCCTCGGCGCCCCCGACGTCACCCACTGCAGCACGCGCGGCACCGGTGTCCCCGACGACGCCTGCTGCGCCAAGCGCGGCCTCTGCGTCCCCGACGTCGACTACTGCGCCACGCACGGCCTCAACTTCCCCGACATCACCTGCAGCAAGCCCGACGTCACCAGACGCACCAGGAGCAGCACCGACGACGACTTCTCGCTTCGCTGACCCCGTACTTGCCTACTAGCGACGAGCACGGGGGGGCGGCCCTACTCCAGCTACACCACGTGTGGCTCCGAGACGAGAGAAGGTCGTTGTACCCGAGCGCCCGGTGTACAACCCTCCTCTTCTCCACAGGGATCCTGGTCACGTCCACCCGATGGTGACTCGACGTGCATCCGGGTGTCTTCGTCCAGTTGAGCGCTTCACCGGAGCTGCCTTCTCGTCGACTACTTCTCCACCGACCGACTCTTCTTCGATATCACCCATACCTACTTCCGTGCGTAGCGCCCTCGCCGACCCTCACTGGCGCCGCGCTATGGAGGAAGAGTATGAGGCTCTGCTTGCTAACCGGACCTGGCTCCCCGTCCTGGTCGTGGCAATGCTGTCACGGGCAAGTGGGTGTTCACGCACAAGAAGAAGGCGGACGGTACCTTGGAGAGGTACAAGGCTCGGTGGGTACTCCGGGGTTTCACTCAGCGCCCTGGAGTCGACTACGACGAGACCTTCAGCCCGGTGGTAAAGCCGGCGACGGTTCATACCGTTCTATCGCTGGCTCTCTCACGTTCTTGGCCTGTCCACCAGTTGGACGTCAAGAATGCCTTCCTCCACGGTACACTGACCGAGACGGTGTACTGCAGTCAGCCGGCAGGGTTTGTTGATTCAGCTCACCCAGACATGGTCTGTAAGCTGAACAAATCCCTATACGGATTGAAGCAGGCACCGCGAGCCTGGTATAGCCGGTTCGCCTCCTTCTTGGTCTCACAGGGGTTCGTCGAAGCTAAGTCGGACACTTCGCTGTTTGTCTATCGACGTGGCAGTGACACTGCCTACCTCCTACTGTACGTCGATGACATTGTACTAACAGCGTCTAGTCCGGCTCTGCTTCGGCGCACCATTTCTGCTTTACAACAGGAGTTCGCTATGAAGGACCTGGGCCGTCTTCACCACTTCCTGGGCATTGCGGTCGAGGACCGACCAGGCGGCTTATTCCTTCACCAGCGACAGTACTGCCTGGATATCCTCCAGCGAGCGGGCATGACCGAGTGCAAGCCTTGCTCCACTCCAGTGGGTACTCAGGCGAAGCTCTTCGCTACCGACGGGACACCCGTCTCTGACCCCACTACTTACAGGAGTCTTGCAGGTGCTCTTCAGTACCTCACCTTCACCAGGTCGGATATCTCGTATGCAGTTCAGCAGGTGTGCCTCCATATGCATGACCCGAGGGAGCCGCACCTCACCGCTGTGAAGCGGATTCTTCGGTACCTACGAGGTACTCTCCACTACGGCCTCCTCCTTCGACGTGACACGACCTCCGAGCTGGTCGTGTACACCGATGCTGACTGGGCTGGCTGCCCGGACACACGACGTTCTACTTCTGGGTATGCCGTCTTCCTGGGCGGTAACCTCGTCTCCTGGTCCTCGAAGCGACAGCCCGTGGTGTCGCGTTCGAGTGCTGAGGCGGAGTATCGTGCCGTGGCTAACGGCGTAGCTGAGGCCTCCTGGCTCCAGCAGTTGCTTCAGGAGCTCCACACTTCCGTCGCCAGGAGCACCCTCATCTACTGCGACAACGTCAGCGCCGTGTACCTCTCCACCAACCCGGTCCAGCATCAGCGCACAAAACATGTGGAGATCGACCTCCACTTTGTTCGTGAGCGGGTTGCACGCGGCGAGATTCGGGTACACCATGTCCCGACGACGACGCAGTTCGCTGACATCTTCACGAAGGGCCTCCCGTCGTCGCTGTTCTCCGAGTTTCGGTCCAGTCTCAACATCTGCAGTGGCTAGATGTTGTGACTGCGGGGGGGTGTTAGACACTGTGATTATGTGTGTGTCATAGGGGCATATTAGTCATTAGTGAGGGATTAGGGTTAGGGGTGATTTAGTCATTTCCCCTCACCTAATCCCTCTATATAATGGACCCTGTACCCTCATGATGGATTCATCCCATTCAGTCCAGATTTATCCCTCTAATAGTTTTGTCTCATTTTGACTTGTGTTGCTAGGTGTCGTCCTAGATAAGCAATTTTTTTTAGAAAACTTCCCCACGGGATTGGCATTAAGACGAGAGATAAAGAGGTCCGGCACATGAGTAAAGCACTAGGTGTGCTCAAATTGAGAAGGTGTATAGATCAGCATACAGAAGGAGGAATCACAGTAAGTCAAAATGTCAGTCTGCACAGTAGTTGACTCTTGGGTTGTTGTTTCCATTCAGATGGCAGCCATGCCTTCAGGAGATTAGTGCTGGGTGGCCAGAAGATTATCTGCTCGGGTGATTGATCAAAAATCAGCTGCCAACCACTTGCAGATAGCAGTTTCCTCTGAAGCTCCTGCATGACACCATCACCCCTTCAGCCTCGTGGATCATGAGGTCCATTTGCTCCTGTGTAGACGTAGGAGGCAGCAAGAAAATGTATATCCCATAGTCAGCTATCATGGGGCCACTCTGTTCCTATGCACCAGTTTCAAAAGTTGTGTTGCCCCAGCCTGCCCCCATAGCCTGACCTATTCCTTGATGTCATCAAGAACTTGCTGCATCTGTCTTTCTTCTCCCTTGAAAATTCTATTCGTGCGTTCTTTCCAAATTTCCCAGCAAGCTAGGATTGCCAATGAGCGCAGCCCCCTCATTTTTTCCTTGCTACCTGCTTCTAGGTCCATGAACCATGTTGTCAACTCCTCCTGCTGTTTCCAGGAGGATGCATTGATCGATGGTTCACAAAGCTACACTGTCCAGATAGCTCGCGACATCGGACATTCCACAAACAGGTGGTGGCAACTTTCCAGGTTTCTGTAACACAGGGAGCAGAAATACAAGTTTGGTCATTCTCTTGCTAGGAGTCGGTCCGCTGTCCATATCCTCCCCTGTAGGAGAAGCCAGGAGAACACCTTGCACCGTGAGGGTGTCCCGACTTTCCAAATTAGCTTTGGGAAGGCAGAGGAAAAACTTCCCAGGAATTGTAGTTTGTAGGCAGACTTAGCTGAGTAGATACCATCTATTGATGCTTTCCATGTGATGGTGTCTGGCCGATCATCCGTAGGATCAAGCCCTACTTGTTGCACTAATACCAACAATGAGATTATTTGATGTAGCAGCGCGCGGTACTGTGAGATCATGTATGGTGTCGCGTACCCATGCATGATTAGCAATGCCCTCACCCACTGTTATCCTCTTCTTCCTGCAGTGCTTCAAGAGTTCAGGAAATTTGGCCGCCAACGATATGCCATCTAGCCAACTGGAGGTCCAGAAAGCTGTTGTTGTACCACTATGAATTGTGACCCTTGTCGCCACCGCAAAAAGGGCTAAGTCAGTGTCATCTAGAGGCAACTCGCATCCAACCCATATTTTCCACGGCGCCGTCCATTGGAACCACATCCGTCGAAGTCTAAGTGCCCTACTGAATTTTTCACAGGTAGAGGTGGGAGTCGGGCCGGGCCGGCACGGCCCGGAATTTTCGTGCTTCGGGCCGATTCGGCCCGCTGCCCGAAAGCACGCCGTGCCTTTTCGGGCCGGGCCGGCCGGCCCGAATTAGTAAACTGGTGGCCCGAGCACGGCACGCGGCCTGGCGGGCCTATTTCGGGCCGGGCCCGGCCCAAGCACGGCCCGAATAACAGAAAAACCCAAATAATTCAAAAAAATAATAAAAAATCTGTTAAATCGAAAAAAATCCAAAAAAATCTGTAAATAAAAAAATCAAAAAAATCTGTAAAACTGAAAAAATCAAAAAAAAATCAGGAAAATTTCAAAAAATTCCAAATAAATCTAAAAAAATCCAAAAATTCCATAAAAATTCCAAAAAATATTGGAGTTTGAATAGGATAAATTATGTGTCAATTGAATTTCACATTTAAAAATATATACTTTTGCATATAATAATATGAAGTATTTGTAGTTTTTCAAACATATGAGCCACAAATTCACAAGTCACAACATATACCATCTCACGGCATATTTTTCAAGCGCACAAAAGCACACAAAGTATGGGGGGAAATATTTCATTAAAGTTTAAAGTTTTGATACAAACTGCCTCGTTAAAAACCTTACGAAGGCGCCGAGCGGTATCCCAATCCTGTTCATTAAGTAGTATACCTGCACCTTGAGCATTCATAAAAGTAGTGAAAATTTCCTCATACCATTTTAATTGCTTCAACATCGTGTATGTCGAATTCCATCTCACTTTCATATCAAGCGAAAACTTTTTGGGTTTCAATCCCTTTACACGACAATACTCCCTGAAACTCCTGTAAACCTGTGGAGAATTAAAAAGATAACGAATAGCACTATGAATATATCAATACATGAACTTGCCTTTGACAATCCCGCCTGCACAATGAGATTGATGATGTGGCACACACATCTTTAATGGAGAACATACCCACCAATGTAGCTTTCTATGTGTGGCATCAATATTTCCATAGCCCTAGTGTTAGCCGATGCATTATCAAGAGTAATAGAAGCAATCCTATCTCCAATGCCATATTCATTAATAACCCCATGCACATGAGATGCAATAGCCTCACCAGTGTGGTTCTCATCAATAAGACGTAATCCTAATATCCTTTTATTAAGCTTATATTCATGATCTATGTAATGAGCAAAAACACTCAAATAGTTTATTCTTTGGTGTGATGATAACCAAATATCAGATGTCAATGTAACAGAAAATGGCATAGTCTTGAATGCTTCTTTTAATATATCTATTTTATCATGATATCTTTTAAGCAAGTCACCTCTAGTAGTTTTTCTAGAAACATTATAATATTGTGGACAAAATGCATGTTGAACCATTCTTTCGAAATTAACAATCTCACCCATGCAAATAGGCTGATCATCAACTGCAATATACCTAGCAATTTCAGAACGAGGAACTTCAGGATTATAAACCCAAGTACTTACTGAACCATCCGGATTAAAGTTGAGTTGAGTTTGAACCGCTGCACCGCTCGCAAAGCTAACCGCTTTATACATCCCGTATAATGTCGATTCAAATGGCCCGTGCCACCACTAGAACCTGCAGTGAGAGTTTTCTTGCAATACTTGCATGTAGCAGAAATAACAATCCACTTACCATCACGAAATTCCTTATTCTTTTCAAAATGTTGCCAACATGTCGCTGTACTTTTGCGACCCCGCGTGGAGGAGGATGCTTGTATAGTTTCATTGCTAGGGGGCGCATCGATAGAGAAGCTTCCCGTTCCTAAACCTGCATTAATTGAACAACGGAGTAATAAACGGAATTATCATATATAACAGATACGCACAAACACAGAGTTATCATACAAACGGACCAAACCTGCATCTACATGTGCACCACCTTGAGCTTCAATCTCCACCTCATAATCATAGGGTTCATTCTCTATGTTTACATCATCCATTCCAAAATCTCCCATGCTTGGAGATAGGCGACATGGATCTATATCCTCTGGCATGGACGACAAGCTAGGATCATAATTACCACGGCTTTGGGAGCCGGAGCCACGGGCACGACGAGACACCAACACTTTTCTTCGATTAGGAAGCATATTCAAAAATCAAAATACAAACGATGGGTAGACGACGCGGGGCGACACAGCGCGGCGTGGGGCGGCTCGGGTAGCCTCGGGAGTCGGGGCAAGGGGGCAGGCGCACGGCGGCACGGGGCAGCGCGTACGCGGCACGGCGGCAGGGCCGCAGGGGGCAGCGCGCACGACACTGGGCAGGCCGCAGGCGTGGGCGGGGCTGGCAGCCAGGCCCTGGCGGCCTGGCATGCGGTGGCGCGGGGCTGGGCCGGCTGGCGCGCGGGCCGCGGGGCTGGCGGCCTGGCGCGCGGGCCGCGGGGCTGGCGGCCTGGCGCCTGCCGGGCAGCGGGCGGTCGCGTGTGGCTGCCTGGTGGCGGCGCGACCTGGCTGGAGGCGGCGGGGGCTGGCTGGCGGCGCGGCGCAGGCAGGCTGGGGGAGTGGGTGGAGCAATTTCGGGTCGGAGAAACCACCGGGAGAACCCTAATTTCAGCCATTTTGGTCCTTTTCGGGCCGATGGGCCTTTTCAGGCCAATGGGCCTTTTTGGGCCGATGGGCCAATTTCGGGCCGGGCCGCCCGAAGTCTCCGAACCCGGGCACGGCACGACCCGAAATACCGTGCCGGGCCGGCCCGGCCCGAATCTATTTTGGGCCATTTTCGTGCTTGGGCCGTGCCGGCCCGTTGGGCTTCGGCCCGCCCGAAATTGGCCCGACCCATCTCCCAGCTCTATTCACAGGTCTACTATATCCAGTCCACCATTTTCCTTTGGTCTACAAACACAAGGCCAACTGATCTTGGCTTTCCCACCATGCATGACTTCAGCTCTGGTCCATAGAAAGCGCCTCCTGAGTTTGTCAATATCTTTTATGAACTGCTTCGGTGGCTTGATGACTGTGAATGCGTAAACTGGGACCGAACTGAGGGTGGTTTGAATGAGTTCCCATCTACTTCCTATGGAGAGCAACCGTCCCTGCCATCCCGAAATCCTGCGTCCAATCTTTTACCCTTTATGTATTGTAGGTGAGCAAGTTTAAGTCTTCCTAGGCTTAGCGACGGTCCAAGGTATGTGACCAGGAATTCCAACCTGGGGCTGTTGAAATGGCTGAGCGCCTGCTGCAATTCTTCGTCACAAGAGAGTTGGGATGAGAGAGGCACACTAGTTAAGCAAATTAATTATCCACTTGATCAATAAGGCTTTATTTTGGATTTCTAGGTCTAATATACCTAGGCCACCTAGGTCTTTAGGACATCATAATATTTCACATCTCGCAAGGCGATAACTTTTTTTTTTATCTTTATTCACATGCCAATAGAATCTAGATCTATAATAGTCAAGATTCTTAAGTACCTCTTTTGGAATCTCAAATAACAACATATATAGACACTACAGGAATCCGGACAATAGACGACGGCCAAAAACCGTCATCAATAAGCACAGTACCATCGTCAATAACTTATTGACGACGGTAAAACGTTATAGACGACGGTTTATGGCTGTCATCAATTATTAGTCGTCAATAAGCTTATTGACGACAGCTAACGTTTGCTGTCGTCAATAAGCTACAACAGCTTATTGACAACGGCCAGGGTTTGTACTGTCGTCAATAACAATGGCTTATTGACGACGATTTCTGCTACCTGGCCGTCGTCAATACTAATGGCTTATTGACGACAGCCAAGTACCTGGCCGTCGTCAATAACAATGGCTTATTGACGACGGTTTCTGGTACCTGGCCGTCGTCAATACTAATGGCTTATTGACGACGGCCAAGTACCAGAAACCGTCGTCAATACGCTTTGCAATTTTTTTTAAAAACAGAAATCCTGCCCTGGCTTCAAGGCCAGCCCTGGCTCGATGGCCAGATCACAGGCAATCAAAACATACATCACAGGCAGACACAAAAACACTATACGCACGCCACACTACCCTACGCTAACCCGACCGCTGCCACCGGAGTCCAGGAAGTCGTCGCGCGCTCGTCCAAACGCCGGTTGCTGAGGGGATGGAGTTTCCTGAGCCCGCGTCACCGATCCCTGTGATGTACATGTATAGTTAGACAAATTAAAAGTTCACAAATATGTATATGACTAAATAAACTCATTACAAGTTAGAATTGAGCAAGTTAGCTAGATTTGGCTATGTTTGAGTAAGTTTGCTCATATTTTACTAAGTTTGAGAAGTATGGACTAGTAGTGTTTGTGTTTGAGCTAGTTCAACTAGTTTTGGCTATGTTTGAGTAAATTTGCTCATATTTGACTATGGTTGAGTAAGTTGTACGATATTTTACTCAGTTTGAGGATGTTTAACTAGTTTTCCCTAAGTTTGAGTAAGTTTGATCAAATTCAACTAAATTTAAGCAAGTTTAACTAGTTGCAGCTATTATGAGAAATTTTGTACCTGTGCTCCTGACGTCGGCCCCTGTGGTAGCTGTATCGGTGGCGGCGCCCACTGAGGAAAGACAGCCAGCTGTCCTATGGCCATAGCTTGTAAATATGAAGTAAATTATTATACATGTCATTCATATATTAGAAACGTTGAGTACAACGATCTGAACTTACCTGCATGGCAACTTGCAGCTGTAGCATGTACGAGTGTTGATACTCGTCCCCAGCCCGGAGCTCGGCTGCCTTTCTCTCGTCCCTAGCTCTGAGCTCGGCCGCCTGCCTCTCGTTCGAGAGCCTCAGCGCTTCCTGCGTCCTCTAGAGCTCCTCCTGGACACTCTGGAGCTCCAGATCTCGGCTGCCACGCCTGCTGGATTCACCTTGCGATGAAGAGGCCCTCGAGGAAGACCGCGCCTCCCTCGAGTCGACTACTCCATCGAAGATGGCCAACCTACACAACGAAGTAAGAGTATTAAAGTTTCGTGTCTCGAATTTAATGAAAGTAAATGAAAAACAACAAAACTCACCGGGCGTGAGGTTTACCGCCACCGCTTGCATTGGCGGCTTCAGGTAGGATCGGCGAGTTCTACCAATCGTAATCGTCGTCTCGAAGCCTCCGCACCTCATACTTCATACAAAGAGATGGTGGTAAGTTATACGGAATAGCGAACACGGGCCAACAAGAGTATGGTGTGGCGTTTGTACTAAACGGTGAGAAGCCATCTGTCGCCAACCCAAAGCGAATATTTCTCGCGTCATTGGCGAAATCTGGATCGAAGCGATCAAGCGCCTTCCATGCCTCATCGTTCGACGAGTGCACAATCATGCCATTGTTCTCAGGTACACCTTCTTTATGCCACCTCATGTGTCTAGCTGTTTTTTTAGATAGAAACAAACGCTTGAACCTAGGTGTGACAGGCAAGTAGCGAAGCTGCTTCTGTGCGACTTGAGTCATTACTTTTGAACCATCGTCATTAACAACTTCGACAAATCTCGCTTTACCACATTTTAAGCACTTGTTCTCGTTGGCATGCTCTCTCCAAAAAAGCATGCAATTGTCTAGACACATATCAATCTTCTCATATTGCATACCCAGACCAGAAATCAACTTCTTAGACTGATACATATCTTTAGGCACTTTATGTGGTTGTGGAAGGATATCGCTGATCAATTTGATGAGATCGTTGTAGCAGTTATTGGAGAAGAAATACTTAGACTTAATGGCCATAAATCTAGTCATGAAAGTAAGGAGCGTCACTTCGGTGTGTTCATGCAACGGCTCTTCTGAAGCTTTGAGAAGCATGAAAAACGCTTCAACCTCCGTTATAGGAGGATCATCCATTAATTCAGGATTTATGGCATCAAGCATCTCGTCCATCCTATCGACCCCTGTGTTGTCATCCTCATCTGAAACTTGTAAGGGTTGAGAAGATGTCTCACCGTGAAAGGTCCACACCTCATAATCTTGCATGAAACCGTACCGACACAAGTGAAACGCCAAATTCACTTTGTCCCAACACTTTGCACCCTGACATTTCGTACATGGCACCGCACCTTATCGATCATTGACAATAAAAAAGCTCGATCTACAAAAGCATCTGTCTTGGCGAACCACTCATCCGAGTGACCACCAGAACTGTTCTTCCAACTGGTATACATCCAACTACGATCCTCACCCATGTTTGAATCTGCTGTTTAATGTCAAGGAAATTATAGTTACTTTATAATTTATTTATGTCACGGCCCTACATCTATTAGAAAGGATAGGTCCTAAACCCACCCAAGAGTGACCGAGCGGAGCATGCTCATGACGAGACGCGTGGTCTGAATCCGAACGAAATTTCGGCAGCATAACCCCGCTGTTCTCCACTGCACGCCCAAAAATGGTGCAGCAGAGAACAACAGGGTTATGCCGTCGAAATCTCGTCTAGATCTAAGCCCGCGTCTCATCACAAGCCACACCCCCTTGGTCACTCCCAGGATGTCTAAAAAGGGACAATTACGAACGTACACGCCTCACATGCGTAACACATGTGAGACGGGCCCATTCGAAACGGGTAACACATGTTTTATAAGTTTACGTCAATCTTTCATTTTTGAGTCATTTAAAAGAGAGAGAGAGAGAGAGAGGAAAGAACGAGAGAGAAGGAAAGAACGAGAGACAAAGAAGTGGGTCAGCCGTCCTAAGTTATGCCCCGCTGGGGCCTGCCATTATCTTACGACACCTTTAGGATTAGCCGTCGTACGTTATGCCCCGTCGTAAGTGGGTCAAAGATGAAACCGCACCGTCGGGGCCCGCCGTCCACACGCGGAAGGTTGCCGTCCTCCATGCCTGTCTCGACTAATATATTACCAATAAATGGGCCGTGACAGACCCTAAATGGGTCGTGTCAGGCCGGACCGGGCCGAAACCCATTTATTTACATATAGTAACTAATCACGCAATCAATCAAAGTATTATTTAAACAATAATCAATAACAATACTAATTAAACAATTAATCAACAGTATATCAAACATGAATAAATAAACAATAAGTTAAGTACTAAGGAATTAAGTAAGTTTTGATAAGGTTGATTCTTGGAGATCAAGGGGGAGAATGTTGGAATCTGTTATGATCTCCAACTCGGAAAGACGGTCTAATGGCTGATCCGTTTTTTCCTCCCTTTCGCGCTCTGATCGGGGGCGCTGGCCATTTTCTTTGGCCGAGGGTCCCCTTCCTCACGCGCAATATTTATGGGGGCGAGCCGGGTGGGGCACGAGCATAAAACTTTCCCGTGCTCCTCAAAACGCCGCCCAACAAATCTAGTCGATTCGATCTAACGGAGGCGCGGAGAGGAGAGAAGGACCCCGACGAGATCAACTTTCGTGCAACTCCAAAGTCCACTGCAACCTCATCTACATCCAAAGGTATGAAAAGACTATATCCATTCTCGTCCTTTTGTTTTGTGCAATATATAGTTTAGGATTTGTCTATTCTTTGTTTCCCGTCGATCTAGAGGTTAGTCGATCCTTAGGATTCAACACTAACCACTCTTCTGCAGAAAAAGTTCTACACTATTAGAGCCTCTCTGATTCCAGGTGGGAGAGGAAATGGAAATGTAAAACTACACGCACACAAAGTAAGAGAATGATCGTGTATAATCCCAGGCAGGCTATTACCAAGATGCACGGAATTTTAAGTGAAACAAAATATGCAGTCCACAGTTTGTCGAGTTTCAGGCTACCAACTGCAAACTTAATATATCCTGCTAACTGAAAAAAGTAGTCATTTACAATCCAAGCAACATTCTACGCAGAATCACTAGTAAGGGGAAAAGGCGAAACTCAGGTGAAAACGGGCTAGTTTTTGGATTACTTGATGTTCAGCCAGAAAGCCAGAGCATGGACAGATGCTTTCATGTACGGAATGAGCTGATGCTTCATTTCAGAGACAATTGCTGCATTAGACTGTACACTAAACCGTAGGTAAAAATGCAAAATTTACAGATAAATTGGAAATTGGAAGCACAGTCCGATTCCTCACCTTATGAATGAAATAGTTTTAACTGACCCAAATCTGAGATGCCACGAATTAGGATGAAGGAGCTATGTGAAGTATACTCATCCATGTATAATGCGGATAAAGGAGCTATGCGAACTTGTGAAGTATATTCATCCATGTATAATTCAGAGAATTTTAACATCCAAAAGGCCATTTTTCCACATTGCTATTTCCTACAATCTACACTTGCTGCATTTCAGTGGATAACCATGTTTCAATATATCATCAGAATGAGCATTGCTAATTGCAGCTACCACAAACACTGATCTGCTGCTGCTGCTCGGGCCGGAGGCCGGAGGGGGAGGGGGAGGCAGAGGCACCGATCTGCTGCTGCTGCTCGGGCCGGAGGCCGGAGGGGGAGGGGGAGGGGGACTTACCTCGGGCCGGAGACGGGCGGCGGCGACGAGACGTCCGGCGCGAGTCAGGACGCGGCACTGGCCGCCTCCTGGCTCGCATACGGGTTATATGTCCCGTTATTGACGACGGTGCTAAGAAACTGTTGTCTATAAGGACCTTGTTGACGACGGTGCTAGGTCACCGTCATCAATAACTCCTCGGGTGGGCCTGAATTAAGTTAAAGACGACGGGCACCGTCGTCAATAATTTATTGAAGACAGTGCTTGTCTAGCCGTCGTCAATGACAAAGTTATTGACGATGGCTAGATAAAGCCGTCGTCAATAACATTAAAGACGATGGCCCCGTCGTCAATAAATTTGGTCGTCGTCAATGATCGTTTTTCCTGTAGTGAGAGACACCAAACTTAGTACTGAATTCAGAAGGACTAATCTACCTTCCGAATACAGGTGTTTTGCTTTCCAACAACAACAACCAAACCTTTATCCCAAGCATGTTAGGGTTGGCTAGACATGAAACCCAACAATATATATATATATATATATATATATATTAAATGAAGTAAAAGAGAGGAAGAGATATAAGAGTAACAAGAAAAAAAGAAAAAGAAAAGAAAAAGACTAAGATTCTGGCACATGAATTGCTATTTTCCATGTAGTCCTATCATGAGCTAAGTCTCTGGATACATTCCAATCTCTCAAATCTCGTTTAACCGCCTCCTCCGAGGTCAACCTTGGTCATCATCTACCCCTCCTAATATTTTCTCTGCCTCGTAAAATCCCACTGTTAACCGGTGCTTCTGGAGGTCTCCGCTAGATATGTCCAAACCACCTTAGTCAATGTTGGACTAACTTCTCTTCAATCAGCGCCACCCCTACCCTATCATGAATCGCCTCGTTCCTTATTCGGTCTCTTCTTGTGCGCCCGCACATCCACCGTATCATGCGCGTCTCTGCCACACTCATTTATTGGACATGTTGCCATTTAGGTGTTTTGCTTTCCAACATAAAAGTTTTTTTCTCAAAATGCTCTTTAATACACCTCAGTCAACGTTGAACAGTTTTTTATCATGCATATGTATTTCCAAATATCTAAAAGGAAATTGAACTAGAATGCATCCAAAAAGTTTTTCTATATTCATATTCTGACTCTTTTGCTATACCAAAGCAAATAATCTTACTTTTGTGAAAATTAATCCTTAGGCCGGACATTTGTTAAAAAATTGTTAAAAGCAATTTCATATTTTTTGGTTGTTCAAGTCATGATCCAAAAATATGACTATATCATCTGCATATTGCAAAATCGACAGTTATCATTTACTAAATGTGGAATGACGTGTTTTATCATCCCTTCATCCCTACACCTTTCAATTAGGATTGCCAACATGTTTGCCATTATATTAAAAAGAATAGGCCGCATCAAATCACCTTGCTGAAATCCTTTTTTAGTTTGAAAATAGTGTCCAATATGGTCATTCACTTTAATAGCTTCACTGACTTTTAAGATGGAGCTATCAATCCATCTACACCATTTAGGATCAAAACCTTTTAGTCGCAATGTTTGTTGTACAAAAGACTATTTCGCTGATGAATGATCTAGTTGTAACGAATTGTTGTGTGTGTGTGTGTGTGTGGGTGTAGCACCGAGTTCTGCCATGTTCCACTGTGTTGGAGCTGAACCGGTTGGGTTTGTTCCGAGTTGTGCGAGTGAATCGTGGAGAGGGTTCTAGTCCACGATGTTCCGGAGGCGCGGGACCTCGTCATGCATGATTTGCATGGGCGTGCATGGCGGTATGGCCGGACACTCGTTTGCTTTTGTAAACTCTGGCAGTGATCGAATAACAGAACCCCCAGAAAATACTGCCAAAACTAGCGTGATCTGGTGTTCGTTCTCGTGCACACCCCGGGCGATAAAACTGATCTTCGACACGATCCAGAAGCCAACAATTGGCATCAGAGCCGGAGTTTGATCATCGGCGATGTTGAGCATCACTCCACCATGCCGAGGGAGGTTGTGACGCCGGTCTTTGTCGCCACTGGGAGGCGGGCGAGGACGCGGCGGTGGAGATGCCGGGCAGCAGTCTGCCGAAGGAGGCGCCGGACAACCGGTCGTGGTGCATCGCACGATCAAGGAAGCATCGGGTGCAATTCAGTACCCAATGTTGTCGAAGACTAACTACCCCGAGTGGGAGTTGCTGATGAAGATTAATCTCCAGGCGCAAGGCTTGTGGGCAGCAGTCGAGTTCGGTGGTGCTGAGTACGGTGATGATCGGCTGGCCATGGCGGCGATCACTCGCTCCATTCTGTCAGAGATGTTGTCGTCCATCGGGAGGAAGCCCACTGCAAAAGATGCATGGGACGTCATCAAGAGCATGCGCGTAGGATCTGATCGCGTGCGTGAAGGGAACGCGCAAAGGCTGCGCCGTGACTTCAACAATCTCACGTTCAAGGAAGAGGAGACCATTGATGACTTCTACATGCGCATCACCAGCCTTGTGAACAATCTTCGTCTTCTCGGAGATGAGATGGAGGAGATCGAGGTCGTGCACAAGATGTTGCAAGTGATCCCTAAACGCTACGAGCAAGTTGCCATTCCATCAAGACCTTGCTTGACATTGGTACAATGTCAGTTGAGGAGGTCACCGGACGCCTTCGTGCAGTTGAACAACAGTACGAAGCGCGTAGATTATCAGCTGAGATGGGATATCGCCTTCTTCTTTCATCCAAGGAGGAAGAGGTAATCCGGAGGATTCGGCAGCACAACAAAGGTAGATGGCATGATGGCGGTGGTAACTTGGGAGGAGGAGGACACTCGGGTTCTGGCACGTTGAATTATGCATGTTCTGGCACATCCAAAACTGGCCGAGGTAAGAGTTCTCCTCGTAAATCTTCCAAGTCTGACCAATGTCGATATTGCAAGAAGTTGGGACATTGGTAGCAGGAATGTAGGAAGAAGAAGCATGATGAGAAGGCAAATCTAGTCCGGGCACATGAAGAAGGTGATGATGAACCAGCCTTGATGATGGCAAGTGTTACTGTCCACAATGATCAAACTCATGCTGGGAAGGATCAAGAAGGTGATATTCTCCAGTTGAATGAGGAGAGAGCCGTGGTGCAACTTGGAGCATCCCCGGAGCATGAAGAGACTCATGGTACATGGTACCTTGACTCGGGTGCTTTAAATCACATGACCAGGAACAGATCAGTCTTCACATAGATCGATCAAACCATCACTGGCACGGTGAGGTTTGGAGATGGATCTCAAGTTGATATTGCAGGACGAGGGATGATCATCTTCTCTGGCCGGAAGGGAGCCCATCATGTGCTGACTGGTGTATACTTCATACCTCGTCTTCGGAGTAACATCATCAGTCTTGGACAACTTGATGAAGTTGGATGTAAAGTCTTGATTGATCATGGAGTGTTAAAGGTATGTGATCCTCAGGAAGGTCTGTTGATGAGGGTGTGTCGTTCTCAGAACAGACTATACACAATTCAACTCACGGTTGCACAGCCGGTTGCTCTACTCTCACGTTACAACAGTGATGCATGGCGTTGGCACGATAGATTCGGACATCTGAGTTTCGAGGCACTTCAGAGACTTGGCCGCATGGACATGGTCAGAGGTGTGCCGCAGTTAGATCATGTTGATCAGGTATGTGAGGCGTGTCTCGCCGGGAAACAGCGGCGCTCACCGTTTCCACATGAAGCAAGGTTCCGTGCAGAGGGGCTTCTTGATCTTGTGCATGGAGATCTATGTGGTCCAGTCCATCCACCCACGAACGGAGGGCGTAAGTATTTCCTCTTACTTGTTGATGATGCAACAAGATGCATGTGGCTTGTGTTGTTGTCTGCTAAAGATGAGGCGGCTGGAGCCATCATCAAGTTTCAAGCTAGTGTGGAGAATGAAACCGGGCGGAAGTTACATGCTTTACGCACTGATCGTGGTGGGGAATTCACTTCAGTCACATTTGGAGAATATTGTCAAAGAAGGGTGTCCAACGACAGCTTACAGCGCCGTATTCTCCTCAACAGAACGGTGTTGTAGAACGTCGAAATCAAAGGGTGTTGGCTATGGCAAGGTGTCTTCTTAAAGCCAAAGGTATGCCGAGCCCGTTTTGGGGGGAAGCAGTTCTTACAGCAGTATTCATCCTTAATAGGTCACCTACCAAAGCTTTGAAGGGGATAACACCATATGAAGCATGGCATGGGAAGAAGCCCGCAGTCCACTATATGCGCATGTTTGGATGCATAGCACATGTGAAGATGACCAAGCCTCATGCGAAGAAACTAGATGACCGAAGCAAAAAGATGGTTTTCATTGGCTATGAGCAGGGTACCAAGGGGTATCGTGTCTATGATCCTATGAGTGGTCAAGTTCATGTGACGCGGGATGTTGTTTTTGATGAATCAAAGGGCTGGTCATGGACAGATGAGAAGGGAAAGAGTCTACCAGAGACTTTTACTGTGGAGTATGTTGTGAGCAAAGTTCTGGACATTCCAATGTCATCAGCAGCACGTGATGTCTCACAAGGGTATGATGTTGAGGAGCAACCTTCAGTCGAGCAACAAAGGAGTACACCTGAAGTTAAGTTTGTTTCACCACTGACAAACGTGTCAACATATTCTGACCAGCCACGGAGGTACCGCAGGGTGCAAGATTGTCTTGACTCATCCGAACCTGTGGTGCAAAGTCACCAAGATTTGCTGTATACTGCCTTGGAGGAGCCAACAAGTTTTGAAGAAGCAAGAGGTGAACCGGTTTGGGAAGAAGCAATGAAAGAAGAGATGAAGTCCATCACTGAGAATGGAACATGGTGCCTGAGTGATCTTCCAACCGGACATCGCCCCATCGGTCTGAAGTGGGTTTACAAACTCAAGAAGAATGCACATGGTGAAGTAATAAGGAACAAGGCTCGACTTGTTGCGAAAGGCTACGTCCAGAAGCCGGGCATCGACTTTGAAGAAGTTTTTGCGCCTGTTGCAAGGCTGGATTCTGTCAGAGCACTATTGGCTATTGCAGCACATGAAGGATGGTTGGTGCATCATCTTGACGTGAAGTCAGCATTCCTAAATGGTGACTTGGCTGAGCTGGTTTACATTACTCAACCTCCAGGCTTTGTTGTGAAAGGTCAAGAGCACAAGGTGCTGAAACTTCACAAGGCTCTTTACGGGCTGAGACAAGCTCCATGTGCATGGAACTTGAAACTCGATAACACACTGGTAAACCTCACGTTTAGTAGGTGCACAGAAGAGCATTTCATCTACACACGGGGGGCTTGTGAAAAGAGGACCCTTCTAGGAGTGTATGTTGATGATCTGGTGGTGACCGGAGCTGACCTGGCTGAAATAGAAAGTTTCAAAAGGGAGATGATGGACACGTTCAAGATGAGTGATCTTGGGTGTCTAAGCTACTACTTGGGCATTGAGGTGACACAATCCTCGGAGGGGATTACTTTGTCTCAAGCTGCATATGCAGCAAAGCTTTTGGAAAAGGCAAGCATGACAGGGTGTAATTCAGCGAGCGCGCCAATGGAAAGTCGTCTCAAACTGAGTAAGAACAGTTCAAACTCACCTGTTGATGCATTTAAATTTCGCAGCATTGTAGGCAGCCTACGTTATCTGGTGCACTACCGGACATCAGCTTTGCTGTTGGTTATGTAAGTTGTTTTATGGAAAACCCCACAACGGAACACCTTGCTGCTGTCAAGCACATTCTGAGATATATTTCAGGCACGGTGCACTATGGTTTGCGCTACAACAAAGGTGAAAGAGAACTCAAGCTCGCGGGGTATAGTGATGCGGACATGGCAGGTGATGTAGATGACTGCAAGAGTACCACGGGTATTCTTTTCTGTTTAGGGGGAGCTCCTGTTACTTGGCAATCATAGAAACAATCGGTGGTTGCGTTATCCTCGTGTGAAGCTGAATAATAGCAGCTTCAACGGCTGCATGTCAGGGAATATGGCTTGGAAATTTGATTGGAAATCTCTACGGTGAGATAGCTCGAGTGGTCACTACCTATGTTGATAATCAGTCGGCAATTCAGTTGTGCAAGAACCCGGTATTTCATGGCCGGAGCAAGCATATCAAGACACGGTTCCATTTTATCAGAGAGTGCATCAAAGATGGAGGAATCATTGTCAAGAAGATCCATACAGATGGTCAACTTGGAGACATACTCACCAAGCCACTTGGTCGAGTCAGGTTTCAGCAGCTTCGGACGAAGATCGGCGTCACTGATGTGCAAGGTAACTAGATTAGGGGGAGAATTGATGAATAATCTAGTTGTAATGAATTTTTGTGCATGTGTGGGTGTGGGTGTAGCACTGAGTTCTGCCACGTTCCACTGCGTTGGAGCTGGACCGGTCGGTTTGTTCCGAGTTGTGCGAGTGAATCGTGGAGAGGGTGCTAGTCCACGACGTTCCGGAGGCGCGGGACCTCGTCATGCATGATTTGCATGGGTGTGCATGGCGGCATGGCCGTGCACTCGTTTGCTTTTGTAAACTCTGGCAATGATCGAATAACAGAACCCCCGGAAAATACTGCCAAAAACTACCGTGATCTGGTGTTCGTTCTCGTGCACATCCCGGGCGAGAAAACTGATCTTCGACATGATCCAGAAGCCAACATTCACTTTATCATAAGCCTCTTCGATTCAATCTTAAAAATAACTCCATGGAGTTTTTTCCTATGTAGTTCATTAATTGCCTCATGTAAGATAATCACTCCCTCCATAATATTTCTCCTTGGCATAAATGCCGTTTGAGATGGACTAACTACTGTTTGGGCAACTCAATTTAATCTATTTGTCCCAACTTGAGTAAATATCTTAAAAACTTACATTCGATAAGCAAATAGGCCTATAATGTTGAATCTGATTCACATTAGCAAATTTTGGTAATAAGGTTACCACTCCAAAGTTAATACTAAACAAAGGCAAACATTCATTATAGAATTCTTTAAAGAGCGCCATCAAGTCATTTTTAATTATCTTCTAGAAAACCTAATAAAATTTCAACAGGAAAGCCATTAGGACTTGGTGATTTATTGTGCTCCATTTGAAATACCACCTCCTTTAGTTCGTTGTTCTGTGAATTCTCAAATCAATGTCTCATTCTTAGCTTCACTGAATTGAGGAGGAGGCCTTTATAATAATTAGTTATATAACTTTTAAGTTTCTTATCTCCCTCAATTACTTCATTTTATTGATCTAATCTATAAATATATTGTTTGCGATGGTTACCACTGGCTACTAGATGAAAGATTTTGGTATTATCATCCCCTTTAAGAAGGTTTCTCACTTTGCTCTTTTTATACCATTTTAATTCTTGTAATCTGAAACGAAAGACTAACGTTTCCTTAAGATAATGTTTCAAATTTATCTCATTATCAGAAAGGTTTTCTCTCTTATCCTTCTGGTCTAATGCCTGTAGTGTAGAAATAAATTGTTTTTTCTTCTTATATGAACCTGCTGTATGTTTAGTCAACCTCTAAGGTATTGAAGTAGGCGTATAATTCAGCTTCGCTATCTTCCCATCGCCGTGAAGCCCTTTCTCTAATTGTCAGACCTTTGATACCTTATAAAAATTCCATCCTTTAGGAACCAACCCCTTTCAAATCTAAATAAAGATTGTTTATTGTCATGTGTGGAAGAACTTGTATTAAGGATGAGAGATGTCTGATCAGATTGACTTCTACCTTTAATTTGAACATTAGCTAATGGAAAATTGATTTCCCATTCCGTGCTCATCAGCACTCTATCTAGATTCTCAAATATAGGCTCATCCCCCGGTCCAGCCCACATGTATTGTTGCCTAAACATTTTAATCTCTTTTAAATCAAATGCTTGAGTCACTACATTAAACAGGTCTGGCCATTTTGCATTAAGTTGTTACTTTTCTTGTCTACTGAAATATCATAATATTAAAATCACCACCAATTATATATGTTTTTCACATGCACCCATTTGTGCCAGTTCTATTAGAAGTGTTGCTTTATTATGCTGTTGTGCCAGTGGATAGATTGTATATAGTGCAAATTTGAATACAGTTGATTTATCTCGAAAGTAAATTTCACATAAAATCCCCATCATCAATGGGTCCTTGTTGCCACACGCTAAGATACATTAATAAACATCCATGGCAATGTTGGTATTCTTCATGACTACATACAGGATCCTCAAGCGTACGAAAAATATCGTTGTATCATTTCACACATGAGTATTTCCAAAGGTATTGTATTTATCCCAAAGTAAGGTGGTGAAGTATGGCATAACTACGTGTATGGGTAATAAAGGACTTTGCTAATAAGTTATTCAAGTAGAAGGGTAAATGATATAAATGGGGTAGTGTGACACACAATTAAGCACCTATTTTAATTAAGATAGTTTAGTCCTATTGAGAGTTAGACTAAGGAGGACTCGTTCCTATTGTGCTTCTAACACACATATGCCTAGCCTAATAGTGTACATGTGAAATGCTAGTGATGAGTCCTAGTGTTTAGTGATCCAATAATATTAGGCATGAGCTTACACCTGGTCCGCTAGGTGACTCCTGCTAAGAGCCTATGGCATACCCGAATGTGGGGGATTACGGAGGAAGGACATGGCTGTCATCACCTGCTGCCTACCCCTACAACCTATGGGTCTACGAGACATCTAACACTACTTAAGTACCCAAATACCACGTTTGCACACTCAGTAGATAACTTAGAAGGTATGGTACAAATATCATTCTAAGCACTAAGTTATTCATACTAATATATTCATATCTTACAGAATTAGACTATAGTAGAGGCCTATGATGTTTATTATAACATAATAATAGCGTACTACATTATCATAATAACAACTAATCCTATCACATGTATGAAATCCACAATCAAATAATAAATGCTTCATCCAAACATATGAATAATAAAAGACTAATATTATTAAATAGCATAAAGTCACAATAATATATATGTATGTATGTATGTATGTATGTATGTATGTATGTATGTATGTATGTATGTATGTATGTATGTATGTATGTATGTATGTATGTATGAACTATACCTTTTCACAAAATGGACTTTAGGAACTCGTGGGCCTACTCTCTACAATCTAAACTCCACTAAGGGCTAGGAGAAGTATCTATACAAGAGAATGATGCTCAAATAGTGTGTGTTCTAATGAGCAGTAAGGGATCGTATTTATACTAGTTTCTAAGTCGTCAGTTCCCGTCATAATTTGCGCGTGAAGTAGTCATCACCGTCTTTAGGGCACCACTGGTCGCACCCCCATGTGCTCCGTTTGCCGTGTGATTTCTCCTGGAAACTAGTAGGTGGGCCCTCTGATCATTCTTAAGTGATTTGCGATGGATTCCACATGTCAGCATGTGATTGGCTTGGAGTGTAGTTTTAAGGATTACCCCCCCTAAATTCTACTTATTTTGTAGTAGAACACCTGCATGCACAATTTATCCAGGTAAGAAATGTTTATCCCTTCACATAATTGAGATAGATTGATTGTCGAAAATGGAACTTAACGACCATCAACAGACTCCCCCAAGATTACCATTTGCTCGTTCCGAAGCAAAGATTAAACTTAGTTTCTTGATTATGAGTTGCTACCATGTTCTACTCTTCAAAAGTAACAAGTGCACAACAAAACATTCTATCTTGTATTGAATAAATTGGCAATGGTACTCACTATTTATATTAGTACTCATGGGGCTTTTGCCTTCTCCTCTTGGGTTGTTGAAAGATAGAACGACTAATAATGCATGCATTACCTAATGTCTAAGTTCCACTCAAACCCTAACGATTTTCAAATGCTTTTCAAAAATTGAGTACTAGTACCTTAAGTAATGACTCTCAATCACTCACTTTGTATGTGGAATTTCCTACCAAGGCAACGCCTCTCTAAATCTTACATCTAAATATGACTTACGTGGAGTTTGGTTGGGAACAAGAGTAGACTTATTTGCAACACATATTTTGCTTAGTAAAAAGAGTAAGCATTAGAAGAAAATAAATCATACTTCTGGATCAAGATGTGCAAGTGTGATGGAATATATGTGGAAGATGAGTCCTTCATGTGGACTCTCTTTATTATAAGGATGAAGTATGACTAATTTTATTTCTCTTTTTTTTTCTCATGCTCATTTGTTGAGAGTATGCTTTATTTTCTTTTTCTTGTAGACATTTCTACTCCTTTTTTGATAAATTCAGAAGAGAGTATCCGACAATGAGAATAACGAGTATCTTTTTGTGGTGGAATGGAATGATGGAGTATTACTAACTTCTAGTGTAAAAGTGTAGCATGCGCATATGTAACTTTGATCATAAAAGTATGAAAAGATTGTCACATAGGTCTGTACTAGTTTGACTCCGCTCAATGTGAAAACAAATAGCATATGCTTAGGGCTTTATCAATTGAAAGTATCATATGGGTTTGGTAGGAAATTCAAATCAAAAGATAAACTTCAATCCAAATTGTTATGAAAATTCTCCAGAGTTCAAGTTTCACTTTGATTAATGATTTAGCAACTGTATGTATTAAATCATATCTCACAAGAACATAGAATTGTATCATGCTCATGCTACCATAATTTATAAGTTCAAGCCAAGATACTTAAAAAGCCAATAAACTCAATATTTATATAATACTAAGTTGTAAACTAAGCACTAAAAAAGAATAAAACAGAACAGCTATTAATCATTTCAAATTATCAAAGGATAAAACATTCTTACCGTGCATACTTTGTTTTATTTTACCCTGGTCCAATATTTTCTTAAATGCAAATGAAATGAAAAAGGGAAATGTGATACAAGTTACCTCAAGTGGTGGTCCTTCCCCAAGTTTGTTCTTCATCAATCTCCATGATAAAGGTTGAACCCTTGATGACGGAAATAGGCCATGAGGTCGGCCTGTTGTTGTTGAACTAGACGTGGACTTGACATTGTTGAACTAGACGTGGACTTGTTGCTGTCATGCATGGGTACCACTACAGGAATACCGCAAATTTACGACGACCGTTGTTATTTACGACGGTTGTAGGGTTAGCCGTCATAAATAACATTATTTATGATGGCCAGCTTCGGCCGTCATAAATAAAAGTTTGGTTACGACGTCCTAACCTAGGCCATCGTAAATACTATATTATTTACGAAGGCCCTGGTTTGGCCGTCGTAAATAAGGTTATTTACGACGGCCTGACCACGGGCAGTCGTAAACAAGCGGTATATACCCACCCCTCCACGGCCCCGGTCTCCAGCCGCACCGCCCCTGCCGTCCCGCCCCCCGGCCGCGCGCCCCCCGACCCCGGCGCCCTCCCCCGACCCCGGCGGTCCCCGGCGCCCCGCTGCCCCGCCCCCTGTCCCCGAGCTCCCGCGGCATCGAGCCCCGTCGCACCTGTCAAGATAGTATTTTTTGTTTTTGAAATTAGTTGAAAATTGTAGATAGAAAATTGTTGATTAGTAGTTTGTAGATAGAAATTTAGTTGAAAATTATCACATAGTTTAGTTTAGCTAGTTTACTTACTAATTTAGAATTTAAGTTTCTTACCTTATATAATTTTGGTGATAATTAGAGTTAATTTAGTTAGTTTAGTTATTAGTTAGTATTATTGTTTAATTTATGTAAATTGTTTGTATTAGTTTTAGATTGAATTTACTTTAGTTTTAAATTATTTAGTTTAGTTTAGCTGTAATTTATTGTAATTTAATTAGTTTTAGATTGAATTTAGTTTCTCTCCCGCCCACCCACGCCTCCGCCACCACAGCCGCCCCCGTCTTGTCGCCTCCTTGTTCATCACTAAACTTATGGCAAGTAAGTCTAAGTACTTGTTTTCCAACAACTGTTACAATGACCTAATCAAATTGATCAGCGATATCTTTCCACAACCCCACAAAGTGCCTAAGGATATGTATCAGTCAAAGAATTTCTGTCTGGGATTGGTATGAAATATGAGAAGATTGATGTGCGTTCAGACAATTATATGTTTTTTGGAAAGAGCATGCGAAAGAGAAGAAGTGCTTAAAATGTGATAAATCGAGGTTTGTCGAAGTTGTTAACGATGATGGTGATAATATGATGACAAAAGTTACACATAAGCAACTTTGTTACTTATCTCTGACACCGCGATTGAAGTGGTTGTTTATGTCAAAAAGAATAGCCAGAAACATGAGATGGTACAAAGAAGGTATACGTCACAACAATGGAGTCATGACGCACCCATCCGCTGCTGAGGCATGGAAGGCGTTGGACCGTTTTGATCTAGACTTTGCCACTGATGCGAGAAATGTTCGCATCAGGTTAACGACAGATGACTTCTTGCCGCTTAGTACAAACGCCACGCCATACTCCCGTTGGCCTGTTTTTTTTATTCCATACAACCTACCACCATCTCTTTGTATGAATTATGAATTCATGTTTCTTTGCCTCATAGTACCTACACCGGATCATCCTGGCCCACATCTAAACGTGATGTTAAAACCATTGATTGAAGAACTAAAAATATTGTGGACAGGAGTCAAAGCGTATGACTGTTATAAGAAGCAGAAATTCAACCTACGGGCTGCTTACTTATGGCCCGTCAATGATTTTCCTGCATACGATATGTTTTCTGAATGGAGCACTCACGGTCGTTTGACGTGCCCGATATGTGCTTCAGACACGGATTGCTTTCGACTTACTCATGGATGCAAGATATGGTACTTTGATTGTCATAGAAGTTGGTTGTCTCAAAATTACATGTTTAGACAATAGAAGAATGTCTTCAGAAAGGACACAATTGTAACAAAAGGACCACTGAAACGCCAAAAGGGGTCAGGAATTTCTGATATGTTGGACAAACTGGTGGCATATGAAAGTTGTCCTGGATATTTTATAGGTTACGGAGAGGAACACAATTGGATTCATATATGTGGAATATGGGAGCTACCGTATGTGAAGTACTTGATTTTAAAGCACAACATTGATGTCATGCATCAGGAGATGATGGTTACCATGATATCAATGACGTCAACGAGGTTTATCAAGAACAAGAGGTGCTAGACTCGTTTTTCATTGAGCCTGGTGTTGAACTCGATCACTTAGTTGGAGACGCTGACAATGTAGAGACTTCTGATATGCGCAAACGAAAATGGAAACAAATTACGAAATAAGATCGATGGTTTGGTTTAAGGAGTAGGGTTCGTGATGTTGATGAATTCTAAAATTGACTCCAAGTAACTTTTTGTTCACTAAATTATAATAACTTTATATATTTCCTTAGCATATTGATCAATTACTCCTTGCAGTAGGATGTCATTAGAGAAGGAGAAAGGGAAGGGGACTAGGGGCTTCCTCAGGCAGGCACGAGACACCCTTTTTAGGGGCAGTTCGTTAGGTGAGAGCAGACACTCTCAGCTGATGAGACACGTCCCAGACCTAGCGGGTAGACCTCTGGCCTTACAACGCACGGAGGTAAATTTCCATTGCGAATTACGTTATCTTATGTATCACTTACCAATTAATTATTCTTATCAATCCTTCAATTTTACAGTCTGACTCAGAGTCATTTGAGTCTGAGTCAGAGGCTAGGGCGCCGCCACAACCTTCAGAGTCGCCTATGGCTGTCGCGGAGGCGCCTTTTGTGGAGCCGCCTAGCGTGGAGCCTTCGGGTTCCAGTGGTGAGCAGTCTTCTGGGTCACCAGACGTGGTCCCAGAGTAGAGGTGGTGGATGAGGAGGACACACTTTGTGTCTCCTTCTCTAGTTCCTACAGAGCGGGTCACTATTCGCCCGGTCGGAGACACGTAAGCAAACTATCACATAGTATTCAACTTTTAGGTTCTTTTGTTTGTTGGTACATTAATGAGTTCACTAAATTCTTGCAGCTCCTAGTACGACTGCTCGTTCATGGGTCAGGGGCACCACGGACAGGTGTTTGGTTGCATCGGGTCTTTCTATGTCTGCACTATCCCGGTGTGATCGACGGGGTCCCTGTGACATCGTGGGATGACTACACTCATGTCTCTCACGAGGTGCACAACAACCTTCAGGGGGTTGTGTGGGTGGATTTTATGGTAAGTCTGCTTAATAAATTTTTGTAAATTAGTATTCTTCAACTTGATTAAATTGTTAATGCATATCTCTTCAATATTTGTTTTCTTATAGCTGAGGTACCGTTTAGAGGACACGAGCTAGAGCATGTTGGAGCATGTTAGAGTCATGTTCAACAAGAACACACGAAAGCTTGTAACGCAAACGTTGTCCTACGCTCGTATTCAAGACATGAACGAGTACCTCAAGCGGCATCAGGAGCACCAGCCGGGGCCGTTTAGGAGGGCCTCAGACACGTACTTGACGGAAGAGCGGTACACGGAGGTATGTTTCTAGTGTTTAATTATTTCAATACTTAGTTATGTAAATGGTATTTCAATGATATAATATATATGTGCAGGTCAGTATTTCCTGGCTAGAGGGTCGACCCGAAGCATACCGAGCTCTTTGCCAGATGTGGGCTAGCGATGCTTTCATCGCTAAGTCCAGGAGGGCTCGTAGATGCAGAGGTTCCGACGGGAAGAACTCCTATGGCCCCAATGGCTATGTGCGTTTGGCTTAATGTATGGTAAGAGTAATAACCCTTGTTTGTATGTCTTCGTAATATAATTAGCATACTAACATATATCTATAGGAGCACGAGACTGGTCAGGTACCGGCCGCCACTCAAATCTAGAAGTGGGGTAATAAGGACCCATCCCAGCATGGGGAGTGCAGTAGGGTCACGGCTGATCGACCGATAAGTTATCAAAACTCATCAATTCAATTGTTACTAATACTATTGTTGTTACTAATACGTAAATTTACTGCTTTTAGGAAAAGTATGGGCAGGAGGCCATGAGGATACACGGAGAAGGGTACCATTGGGAAAACGCGCCAATCGACCCTCAAGCCGTGTACTCTAGTGGAGGCGGGAAGGCACTTGGACGGTTAGTTGGTCATTTTCTTTGTGTCTTTACAATGTTGCTTCTTTTGATTATTGTTCTTTTATTCTTTTGTAGGTTTGCCATATTTGATGGAGTTGTTGACTCGAGGGTAGCGCGACTTTCGATCGTCACTCCATCGACCGAGGGTTCCTCCATCGGCCAGACAAGTTGTCATCTCTCCCAGAGCGAGATAGAGGAGCTCGATAGGGAGAGAGACGAGATCTAAAGAGAGAGACAGAGGAGCTCCAGAGGCAGAGGGAGAGGAAGAGAGAGGAGCTCCAGAGAACTGAACTTGGATGGATCTAAAATTTTTACTGTGACTCAAGGATTTCCAAATGAAAATCCTAGCCAAATTTCAGAATTTTCAAAAAAAGAATTCTCCAGATAAAATTCCCAACAGTTTAAACTTTAGGGAATTAATTCTGAAAAAGGAATAAGTTTCATAGGCTGAAACTTGTTTTGCTGGTTAGTATTCAAAAAGATGAATCCAACAAAATTTGGTTCATTGAATTTGGAGCTTTCTAGCAGAAGTTATTTGCATTTGAAGTTTGAACCAAATCTGAAAATCACAGAAATGTTTAAACTCGGGTCATGGGCCCCACTCTTTAAACCGGCCCACTGAGATCATGGCCACACCGCAGCCCATGGGGTTTTACCCGCACTGCCGCACCGGATCCCGGCCGCAAAGCGGATCCCCGCTGGAAAACAGCGACTGACCGGTGGACCCGGCCCCCCTTCGTCTACCTCGTGACACCCCGCGATCCCCGCGGCGGCGCTTTGCCGGAGAGCTCGCTGCCGGCCATTTTACCACACGACCTTTGATGGATTTCGCCGCCTGTGCCCAACTTTGCTCGGGGAACACGTTGGTGCACTCAGCGAAGCTCGACGATGGCTGGAACCACGCTCGCGACGGTGACAGCGGCGATCCCCACTTCGGCGATGTCGCCCGAGCTGCTCAGGGCCTTATTTTTGGAACAGTTTGCCCCTACAGCTCCGCTGTGGCATGCTAAGCACGAAAATGAACTCGGTTTGCCATGGAAATGGCCGAAGCTAGGACCTCACCATCGACCTAGGGCTAAAACGGCGGATACTCGAAAAACTCGAATAGCAGCGCCAAAACTCGACGGTTTCTAATGGTCTTTGATCCTATATGGCCGTGGGGACATGTAGAACATGTGTTTAGCTTGGTTTACGCGGTGGTGGACCGATCACCACGAATTTTGGATTCTTAGCTAGCTCGGTTATTTGAACACCAAGGAATAAACGTGGAAATTCTCTCCCGACAGGGCTCAAAAAGAGGTAGGGTTTTCACCGTGAGTTCGAGAAGCCTCTGGCGCGTCTAGTTGCTGTTGATCGTCGGTCATGAGAGCGCTCAGATCGGCGGCGCACCGAGGACCCGAGGAGAGCGGCCAAAACTGTGATACTTTCGGTGGAGCGCGTGTGAAAGCCAGTCGGTTTCCGTGTAAGCTGCGAGAGATGGCTTCGTGGGCAGACAAAGGTGGGGCGCTAGCCTCCAGCATGACACCAGATCGTCGCGGTGGCCGTTCGGCAGCTGCTCGGTGGCGCCCGCTGCTGTGTCCCGTGGAACAGAGCCCGTGGAACAGTTTAATCCGGGCATTTGACTGCCAGGTGGGCCCTTGCCTCCCCCTAATACTCTCTTTTGTTGTGCAAATATCTCAACTACTCAGACTTGAAGGGAAGACAGCCATCAATCCAGAGGAGGAATTTGAATTCATCAGTTTGAAACTGGTTCGGCCAAATTCCCTTCACATTTGAATTTGAAATTCAAATTCAGTTTTGAATACTGCCAATTTAGCTCCCGACAAGATTAACTCCAATGAGGATGAATATTGGTGGACTAACTCAGAAGAATGTGCTGAGTTTGAATATGAAGTCAACTTTTGAATTCAAGTTATGAAAGTGGCTGCAATTTGAATTTGCATTCAAATTGGCCCCTTTTTGAAATGTCTCCAAAAGTGCCTCAAAAGTATTGGATTTGCATGAAATTTGGCCTGAGCCTTCCGAATAATATATAAGGTCTAGGGGTGAGCTCAACCTTTCATGTTTATGTGTATGATTCCTACTTTTTGAAGTTAGGGCTTTCCCCTCTAATCACCCTCTTGATGGTGTTTACTTGCTCTTCACAAGTGTACATGAGCTATCCACAAAATGAGCTGTGGTGTTGTGAGGTGATGAACATTTTTTTCCAAGTCACTTTCTTGGGCTTTTACATACCTCCCCCCTTAAAAGAATCTTGTCCCGAGATTACAAAATAAGAGACGACGATGTAAGAGGAGATTACCCGTGATGAGACGCCATAAAATCCAGGTAGTTTGAGCGAATGAATTCCTCGCTCTCCCACGTCACTTCTTCGGCGGTGTGGTTACTCCACAATATCTTATAGAACCACATCGTTCGGCTACGTGTGGTCCGAGCCTTCTCATCAATAATTGCCACCGGATATTCAGCATACGTCAAATCTGGTTGCAGCTCGCCAATGCCTTCGGTGAGGACAGCAGCCGTATACTTTAGACATTTCCGTAGTTGTGAAACATGGAAAACGTCATGAACACCAGCGAGATATGCCGGTAGCTCCAGTCTATACGCCACTGGTCCACACTTCTCGGTGATAGCATAGGGTCCAATGAATTGGGGAGCGAGTTTACCCTTCACGCCAAACCGGTGCACGTCTTTCATCGGAGATACCCGGAGATACACGTGTTCCCTGACGTCAAAGTGCAGCGGCCTACGCCTCTTATAAGCGTAGCTTTTCTGCCGGTATTGAGCGGCCTTCAAGTTGGCCTGAATCATCCGAACGCGCTCTTCAGCGTCGTTCGCCACATCAACCCCGAATGTGACCTTTTCACCGGACTCACACCAGTTTAAGGGGGTGCGACATTTATGATCGTAGAGAGCCTCATATGGTGCCATCTTGATACTCGCTTGATAGCCATTGTTGTACGAGAATTCCGCCAACGGTAGGTGATCATCCCAGTGTCTACCGTGGTGGATGGCACACGCTCTCAACATGTCTTCTAGTACTTGGTTCACCCTTTCTGTTTGCCCATCTGTCTGAGGGTGATAGGCGGAGCTTCTAATCAGCTTAGTACCCAATGCAGCCTGCAACTGCTCCCAGAAATGAGATAAAATAGTGCGCCTCGATCTGAGATTATAGTCTTGGGCACCCCATGTAAGCATAGGATACTTGCAATGTACAACTCTGCATATTTGCTGGCATGGTGTGACACCCGGTTCCGAAAATAGAACTAAGTGAATGCATATGTGTGCCCAGGATGTTCATCACAGAGACACATGTAATCTACAAACTGAATTCAGAATATAACCACAAATAAATAGGGTTTAAGTACTTTATTACAATGACTCAATGTCTCACTCATGAATGTCTATCTTATTCTTGCAGCGGAAGACTCTAAATGACAGCGGAAAGTGACTAAAGACAGCAGGCT